>OZ030024.1:24480000-25080000 GCA_964023405.1 Apodemus agrarius | reverse complement strand
CCAACCTAACATCTAACAGAAGTTCAATATCCAACATGTATAAAGAACTCAAGAAGTTAGACACCAACAACCCAAATAACCCAATATCAAAAAGGGGTACAGAGCTGAACAGAGAATTCCCAACAGGAACACTTGAAGAAATGATCAACAACCTTAGTCATCAGGGAAATGCAAATCAAAACAGCCCTGAGATTCCCCCCATACCCACGGCTAAGATCAAAATCTCAAGGGACAGCACGTTCTGGTGAGGATATAGAGTAAAAGGAACTCTCCTCCATTGCTGGTGGGAGTGAAAACTTGTACAACCACTCTGGAAATCAATTGGGCCTTTTCTCAGAAAATTAAGATAGTGCTACCTCAAGACCCAGCTATGCCATTCCTGGGTATATCCAAAAGATGTTCCATCATCCCACAAGGACACTTGCTCAACTATGTTCAGTTAACTTTATTTTTAATATCTGGAAACCAGAATGAACCCAGTGTCCCTCAAATGAAGAATAGGTAAAGAAAATGTGGTTCATTTACCCAATGGAATACTACTTAGCTATTAAAAACAAGGACTTCATGAATTTTGCAGGCAAATGGATGGAACTAGAAATATCATCCTAAGTAAGGTAATTCAGACCTAAAAGGACATGCATGATATGTACTCATTTATAAGTGGATATTATCCATAAATAAAGGACAACCATGCTATAATCCATAGAACCAAGGAAGCCAAAATGGCAAGGAGTCCAAAGGAAATGCTTGGATCTTTCTCAGAAGAGGGAATAAAACAGATATCAAGGTGGATGGATGTAGGGAACTGGGTAGGAGAGGAAAAAAGAGGGGTGCCGGGCTGAGGGGTGATCAGGTGTAGGAGAGCAGGGTAGAAAAAATGGAATTCAGTGGTGGTGGGCCATCTAGGACATGCCAGAGACCCGGGAGGGGAGGAGGCCCCAGGGAGTGCATGGCAGTGACTCTATCTGAGACTCCTACCAGTGGGGGATATGGCATCTGAAGTGGCCACTTCCTGTCACCAGTCAAGACTCCCAGTGGAGGAATGAGGACAATGACCCATCCACAAACCCTTCCAAAACTTTCCTGCTTTCAAGATGTGCAGGGACAAAGATGGAGCAGAGATGGAGAGAATTTCTAACCAATGACTAGCCCTTATCGAGACCCAGCCTATGGGCAAGAAAGAACCAGTTCCTGACACTATTAATGATACTGTATTAAGCTGGCAGCCTAGCATAACTGTCCTCTGAGAGGTTTAACACAGGCAATGGAAGCAGGGCAGAGACCCACAGCCAAACATCAGATGGAGCTTGGGGCGTCTCGCAGAAGAGTTGAAGGGCCCCAAAGGGGACAGAGACTTGACAGGAAGGCCAAGAGAGTTAACTAACCTGGACCCCTAGGTATTCCCAGAGACTGAACCACCAACCTAAGAGCATACTTGGGCTGGGCCTAGTCTCCCTGCATGTATGTACCAGATGTGTAGTTTGGTCTTCATGTGGGTACCCCAGCAGCTGTACTGGGGGCTATCCTTACCTGTCTCTGGATCCTGTTCCACTAACTGGGCTATATTTGGTGTTAGTGGGTAAGGATGCACCTACTCCTGCAGTGACTTGATATGCTAGAGGAGCCTGATACCCAGGGAAGGCCTCCCCCTTCTCAGAGGTGGTAGGAAGGAGGATTGAAGGAGGAAGAGCTGTGTGATGAGGGGACTGGGAGGAGGGGGTGAATGTTGGGATTTAAAATAAATAAATAAATAAATAAATAAGTGAAAAAAGAGAAAGTGAAGAAGACAAAGGAGGAAGAGGGGGAAGAAATAGGAGGAGAAGGAAGAGAAGGAAAAGGAAGAGGAGTATTGAGTATCTTTCTTCCAGCTGCCCCGACCCTTGAGATCTGGGCAGGGGCTTGCGTGTCTGTCTAGGGGCACACCCTGGCAGGTGTGGCTGGGTTGGAGCCTTGGAAATCTTCCAGACAGCAGGGTACTGCGGGCACTTGAGTGTCTTTGTCAGAGCCAACCCACCAGCTGGCCTGCGTTTTATTTTTCAGTCAAGCTGTTATGAACATTTCAAGCACGAGTTTCTGTGACAGATTCTGTGACATACTTTCACATCCTTGGCTAGAAATGTGAAGGTAGATTTGCCGAATCAAAGCCAGTGTGTCTAACTTTTGAAGAAAGTGCCAATCTGTCTTTCAAAATGACCACACCGCTTAGCCTTTGTGCCAGCCGTTCGTGAGCACGCCAGTGACTCCATGTGTTTGCCAGCACTAATTATCTGACTGTGTAGTAATGGTGTCCATTTGCAACTGTCCCCGGGGTTGGTTTTTTTTCCTTCCTCCTATATAGGAAGTTTCTGGTTTTTGAGGAGCTATTTTCAATCTTTCAATCCTTTTCTTCTTTAAATTCATTTCTTCCTCTTTAAATACTTCTTTTTATGGAAAATACTTTCCTCTCCTTCAACTCCTCCCAGTTCCTCCTTACCTCATCTCTATTCTGATTCATGCCCTTCCTGTCTCTCACTAGAAGAGAACAGGCTTCTAAGAGATAACATTGAAACATAACAAAAGTAAAACAAAACAAGATAAAACAAAAACTATCACATCAAAGTTGGACAGGACAAACTTTGTTGAAAAGAATAAAACCCAAGAGAAGGCAGTAGAATTAGAGACACTTTCATCCACACACTCAGGAATCACATAAAAACACTAATTCTTAATATATCCTGGAAACCCTGGTACGGAGCAGGGCTGGCTGCCCTAGTCCCTGGGGTTCTGTGTGCTTTGATCATGCTGATTTTGAGGGCCTTGTTTTCTTGGTGTCCTCTGTCCCCTCGGGTCTCACAGTCTTTCTTCCTCCTCTCCTGCAGGGTCCCCTTGTCGCTGAGTGGTGGGATATGAAGAACATACCAATTTAGGGCTGAGTCTCTCAATGTGTAATGTCTGGTTGTGTGTCTCTCTGTTTCTTCCATGTGCAACAGAAGGTCGTTTCCCTGATGACAGCTGAGCTAGGCCTGGGTCTATGAGTACAGCAGAATACCATCAGGAGTCACTTCATCACTCGGTTTTTTCATTAGACCAGGAAGATTTTTTGTTTTGCCCTAAGTACTCGGAATATCTAGCCTCTGGTTCTTGGGCACCAATGAGTGTTGAGTATGGGTTCCATCTCGTGGAATGGACTTTACATCAAAGCACATACTGGTTGGCCACTTCTACAGCTCGGTGCCACTATTGCCCTAGCATACCTTGCAAGAAGAAAACTGCTGTAGACCACAGGATTTTGAAGTTTTCAGCTCTTTTGGTACCACACAAGAGTACCATTCTGTACCAAAGATGCTAGAATGTTGAGGTGAAGGCACTCTGCAGGCACCAGCTCAACCTCTCTGTTCAATGACTTGTTTAGGTGTTGTCTTCAGCAGTGAGACTTTGCTGTCAGATTGTGGAGAACAACCTATGGTGTTTGGAATAGCCTGGCTTGTTTAGGGGATTACCATAGGACGTTTTTGGCTAATAATCCAATTACAACTGAATTAGATGTAACTTAATCTTAACAGTTGAAGCTTCATTTGCTGACAGAGGATGGCCAGCTGACACCCTGTCTCCCCCAATATTTGGCAATTTCATTTAGATCACCATCATCTATGTACATATTTCAGAATGTATTTACCATTTTAAGTTTCCATACTACCCTTAAAATACCCTTTAGTTTTGTCTGTCTCTCCCTGTATTCCCTCCTTCGATACCCCTGCTTACCCTCATCACTTTAACCTCCAATTCCTTCTCTGCTGCCATCCACAGTTGTCTATTACATTGCCCTTTCCTAACAAGACCACTCTGTCCCACTTTTTTTTATCCATTCATCTGTTGAGGGACATCTGGGTTGGTTCCAGTTCCACTCTATTATGAATAGAGCAGCAATGAACACGGTCGAGCCAAGTGTCTCTGGCAGAATGAATCATCTTTGGGCATATGCCCTGGATCTTGATGTCGATAGATTCCCATCTTCCCTAGGAACCACCACACTGATTTAATAAGGCCTGTACAGGGTTTCACCCCCACCAGGAAAGAGGAGTGTGCCTCTTACTCCACATCCTCACAAGCAGGAGCTGTCACTTGTTTTGTTAATCTTAGTCATTGCCACAGGTGTAAGATGAAATCTCAAAGTACTTCTGATTTGCATTTCCCTGATAGCTAAGGATGTTGAAGATTGCTTAAGTGTTTCTCAGCCATTTGAATTTCCTCTATTGTGAAATCTTGGTTTAAATCTCTATCCCCTTTTTAATTGGATTATTTGCTTCTTTGATATCTAGTTTCTTGAGCTCTATGTATTTTGGATAGTAAACGTCTGCCAGATGTGTAATTGGTAAACATTCTACCCCATTCTGTTGGCTGTCTCTTTGTCTGAATAACAGTGTCCTCTGCCGTGTGAAGCTTCTCAGTTTCATGAGGTTTCATTTATTAATTGTTGATCTTAGTGCCTGTGATAATGGTGTTCTGTTCAAAAACTCCTTTCTTTTGCCAACCAATTAGTTCAAGGCTATTCCTCATTTCCTTTTCTATCAGATTAAGTGTATCTGTTTTTGTTTTTGTTTTTGTTGTTATTGTTGTTGATGATGATGATTATGATGATGGCTTTGATCCACTTGGAGCTGATTTTTGTGCACGGTGATTAATATGGATCGAATTGGATTTGTCTACATACAGCCATTCACTTGACCAGCTCCATTTGTTGAAGATGTCTTCCCCCCATTGTGTACTTTTGGCCTTTTTAATAAAAATCATGTGTCCATAGGTGTGTGGACTTATGTCTATATCGTCAATTCAATTCCATTTATCCCTACCTGGGGATCCATCCCATATGTTGCCACCAAACCCAGACACTATTGCTGATGGCAAGTAGTGCTTGCTGACAGGAGCCTGATGTGCCTGTCCCCTGAGAGGCTCTGCCAGTGCCTGACAAATACAGATGCAGATGCTTGCAGCCAACCATCAGACTGAGCACGGGGACCCCAATGGAAGAGTTAGGGGAAGGAGCTGAAGGAACTGAAGGGGATTGCAACCCCATAGGAAGGACAACAATATCAACCAACCAGGCTGCCTCCTCCCAGGTCTCTCAAGGACTAAACCACCAAACAAAGAGGACACATGGAGGAACCCATGGATCCAGCTGAATATGTAGCAGAGGATGTCCTTATCTGGCACCAATGGGAGGGAAGGCGCTTGGTTTTGTGAAAGCTAGATGTCCCAGGGTAGTGGAATTCTGGGTCAGTGAAGTGGGAGTGGATGGGTGGGTAAGCACCCTCATAGAAGCAGGGAGGGCAGGTGCGATAGGGGGTTTGCAGAGGGGAAACTGGGAAGGGGGACAACATTTGAAATGTAAATAAATAAAATAACCAATAAAAATATGTCTGATATGTCTGATTTGGTGTCAATAGCATTCTCCTCCTCCTGCTCCTCCTCCTCCTCCTCCTTCTCTTCCTCCTCCTCCTCCTCCTCCTCCTCCTCCTCCTCCTCCTCCTCCTCCTCCTCTTCTACTTCTTCGTAGTTTTGTAGTACAACTTGAAATCTGGAATGCTCTTCTAGGAGTTCTTTATGAGTTGTTTTATCTAATTTGGGATGTGTGTGTGTGTGTGTGTGTGTGTGTGTGTGTGTGTTTCTATATGAAGGTGGAAATTGTTCTTTCTATGTCTGAGAAGAGTTGCACTGGAATTTTTTTTTGGTTGCATTGAATCTATAGCTTCCTTTTCATAGAATTTTTTGCTATGTTAATCTTAGCAATTTATATCCTTGGGAGATGTTTGCATCTTTTGATATGTTCTTCAATTTCTTTCTTCAATGACTTGAAGTTTTTATCTTGAGTTACATCAGATATTGTATATTATTTTCAGTATTTCTCTGCTTTTTTATCAGTCACTTGTCTTTGCATATAAGAGGGTGACTGAATTTTGTGAGCTAATTTTGTATCAGCTATTTTGCTGAAAATGTCTATCAGCTGTAGAAGTTTTGTGAAATTTTTTTTATTTAACTTTGATAATTGGTATCTGTCAGGAAAATCATCCTTTTAGTTTAGATTTTCCAATTTTGTGAAGTATAGTATTTTGAAATAAGATCTAATGATTCTTTGAATTTTTCAGGTCTCTTGTCATGTTTCCATTTTCATTTCTGATTTTCTTAATTTGAGTACTGTCTCTCTGCCTTTTAGTTAGTTTGGCTAAGAGTTGGTCTATCATGTTGATTTTTCTCAAATAAACAGGTCTTGGTTTTGTTAATTCTTTTTATTGTTTCTTTGTTTCCAATTGATTGATTTCAGTCTTGACTTTACATTCCTGACATAAACTCCTATGGCGTGGGTTTTTTTTCCCTAGGTTTTTCAGGTGTACTTTTAAATCATCAGTACGAGAACTCTCAATTTCTTTATAAGGTCATTTAGTGTTATAAACTTTCTTCTTAGGACTGCTTTCATTGTGTCTCATAAGTTTGGATATGTTGTGCCCTCATTTTCATTGAATTCTAAAAAGTCTTTAATTTCTTTCCTTATTTCTTTGACCCTGTGATCATTGAGTAGAGAGTTGTGAAATTTCCCTGAGTATGTAGACTTTCTGTTGTTTCTGCTGTTGTTAAAGTCCAGTTTTAATCCATGGTGATCTGATAAGATTAGTTTTTTTTTAAATCTTTCTTGTATCTGTTGAGGTTTGCTTTTTGACCAATTATATGGTCAATTTTGGAGAAGGTTCAGTGAGGTGTTGAGAAGAAGGTATATTCTTTTGTGTTTGGGTGAAATGTTCTATACATATCTTTTAGGTCCATCTGAATCATAATTTCTGTTGTCTCATTATTTCTCTGTTTAGTTTTTATCTCCAATGCCTGTCCATCAGTGAAAGTGGGGTATTGAAGTCTACCACTATTATTAATGTATGGTATTCAATGTGTAATTAAAGCCTTAGTAATTTTTTTTTATAAATATGGGTGTCCTTTTTTTTTATGGGTGTCCTTTCATTTGGGGTATTGATGTTCAGATCTGAGAAGTCCTCTTGTTGTTTTTTTCCTTTGATGAGCATAGAGTACTTCTCCATCTCTTTTGGTTAATTTTGATTGAAAGTCTATTTTAGTATATATTAGAATGGCTAATACAGCTTGTTTCATTGGTCTGTTTCCTTAGAAAACAATTTTCCAGCCCTTTTCTCTGACGTAATGTCTATGTTTGTTGCTGAGATGTGTTTCTTGTATACATCAGAATAATGGATCCTGTTTACACATCCATTCTAATAGCATGTATCTTTTTTGATAATTTTTTATTGGATATATTCTATATTTACATTTCATATCCCTTTTTCTGGTTCCCTGCTCCCCAAAGGTCCATATGCCCTTTTCCCTCCCTGTGTTCCCCCATCCACCCTTTTCCATTTCCCTGTTCTGGTATTCCCCTACACTGATGCTTTGAGCCTTTCCAGAACCAGGGTCCACTCCTTCCTTCTTATCAGACATCATTTGGTATGTGGATTGTGTCTTTGGTGTCCCAAGATTCTAGGCTAATATCCACTTATCAGTGACTGCATACCATGGGTATTCTTTTGAGACTGGGTTACCTTATTTAGTATGATGTTCTCCAGTTCCATCCATTTCTCTAAGAATTTCATGAATTCATTGTTTCTAATGGCTGAATAGTACTCCATTGTGTGTGTGTGTGTGTGTGTGTGTGTGTGTGTGTGTGTGTGTATACCACATGTTTTTGTATCCATTCTTCCACTGAGGGACATCTGGGTTCTTTCCAGCTTCTGGCTATTATAAATAAGGCTGCTATGAACATAGTGGCGCATGTATCCTTATTGCATGCTGGGGAATCTTCTGGGTATATGCCCAGGAGTGGTATGGCTGGGTCCTCCGGAAGTATCACGTCCAGTTTTCTGAGGAACCGCCATACTGATTTCCAGAGTGGTTGTACCAGCTTGCAGTACCACCAGCAGTGGAAGAGTGTTCCTCTTTCTCCACATCCTTGCCAACACCTGTTGTTCCCTGAGTTTTTAATCTTAGTCATTCTGACTGGTGTGAGGTGAAATCTCAGGGTTGTTTTGATTTGGATTTCTCTAATGACTAATGATGTTGAACATGTTTTAAGGTGTTTCTCAGCCATCCGAAATTCTTCAGGTGAAAAGTCTTTGTTTAGCTCTGTACCTCAGTTTTTGATAGGGTTATTTGGTTTTCTGGGGTCTAACTTCTTGAGTTCTTTGTATACATTGGATATTAGCCCTCTGTCGGATGTGGGGTTGGTGAAGATCTTTTCCCAATTTGTTGGTTGCTGATTTGTCCTTTTGACAGTGTTTTTTGCCTTTCAGAAATTTTGTAATTTTATAAGGTCCCATTTGTCTATTCTTGATCTTAGAGCATAAGTTATTGGTGTTCTGTTCAGGAACTTTCCCCCTGAGCCAATGTCCTCAAGGGTCTTCCCCAGTTTCTTTTCTATTAATTTTAGTGTGTCTGGTTTAATGTGGAGGTTGGAGTTGAGCTTAGTACAAGGAGATAAGAGTGGATCAATTCTCATACTTCTGCATGTTGACCTCCAGTTGAGCCAGTACCATTTGTTGAAAAGGCTATCTTTCTTCCACTAGATGTTTTCAGCTCCTTTGTCAAAGATCAATTGGCCATAGATGTGTGGGTTCAATTCCGGGTCTTCAATCCTATTCCATTGATCCGCCTCTCTGTCACTGTACCAATACCATGCAGTTTTTAACACTACTGCTCTGTAGTATTGCTTGAGGTCCAGGATATTGATTCCCCCAGAAGTTCTTTTGCTGTTGATGATAGTTTTAGCTATCCTGGGTTTTTTGTTATTCCAGATGAATTTGAGAATTGCTTTTTCTAACTCTATGAAGAACTGAGTTGGGATTTTGATGGGGATTACATTGAATCTGTATATTGCTTTTGGCAAGATTGCCATTTTAACTATATTAATCCTGCCAACCCACGAACATGGAAGATTTTTCCATTTTCTGAGGTCTTCTTCCATTTCCTTCTTCAGAGACCTGAAGTTTTTGTCATACAAATCTTTCACTTGTTTGGTTAGAGTCACACCAAGATACTTTATATTGTTTGTGGCTATTGTGAAGGGTGTCATTTCCCTAATTTCTTTCTCAGCCTGCTTATCCTTTGAGTATAGAAAGGCTACTGATTTGCTTGAGTTGATTTTATAACCAGCCACTTTGCTGAAATTGTTTATCAGCTGTAGGAGTTCTCTGGTGGAGTGTTTTTGGTCACTTAAATATACTATCATATTATCTGCAAATAGTGATAGTTTGACTTCTTCCTTTCCAATTTGTATCCCTTTGATTTCCTTATGATGTCAAAATGCTCTAGCTAGTACCTTAAGTACTATATTGAAAAGATATGGTGAGAGGGGACAGCCTTGTCTAGTCCCTGATTTTAGTGGGTTTTCTTCAAGTTTCTCTCCATTTACTTTGATGTTGGCTAACGGTCTGCTGTAAATTGCTTTTACTATGTTTAGGTATGGGCCTTGAATTCCTGTTCTTTCCAAGACTTTTAGCATGAAAGGATGCTGAATTTTGTCAAATGCTTTTTCAGCATCCAATGAGATGACCATGTGGTTCTTTTTCTTTGAGTTTGTTTATGTAGTGGATTACGTTGATGGATTTCCATATACTGAACCATCCCTGCATCCCTGGGATGAAGCCTACTTGATCATGGTGAATGATCATTTTCATGTGTTCTTGGATTCAGTAGGAAAGAATTTTATTGAGTATTTTTTGCATCGATGTTCTTAAGGGAGATTGGTCTGAAGTTCTCTTTCTTAGTTGGATCTTTGTGTGGTTTTGGTATCAGGGTAATTGTAGCTTCATAGAATGAGTTGGGTAGTGTTCCTTCTGTTTCTATTTTGTGGAATAATTTGAAGAGCATTGGTATTAGGTCTTCTTTGAAGGTAGCATGTGTCTTTGTATTAGGGAATTGAGTCCATTGAAGTTATCAATGACAAATGATTGTTAATTCCTGTTGTTTTGATGTTGGTGGTGGTGATTGTATGTGTTTATCCTTTCTAATTTTTATGGTATGAAATTGTTTATTTCTTGTGTTTTTTTTAGTGTAGTTAGCCTCATTGGGTTGAATTTTTCATTCTAGTATCTTCTGTAGTGCTGAGATTGTTGAAAAAATTGTTTAAATCTGTTTTTGTCATGGAATATCTTGGTTTCCCCATCTATGGCGATTGAAAGTTTTGCTGGTTATATACTCTGGGCTGCTCTCTGTGGACTCTTAGGTCTTCAAGACATCTGCCAGACCCTTTCAGCTCAGACCTCCTCTGTTGAGAAATTGGGTGTAATTCTGATATCTCCCTTTATATGTTACTTGGCCCTTTCCCCTTTCAGTTATTAATATTCTTTTGTGTTATGTACATTTAGTATTTTGATTATTATGTGAAAGTAATAATTTTCTTTCTGCTCCAGTCTGTTTGGTGTTCTGTAAGCTTCTTGTTCAGTTAAATGCATTTCTTTCTTTAGTTAGGGAAATTTTCTCCTACTGTTTGTTGAAGATATTTTCTGGGTTTTTGAGCTGGGAATCTTACGTTTGATCTTTTCAGTGTCCCAAATTTCCTGAATGTTTTGTGTCACAAATTTTTAGATTTTTCATTCTTTATGACAGTTGTATCAATTTATTCAATTTATTTATCTTTTTATGCCAATGATTCTTCCATCTCTTGTATTCTGATGGTGATGTTTGTGTCTGCAGTTCCTGCTCTCTTTCCTAGGTTTTCCACCTTTCAGGACTGTCTCAGTTTGTGTATTCTTTATACTTCTATATCCATTTTTAAAATCTTGGGCAGATTTATTTATATTCACCTATTTTATAACATTTTCCTGTATTTTTTATATTTATTTATTTCCTCTTTAAGTGCCTCTATCTGTTTGAGTGTACTTTCCTGTATTTCTTTAAGAAATTTTTCATCTCCTCTTTAAAGGACTGTCTATATAAGATTGGATTTAAGATCATCTTCTTGTGCTTTAGTTTTGTTAGGATATTCAGGGCATGATGTAGCAGGACTGGTAGGCTTGGCTGGTCCTGAATCTTGTTGATTGTGTTATTGTGTTGTCATTTTGCCTTGAATTCCTGATCTTTCTATGACTTTTAACAGGAAGGTTTTTCATTCATTGCTTGAAGACCAACCATAGGACATCATGAAGCAAGGACTCTTGCATTACTCACCTAGGACACCAGAGGGCAGACAAAGATAAATTTCCACAAGGGCCTAGGCGCTAGCCAGCCTTTGAGCACAGGGAGCTGATCACCTGATGCTCCTGCTGGAGCCTGAACATGTTGCTGGGTTGCAAGCCCATTTCAGCAGAAGAACAGGACACTTCATTAAGAGTTTTCAGCAGGCACTTCTTAGATTTCAGTAATTGTCTTCTTTTTTGTAGATCTTTATCGTCAAATGATAAGTATGCACTCCAATTCACCCATTTACCTTCATAGCTTATTAAATTGGAATAAAAATGATACATTTAACCATACCCACTCAAATATAGAAAATATTTGTTACTGTCTGCCTAAAAACTGTTTCTCTGAACTCCTTTTCATTAAGCATTTACCTGAGCCCTGTTACCAGGCAACCAACTAACTACTATCTGGAGCTAAAGTTTAGAATTGGAATCAGAAACACCAGAGCTTTGACTCCTCTATCACAGAAAAGAATTACATGTGGAAGTTTCTGTCCCTGAGCACAATGCCATTGAGATTCAAATGTCATTGTCCTTTAAATATGAGTGAACATACCACTCTGTTACCCACTGGCATGATGGTACACATCTGAGTGACTTCTGGTTTGGGCTATTTCAAAGAAGACTTGGAGCTTGGAGTGGTGGTGCACACCTTTAATCCAGGCACTGAGGAGGCAGAGGCAGGTGGATCTGTGAGTTTGGGTTAGCCTGACCTACATGGTGAGTTCCCAAGAAGCTATGTTAGAGAGATCCTGTCTCAAAACAAAACAAAAGAAAATATAAACAGGCAAACACAATCCATAACTGTGTGATCACCTTCACTCATTTCTTCAGGCTCACGTCCAGAGAGTAGAACTGCTGAGTCATAGGGCACACATGTTCACCTTTCAGAGAAAGTGCCAGTTTGGCCTCCCCAAGCACCACGAGATCATTTTAGTTCCTCTCTAGCCATTGTGTGGCTGTATCAGTTGCTCCATGTCTTTGCCAATACTTTTGGTTTTGGGTCTTAAATATGATTATATTAAATGGAAGTGTAGTGGTATGTCATTTCTGATGCTTCTCTGAGCTGTACACACACACACACACACACACACACACACACACACACATTCACACACTCATACACACAACACACATACACACTCTCCCCAACAGTCACAGAAACAAAACATAATATACTCACACATACAGAATTTTTCCTGTCTAAAGGAAATTCATGGACAAAACAGAGCAGAAACTGAAGGAAAGGTCATCTAGAGAGTGCCCCGCTTTGGGATCCATCCCATGGCAGACACCAAACTCTGACACAATTGCTGATGCCAAAACGTATTTGAAGGCAGGAGCACATAGCTGTCCTCTGAGAGGTTCTGCTAGCAGCTGACTGAGACAGATGCGATTCTTACAGCCAATCATTGGACTGGCCCCTGGGACCACTATGGAAGAGTTAGGGGAAGGACTGAAGAAACTGAAGGGAATTGCAACCCATAGGAAGAACAACAGTAGCAACTAACCAGAGCCCTCAGAGCTCCTAGGGACTAGGCC
The DNA here is from genome assembly GCA_964023405.1 of Apodemus agrarius. NCBI lineage: Eukaryota > Metazoa > Chordata > Mammalia > Rodentia > Muridae > Apodemus > Apodemus agrarius. Next base: position 25,067,251 of record OZ030024.1, on the reverse strand, counting down.
ACTAACCAAAGAGTTTACTCCGGCTGGTCCGTTACCCCTGGTACATATGGGACAGACAACTGCCTTGGCTGGCCTCCATGAGAGTAGTTGTACTTGGTCTTTTGGAAACTTGGTGCCCCAGAGAACGGGGAGGCTAGAGGGGTGGGGTGGGAATAAGTGGATGGGTGGGAGAGCATCCTCTTAGAGGTAAAGGAGAGGGGGGGATGAAGTGGGGGCACATCGAGGGGAGGGCCGGGAAGGGGGGTCATTTGAAATGTAAATAAATAAAATAATTAATAAATTTTAAAAAGGTGTGCTCAGTCAACCCCCTGGACCATTTTTTTGTGCTTTCTATGTGGAGCAAGACCACAACTAAATTTTCCAGTTTTGTGTGGACCTTGCCCTATAGTTCAGACAGTTCTTACCTTGTGATCCGTGGCCTCTCAGCTCACTGGCTAGCTAGGATTTAAATCTATATGATCTGATCTGTCTTTATTTTATTTTTTATGGTACCCAGCACTTTGTACATATAGGGGAAGCTGTCTACCACTGCTATATCCCTAACCATAGGACTTCTTTAAATGTTTAACACCTATCTGATGACTTAGCAATTGAACTCTCGAATGTAAATTCAAAAATTTAACACATGTGATTACATGATATCATGTGTAGAAATATTCATACAGTTTATTAAAGCCCCAAGATGGGATGGTTGGTTCTATAATACTATAATCCAACCACTTAAGAAAGGAAGACAGTAAGATCATGTGTTCAGGCCCCTCTTGGGCTATATAGAAACCGTGTCTCCAGAAATCAGAGCTAATTAACAAGGACAACAGTTGTGCATAGACTGGAAAGTGGATAAAAATGTGTTGTGTGCACACTTAGATGGCATTCCACAAAAAAGGAAAAAAAAACCATTATGTGAAGTGACCTAACCAGTAACAAACATTCTATTTATATTGAATTCTAGACAAGTCTCAGTATAGTAATATAAAGTAATGTCATATTTACGCTGAAGCAAGGTTAAAGATACCGAATGGCTGGAAACGGCCCTGAGGGAAGCATTGAATGTACTCATGGCTTACTAAACTGTACACCTAAGATAGATGAATTTAATTGCATGTTAACAATACACAGTAGTTTGAAGGTGAGTTTATAGGTGGAACCATTGCCCAACACACACAAGTCCTAAGATGAATCCCTAGCACCATAAAAACAATCCACAATCAAGCTATCAAAAAATGAGATAATTATTAAAAGTCTAGAGCGTATTCTGAGTATCTGTTCCCGGTTTGGTGTGTATGTACAAAGCTAACGAACAGAGGCATGCCGGCAGTAGGCACTTCAATCAGTAATGTGCATATAGAATGGAAACATCTTAAGTGGTCAGTCTCATTGAGAGGAAGGCCTTCCCTGCCCCCTGTTCAAGTCAGCAAGGACTTAATATTATCCTTGTAATGGCCTTGTTTACACATCCTACCAAGAGAGAGCACAAGCAGTAATCCTTGAGACTGATATCCCAGAGAAGTGTTTCCTCACCACATGGCAAATCTGTGTGCATCTTGACTCTGAATTTCTCAATATTTAAGCTATACATTTGTAATTGTTTGCAAGATACTGAGGTTATGATATTGTGTTTGTTTCAGAGACGTGGGTCTTGTTATCTTGTTTCAGATTTATATAATCCTCCTATCTCAGCCTCCACACATCCTAGGCCACAGATACTATGAGTCCTATTTGTAGTTAATGATCATTTAGGGACAGAATTCTGAAGTCAAAAAGACTTACAGAAAGTAGATTTTCTAATGGTAATTATAAATGTGAGAAAATGTGAACTTGCTGAGAGAGGATACAGGATTTGATGCAGTCAACAGTCCCTGAAGCATCCACTTCATTGGAAGAGGACCTGGGACTTGGAAAAGAGGAGAGTGAGGATGAAGAGAAAATAATGGAAGAAAGGAAGGAAGGAGAAAATAAAGGAAGGATAGAAGAGAGGAAGGAAGGAAGGAAGAAAGGAAGGAAGGAAGAAAGGAAGGAAAGAAGAAAAGAGAAGCCTTGTCTCAGTGAAGTGATAAAGAACATAAGAATATTTGGGGCTCACAATCCACATTGTTATGAGAGCTTTTATTGACTCTAATGAATGCTTGCTCAGAATGATAAGGAATAATACACAGAGTGGTTTTAATACATATGTGAAAGGGCAAATGCTGAGGTTAGAAATGGTTATATACTAGTTAGAATAAACAAATATAGGTAAATGGGCTTTGTAAGCTCAGAATTACCCCATCTGATTTCGACCTCACACACCGTTCCTGACACAGGGCACTACAGCTCTGCATGCTTGTCCTGAGACCCCTTTAGCTCCTGGATCTTCTGGGGCAGAATCTTGGTCCAGAACTGCAGCCTTCTGGCCTTCAGGGCTCGGCCCACAGCAGGCTGGGTGTTCAATTGAAGATACTGCTCATTTTGGTCCATCACAGGCCAGTAGGGCAGACCCTCGCTGTTGGGGTTCCTGTGGATATGCCAGGCAGCAGGGAAGAGTGAAGGTCTGCCTGACCCAAAGCCTGATCCCCTAATTTAGTCAGGGCAGTGGATGAGCAGACCAAGGGCCTCAGGGGACAGATGGACTGCTGTACTCATATAGATTCAAGTGTCACCACCAGTGTCTACTCCAGGTGAAGCAAGGGGAGCAGGCTAGTTGTGTGTCTCTCAAGTGCAAAATCTAAAGAACAGTACCACAATAGTGTGACTCTCCCACCCTGTCTCTGTGGGATGAACAATGAGTGCAATCTAGAAGGTATCTGCCCGAGTGTGCCCTGAGTTGAAGACTATCATGTAATTAAGGACACATGCATACTAATGGAACATTGGAACCCTAGAAGGAGACTCGAAACTAAGTAGGTTAAGGAAAGGTGTGTTCTCACCCATTTCTTGCAAAGTTGGCCCAGTACTTCATCACTCTCCTCTTCATCAGCTCCTCCTCCTCAGTGAGGTCCACTGCAGACAGAGGGGGACAAGAATCCAAGTCCGAGCCTCATGCAGGTGCCAGGTCATGCTCCCTGCAGCAACCACAGTCTGATGGCAAACCCTAGGCCTGGTTTATAGCCTCTTCCCTCGCACTCAGAATCCAGGGTGCATTCAATGCACTAATTGAAGAGTCTCAGGTTAATTTCTACACCAGTGTGCTGTGATTCCTTCTAGTGTAAGTTAGAATAGGAGAAGTTCGTATTCTAACCCTAGAAAATTTCTGGGAGAGCTTGGATATTTTTAAAGCGCAGCTATGGTGAACACTTGTTCCTGTCCCCTCACAGACCCTCAGTTTCCCCAATTGGACAAAATGCTCAATAACTGCTCAGGAAATCATCGGATGCTCCATTCAGCTCTAGCAAAACATGAAACACTCACATTCCATGCCCCAGAAGTAGGAGCCAAAGACAAAGACAACGTCATCACCATGGTCCGCCTTCGGATAGAACGGCCTGACATGCTTGACGAAGCTGGACAGATGCTGGAACTCATAGAAGTAGACAGGAGCCTGGGAACCTGGAGGTGAGGACACATGCTGACATCATGATTTCTCATATGGAGCTTAACTGCCTAAACTTTGGTGACAAGAAACCTTGCTCTGCAGTTATCTGGAATCACAGTTGAGTGGCGATCATCAGACTGGAGCATTGGATATGGGAAACTTTTGTTAAACAGGGACCTGGCATTCCATGTTGAGTGGATGACAAGCCCTTGAGGGCAACTAATATGTTTCCTCTTCTAGACCTGGATAGGATGCCAGCCTTTACACTAGACATAATTATTTAGTGGAGGAAAGTTGCCTGCTATCAGAGACCCGACCAAGATGAGTCTGACCTGGACACTGCAGAGCTCACCAGGGTCCCACCGCTCTGAGCACTCCCTGTCCTTGCTCTTGTCCCAGATGTACTCACGCTGGGAATGTGCCACTTGGAGAGCAGGGATCACAAACATGAAGTCTGCCAGCATCTCTCTGAACTGTGCTTTCAGGGTCTCTGAATCCTCAGTGTCCCCCATGTACTCTTCCATTATCAGGTCACTGCACCCTGGAGGCAGCATCTACACCAATAGGAATTAGGAAGAATGAAGACAGGCAGACAGCACCCTCTAAGTAAGAACTGTGACCAGGGATATAACACACACACACACACACACACACACACACACACACACGCACGCGCACGCGCACGCATACACACACACACGCACATGGAGAGAGAGAGAGAGAGAGAGAGAGAGAGAGAGAGAGAGAGAGAGAGAGATCTAAGTAACATATGGGAACTCTATCAAGACAGAAGCTGAGGTTTCTCTCACCATCTGTGCTGCTGTGCTCTTCAGTGTAGCTGGCAGGGTCTCTCTAGTTATGTTCTCTATAATATGATAAAGGCCCATGATCTGGGAGGCAGAGGATAGTCTTAAGTATTGAATGGTTTGGAACTACATCCAAGTAACTCTGAGTTCCCACCACCCACCATTTGAGTTTATCTTCTCAGGTGTTTAGAACTAGGTCTCACCATGGGGACTCCCCAGCCACATTCATCTGAGTTGACACCAATGATACTGGGGACAGGGTGAAAATCCTTAGAGGCCAACAGCTCCTGAGGATGCTTGGGTAGGAACTTCCCATCCACCACACCAGGGATCATCTTGAAGACCTATACAGCATTAACAGGCAGTGCTGAAGATTAACCCTATAAATATGCTAATGCCCATGAATATCCATAGCAATTCCCTATAGCCTATCTCATCTCAGGATGCTATGCACACTCTAGGAGAAACTCAACATCATCTTAACCTGTCTTGTTCTTCTTTCACACTGTACTGAAAGACATGAAACCATGGAGAGGAGTTAGCACATTTGAGTAGTAAGTGATTGATGGTAATCCCACACCCTGTTCATCAGGTCCTCCAAGACACACAGTTCTCCCCACCTGGTTAATAGCCAGGATCTCTTCTTTACTCTTTGCTCGCAGGCAGTGCATCAGGTCTTCAGAGTCCTTGGCTTCACAACCAGATAGGTTGGCTACTGTCTGTAAATGGAACAGACAATGGTTAGCTCAGCCATCCCAGCACAGAGCAGAATTTCTTTGATTGTAGTAGATGTCATTACCCCTACATACCATATCTTAGTTTTTGTTGTGTATGAAAGGAATGAGTGGAATTGTTCACATTTTCTGTTGCTCAGAGTTGATGGCTGGGAAAGGATCTTCTACCTGTGAATTGTTTTGTTGTTGCTTTGGTGTGTGTGTGTTACTTACTCATGGGTGACAATAGGTATGGTGTAGCACATTTTGTCTGTAAAGGTCAGAGGATAATCTCAGCTGTTACATGTTATCATATCTCTTATTCACATTTGTCTACACCAGTTTAGCTGCCCTATGGCCTTTCAGAGAGTCTTCTGTCTTTGTTTCCTGTATCTCCATAGGAACACTGGAATTTGTGAAACATACTAAAACCACCAGGTTTGTATGGGTTCAGGGGACTTGACGTTGGACCCTCATGCTTGTACAGCAAACCCTTTTTACCAATTTTCCCTTAATCCAGGCGTTCTTGGTAGATTTCCATTTTAACAACTCAACCCAGGAATCATCTGGAGAGAGGAACTTCAGCTGAGAATATTGCCTCTGTCAGATTGGTCCATAGGCAAGTCTGAGCATTTTCCTGAGAAATGACTACTGCAGAAGAGCCCACCTCACTGTGGGTGGCACCATACATGGACAGGTGTTTTAGGTTGTATAATAAAGCTAGGTAGAAAGCCAGTAAGCCTGTTGCTCCTTGGCCTCTGATTCAGTTCTGGCCTCCAGGTACATGTCTGAGTGCATAGTTCCCATCAAGACAGATTATAAACTGTGAGATGAAATAAGCCCGTTCCTCCCCATGGAGCTTTTTTACAACGGTCTTCATCACAACAATAAGAAACAAACTGGGAAACCATGCATAAGTGTTTTTGCTAATGACAGAAGACGTGGGTAGAGGTTTGCTGTCATATAACATGCTCTGGATACATGAAATTCACTTAACTGAATACCAGAGTACCAAAGGCAAAGACTGAGGTAGCAAAGTAGGGGCTGGTCATCTTGCCGGCACTTACCTTGTAGACCACCTCAGACGAGTCAGAGATGAGGCCAGGCAGCAGGGCCACTCCACTCTGCATGATGGCTCCATGAAAGAGTCCTTTGGACATGGGGGATACAACATGGGAAGACACACTTGTGCCTCCTGCTGAGACTCCAAATATAGTGACCCTGTCACGGTTGCCTCCAAAGTAAGCGATATTTTTCTGCACCCAGCGTAGGGCAGCCACTTGGTCCAGGTATCCCCAGTTGCCTCTGGCATGCTGGTCTCCAGTGCTGTGAAGTAGCAGGAAGAAACATGCATGGCTGCCCAGGTGCTACTTAATCCCTATTACCCAGCCCAGTCCCAGGCTTACCTGAAGAAGCCAAGGATACCCAAGCGATACTGTATGGCGACAATTACTATTTCCTCAGTGGCTGCCAGTGAGGATCCATCATTCATGGAAGCCGATCCTATAACCAGTGCACCACCGTGGATCCACACCATCACCTGGAGATAGCAACTCAGATACCAGGAGGACCACACACACACCAAGCTCATCTAGATGACCCACTAGATTATAACTGCTTTGTTCTGTGCAGGTCGACCTACAAACAGATGTCCTCAGGATCTCAGCAAGTGAGCCGCAGATGGGGTGCTTTAGGCCTGGGAACATATTTCCATTCCCACTTCCCCAAAAGGAAATCTCAGCATGGGTTGATGGCTGCACATCTAAATTAAAGTCATCATTACTCTCAGATCCATTTCTGAGGGACTTTCATGATTGCTAATCAGAATGGCCAACAGATCCTCTTGGCAGAAGAGATAACTTGTAGCTTGCGAGTTGGTGATGTAAATATTCATCCCTTGTGGACATCTTGACTGGGTTTGCCAAGTTGAGAGAATTCCTGGTTAAATCAAATACCTAGACCCTCTTCCCTATCAGAATGCCAGGACACTGAGTCACATACACACAGGTTTAGGCATCTCACCACAGCCTGACATGACTTTCTGGAAACCCAAAACATAAGACTATTAATCAGGGTCTAAACTAGAGTGGCGCTCAGATTTATTTTCCCTTCCCATCTTCCAGAGAAATAAATGGCCTGTTCCCCAGCTGACCATGGCTTGACACTCACAGGCAGGTTAGAGCCCTCCTGGGCATGGGCTGGTGTGTAGATGTTGAGATACAGGCAGTCCTCAGACATAGGGATGGGAAGCTTGGTCAACTCCGTCTCCTTCACACCCTCTAAATTCGTCATATCTGTCTGCAGACACCTAGTGAAAATGGAAGACAGGAAGTCCAAGATAAGTGGTGGTCAAACATATTCTTAGTCTGAACTTTCTCTTAGCCACTTACAGCTACTGCTTTCCATGATGACTTGATAACAGGATTCTTCTCTTAAGTCCCTACCACAGTAAAGGCCACCAATTCTGGAAAGGGAAATGGAGCCAGATATTTCAGGGAGGCCTCTTGATATACAGTGTTATTCTAGGAGCTATTATACAGAGACTTCTTGAAGCCTCTATGAAAATGCTAGGATTTCTGTTATAATTCAATCATTCTCTGTGCACAATTTAAATCCTTGTTTGGTTGTTAGTTTTGTTTGTTAACTTGACACACTGTAGAATCACCTGAGGAAAAAAATCTTACTGAGGGATTGTCTAGACCCTATTGGCTGGTCATCATGCCTGTGGAAAATTATCTCTATCATGTTCTTTGCAATGTGATCAGCTCTCTTAAACTTCTGCCTTTGGGGTTTCCCACCTACAGTTGATTATAAGCTGGAATTGGGACCCATAATAAAATCTCTTCACTAAGTTGCTTATGTAAGAATACTTTCTCACAGCAACAGAACGGGAACTAAGATACTTGGGTACTGGGTACTGTGCCCACAAAGCAACTATAGGGATGAGTGGACAGCACCACTCCATAGGGTAATTAGACACTCTTCAGTTCACTTACAAGTATCAACAAGGTACCTTGTTCTTTCACATTGTCTCCAGGTGGAAGCATGTGTACTTGTTCCTTGGTCAATGGTTCAAGGACAATGGATGGTCACAGGGACGGTGAAGAATGGACTCAGTCTCTGCTTCATATTGCAGTACCTTCAACTAAGTCCCTACAGGTGCCAAGCTCTGACCCAGCAGGCTGGTATGGCTGTTTCGCTCTACTCCTTAGCACATTCATCAGGGACAAGCATGGGAGACGCCCCTCAGCACAGGCAGAAAACTGCTATAGAGCTGAGGTGGAGGAAGCACTGCAGTGTGGTCTAGAGCTGAGGCCTGAAGTCCCCTAGGTCCCAGGACTTACATGGCTGGGTGTGCGGTCCCATCTCTCACTCCACTCCATGGTTCAGGGTCCTCAGGAGGTGCAAAGCGCAGTGGTCCTACAGGAGGCTTGGCAAAGGGAATTCCCAGGAAGGCGTGGACATCAGATTTAGTGTCCTTCACGTGGACAAGGCTGCCTCTCACCTGGCCCGTGTGCGTGTTCCTGATGGGGCTGGCTGAGTCCTGGCCTGTAAGAGGAGAGATGTCATCAGCTGTCACCACACTTGGGACTTTCTACCTCACCATCACCATGGTACACGGAGAAGGTAACTTGTTTCAATTTAGTTCAGAAGTAGGATGTAGAAATGAGGACTTCTGGATTCCCTGGGGACAGAAACCTTGTTCACTGATCCTCTTGCAAACTGACAGGGCACTTCCCTAGTCAACATAGTAACATGCCCGGAGCCATTTGGCATTATGAAGAAACTACTGCCATTATACATGTTCATAGAATTTCTTGACACAACCACATGCAGAGGAGAGACATGTTCTGCTTTGTCTTCTGTCCCTGTTGCCTCCTCAGTATGTACTAACCCCAGACAGCTCTGACCCCTGGGTTCCCTGGTGGGACATTAGATAGCACACAGTCCCCATGCTGTCATCTGTCATTCTCCACAGAGCTCCTCTTCCCTCCCTGGTGCCTTCCATCCCCAAGCTCAGCCTCTGACCCTGAAGACCTGACACAGCTCTGACCCAATCCCCTCTGCTTATGTAGATAGTCTCACCATGCATATGCTGGAGGAGAAGCAGGAGCACGCTGGCTACAATGTACAGCCAATCTGCAAGTCTAGTCAAAGGCATGGTTGAATCTCAGGCCCAAACATGTGCTGCTGCAGATGAGAGGCTCACAGCAGGAGACAGAACAGATTGGCCTGGCCCAGGCAGGAATTTGTACCTTTTGGGGTGTAGGTGTGGACATTTGATTGGATGGGGCAAAGTTCTTGTTGTAGAAGAACGGACAAGCCCAAAGCCACAGGGAGCCAAGAGCCAGCAGGCAGGGCAAAGCCACCTCTGCAGTTTCTGCTCCTTCCCTGACCTCTTGAACAGACACAGCACAGCATCTGAAATCCTTCTGCAGTGCCAGGATTCCTGATCTCCAATATGGAGTCACCAGAATCCCTGGCTCTCTTACTCACCAGCCTAACGTAGGTATTGCTGTGAAGATCGGGGAGGAGTGTGCCTTTCATCCTCAGCACAACCCAAGGAAAATACAAGAATGAATACACCATTTTGAATCTTCCCCAGTCGCCAAGTTTCCCAGACAGGTTTGCATGAATGCTAGAGCAGTAGGAGAGGAATGGGGTAGTATCGGGAAGGTGAATTGAAGCTGTGGAGGTTTAATAATATCAACTGTGATGGTGAGACTGAGAAATAGGGAAGGTTCCTGTCTTTGTATCTTTTCTGGGCTATGTACAATCCAGACGTCTGTAAGGCGAGGAGGTGATTCACTGCCATTTCTGTTTTCAAACTCATCCAATAGAAGGGGAAAAGCCTCCTGGCTGAGCTGTTCCTTTACAAAGGCAAGAGGTATAGCCTGGCTGTTATCTGTAGGCAAAAGGTGAAACTGTACTGAAACCCGCTTTTGTTAACAGAAGGCCACCTCACCTGAGTCATCTCCCTCCCTTCCACCAACTCAGTCTCTGAAGCCATTGCCAGGGTGGCAGTTGGGAGGGGTGGCAACACCTTCACAGGTATCAGCCAAGGACAAAGGTGCAAGACTTTGTCATAAAACTCCTTTAATTGCCTGTCAGAAAATCGGAGTTCCTTACTCTTCAAGATCCCGTTTAACACTTTCAGCTGAGAGAGTTGGAGTTGCCTGTAATTCTTGGAGATGTCCGCTTACCTGCTTGCGAAATGTTGGGGGGTCCCCTGTTCAGGCACCAGCTGTGGAAACAGTGACTAGGAAGTGGGAGTTCACAATGGTGCTCAGGATTCAGACTCCAGAGACCAGCATCAGAATGCAAATCTAACTTTATTGTTTATTATATTTATATATGCTAACTAGGGTATGTTTATATATTAAAGGGGTGCAACCTGTGCTGTTTTTTAAAAAAAGATTTATTTATTTATTTTATGTACAGTATATTGTCTTCAGACAACAGAAGAGGGCATCAGATTCCATACTGATGGTCCTCAGCCACCATGTAGTTGCTGGGAATTGAACTCAGGACCTCTGGAAGAGCAGTCAGTGCTCCTAACCTGTGCTGTTAAACAGAATCTAACTTGTCTGCTCAGAAACCCTGTCCAGGAACCTGTACGGGAGGGTCCAATCTCTCATTGAGATGTCTGTGAAGACAGGGAAGAAGCCACCACTATGGCCTTGGGTCCTTTGTATTTTCTCACTGGTATACTGGGAGCCATGTCAGATTTCATTCTGAGCACAGTGGATCAGGACTCTTCAAGTCTCAGGAGCCTGTGGCACCTCACTCTCTATCCAATGTCTTCCTCCCCCAGGTTATCTCCACAGCACCCAAGTCTGTTACTCCAGCCTGGGTAGAGCAGTGCATTTCCAGACCGTGATTTGCACCAAAAGACTCTATTGTAGAAGGAGCATGTGCCTGTACTTTGAGAAGGAAGAACAATCTGCATCTTGCTAACTCACACCTCTGTCTAGAACCATCCTAAAAGCATAGAGTGATAATTTTCTCGTAAATTAATCAGGGTGCTTATCAATGCTTATCAAAGGTTGAGATTGTAGAAGAACATGGACCTATTACAACAGGGTCAGCAAAGCCAGGCCCAAGAACTTATCAGACACATTAGATAGAAGAATGGATGTGAATTGTGCCTTCAGGCCATAACAAAGAAGGTGGGAGAGGGCCTCTGCCAACGGATGTCTGATAATTCAGTATGTCTGTCCATTATCAGGTGATCAAGAATTATTATCAAGGGACCAACATACAGAGAACTCCTTGTAATGTGAAATCCTAGTAGTTTGCCTTGGTCCAACAAATGGTTTCTCTCACTTGACCAGTCCATATACTCACAGGTCTGTCCGGACCTGGTCTCATCCTTCTCTCCTACGGCATCCACCACGGGACCCACTCAAACCTTCAGCCTACAGTCCACCGTCCTGCAGACTGCCAGCAGGTTTTCTATCCCATCCCCACATTTTGACATCCCTATCAACCTCCTGCTTCTACCTCTCAGTGAAACTGCTTTGAACATTCTAGATTACTCTGTGTATAGCCTCATTAATCTTTCATAGCCACTTCATTATAAATACATAGTGAACCTGCAGTCAGAGTATAATATATGAGAGTGGAATAAGTAAAAAAAAGAAAACATATAGTCATATATACAGACAGAATATAAAAGTATTTATTGTAAAATATGATCTGTGGGAAATAAATAAGATTGCAATAAAAGAACCTGCGTTTGCTTCAGCTGTCCCTGCAGGAGCTTGGTACCTAAGGACAGTAGGCAGAGTCGGGCCAGACGCTAAGACAGGCCAAGGTCTACTGATAGGGCTGTGTGATGGGAACCAATGACTAGCCAGTGAGGCAAAGCTTGCTCCCACTCCTGCTCTTCCTTTAGTCCCCTTGGAAGGCACAGCAGAGGTTCTGAAGCCCCCTCTCCAACCCTGGAGGCACCATTTTCAGAGTTATTGCAGTGACAGGTCAATGAAAGTATTGGGGTAAAGAGGAAGGGGCCGGAAGTTACAACATGAGAAGCCAGAGAGCTTTTCTGAGTAGATTCATATTCAGGATGTCACAGGTGGCGAGGAAGTGGAACCTGAGGAACTGTGATCTGGGGAAAAGGGAACTACCTGTGCATGCCTGCCACCCTGAAAACTCCTCCCTGCTTTCAGGACATAACAGTTTCCTGCCTCAGGGCCTGTACTGGCTGGTTTTATTTGTCAACTTGATACAGGCTGGAGTTATCACAGAGAAAGGAACAGTCCTTGAGGAAATGCCTCCATGAGATCCAGCTGTAAGGCATTTTCTCAATTAGTGATCAAGGGTGGGAGGGCCCAGGGCATTATGGATGGTGCCTTCCCTGGGCTGGTGGTCCTCGGTTCTATAAGTAATCAATTTGAGCAATCCAGAGGAAGCAATCTAGTAAGCAGCACCTCTCTCCAAGGCCTCTGCATCAGTTCCTTCCCCCAGGTTTCTCCCTGTGTGAGTTCCTGTCCTGACTTCCTTTTGGTGATGAACAGCAATGTGAAAGTGTAAGCTGAATAAAGTCTTTCCCAACTTGTTTCTTGGTCATGATGTTTTGTGCAGGAATACAAACCTTGACTAAGACAGCATGTTTCCATATGATGGTAGAAATTGTCTTTTCTAGTTCTGAGAAGAATTGCACTGGAATTTTTGTGGTTGGTGCATTAAATTTATAGAATCCTTTTCATAGAATTTTTCTATGTTAATCTTAGCAATTCATGAGCATGGGAGATCTTTACATCTTCTGATTTGTTCTTCAATTTCTTTCTTCAATGACTTGAGGTTTTTATCTTGAGTTACCTCAGATATTGTATATATTTTTTTAATTTTTATTTTCTATATTCTATGTTTACATTCCAAAGGCTTTCCCCTTTCCCAGTTACCCCCCACCATATGTCCCATAATTCCTCCCCCCCTGCTATATTGTATATTATTTCCAGCTATTGTGAAAGATATTTCCATGATTTCTTTATCAGTCACTTATCTGTGTATATAGGAGGATGACTGATTTTCATGAGCTAATTTTGTATCTAGCTACTTTTCTGAAAGTGTTTATCAACTCTAGAAGTTTTCTGGTGGAATTTTTCAGCTCACTTATGCATACTCTCATGTTGTCTGATAATGCAGGTGCTTTGACTTCTTCCTTTCCAATATGTATCTCTTGACTCTTTCAGTTGTGTTATTGCTTTAGTTTAGAATTCAAGTGCTATAGTGAATAGACATAGAGAGAGTGGAAAAATTTGTCTTGTTCCTAATTTTAGTGGAATTGTTTTCAGTTTCTCTCCATTTAAGTTGGTGTTGCCTGTGGCCTTGCTCTAAACCACCTTCTTTATGTTATGGTGCATCGTAATCTCTTCAGAAATTTTATCAAGAAGAGGTATTGGACTATGTCAAAGACCTTTTCTGTATCTAAGGAGGTGACCATGTGTTTTTTAGTTTGTTTGTATGGTACATTACACTTATCATTTTATCTGTGTTGAGCCATCCCTTCATCTCTGGTATAGAGTCTACTTGATCATGGAGGATGATCTTTTGATGTCTTCTTGGGTTCAGATTGCAAGATTATTTTTGTACCTATGTTGTGATGGTTTGTATATGATTGGCCCTGGAAGTGAACCCATTAGGAGGTGTGGCCTTGTTGGAGTAGGTGTGTCACTGTGGGTGTGGGCTTAAGACCCTTCCCTGGCTGCCTGGAAGTCAGTCTTCCACTAGCAGCCTTCAGATGAAGAGATAGAACTCTCAGCTCCTCCTGCACCATATCTGCCTGGATGCTGCCATGTTTCTGCCTTGATGACAATGGACTGAACCTCTGAGCCTGTAAGCCAGCCCCAATTAAATGTTGTCTTTTATAAAACTTGCATTGGTCATGGTGTCTGTTCACAGCAGTGAAACCCTAACTAAGACATATGTTTATGAGGAAAATTATGTTTTGGGTACCTAAGTAAATATGGTTTCATAAAATGAGTTCGACAAGGTTCCTTCTGTTTCTATTTTGTGGGCTAACTTGAGGAGCATTGACACTATCTCTTATTTGAAATTCTTGTAGAAATCTCCACTAAACCCAATTGGCCTTGTGCTTCTTTTAGTTGGGAGGCTTCTAATAATTGCTTCTATTTCACTAGGGATTATAGATCGGTTTAAATTGCTTATCTTATTTGATTTAACGTCAGTAAGTGGTATGTCCTGGGAAACTTATCTTTTTCTTTTAGCCTTTACAATTTGGTCGAGTGCAGGGTTTTCTTTTTAAATTTTTATTTTCTATATTCTTTGTTTACATTTAAAAGGCTTTCCCCTTTCCCAGTCTCCCCCCCCACCATACGTCCCATATGTTCTTGGGATTCTCTGGATGTCCTTAGTATCTATTGTTATGTCCAATTTTTCATTTCTTTTCTTAAAAATTTTTATTTTTATTTTTTAATTTTTAATTTTTTGAATATATTCATTTACATTTCATATGCTAAAACCTTTCCCTGTTTTCCCTCTCCTCAAAAACTCCCAACCACTCCTCCTACCCTCTCTACCTGACCCAATCTCATTCCACCCACCCCCCAATTTCCCTTTGTTGGGGCATCTATTGAGCCTTCACAAGACCAAGGACCTCTCCTCCCACTGATGCCCGACAAGGCATTCCTCTGCCACACTTTTGGCTGGAACCATGTGTACCCCTTGGCTTAGTCCCTGGGAGCCCTGGAGCGTCTGGTTGACTGATATTGATGTTCTTTCCACGGGGCTGCAAAACCCTTCAGCTCCTCCAGTCCTTGCTCCAATTCCTCCACTGGGGACTCCAAGCTCAGTCCAATGGTTGGCTGCTGGCATCTGCCTCTGTAAGTCTCTGGCAGGGCCCCTCCAGAGACAAACATAACCGGCTCCTTTCTGCACACACTTCTTTCGTTCATAATAGATTCAGGGTTTGATGACTGTTTATAGAATGAATCTGCAGGTAGGGCAGTCTCTAGATGGCCTTTCCTTCAGTCTCTGCCCCACACTTTGTCTCCATAATTGCTCCTGTGAGTTTTTTTGTCCCATTTCTCAGAGGAATCAAAGCACCTCCTCCTCCACATGAGTCCTCCTTCTTGAGCTTCTTTGGGTCTGTGAGTTGTAACTTGTTTATTTTGAGCTTTTGGGCTAACATCCATTTATCGTGAGTGCATACAATGTGTGTTCTTTTGTGATTGGGTTGCCTCACTCAGGATGACACTTTCTAGTTCCATCCATTTGCCTAAGAATGTCATGAATTCACTGTTTTTAATAGCTGAATAGTACTCCATTATGTATATATACCATATCCATTCATCCATTGAAGGACATCTGAGTTGTTTCTGGCTTCTGGCTATTATAAATAAGGCTGCTATGAATATAGTGGAGCAAGTGTCCTTATTATAAGTTGGAACATCTTCTGGGTATATGCCCAGGAGTGGCATAGCTGGGTCCTCAGGTAGTACTATGTCTAGTGTTCTGAGGAACCACCAAAGTGATTTCCAGAGTGGTTTTACCAGCTTGCAATCCCACCAGCAATGGGGAAGTGTTCTTTCTCCACATCCTCTCCAACATCTGTTGTCCCCTGAGTTTTTCATCATAGCCATTCTGACAGGTGTGCTGTGGAATTTCAGTATTGTTTTGATTTGCATTTCCCTGATAACTAAGGATGCTGAACATTTCTTTAGGTGCTTCAGAGTCATTTGAGTTTCCTCAGTTGAGAATTCCCTGTTTAGCTCTGTACCCCATTTTTAATAGGGATATTTGACTCTCTGGAGTCTAACTTCTTGAGTTCATTGGATTTTGGCCTTCTATCAGATGTAGGATAGGTAAAGATATTTTCCAATCTGTTGGTTGCCATTTTGTCCCATTGACAGAGTCCTTTGCCTTACAGAAGCTTTGCAGTTTTATGAGGTCCCATTTGTCAATTCTTTTTATTTTATTTTATTATTATTATTATTTATTTTTTTTGTTTTTTGGATTTGGGTTTTTAGAGGCAGGGTTTCTCTGTATAGCCCTGGCTGTCCTGGAACTCACTCTGTAGACCAGGCTGGCCTCAAATTCAGAAATCCACCTGCCTCTGCCTCCCAAGTGTTGGGATTACAGGTGTGTGCCACCACCGCCCAGCCCATTTGTCGATTCTTACTCATAGAACATAAGCCATTGGTGTTCTAGTCAGAAAAATTTCCCCTGTGCAATGTGTTCAAGGTTCTTCCCCACTATCTACTGTATAAGCTTCAGTGTGTCTGGTTTTATGTGTAGGTCCTTGGTCCACTTGGACTTGAGCTTTGTACAAGGATTTGCATTTTTCTGCATGCTGACCACCAGTTGATCCAGCACCATTTGTTAAAAATGCTGTCTTTTTCTACTGGATGTTTTTAGCTTCTTTGTCAAATATCAAGTGACCGTCGGTGTGCGGGTTCATTTTTGGGTCTTCAATTCTATTCCATTGATCTTCCTGCTTTTCTTTGTACCAATACCAGACAGTTTTTTATCACTATTGGTCTGTAGTAGAGCTTGAGGTCAGGGATGGTGATTCTACAAGATCTTTTGTTGTGGAGCATAGTTTTTCCTATCCTGTTTTTTTTTTTTTTTTTGTTATTCCAGATGAATTTGAGAATTGTTCTTTCTAGATCTATGAAGAATTGATTTGGAATTTAGATGGGGATTGCATTGAATCTGTAGATTGCTTTTGTTAAGATGGCCATATTTACTATATTAATCCTGCCAATCCATGGGCATGGGAGATCTTTCCATCTTCTGAGGTCTTTGATTTCTTTCTTCAGAGGCTTGAAGTTCTTGTCATACAGATCTTTCATTTGCTTGGTTATAGTCACACCAAGGTATGTAATATTATTTGTGTCTGATCCTGTGTTTAAGCAGCTAGCAGGATCACAATTAGCTTGGGAAAGATCTCATTGATGATTAACATGATCCTGTACACATCCCACTTGATGGTGGAAATTTAACACACCTAATTGGAAGAGCTGGTTTTACCTGGAACTGCTTAACTAGAGCAGGAGGTATTAAGTTGAGTGCCTTGGTTGCCTGCACAGAGTTCAAGACTACAACTACAGTGACTGTACCTTCTGCAGCTAAGAGCCCTACCACTGTGGGAACAATGGTGGCAGGTATAACAAAATCTCTTTTTTTAGTTAGATTTTTTCTCTCTTTTTTAATAGTTACAATAGATGAATTAATGAAAAATTTCCATTGCTTCCTTTTCTTTCTTTCTTTCTTTCTTTCTTTCTTTCTTTCTTTCTTTCTTTCTTTCAGTTATAGTCTTTATTTACATTTCAAATGTTGTCCTTTTTCCTGGTTTCACAAACCCTCCAAATCACCTAACCCTGTCCCCTCCCACTGCTCACCAACCCACCCACTCCTGCTTCCCTGTCCTGGCATTCTCCTATACTGGGGCATCTAGCCTTCTCAAGACCTTTCCTGCCTTTGAAGTCCAACAAGGCCATCCTCTGCTACATATGCAGCTGGAGCTATGGAGCCATGGGTCCCTCCTCTTTGGTTTAGTCTCTGGGAGCTCTGGGGGTACTGGGTGGTTCAAATTGTTGTTCCTCCTATGGGGCTGCAAACCTCTTCAGCTCCTTGGATCCTTTTTCTAGCTCCTCCATTGGGGACCCTGTGCTCAGTTCAATGGTTGGCTGAGAGTGTCCCCCTCTGTATTTGTCATACATTGGCAGCTCCTTCCAGGTGATGGCTGTATCAGGCCCCTGCCAGCAAGCAACTTGTTGGCATCCACAATATTGTCTGGGTTTGGTAACTGTATATAGGATGGATCCCTAGGAGGGACAGTCTCTGGATTGTCTTTCCCTCAGTCTCTGCTCCACATTTTGTCTCTGCATGTCCTCCTGAGGGTATTTTGTTCCCCCTTCTAAGAAGGACCAGAGTATACATACTTTGTTCTTCCTTCTTCTTGAGCTTCATTTGGTCTGTGAATTGTACCTTGGGTACTCCAAGCTTCAGAGCTAATATCCACTGATCAGTGAGTGCATACCATGTGGGTTCTTTTGTGATTGTGTTACCTCACTTGGGATGATATTTTCTAGTTCTGTCCATTTGCTTAAGAATTTCAAGAATTCACTGTTTTTAATAGCTAAGTAATATTCCATTGTGTAAATGTACCACATTTTCTGTATCCATTCCTCTGTTGAGGGACATCTGGGTTCTTTATAGCTTCTGACTATTATAAATAAGGCTGCTATGAACATAGTGGAGCATGTGTCCTTATTACATGTTGGAGAATCCTTCCCCAACATGTAATAAGGAAATGGTATATCTGGAGTGGTATAGCTGGATCCTCAGGTAGTACTATGTCCAATTTTCTGAGGAAGCACAAAACTGATGTCCAGAGTGGTTGTACCAGCTTGCAATCCCACCAGCAGTGGAGGAGTGTTCCTCTTTCTCCACATCTTCGCCAGCACCTGCTGTCTCCTGAGTTTTTTTTAATTTGATATACTCTTTATTTACATTTCAAATGATTTCCCTTTCCTGGTTCCCTGCTCTCTGAAAATCCCATAAGCCCTCTTCCCTCCCCTGTTCCCCCATCCACCCCTTCCCACTTCCCTGTTCTGGTATTCCCCTACAGTGCTGCACTGAACCTTTCCAGAACCAGGGGCCACTCGTTCCTTCTCCCTGGACATCATTTGTTTTGTGGATTGTGTCTTGAGTATTCCAAGCTTCTAGGCTAATATCACCGCTTATCAGTGAGTGCATACCATGAGTCTTCTTTTGAGACTGGGTTACCTCACTTAGGATGATGTTCTCCAGCTCCATCCATTTGTCTAAGAATTTCATAAATTCATTGTTTCTAGTGGCTGAATAGTACTCCATTGTGTATATATACCACATTTTTTGTATCCATTCCTCCCTTGAGGGGTATCTGGGTTCTTTCTATCTTCTGGCTATTATAAATAGGGCTGCTATGAACATAGTGGGGCATATATCCTTATTACATGCTGGGGGATCCTCTGGATATATGCCCAGGAGTGGTATAGCAGGGTCCTCCGGAAGTGTTATACCCAGTTTTCTGAGGAACCACCAGACAGATTTCCAGAGTGGTTGTACCAGCTTGCAATCCCACCAGCAGTAGAGGAGTGTTCCTCCTTCTCCATATCCTCGCCAATACCTGCTGTCTCCTGAGTTTTTGATCTTAGTCATTCTGACTGGTATGAGGTGAAATCTCAGGGTTGTTTTGATTTGCATTTCCCTAATGACTAATGATGTTGAACACTTCTTAAGGTGTTTCTCAGCCATCTGAAGTTCTTCAGGTGAAAATTCTTTGTTTAGCTCTGAACCCCATTTTTTAATAGGGTTATTTGGTTTTCTGGAGTCTAACTTCTTGAGTTCTTTGTATACATTGGATATTAGCCCTCTGTCATATGTAGGGTTGGTGAAGATCTTTTCCCAGTTTGTTGGTTGCAGATTTGTCTTTTTTTAAAGATTTTTTTTTACTTATTGGATATATTCTATATTTACAATTCATTTCCCTTTTTCTGGTTCCCCACCCCCAAAGGTCCCACATGCCCTTTTCCCTCCCCCTGCTCCCTCATCCACCCCCTCCCACCTCACTGTTCTTGTACTCCCCCACAATGATGTTTTGGTCCATTCTAGCACCAGTGTCCACTCCTTTCTTCTTGTGAGACATCATTTGATATGTGATTTATGTCTTTGGTGTTCCAAGCTTCTAGGCTAATATGCACTTATCAGTGACTGTATACCATGGGTATTCTTTTGAGACTGGGTCACCTTACTTAGTATGATGTTCTCCAGCTCCATCCATTTCTCTAAGAATTTCATGAATTCATTGTTTCTAATGGCTGAATAGTACTCCATTGTGTATATAAACCACAGGGATGAATGGCCAATAATCCATACAGAACCAGGGGTCACAGAGGTATGGCTGGCCTCAGAGTGATCAGAGAGTCCAGCAATCATTTGGCTGTGGGGCTCTCTGGGAAAAATAAGGCAGAGATTGGTCAAACATGTTGCAAAGTTCTTGCCTCCAGAATGCCATTCTGGAGGCCACTAGTACTGGCAAGTCAGTTGAGAGGCATTCTGTGTAAGTAGATTTCCATTCTGGACGAAGGTACCATCCCCCCAATACAAATTCCATGAATCACAAATCAAGGAGAGCTCCAGGTGAGCAAAAGTTATAGAGTCAGCTAAAAGAGTGTTTTGGAGGATATTGGAAAAGTTGCATTAATACCGCCATTGAATCATTTATAAATGTGTACTGGAAATGAGTCATGGAGTCATAACCTACAAAAATAATTGGGAACAGCCCAACATCTCTGGATTCTGCATCACCAAGTAGTCCAATTGCAAATATCACTTGTTACTACTTTGGCTAGAGCAACAAAGTCCAGTGGACAAACAGTTTTATAGGCAGAATCCCACCAGGCCCCCCGTAAGACAGTATGAGCTATTAAAGGCTACTTCTAGAGTGGAATTAACTGGAAAAGGGTTTTCTCCCATCAGCAAGTTATTGTTGTACATTATAAGGAGTCTAGAATCCCAACTCACAGGGAGAAAAATTGGTAGGTTTCTCATTGCTACCCATAAAAGTAGCATGTCTCTGTGAGTTGACTGTTACAAATGCATACATGAACAAGAATAGGTATAGAGTCCTGTCCCTTTCCCTTCAGGGAACATTCTCTGGGGTTAGTTTATGAGGGACTGGAGGCTCCCCCCAAGTCACTTGAGTGGGGGCTGAGGGCATCCTCTCCTCCAGTGTGTTCTCAATGGCCTCCCCATGTTGGTCCCTAGTCCAAGAGTACTGCTCCATAGGTGCAGTAGCCCCTCTTTCCCATCAGACTCCCTTAGAGAGAGGATCTGAAATTTGATCCTCAGAGGTTCCATCTGTTCCCTATAGGTCTTTGACAATACAGGACTTGATGGATGAGCCAGAAACCCAGATGGGGTTTTCAGCTTCTTCAGTTAAAAGAACAAGCAATCCCTCATTCCATGAGTATCTGTAAGGCTGGTCCTTCTAGATGTTAGGGAATCCTTTCAGTAAAACCATGGGTAGAGGGGTAATGCAGGGCAACATGCCTCCAATGCTTATAGGCAGGAAATAGGCTTTATTTATCAAAATTTTAAAAAGTTAAGTGTAAATAAAGCACGTGTTAACTTTTCTTGAGGCTTTAGACCTTGGTCTCCCTTTATCCTCTTCTTTAATTGTTATTTGAAGGATGAGTGGGCTGGTTCTACCATGCCTTGTCCATGGGGGTTGTGAGACATTACCAGAGGAGTGGCCTATTTCCCATTCTTTTTGCAGGTTAGTTGTCTTTTTTTAAAGCAAAGGGCCCACTCATTGTAACGGCCATTTCATGGACATAATTTTCCTTGGGTTCCCTGCCATAGCAGATGTAATAAAACCCCGGGATAACATCAATAATATAAAACCAAACAAAATATATAAAAAAATCAATAAAACAAAGAGATGGCTATTTAAAAAAATAAGGAAATTCGACAAACACTTTTCCAAAAAATTAAAAGGTGGTAAAGAAGATTCAAATTAACACAACTAGAAATGAAAAATGTGACATAACAACTGATACTGAGGAAATCCAGAGAATCCTAAGAACATACTTTAAAAACCTGCACTCCACCAATTTTGAAAACCTGGAAGAAAAAGATAATTTTCCAAGGACATACCACTTACCAAAGTTATATCAAATAAGATAATCAATTCAAATATATCCATATCCTCTAGTGAAATAGAAGCAGTCGATAAAAGCCTCCCAACCGAAAGAAACATGAGGCCAAGTGGTTTTAGTGGAGAATTCTACAAGAATTTCAAATAAGAGTTAGTGTCCATGCTCCTCAAGTTATCCCACAAAATAGAAACAGAAAAAACCTTGTCCAACTCATTTTGTGAAACCACAGTTACACTGGTACACAAACCATTGTTTTACTCATAAACATAGGTACAAAAATAATCAAATACTGATTATGCAATCTGAACCCAAGAAGACATTGAAAGATCATGCTCCACGATCAAGTAGACTCTATACCAGAGATGCAGGGATGGCTCAACACAGATAAAATGTAATGTAATGTACCATACAAACAAACAAACAAACAAACAACCCACATGGTCAACTCCTTAGATGCAGAACAGGCCTTTGACATAGTCCAATAGGTGTTCTTGATAAAATTTCTGAAGAGATTACAGTGCACCTCAACATAATAAAGGCGGTTTAGATCGAAGCCATAGGCAACACCAACTTAAATGGAGAGAAACTGAAAACAATTCCACCAAAATTAGGAACAAGAAAAATTTGTCTACTCGCTCCATGCCTATTCACCATAGCACTTGAATTCTAAGCTAAGGGAACTGAAAGAGATCAAGGGGATAAAGATTGGAAAAAAGTCAAAGCACCTGTATTTTCAGAAGACATGATAGTATGCATAAGTGACCTGAAAAATTCCACCAGGAAGTTTCTACAGCTGATAAACACTTTCAGCAACATAGCAAGATACAATATTAGCTCACAAAAATCAGTCACCCTCCTATATACAGAGACAAGTGAAAAAGAAATCAGGGAAATATCTTTCACAATAGCTGGAAATAATATACAATATCTGAGGTAACTCAAGATAAAAATTTCAAGTCACTGAAGAAAGAAATTGAAGAGCATATCAGAAGCTACAAAGATCTCCCGTGCTCATGAATTGCTAAGATTAACATAGAAAAATCCAATGAAAAGGATTCTATAGATTTAATGCACCACCCACAAAAATTCCAGTGCAATTCTTCTCAGAACCAGAAAGGACAATTTCTACCTTCCTATGGAAACACACTGTCTTATTCAGGGTTTGAGTTCCTGCATAAAAGATTATGACCAAGAAGCAAGTTGGGAAAGAGAGTTTATTCAGCTTATACATTCACATTGCTGTTCATCCTCATAGGAAGTCAGGACAGGAACTTACACAGGGCAGGAACTTGGGGGCAGGAACTGATGCAGAGGCCATGGAGGGGAGCTGCTTACTAGATTGCTTCGCCTGCTTTGCTCAGCTTGCTTTCTTATAGAACCCAGGACCACCAGCCCAGGAATGGCACCACCCACAATATGCTGGATCCTCCCACCCTTGATCACTAATTGAGAAAATGCCTTAAAGCTGGATCTCCTTCTCTGCTTCCTTCTTCTTCTTCTCCTCCTCCTCCTCCACCTCCTCTTTCATTGTTTCTCCTCTTCCTTTTCCTATGCACTCTTTCTTTAATCACCCCCTAAGTAAAATTATACACATATATCCCAAAACAGTGTTTCTCTATGTAGCCCTAGCCATCTAGGAAATCTCACTGTAGACCAGGCTGACCCAGAACTCAGGGATATATGTGCTTCTCCTTCCCAAATGCTAGATTAAAGGTGTGCTCAGTTACTTCCAGGATCCTATGGGGATAACCTTAGATGAAATGCCCAGCACTGGGGAGAGAAATCCTGAAGAGAGCACCTCTAGTGGATAGGCATGGCCCCCAGTTGAGGGAGGGAGCCACCCAGCCATCCCAAAATTTTAACCCAGAATTGTTCCTGTCTAAAGGAAATGTAAGGACAAAAATGGAGTAAAGGCTGAAGGAAAGGCCATCCAGAGACTGCCCCACCTGGGGATCCATCCAATGCACAGACACCAAATTATGACACTGTTGCTGATGCAAAGATGTACTTGCAGGCAGGAGCCTGGTATCCCTGTCCTCTGAGAGGCCCTGCAAGGAGGCGACTAAGACAGATGTGATACTTACAGCCCGCCATTGGACTGAGCCTGGGGACCCTTAAGGAAGATTAGGGGAAGGACTGAAGGAGCTGAAAGGGATTGCAACCCACAGGAAGAACAACAGTATCAACTAAACAAACACCTCAGAGCTTCTAGGGACTAAGCCATCAACCAAAGAGCTTCCTTTGGCTGGTCTTTTACACACACACACACACACACACACACACACACACACCACACACCCATACACCCCACGGCTACATATGAAGTAGAGGACTGTCTTGTCTGGCCTCGTTGGGAGTCCTTTGGAGGCCTGATGCCCCAGAGAAGGAGGATGTTAGAGGGGTTGGATGGGACTGGGTGGATGGGTGGGGCAGCACACTCTCAGAGGTGAAGGAGGGGGGGTGACATATGGAGGGAGGACCAGGAAGGTGGACTTTTGAAATGTAAATAAATAAAATAATTTATTTTAATAAAAGGGGTGCTGCATCGCCCACTACTGGCTATGTGGAGACAGACCACAACTAAACTTTCCAGATTTGTTTTTAGTTTGCTCTATAGCTCAGACAGGACTTACCTTGTGGTCCCTTGCCTCTCAGTTCTCTGAGTAGCTAGGATTGAAAGCCTGTATTATCCCACCTGGCTTTATTTTATTTTTATGCTGCCCAGGACTTTGTACATATAGGGGAAGCTGTCTACCACTGCTATATCCCAAGCCTTACAATGGCTTTAAATGCTTAACACATGTCTCATGACTTAGCAATTCTGCTCTAGATTGTAAATTCAAAATTTTAATACATGTGATTACATGATATTATGTGTGGGTAAGTATTCATACAGTTTATTAAAACTGAAACCTAGGATGGGTCGCCCTATAATCCTATAATCTGACCACTCAGAAATGCAAGACAGTGAGATCATGTGTTCAGGCTCCTCCTGAGCTATATAGAAACTGGGTCTCCAGAAAGATATTCTAATTAACAAGGACAACAGTTTGTCATAGACTGGTAAGTGGATAAAATGTGTTGTGTGCACACTTGAATATCATTCCACAATAAAAGGAAACAAAAACATTATGTGAAGTGACCTAACCAGTCACAAAACTTTCTATTTATATTGGATTCTAGACAAGTCCCAGTACAGTAAGTTACAGCAATGTCATGTTTACTCTGAAGCAGGGTTAAAGATACTGAATGGCAGGAAAAGTGTCTGAGGGAAGCATAGAACTTACTCATGGCTTACTAAACTATATACCTAAGATTAATTTAATTGCATGTAAACAATATACTCTAGTCTGAATGTAGAGTTCATAGGTAGAACCATTCCTAACATGCACAAGTCCTAAGACCAATCCCTAGCACCATAAAAACAATCCACACTCAAGCTATTAAAATGAGATAATTATTAACAGTCTAGAGTCTATTCTGAGTGTCTGTTCCCGGTTAGTGTGTATGTACAGAGCTGATGAGCAGAGGCACACCAGCAGTAGGCACATCAATCAGTCATGTGCACATAGAAGGGAAACATCCTAAGTGCTCAGTCTCACTGAGAGGAAGGTCTTCCCTGCCACCAGTTCAAGTCAACAAGGACTTAATATCATCTTTGTAATGGCCTTCTTTACACATCCTACCTGGTGACCCCACAAGCAGTAATCCTTGATGCTGATTTCCCAGAGAAGTGTTTCTCACCACATAGCAAATCTGTGGGCATCTTGACCCTGAATTTCTCAATCTATAAGATGTGCATTGGTTACTGTTGTTGAAATTTACTGAAGATATGGTTTTTGTTTTGCTTCAGAGATGTGGTTCTTCTTATCTTGCCTCAGATTTATGAAATCTGCCTTTCTCAGGTCCCACACATCTGGGGTTACAGATACTATGAGTTCTATTTGCAGTTAATGATATTTTAGGAACAGAATGCTGAAGGCAAAAGGACTTGGGGAAAGCAGATTTTCTAATGGTTTATAAATATGAGAAAATGTGAACTTGCTGAGAGAGGATATAGGATTTGAATCAGTCACTGCTCCGAAGTCAACAGTCCCTGAAGCACCCACTTCATTTCAGAGGGTCTGGAATGTAAGAAAAGAGTGAGGATGAGGAAAAGAAAATGGAAGGAGGGAAGAAAGGAAGGAAGGAAGGGAGATATAGAGATAGAAAGAAAGGAAGAGAAAGAAAGAAAGAGAGAAAGAGAAAGAAAGAAAGAAAAAAAGGAAAGAAAGAAAATCGGGGTATTTTGGGGCTCACACATCCACATGTTATGAGAACTTTTATTGACTCTAATGAATGTTTGTTCAGAATGATAAGGAACAACACAGAGTGGTTTTCATGCATGTCTGAAAGGGCAAATGATGAGGTTAGATATGGTTATATGCTTGATGGAACAAATGAATACAGATAAAAGGACCTTGAAACCTCAGAATTATCCCATCTGCTTTCAACTTCACAAACCTTTGCCAACACGGGATGCTACAGCTCTTCATGCTTGTCCTGAGCACCCTTTAGCTCCTGGATCTTCTGGGGCAGAGTCTTGGTCCAGAACTGCAGCCTTCTGGCCTTCAGGGCTCGGCCCACAGCAGGCTGGGTGTTCAGCTGCAGGTACTGCTCATCTTGGTCCATCACAGGCCAGTAGGGCAGACCCTCGCTGTTGGGGTTCCTGTGGATATGCCAGGCAGTAGGGAAGAATGAAGGTCTCTCTGAGCCATATACTGATTCAGGATAGTGGATGAGCAGACCAAGGGCCTCAGGGGATGGATTGACTGGTGTACTGATAGAGATACAAGTGTCACTCCCAGTGTATACTCTATGTCAAGCAAGGGGAGCAGGCTAGTTTTGTGTCTCTCCCTCAGAGGCACAATCTAAAGAACAGTACCACAATAGTGTGACTCTCCTGCCCTCTCGCTGGGATTAACAGTGAGTGAAAGCTAGAAGGTATCTGCAGGAGTGTGCCTTGAGTTGAAGAATATCATGTAATTAAGGACACATGCACACTAATGGGGCACACCTAAGACCCAACTGTAAAGATGTTGGGAATGGGGTGTGTTCTCACCCATTTCTTGCAAAGTTGGCCCAGTACTTCATCACTCTCCTCTTCAGCAGCTCCTCCTCCTCAGTGAGGTCCACTGCAGACAGAGGGGAACAAGAGTCCAAGTCCGAGCCTCATGCAGGTGTCACCTCATGCTCCCTGCAGCAACCTCAGCCCGATGGCGCACCCTAGGGCTGGTTTATCCCCTCTTCCCTCCCACTCAGAATCCAGGGTCCATCCAAAACACTACTTGAAGTTTCTTAGGTTCTTGTCTACACCACTGTGCTCATTCTGACAGCACAAGCTAGTCAAGCCAAGGTTCACATTCTAACTCTAGTATATTTGGGGGGAGCAGTTTGGGCTGTTTTTGGAGGCTCACACAAGGTGAACACTTATCTTGTCCCCTCCCAGACTCTCAGATTCCCTAACTGGACAAAGAGCTCAATAACTGCTTGGGAAGTCATTTCACGGTCCATTCAGCAGAAGGAAACAAGAAAGACTCACAATTCATGCCCCACAAATAGGAGCCAAAGACAAAGACAAGGTCATCACCATGGTCTGCTCTCACATGGGATGGTCTGACATGCTTGATGAAGCTGGGCCGATGCTGGAACTCATAGAAGTAGACAGGACCCTGGGATCTTGGAGGGGAGGACACATGCTACATTGTGATTTCTCATACAGAGTGTATCTGCCTAAACTTTGGTGACAAGAAACCTTGCTCTACAGTTCTCTGGAATCACAGTTGAGTGGTGATGATCAGACTGGAGCATTGGATATGGGAAACCTTGGTTAAACAGGGACCTGGCATTCCCAGCTGAGTAGTTGACAAGACACTGAGGGTAAATAACATATTTCCTATTCTAAACCTAGATAGGTTGCCAGCCTTTACACCAGACATAAAGACTGAGTAGAGGAAAGCTGCCTGCTATTAGAGACTCCACCAAGACTTTGGTCTGTTCTGAACACTGCAGATCTCACCAGGGTCCCACAGCTCTGAGCACCCCCTGTCCTTGCTCTTGTCCCAGATGTACTCACGCTGGAAATGTGCCACTCTGAGAGCAGGGATCACAAACATGAAGTCTGCCAGCATCTCTCTGAACTGTGCTTTCAGGATCTCTGTGTCTTCAGTGTCCCCCATGTACTCTTCCATTATCAGGTCACTGCACCCTGGAGGGAGCATCTACACCAATAGGCATCAGAAGAATGATGACAGGCAGACAGCAGCCTCTAAGTAAGCACTGTGACCAGTGATATAAAAGTGTCTATGGGGAAAGGCAGAAGCTTTGAGGTGATGTCGCACAGAAACACACACACACACACACACACACACACACACACACTCACTATTTCTTGGCATGTCTTCTGGGAAAAATATATGGAACCCTTTCTATGAGGACAGGAGCCGAGGTATCTCTCACCATCTGTGCTGCTCTGCTCTTCAGAATAGCTGGCAGGGTCTCCCTGGTTATGTTCTCTACCATATGATAAAGGCCCAGGAACTGGGAGGAAGAAGAAAAATCTTAAGTATTGAATGGTGGGGAACTACATCAAAGTATTTCTGAGTTCCCACCTCCCACCATTTGAATTTATGTTCTCAGGGGCTTAGAACTAGGTCACACCTTGGGAATGATCCAGCCACATTCATCTGTGGTGATACCAATGATGCTGGGGACAGGGTGAAAATTCTTAGAGGCCAACAGCTCCTGAGGATGCTTGGGTAGGAACTTCCCATCCACCACACCAGGAATCATCTTGAAAACCTACACAGCATTGATGGTCAGTGCTGAAGATCAATTCAATAAATATTCCAAGGCCTATAAAAATACACAGCAATTCCCTATAGCATATCTCATCCCTGGGCTCTATGCATACTCTAGAAGAAACTTGAAGTCATAATTAGCTTGTACTGGTCTTTTTGCACACTGTACTGAAAGGACACCAAACCATGGAGATGTTAGCACATTTGAGTAGTAAATGAACACCCTGTTCATCAGGTCCTCCAAGAAACACAGTTCTCCCAACCTGGTTAATAGCCAGGATCTCTTGTTTACTCTTTGCTCTCAGGCAGTGCATCAGGGCTTCTGAGTCCTTGGCTTTACAACCAGATAGGTTGGCTACTGTCTACAAATGAAAGAGACAATGGTTAGCGCATCCCTCCCAGCAGAGAGCAGAGCTTCTTTGTTTCTAGTAGATGCCATTACCCCTAAATACCACATCCTAGTATTTGTTGTGTATGAAAGGAGTGAGTGGAATTCTTCACATTTTCTATTGCTCAGAGGTGACCGCTAGGAAAGGACATTCTACCTGCATATAATTTTGATGTTGCTTTGGTGTGTCTGTGTTACTCAAGTTTGACAATAGGTATGAAAGCACATTTTGTCTGTAAATGTCACAGAACTATCTAAGCTGTTACATGTGACCCTATCCCTTGTTCGAACTTGTCTATAGGAGCTTAGCTGGCCTATAACCTTCCAGGAAGTCTTCTGTCTTTGGTTTCGTTACCTTCATAGGAACATTGCGTTTTATGACACATATTGCCACCACCAACTTTGTATGGGTTCAGAGGATTTAAACTTGGTATCTCATGCTTCTACAGCAAATATTTTTGCCGGCTGACCCTTTCCCCCATGTGTACTTGTTAGATTTCCCTTTGATCATCAACTCAACATAAGCCAGAATCATCTGGAAAGAGGAACTTCAGCTGAAAATATTGCCTCTATCAGATTGGCCCATAGGCAATTCTGAGCATTTTCCTGAGAAATGATTAATGTTGAAGAGCCCACCTCACTGTAGGCAGTGTTACCTATGGGCAGGTGTTCTGGGTTGTATAAATCTAGCTGAGAATGACATGGGTAACAAGCCAGTAAGTATGGTGCTCCTTGGGCTCTGATTCAGTTATGGTCTCCAGGTACTTGCCCGAGGGCATATCAAGACAGATTATTAGCTGTGAGCGAAAATTAGCCTGTTTCTTTCCAAGGAGCTTGTGTCAACACCCTTCATCAGAATGATAAGAAACAAACTAGGAAGCAATGCTTAAGTGTTTTTGCTAATGACAGAACCCACTGGATAGAGGCTTGCTGTCATATAACATGTTCAGCTTACATAAAATACAGTTAACTGAGCACCAGAGGCAAAGACTGAGGTAGCTGGTGTTCTTGAGGGCACTTACCTTGTAGACCACCTCAGACGTGTCAGAGATGAGGTCAGGCAGCAGGGCCACTCCACTCTGCATGATGGCTCCATGAAAGAGTCCTTTGGACATGGGGGACACAACATGTGTAGACACACTTGTGCCACCTGCTGAGACACCAAATATAGTGACCCTATCACGGTTGCCTCAGAAGTAAGCGATATTTTTCTGCACCCAGCGTAGGGCAGCCACTTGGTCCAGGTATCCCCAGTTGCCTCTGGCATGCTGGTCTCCAGTGCTGTGAAGTAGCAGGAAGAAGAATGCATGGATGCCCATGTGCTACTTAGTTCCCATTACCCAGCCCAGTCCCCGGCTCACCTGAAGAAGCCAAGGATACCTAAGCGATACTGGATGGCGACAATTACTATTTCCTCAGTGGCTGCCAGTACAGATCCATCGTTCACAGAAGCTGATCCTAGAACCAGTGCACCACCGTGGATCCATACCATCACCTGGAGACAGTAAGTCAGATGCCAGGAGGCACACATACAGGCCAAGCTCATCTAAACTGCCTACTACATTATCAACTGCTTTGCTCTGTGCAGGTCGACCTACAAACAGATCTCAGGATCCCAGGAAGTGAGCCACAAATGGGGTGCTTTAGGCCTGTGAGCAGATATCCATTCCCACTTCCCCAAAAGGAAGTCTCAGCATGAATCAATGAGTCTACATCTAAATTAAAGTCATCATTACTCTCAGATGCATCTAATTAGAGCAAAAAAAGGAGTGCCTACAGGAGGAGCTTTCCTGATTGCTGATCACAATGGCTATCAGATCCCATTAGCAAAGCGCATAAGTTGCAGGTAGACATTTGGGTGCTGTCAGTATTCAGTCCTTGTGCACCATCCTGAGTGCATCAGCCAAGTTTATAGAAGAATTCATAATTTTATCAAATACCTAGATTCTCTTACCTCCCAGACCTGCACGACCTAAACTATAGGATTAGGATTATTTTGGAGCTCAGGATTATTTTGTCCCTTCCCAACTTCCAGAGAAATAAATGACCTGTACCCCAGATGACCATAGCCTGACACTCACAGGCAGGTTAGAGCCCTCCTGGGCATGTGCTGGTGTGTAGATGTTGAGATACAGGCAGTCCTCAGACATAGGGGTGGGGAGCGTGGTCAGCTCCATCTCCTTCAAACCCTCTAAATTCATCATATCAGTCTGCAGACACCTAGTGAAAACAGAAGGCAGGAAGTCCAAGATACATGGTGACCAAATCTACATCTTAGACTAAACTTTCTCTCATCTACCTATAACTACTGCTTTCCACCCATCGTGTCCTGCTAACATATGATGTTTCTCTAATGTCCCTAACACAGTAAATGCTACCAGCCCTGTGGAAGTGGAAATGGAGCCAGATTTTTCAGGAAAGTCTGTCCATCTATAGTAAAATCCTGGGGGCTGGTATATGGAGACTTCCCACACCTTCATTGAAAATGACTGAATTTTTGTTTCAACATTCAATCCTGTGTGTAAAATTTAAGTCCCGATGTGGTGGTTACTTTTGATTGTTGACTTGACTCACTGTAGAATCAATCACCTGGGAAAAGAGTCTTACTGAGGTTTAGGTCCTGTTGACTGGTCGACATGCCAGTGACAAGTTATCATATACATTGCAATAGGAATACCTGCCCATGGTAGGAGGCATCATTCCCTAGCAAGAGGGCTTCTGGATTGTATAAGAATGGAGAGAGTAAGTGAAGGCTAGTAGGCATGCATGTGCCCTTTAAATTCTGATCCTGGTTACGGATATGATGCAATCAGCTCTCTTAAACTTCTGCCTCTGTGCTTTCCCACCTATAGTAGATTATAAATTGGAATTGTGACCCATAATAACGCCTTTCCTCACTAAGTTGCTCATGTAAGGATACTTTATCACAGCAACAGAAAAGGAAAGAAGATACTGGAGTACTGGGGTACTGTGCCCACATAGCAACTATAGGAATGAATGGACAATACCATTCCATACAGTAGTGAGACATTCTTCAGTTCACTTCCACGTACCAACAAGGCACCACATTGTTCCACAGTCTCCAGCTGGAAGCATGTGTACTCGTTCCTTAGTCAATGGCACAGGGAGAGTGGACAGTGAAGAATGGGCTGTCTCTGCTCCTTACTGCAGTTCCTACAACCAAGTCTCTACAGGTGCCAAGCTCTGACCCAGCAGGCTGGCACAGCTCTTTCACTCTAATCCTTAGCACATTCACCAGAGACATGCATGGGGGACGCCCCTCAGCACAGGCAGAAAACTGCTATAGAGCTGATGTGGAGGAAGCACAGCTATCTGTGTGGTCTAGAGCTGCGGCCTGGAGTCCCCTAGGTCCCAGGACTTACATGGCTGGGTGTGCTGTCCCATCTCTCACACCACTCCATGGCTCAGGGTCCTCAGGAGGTGCAAAGCGCAGTGGTCCTACAGGAGGCTTGGCAAAGGGAATTCCCAGGAAGGCATGGACATCAGATTTAGTGTCTTTCACATGGACAATGCTGCCTCTCACCTGGCCTGTATGCGTATTCCTGATGGGGCTGGCTGAGTCCTGGCCTGTAAGTGGAGAGATGTCATCAGCTGTCAGCACATTTGGGACTTTCCACCTCGCCATCACCACGGTACATTTAGAAGGTTAACCTGGATCATCTCAGTTCAGCAGTAGGAGCTGGATTCCATAGGGACAGAAACCTTGTCCACTGACCATCTTGCAAACTGACAGGACTCTTCCCTAGTCAAGAAATGCCAGGCTCAGAGATAGTTAGCATTATGAAGGAATTGTCATTATCCAAGTTCAGTAGGATTTCTAGCCACAACCACACTCAGAGGAGGGACATGTCCTTCTTGTTCTTCTGTCCCTGTTGCCTTCTCAGTATGTGCTAACTTCAGACCTCTCTGACCCACATGTGCCCTGGTGGGGCATTAGAAAGCACACAGTCCCCACACTGTAATATATCTTTCTCCACCAGCTCCTTTTCCCTCCACAAGCTCAGCCTCTGACTTTGAAGAACTGGGACAGCTCTGACCTAAGTCCCCTCTGCTCACGTAGATAGTCTCACCATGCACATGCTGGAGGAGAAGCGGAAGCCCACATGCTACCACATACAGCCAACCAGGACTTCTAGTCAAAGGCATGGATGAGTCTCAGGCTTCAATCTGTGCTGCTGCCGATGAGAGTCTCACAGCAGGAAACAAAACAGATTGGCCTGGCCCAGGCAGGAATTTGTACCTTTAGGGTATAGTTGTGGACATTTGATTGGATGGGGCAAAGTTCTTATTGCAGAACTGATAAGGCAGAAGTCACAGGAAGCCAAGTTCTAGCAGGCAGGGCAAAGCCACCTCTGTAGTTCCTGTTCCTTCCCTGGCCTCTTGAACAGACACAACACAGCATATGAAGTCCTGCAATGCCAGGATCCCTAACCCCCAATATGGAGTCATCATGATCCCTGACTCTCTCACTCACCAACCCAACATAGGTGTTGTTGTGAAGATTGTGGAGCAGAAAGCTGTATTAGGAGAAGTCATGGGGCTTCTGTCAATAGCTACACAGTCAAGATGTTTCTTGTTGTGGAAGACTGACATTACAAGAATCAAATTTTATTAATGTCTGAAGATTGGCGTTCACGCTACTGCATGAATCCTGCAAAAGCAAGAACCCCGGGAAGGGACAGGTTTGTCATATGTGGGGTGCCTGGGATTTTGGGATCTTGAGAAATAGAGATAGAGTCCCTAAATGACATAGAGAGAGTATGCTTAGGAGAACACAGAGGCAGATAGAGTAACAGTCATCACTATTGTATGATGGCATAAAGTACAAGAGAATGTTTTTAACTGAGGGCCCAGAAAAGATTCAGTGACATCAATAAATTAATAATATGGAAGCTGAAGTAGAGCGATCATGTCACAAGTAACCAAAGAATCTCAGAGGGTCTGTGAAAGTTAGAAATAAGTGTCTATACAAGGGCAGTTACTCAGGGAGGCAGGAATAGGATGCTCTTCTCCTGGACAAATCTGGATCTTCTAATGGTCCCATTCCATTGCCAAGACACACCTCACAGTCAAACATATTCACAGATGCTCTGAGCATGTTAGCATGAACCTCATAGAATTTCCAAGCCCTGGGGACTGGGAAGAAACTTCAGAAGACTCCGACACACACACACACACACACACACACACACACACAGAGAGAGAGAGAGAGAGAGAGACATGTAGACACAGACAGACACACATAAACAGACACATAGACACACAGACTCACACATAAACATTGACACAACCACCCCAACACACACATACACAGAGACACAAACACACACAGATCCACACATATACACAAACTCACACACAGACACAATCACACAGACACAGCCATGAACACACACAGCCTTAAACAGACATACCCAACACACACACACACACACACACACACACACGCACACACACGCACACGCACACACACACACACACACACACACACACACAATTATGATCATCATTGTTGTCTGTACCAGGACTCACATGAGAAATTGGTAGGAAAATCACAGCTGTGTCCTACACAGAAAACACCCTACCTGCTGTACTAAGGATCAGGAAATGGTGATGGAAAACCATCCAATGACCTAAAAGTCCTGTATGTTCCAAGTCTTGATATAAAGGGATGGTAAGCAGTTGAACACCATGGCTTTGTTAATTCTTCTTTATCTCAGAAAAGGTTCTGCTTTGGATGCTGTGTGTTCCATAAGCAGTCCTGATACTGCAGAAGTTGACATACCTGATGAACTGCCACGAGAGATGTTAAAAGCCTCAAACTGGCTTGGTGTAACTTCTGTTGCTGCCCTCCCTGATCTGACCCACATGAACCAGCATCTTGGGTGCCATGATTGTCAGTGATGCCAGGGCCTCAAAAAACAATTTTCAACATGCTCACCCTGTCCCCTGTGACTTGCTGCATACAATGGCTTTCCACACAGCCTCTCTGTCCACATATCTAACTTAGGGTACCAGCCACTGATGCCTGACAGTTGTTGTAACAGACAACAACTAAAATGGTCATGCTTAGAGCCTAGCTATGTCCACAAAGCTTTAACTTCTGAGAAAACTATGAAATCCTGTGTGCTCAGGTGAAATGTCCTTCTGGCTGTAAGCTAAAAGGCCATGCTCTAGAACAGGAGCCATTGGTAGAACTCAAAATAAGTGAACTTATTTCTTCTTTTTCTTCTTTCATTTTAGTTTAGTGTTTGAGACAGAATATTATCTCTACTCCAGACTGGCCTGCTATCTGAGCTTCTTGGGTTCTGGGTTTACAGGTGTATCACAGAGCATCCGGCTAACACATCTGCTCTAAGCAATCCTGGGCATCCTCCCACAAGGCTCTGACAATTTGATGTTCCAGAGAATGTTGCAGAATAGGATGAGAAGAGGAAGGGGATAGGATGCAACTCCATCCTTCTTACAGCTGTCAGGGATTCCAAACACAGGAATCCAAACTAAGAATGTTCCAAACAGTAGCTGGGGGTGATTCATGCAGATCTTCCTGTATGGACAACCCTGGTGACCTTCCAGAGTCTGGTGACCCACAGCAGGGGTCACAGGTGAGGCAAGTTCAGTGGATCAGATTGGGGAGGCTTAGGAAGAGGTTAATGAAGTTTACAGTATCAGATTGGAGAGGTCAGGAGGAGGTGTGGGTGGGGACCATCAAGTGCAGCAGACACTCTCTGTGCAGAAAGCCATTCTGGTTCACCTTCTGATAAGGGGCTCAAAGTTGCTGACAGGCTCAGAGCACACATGCCATTTGCACTGAAATCCAGCCTGCCTTTGTCCCAGCTTATGTGCATGGTGACGTGAACCCAGGGACTGTTAAGGTCAACTGAGGCATGGTGGGTGCACCAGGAACTTCTGTATACCCTAATAACTTGTCACAGTGCCTTGTTGAAGGATGCCACCCTGTTCAATCCAAGAGCTTGGCACATGCTGAGATACTTGGCAGCATGAATAGATTATATTATTATTATTATTATTATTATTATTATTATTATTATTATCATCCTAAAGTCCAGTAGCACTTACAGCTACAAATGCACTAATGGAAAAGATCCACCTTCTCCTTTATCCTCTGACTTGCAGGTCCAGCATAACTCAGATCCCCTCCCTCTGGGCTGGCTCCTCAGTATGGGTGACCTCCTCTGGCATCCTTTGCTTGGTGGAGGGCTACTCTGTGTCCTTGATTGTGTATTTAGGTCTGTGTACTTTGGCCGGGGCATTTGGAATTAGTTATCTCTTTCCACAATGTGTGTTCATGGGTTGAACACTGGCTACCATTTGGAGGCAGGCTTCCTTGATTGCCAAATCATTTCACAGGCCCTGGTGAGGTAATTTGGAGACACACATTTCTAGGAAGTTCTTCTGACACCTCTGTGAGTTACTCCCTCTCTGTGGCCTCAGCCTCTGAGTCAGCAGAACTCACAAGTTTTAACCAAGGTTCCCCGTGTCCCCGTTAAGAGTTTTAAGTGGAGGTCCTCGATCCACTTGGAATTGATCTTTGTACAAGGAGATAAAAATGGATTAATTTGCAATCTAACACCCAGTTGAACCAGCACCATTTATTGAAAAGGCTATCTTTTTCCCACTGGATGGTTTTAGCATCTTTGTCAAACATCAAGTGACCATAGGTATGAGGGTTCATTTTTGGGCCTTCAATTCTATTCCATTGATCTACTTGCTTGTCACTGTACCAATACCATGCAGTTTTCATCACTATTGCTCTGTAGTATTGCTTGAGGTCAGGGATGGTGATTCTGCCAGAAGTTCTTTTATTGTTGAGAATAGTTTTCGCTATCCTAGGTTTTTTGTTATTCCAGATAAATTTGGAAATTGCTCTTTCTAACTCTATGAAGAATTGTGTTGGAATTTTGATGGGGATTTCATTGAATCTGTGGAATGCTTTTGGCAAGATGACCATTTTTACTACATTAGCCCTGGAATCTATGAGCATGGGTGATCTTTCAAAATTCTGAGCTCTTCTTCAATTTCTTTCTTCAGAGACTTGAAGTTCTAGTCATACAGATCTTTCACTTGCTTGGTTAGAGTCACACCAAGGTATTTTATATTATTTGTGAGTATTGTCAAGAGTATCATTTCCCTAATTTCTTTCTCGGCCTTTTTATCCATTGAGTATAGGAAGGCTACTGATTTGTTTGAGTTAATTTTAAATACAGCCACTTTGCTGAAGTTGTTTATCAGATTTAGGAGTTCTATGGTGGAATTTTGGGGATCACTTAAGAATAAATCATCTGCAAATAGTGATACTTTGACTTCTTCCTTTTCAATTTGAACTCCTTTGACTTTTTTTCTAATTGCTCTGTGTAGGACATCGAGTACTATATTGAACAGGTAGGGAGAGAGTGGACAACCTTGTCTAGCCCCTGATTTCATTGGGATTGCTTCACATTTCTCTCCATGTAGTTTGATGTTGGCTACCCATTTGTTTTATATTGCTTTTACTATGTTTTGGAATGGGCCTTCAATACTGAACTTTCCAAGACTTTTATCATGAAGTGGTGCTGAGTTTTGTCAAATGCTCTCAGGATCTAATGAAATGATTATGTTTTTTTTCTTTGAGTTTGTTTATATAGTGGATTACATTGATGTATTTCCATATATTGAACCATCCCTGCATCCTTGAGATGAAGCCTACTTGAACGTGGCGAATGATCATTTTGATGTGTTCTTGGATTCAGTTGGCAAGAATTTTATTGAGTATTTTTGCATCAGTATTCATAAGGGAAATTGGTCTGAAGTTCTCTTTCCTTATTTGGTCTTTGTTGGTTTAGGTATCGGAGTAATTGTAGCTTCATAAAATAAATTGGGTAGTGTTCCATCTGTTAATATTTTGTGGAGTATTTTGAAGAGTACTGGTATTAGGTCTTCTTTGAAGGTCTGATAGAACGCTGCATTGAACGAATCTTGTCCTTTTTTTTTGTTTGTTTTTTGTTGGAAAACTATTAATGATTGCTTCTATTTCTTTACAGATTATGGGATTGTTTACATCATTTATCTGGTCCTGATTTATCTTTGGTACCTGGCATCTGTCTAGAAAATTTCATCTAGAATTTCCAGTTTTGTTGAGTATAGGATTTTGTTGTAGGATCTGATGATTATTTGGATTTCCTCAGTATCTCTTGTTATGCCTCCATTTTCATTTCTGATTTTGCTGATTTGGATACTGTCTCTGTGCCATCAGGTTAGTTTGGCTAAGGGTTTTTCTACCTTTTTTTTTTTTTTTTTTAGAACCAGCTCCTGGTTTGGTTGATTCTTTGTATATTTCTTTTTGTTTCTACTTGGTTGATTTCAGCCCTGAGTTTGATTATTTCCTTCCATCTACTCCTCTTGGGTGTATTTACTTCTTTTTGTAGTAGAACCTTCAGCTGTGCTGGTAAGCTGCTAGTATATGCTCTTTCTAGTTTCTTTTTGGAGGCACTCAGAGCTATGAGTTTTCCTCTTAGCACTGATTTTATTGTGTCCCAATAAGTTTGGGTATGTTGTGCCTTCATTTTCATTAAATTCTAAAAAAAAATCTTTAATTTCATTTTTTATTTCTTCCTTGATCAAGTTATCATTGAGTAGAATATTGTTCAGTTTCCATGTGTATGTGCACTTTCTGTTGTTTTAGTTGTTATTGAAGACCAGCCTTAGTCCGTGGTGATCTGATAGGGTGCATGGAATTATTTCAATCTTCTTGTAACTGCTGAGGTCTGTTTTGTGACCAAGTATTCGGTCAACTTTGGAGAAGGTTCCATGAGGTGCTGAGAAGAAGGTATGCAATGAGAATGGTGCAATGTATGCTTTGAGCTTATGTAAAGTTTCTTTTATGAATGTGGGTGCTCTAGTATTTGGAGCATATATGTTCAGAATTGAGAGTTCATCTTGGTTGATTTTTTCCTTTGATGAGTATGAAGTGTCCTTCCTTGTCTTTTTTGATTACTTTAGGTTGGAAGTCGATTTTATTTGATATTAGAATGGCGACACTAGCTTGTTTCTTGGATCCATTTGCTTGGACAATAGTTTTCCAGCCGTTTACTTCGAGGTAGTGTCTGTCTTTGTGCCTGAGTTGAGTTTCCTGTATACAGCAAAATGCTGGGTCCTGCTTATGTGTCCAGTCTGTTAGTCTATGTCTTTTTATTGGATAATTGAGTCCGTTGATATGAAGAGATATTAAGGAGAAGTTATTGTTGCTTCCTATTTTTTTATTAGAGGTGATGTTTGTGTGTCTCACTTCTTTTTGGTTTGTTAAAAGATTAATTTCTTCCTTTTTCCAGTGTGTAGTTTCCCTCCTTTTGTTGGTGTTTTCCATTCATCATCCTTTGAAGGGCTGGATTTGTGGAAAGATATTGTGTAAATTTGTTTTTGTCATGGAATACCTTGGTTTCTCCATCTATGGTAATTGTGAGAATTGCTGAATATAGTAGCCTGCACATAGGTGGCATTTGTGTTCCCTTAGGGTCTGTATGACATTTTCCCAGGATCTTCTGGCTTTCATAATCTCTAGTGAGAATTGTGCTGCAATTCTAAGAGATCTGCCTTTATAAGTTACTTGACCTTTCCCCCTTTACTGCTCTTAATATTTTTTCTTTGTTTAGTGCATTTTGTGTTTTGATTATTACATGATGGGAAGAATTACTTTTCTAGTCCAAACTGTTTGGAGTTCTGTAGGCTTCTTGTATGTTCATGGGCATCTCTTGCTTTAGGTTAGGGAAGTTTTCTTGTATAATTTTGTTGAAGACATTTACTGGCTCTCTAAGTTGGAAATATTCACTCTCTTCTATACCTATAATCATTAGGTTTTGTCATCTCTTTTTCTCCTGGATTTCCTGGATGTTTTGGGTTAGGTACTTTTTGCATTTTTCATTTTCTCTGACTATTGTTTCAATGCTTTCTATGGTATCTTTTGCAACTGAGATTCTCTCTTCTATCTTTTGTATTCTGTTGTTGATACTTATAT
Organism: Apodemus agrarius; assembly: GCA_964023405.1. Taxonomy (NCBI): domain Eukaryota; kingdom Metazoa; phylum Chordata; class Mammalia; order Rodentia; family Muridae; genus Apodemus; species Apodemus agrarius. The sequence goes on along the minus strand of OZ030024.1, from coordinate 25,027,289 downwards.
CCATGACTCCTGACTTCTTTCATAGGTTTTCTATGTCCAGAGTTGCTTCCCTTATTGATTTCTTTATTGTTTCTACCTCCATTTTTAGATCCTGAATGGTTTTGTTCAATTCCTTTACCAGTTTTGTTGTGCTCTCCTATTGTTCTTTAAGGGATTCTACCTGTTTTCTTGTGTTCTTCTATATTTCTTTAAGGGAGGGAGTTCTTAATCTCTTTCTTTAAGCTCTCTATCAGTATCATGAGCTGTGATTTTAAATCCATATCTTGCTTTTCTGGTTTGTCGGGGGCATCCAGGACTTACTGTTGTGGGAGAATTGGGTTTGGATGGTGTCATGTCGCCTTGATTTCTGTTGGTAATGTTCCTACATTTGCCTTTGACATCTAGTTATCTCTGATGTTAGTTGGTGCTGCTGTCTCTGGCTGGCACCTGTCCCTCCTGTGGGCCTGCAAGCCTGTCTCAGCACCCCTGTGTGACCAACTCTCTCCTGGCACAGAGTGTTGTGGTGCTGCCCAGCTCCTGGGTGCAGGTGGAGCCTGTACTGGCCCTGTCCCAGCTGCTCTGCCACTCCTGTGTTCCCTATGTAGAGGTGTGATGCAGGGCAACATGGTGCCCTGATGCTTACAGGCAGGGAATAGGCTTTTTTTTAAATCAAAGTTTTAAAAGCTAAGTGTAAATAAGGCATGGGATAATGTGTTGTAGGCTTTAGGCTTATTTCTCCCTATATCCCCTTCTTTTATTGTTATTTGAGGAGCGAGTAGGCTTGGTCTAAGATGCGTTTTCCATGGACGTTGTGAGGTATTACCAGAGGGGTTGCCTATTCCCCGTTTTTTCTGCAGGCTGGTTGTCTGTTTTTACAGCAAACGTTACACCTATCTTAACTGCCATTTCATGGATGCAATTTTCATGGCTTCTCTGGCATAGCAGAAGTAATCAAATCTGGGGATAAATATCAGTTGTACAGACACAAACAAAATAATACTAAAAAATGAATAAAACAAAAAGATGGTTATTTTAAAAAATCAGGACCTTTTTCAACAAACCCTTTTCTAAAATATTAAAAGGTAGAGAGAGAAGATTCAAATTAACACAACTAAAATAAAAATGGGCCATAACAACAGACACTGAGGAAATCCAGAGTCTCCTAAGAACATACTTTCAAAACCTGCACTCCACCAATTTTGAAAAGCTAAAAGAAAAACATAATTTTCCCAGGACATACCACTTACCAATGTTGAATAAATAGGATAAGCAATTCAAATAGATCTATAACCCCCAGTGAAATAAGAAGCAGTTGGTAAAAGCCTCCCAACCAAAAGAAGCACAAGGCCATTTGGTATTAGTGGAGAATTTCAAATAAAAGTTAGTGTCAATGCTCCTCAAGTTATCCCACAAAATAGAAACAGGTGGAAACTTGTCCAACTCATTTTATGAAACAAAAGATATTCTGGTACTCAAACCATAATTTTCCTCATAAACATATGTACAAAAATAATCGAATCTTGCAATCTGAACCCAAGAACACATTGAAAGGTCATCCTCCATGATCAAGTAGACTCCATCCCAGAACTGCAGGGATGGCTCAACAAAGATAAATTGATAAGTGTAATATACCATACAAACAAATTAAAAAAAAAACCACATAGTCAAATCCTTAGATGCAGAAAAGGCCTTTGACATAGGCCAAAAGGTGTATTGATAAAATTTCTTTTTTTTTGAAATTCAATTTAATATTTTATTCAATGAAACATAACAAAGTCATAAATTGTAAAGTGAGATATCCCTTAGAATCCACAGGTCAGAAGAACGGTTAGACATTTGTCTTGAGAATCCCACATCTACTCTTATTTCTTTTTTTATTGGATATATTCTATATTTACAATTCATTTCCTTTTTTTTCTGGTTCCCCACCCCCCAAAGGTCCCACATGCCCTTTTCCCTCCCTCTGCTCCCTCTTCTACCCCTTCCCTCTTCCCTGTTCTTGTATTTCCCTACACTGATGCTTTGATCCTTTCCAGCCCCAGTGTCCACTCCTTTCTTCTTGTCAGACATCATTTGGTATATGAATTGTGTCTTTGGTGTTCCAAGATTCTAGGCTAATATCCACTTATCAGTGACTGCATACCATGGGTATTCTTTTGAGACTGGGTTACCTCACTTAGTATGATGCTCTCCAGCTCCATCCATTTCTCTAAGAATTTCATGAATTCATTGTTTCTAATGGCTGAATAGTACTCCATTGTGTATATATACCACATTTTTTGTATCCATTCCTCCGTTGAGGGACATCTGGGTTCTTTCTAGCTTCTGGCTATTATAAATAAGGCTGCTATGAACATAGTGGAGCATGAATCCTTATTGCATGCTGGGGAATCTTCTGGGTATATTCCCAGGAGTGGTATGGCTGGGTCCTCCGGAAGTATCATGTCCAGTTTTCTGAGGAACTGCCAGACTGATTTCCAGAGTGGATCAAGGGCCTCCACATATAGCCAGACACACTGAAACTAATAGAAAAGAAACTGAGGAAGACCCTGGAGGACATGGGCACAGGGGGAAAGTTCCTGAACAGAACACCAATAACTTATGCTCTAAGTTCAAGAATTGACAAATGGGACCTCATAAAATTACAAAGTTTCTGTAAGGCAAAGGACACTGTCAGAAGGACAAAATGGCAACCAACAAATTGGGAAAATATCTTCACCAACCCCACATCTGACAGAGGGTTAATATCCAATATATACAAAGAACTCAAGAAGTTAGACTCCAAAGAACCAAATAACCCTAATAAAAAATGGGGTTCAGAACTAAACAAAGAATTTTCACCAGAAGAAATTTGGATGGTTGAGAAGCACCTTAAGAGATGTTCAACATCACTAGTCATCAGGGAAATGCAAATCAAAACAACCCTGAGATTCCACCTCACACCAGTCAGAATGGCTAAGATTAAAAACTCAGGAGACAACAGGAGCGAGGATGTGGAGAAAGAGGAACACTCCTCCACTGTTGGTGGGATTGCAAGATGGTACAACCGCTCTGGAAATCAGTCTGGCGGTTCCTCAGAAAATTGGCCATGACACTTCCAGAGGACCCTGTCATAATACTCCTGGGCATATACCCAGAGGATTCCCCTGCATACAATAAAGACACATGCTCCACTATGTTCATAACAGCCTTACTTATAATAGCCAGAAGCTGGAAGGAGCCCAGATGTCCTCAAAGGAGGAATGGATACAGAAAATGTGGTATATTAATACAATGGAATACTACTCAGCATTAAAAATAAAGAATTCATGCAATTTGTAGGCAAATGGTTGGATCTGGAAAATATCATCTTATGTGTACTAACCCAATCACAAAAGAATACACATGATTTGCAATCACTGATAAGTGGATATTAATGAGGCCAGAAGCTCTGAATACTCAAGGCACAATTAGCAAATCAAAAGATTCCCAAGAAGAAGGAAGGAGAGGACAGTGGTCCCCAACAGACCAGTTCCAGTTTTGCAGAAGAGTACCAGAACAGAGAAATGGTTGGGGGGGGTGATTGGGGAATGGGAGGGGGTGGGGCAGGAAGAGAACTCATGGAACATATGGTGAGGGGGGAACTGGGAATGGGGAATGCCTTTGGAATGTAAACATAGAATATAGAAAATTTTAAAAAATTTTTAAAAAGAGAGGGAGCACGGGTGGTACCCTGGTCAGTTCCTCTAAGAGGAGCAGGACGAGGTACCCAGACAGGATTAGGCCCCATTGGGACTTGCTGGGAATGATATGAAGATTCTTTAAGAAGCTTAATAGTGAAGGTAGTACCCGTATCCCAGCTGGATTGGTAGAGGTGAAGACCTCATTCATAATCTTTTTGCCAATTTAAGTTGGAATATTTGGTATAAGTGGTTAGCTTAATTTGTAAAGGTGTGCACCACCCCTTTGTAGAGGGATTAGAGGCCTTGCATAACTCATCAATTATTAGAGAACTGTCCGGGGTTGTAAAATTGCATTTTACTTGGATGTAATCCCATGAGGAGGTCTGCAAGATGAAAGCAGCATCTCTCAAGCCTCTGCTGAGGCACTCTGGGCTTTGTATTAACTCAAATGTAAATTTTCTGATCTGAGTCTATTATCTCTAAGGCCAGACCTACACCCACCGGTCCTGCATGTAGCAGCTTGTAACTAGACCCATTGTATGTAGGTCAAATAACAAAAGGAACGTGTAATATTAAAGCATAACTACAATTTTTGAAAGCAAAATCCAGTTTTAAACAATCTTTTCTCCTTAAAAATAATGGCAAACACATTACTTCCACACTGGAAAGTTTGTCTATCAGTTCTTATGTTTAAATGTATGACAGTGGAACTTATTGAAGAGACATTATTTTAAATCTTATTTCTTATAAGTCTAAATTAAATGGACTTTAAAACCTCAGAATTACCCCATCTGCTTTCAGTCTCACGTGCCTTTCCTTACACAGGGCGCTACAGCTCTGCATGTTTGTCCTGAGAAGCCTTTAGCTCCTGGATCTTCTGGATCCAGCTGCTGATACTGCTCATCTTGGTCCATCACAGGCCAGTAGGGTAGACCCTCGCTGTTGGGGTTCCCGTGCATATGCCAAGCAGCAGGGAGGAGTGAAGGTCTCTCTGACCCAAAGCCTGATCCCCTTCTTTGGTCAGGGCAGTGGATGAGCAGACCAAGGGCCTCAGGGGGCAGATGGACTGCTGTACTCATAGAGATACAAGTGTCACCACCAATGTCTACTCCAGGTGAAGAAAGGGGAACAGGCAAGCTTTGTGTCTCCTTCTCAGATGCAAAATCTAAGGAAGGAACAGTACCAAAATAGAGTGACTCCCCCACCCTGTGTCTGTGGGATCTGCCTGAGTGTGCCCTGAGTTGAAGATGATCACGTAGCTAAGGACTCATGCTTACTAATGGAACGTTGGAGCCCTACTCAAAAATAAGAATGTTGAGGAAGGGGTGTATTCTCACCCATTTCTTGCAAAGTTTCTCACTCACAGGCAGGTTAGAGCCTTCCTGGGCATGGGCTGGTGTGTAGATGTTGAGATACAGGCAGTCCTCAGACATAGGGATGGGAAGCGTGGTCAACTCTATGTCCTTCAAACCTTCTAAATTCATCATATCAGTCTGTAGACACCTAGTGAAAAGGAAAGCAGGAAGTCCAAGATAAGTGGTGGTCAAACATATAACTTAGTCTGAATTTTCTCTCAGCCACTTGCAGTCACTGCTTTCTATGATGGCTTGATACCATGATTCTTCTCTAGAGTCCCTACCACAGTAAAGTCCAGGAGACCTGTGGAAATGGAAATGGAGCCAGATATTTCAGGGAGGCCTCTTGATACATAATGCTATTCTGGGAGCTATTATACAGAGACTTCTTGCAGCCTCTATGAAAATGCTAGGCTTTCTGTTACAACATTCAATCCTTGTATGTGTATGGCTTAAATCCTGGGGTAGTCATTAGTTTTGGTTGTTGACTTGACACACTGCAGAATCACCTGAGAATAAATCTTACTGAGGGATTTTCTAGACTCTGTTGGCTGGTCAGCATGCCAGTGGCAAGTTACCCCTATCATGTTCTTTGCAAAAATAATACCTGCCCATGTTAGGGGGTACCATTCCATAGGAAAGGGGCTTCTGGACTGTATAAGAATGGGGAGAGTAAATGAAGGTTAGTAGGCATGCATGCATCTTTTAAACTCTGTTCCTGATTGTGGATGTGATGCAATCAGCTCTCGAATTTCTGTCTCTGTGGTTTCCCACCTAAGGTTGAATATAAACTGGAATTGTGACCCATTATAAAATCTGTCTTCAGTAATTTGTTCATGTAAGGATACTTCATCACAGAAATACAGGGGAAGTAACACACTGGGGTATTGTGGTACTGTGCCCACATACCATTAGAGAAATGAGTGGACAATACCTAGGGCAGTGCGACATTCTACAGTTCACTTCCAAGTACCAATAATGTATCTCGTTGTTCTACATAGTCTCCAGAAAACTGCTATAGAGCTTGAAGTGGAGGAAGCACTGCAATGTGGCCTAGAACTCAGGCTTGAAGTCCCCTAGGTCCCAGAACTTACATGGCCAGCTGTGCGGTCCCATCTTTCACACCACTCCATGGCTCAGGGTCCTCAGGAGGTGCAAAGCGCAGTGGTGCTACAGGAGGGTTGTCAAAGGGAATTCCCAGGAGGTGTGCACATCAGCTTTAGTGTCTTTCATGTGGAATAGACTGCCTCTCCCCTTGCCCGTGTCTGTATTCCTGATGGGGCTGGCTGAGTCCTGGCCTGTAAGAGGAGAGATGTCATAAGTCAACACATTTGGGAACTTCTACCTCATCATCACTATGTACATGGGGAAGATAACCTGTTTCATTTCAGGTCACCAGTAATATGTGGAAATGAGGGCTTCTGGATTCCCTAGGGATGGACATCTTGTTCACTGACCCTATTGCAAACTTACAGGGCACTTCCCTAGTCAACACAGAGGCTGGCTCTGAGCCACTTGGCATTATGAAGGAACTATTGTCACTATCCAAGTTAAGTAGGGTTTCTAGCCACAACCACACACAGAGGAGGGACATGTTTTGGTTTTTCTTCTGTCCCTGTTGCTTCCTCAGTATGTGCTAACTTCAGACATCTTTGACCCCTGTGTGCCCTGGTGCGTCATTAGAAAGCACACAATCCCATGCTGTCACCTCTCATTCTCCACCAGCTCCTTTTCCCTCCCTGGTGCCTTCTATTTCCAAGCTCAGCCTCTGGCTCTGAAGGCCTGGGGCAGCTCTGACCCAAGACCCTTCTGCTCATTTAGATAGTTTCACCATACACATGCTAGAGCAGAAGCAGGATCACACTGACTACAACATACAACCAATCATCAAGTCTAGGCAAAGGCGTGGTTGAACTTCAACTTCACTCAGCAGGAAACAGAACAGGCAGGAATTTCTACCTTTAGGGTTGGAGGTATGGATATTTTATTGGATGGGGCAAAGTTCTTATTGTAGAAGAACTGATAAGGCAGAAGCCACAGGAATCCAAGAGCCAGCAGGCAGTGCAAAGCCACCTCTGAAGTTTCTGCTCCTTCCCTGGCCTCTTGAACAGACACAACACGGCATCTGAAGTCCTTCTGCAGTAGCAGGATCTCTGACCTCCAAAATGGAGTCATCATGTTCCCTGGCTCTTTTACTCAACAATACAACACAGGTGTTACTGTGAAGATCAGAGGAGAAAGCTGTAACAGGAAAAATCATGGGGCTCCTGTCTTTACCAGTCAATCATAGTCGTGATGCCAACTTAAAAGAGAAGTAAAAGAGCAGGAGCTCCAAGTGTGCCCTTCATTCTCAAGAGTCCTCTGTGCTGACAATAGTCATAGAGTAGTGTGTCAACCTGAGTTGGCCTTGTCCATTGTGGTGACCTCAGATGCACAGATAAAATCCCCAACTCCAATTGGGTCATGACGGCTTCATTGAAAGACACTGAAAATCTTACACTTCTGCCTCTACGTTCAACGTGGCCTCTCACATTACCAGCTCATGTTTAGATCAACTTCACAGTGAGGTGTCCATTGGCAAACATTTTACCCTTTCCAACCATTTATTTATGTGTTGTGTGCATGTATGGGTACTCAGGTTCCAGTACATACATGCAGAGGTGGGAAGACAATTTATAGCAGTCAGTACTATCTATTCACCATATGGGTTCAGGCGCCAAACTTACATTATTATGCTTGGCAGCAAACTCCCTAACCAGCTAAGCCACTTGTCAACCCCACCCCACCCTACCCCCATGACAATCTGACTTCAATGGGTTCTGGTATACATGCCCAGAATAGGAGTTTCAGACTCAAAAGTCCTAGTGAGCTATATCAAAGAATATACAACGAGGAGTTGATAACTAGCCACACCTGACTTCCTAGAAGAAGTGGTGTAGAAGTCAAAATGGGGTAGTCTTTTGCATCTGAGATTTGGCTTTGGCTCTATGGTTTCATCCCCATGGAATATACAATCCCATAGCCCAGCACTGCAGGATTTCCTTTACAGTCCTGGTTTTTCCTGCCTCCCTGATACAGTGTTGTTCTTCCAATATATGCTTGTCCAACCTGTGATCCCAGGCCTTCCTGGGGGATGTTCTACTTTAGGGGATTAAAAGGTCTCCAACTCCTCCAATCTCTGGGCTAAGCAGTTAATTTCTTTATTTTTTCTTAAACCTTCTTTTGCTTTTACCTAACTTCAAACTGCTTGGAGTTCAGCTGGAGGAATGTCCCCATATCCTCAGCAACGGATATTCAGAGGCCAAAGACATGGTAAAAAATGTTGACCGGATAAAACCCAGGTTCTCTTCTGTTGAGGGAGTCAGGGAGTCAGTCTAAGTGACAGACACAAAGACATTGAAAGAGAGATCTAAAGGCAGAGGCTCAAAGTTCATGGAAATATCTGCATTGAGACACCACTCCACACCCATTTAGTATATTCAGTGTTGGCAGAGACATGGAACACCTGGAGCCCGCATACATGACTGGGGAAGATTCAAAATGGTGTAGTCATTTTTGTATTTTCCTTCGGTTGTCCTGAGGCAAAGAGTTAAGAAAAGTAGGTATCAATACAGGCATGTATGCATTTGAGGCGTCCGAATTCTGGGATGTGTGTCACACCCATTTGCCATAGAACATTTAGCCTCAGGCCACAGGGTTTCACTACATTAGGCTGGAGGTGTCCCAAGGGCAGAAATGGTCCAGAAACCATACAAGTTTGTACCAAATGCTTACACAAGGCTAATATCAGTTGGGGAAACAGCTTGTGTAGGGAAATGGGAGAATTATGGAATCAGGAGTGTAGGCTCAAGCCTGATCTAGTGGTGAGGCAGGAAATGCTGGCGAGGATGTGGAGAAAGAGGAACACTCCTCCACTGTTGGTGGGATTGCAAAATGGTAAAACCGCTCTGGAAATCAGTTTGGCGGTTCCTCAGAAAATTGGGCATGTCACTTCCAGAGGACCCTGGCATACCACTCCTGGGCATATACCCAGAGGATTCCCCTGCATACAATAAAGACATAGCTCCACTATGTTTTTAGCCTTTCCAATTTTGTGGAGTGCAGGTTTTTAAAGTATGTTCTTGGGATTCTCTGGATTTCCTCAGAATCTATTGCTATGTCCAATTTTTCATGTCTTTTCTTAAAAATGTTTATTTTTAGTTTTTAATTTTTTATTTTTTGAATATATTCTTCATTTACATTTCATATGCTAAAACCTTTCCCTGTTTTCCCCCTCCCCACAAACTTCAAACTACTCCTCCCACTCCCTACCTCCAAGAATATGCCCCACTACCTGACCCAATCCCACCCCAGCCACCCCCCAATTTCCCTTTGTTGGGGCATCTATTGAGCCTTCACAAGATCAAGGACCTCTCCTCCCACTGATGCCCAGCAAGGCATTCCTCTGCCACACTTTTGGCTGGAACCATGTGTACTCCTTGGTTGATGGCTCAGTCCCTGGGAGCCCTGGAGTGTCTAGTTGACTGACATTGATGTTCTTTCCACGGGGCTGCAAAACCCTTCAGCTCCTCCAGTCCTTGCTCCAACTCCTCCACTGGGGACTCTGCGCTCAGTCCAATGGTTGGCTGCTGGCATCTGCCTCTGTAAGTCTCTGGCAGGACCCCTCCAGAGACAAACAGAACCGGCTCCTTTCTGCATACACTTCTTTTGGTGACTGTTTATAGAATGAATCTGCAGGTAGGGAAGTCTCTGGGTGGCCTTTCCTTCAGTCTCTGCCCCACAGTTTGTCTCCATAATTGCTCCTGTGAGTTTTTTGTCCCATTTCTCAGAGGAATCAAAGCACCCCCCCCATGAGTCCTCTTTCTTCTTGAGCTTCCTTGGGTCTGTGAGTTGTAACTTGTTTATTTTGAGCTTTTGGGCTAACATCCATTTATCGTGAGTGCATACCATGTGTGTTCTTTTGTGATTGGGTTGCCTCACTCAGGATGACACTTTCTTTTCTTTTTTTTTAAATTGCACATGATCCTTTTTATTTTCTGCAGTGAAAAGGCTTCCTTCCTCCCTGCAGACCCAGAGGCCTCGGGTTGGCAGAGTGACCTTATCTAGACATGATCATGATGTTAGTAGCATTCTTGGGTAGTGACTTGAGACAGATGGTGCTGACATGAATGGCTCAGAGCAGTAATGGGGCGAGGCAATGAATCACAGGACAGCTCCAGGCATGTTCCAGTTACTGCTGGATCAGGGCAGATAGGGCTGCTGAAAGGTCCCAAGACTCAAATGTCTCTGTGGCAAGAAGAGGGCTCCTGGCTGGATTCCTGCCTTCAGACATGTCTGGTTGGTGGGGAGGTGCTTTCCCGAGAGTGCCCCCTCCCATCAGTTCTTCACGTCTCCCAGCCGGAGCCGGGCAAAGGAAGTTGCCAGCTGCAGCGCTTCCTGAAGGCAGCCCACATTCTTGCCCGTGGCCTGGGCAGACACATCCTTGCCACCACCTTTACCATCCATCAGGCCTGAAACCTGCTGCACCCACTCGCTGGCCTTTAGGCCCCGGTTGGCTGCACTCTGGGGAACCTGACACAGGCATGTGATCTTGCCGGCCTCATTGTCCACTGTGAACAGCATTGCAGATGTCTGAGGAGAATGTGTCTTGAAAAGCTTCAACGCTTCATTCAGGGCCTTGGCGGACGCGCTGCTCTCCATCTCCAGGATGACCAGAGGTTGGTTGGGGTTGTTGTCAATCAGCTGCTTTGTCTTCTCTAACACTCGCTTCTGGACATCAGCTTTGCTGGCCCGGTCTAGGTCGTCCATGACTTTCTTCAGGGATTTCAAAGTCTCTCATTGTTCATCTTTCTGCCACTGGGGGATGACTGCAGTGGCTAGGGCCTCAGGATGACACTTTCTAGTTCCATCCATTTGCCTAAGAATTTCATGAATTCATTGTTTTTAATAGCTGAATAGTACTCCATTGTGTATATATACCACAATTTCTGTATCCATTCCTGTGTTGAAGGACATCTGAGTTGTTTCCAGCTTCTGGCTATTATAAATAAGGCTGCTATGAACATAGTGGAGCATGTGTTACATGTTGGAACATCTTCTGGGTATATGCCCAGGAGTGGTATAGCTGGGTCCTCAGGTAGTACTATGTCTAATGTTCTGAGGAACCGCCAAAGTGATTTCCAGAGTGGTTTTACCAACTTGCAATCCCACTAGAAATGGGGAAGTGTTCCTCTTTCTCTACATCCTCTCCAACATCTGTTGTCCCCTGAGTTTTTCATCTTAGCCATTCTGACAGGTGTGACGTGGAATCTCAGTGTTGTTTTGATTTGCATTTCCCTGATAACTAAGGATGCTGAACATTTCTTTAGGTGCTTCAGATTTATTTGAGTTTCCTCAGTTGAGAATTCCCTGTTTAGCTCTGTACCCCATTTTTAATAGGGTTATTTGACTCTCTGGAGTCTAACTTCTTGAGTTTATTGTATACATTTGATTTTAGCCCTCTATCAGATGTAGGATTGGTAAAGATATTTTCCTAATCTGTTGATTACCATTTTTTGTCCCATTGACAGTGTCCTTTGCCTTACAGAAGCTTTGCAGTTTTATGAGGTCCCATTTGTCGATTCTTTTTTTTATTTTTTAATGGTTTTCTTATTCCATTTATAACATTAGTTTTAAAAGGCACTATGAAAAGGAAATTATAAGGTGAGAAGCATTAAATCAGCAGAAAAGATTCCATTTGAAGCCAGTTGTCAGTCCTCTGGCTTGCTCTGCCTCAGTTCTGGTATACTTTTCTCATCTTTGCCAATCTGCATCTGCCCTCCTGACCAGCAGACTGTAGCTCGCTTCCTCTTCCTTGTCTGTGTCTTTTTATTGGAGAATTGAGTCTGTTGATATTAGAGATATTTTAAAACATAATTGTTAGTTCCTTTTATGTTTGTTGTTGCAGGTTTGCATTATGTGTAAGTAATTCTTTCCTTTTGTTTTATTGTGAGATGATTAATTTCTTGTTTGGTTTTGTTTTGTTTTTGGTAGAGGTACCTTCTGTGTGTTGGACTTCTAGAATCCCATGTAGGGCTGGATTAGTAGATAAATATTGTGTTAAATTAGGTTTTGTCATAAAATATTTTGGTTTTTTTTCTATCTATACTGATTGAGAATTTTGCAGGGTATAGTAGCCTGGGCTGGCATTTTTGTTCCCTTAGGGTTTGCATGACCTCTGGCCAGGCTCTTCTGGCTTTTAAGGTCTCTGTTGAGAAGTCTGGTGCAATTCTGATAGGTCTGCCTTTATATGTTAGTTGGCTCTTTTCCCTTATAGCTTTAAATATTCTTTCTTGGTTCTGTTCATTTAGTGTTTTGATTATTATATGACTGGAGGATTTTCTTTTCTGGTTCAATCTATTTGGTGTTCTGTAGGCTTCTTGTACCTTTATGGCCATCTCTTTAGGTTAAGGAAGTTTTCTTCTGATTTTGTTGGTGTTTTCTTTTCCTTTGAGCTGAGAATCTTCTCTCTCTTCTATTCCTATTATTAGGTTTTGTCTTTTCATTGTGTCCTAGATATCCTGGATGTTTTGGGTTAGGACTTTTTTTTTAGGTTTTGCATTTTCCGTAACCGTTGCATCAATATCTTCTTTTTTTTTTTTTGCTGGATGTTATTTATTTATTTTTTTTTATTTTCTATATTCTATGTTTACATTCCAAAGGCTTTCCCCTTTCCCAGTTCCCCCCTCCCTATGTCCCATAGTTCCTCTCCCCCCCAACTATTCCCCAATCATTCCCCTTCCCCCCACAGTTTCTCTACAAAACTGGATCCAATCTTTCCAGGCCCAGGGTCCTCTCCTTTCTTCTTGGGAATCATTTGACTTGCTAATTGTGCCTTGAGTATTTAGGGCTTCTGGGCTCATTAATATCCACTTATCAGTGATTGCATTTCATGTGTATTCTTTTGTGATTGGGTTAGCTCACTCAGGATGATATTTTCCAAGTCTAACCATTAACTACAAATTGCATGAATTCATTATTTTTAATTGCTGAGTAGTATTCCATTGTATAAATATACCACATTTTCTGTATCCATTCCTCCTTTGAGGGATATTTGGGCTCCTTCCAATTTCTGGCTATTATAAACAAGGCTGCTATAAACATAGTAGAGCATGTGTCTTTATTGTATGCAGGGGAATCCTCTGGGTATATGCCCAGGAGTGGTATGCCAGGGTCCTCTGGAAGGAACATGCCCAATTTTCTGAGGAACCGCCAAACTGATTTCCAGAGCAGTTTTACCATTTTGCAATCCCACCAACAGTGGAGGAGTGTTCCTCTTTCTCCACATCCTCTCCAGCATTTGTTGTCTCTTGAGTTTTTAATCTTAGCCATTCTGACTGGTGTGAGGTGGAATCTCAGGGTTGTTTTGATTTGCATTTCTCTGTTGACTAACGATGTTGAACATCTCTTAAGGTGTTTCTCAGCCATCCGAATTTCTTCTGGTGAAAATTCTTTGTTTAGCTCTGTACCCCATTTTTTGATAGGGTTATTTGGTTCTTTGGGGTCTAACTTCTTGAGTTCTTTGTATATATTGGATATTAGCCCTCTGTCGGATGTGGGGTTGGTGAAGATCTTTCCCCACTTTGTTGGTTGTCGTTTTGTCCTTCTGACAGTGTCCTTTGCCTTGCAGAAACTTTGTAATTTTATGAGGTCCCATTTGTCAATTCTTGATCTTAGTGCATAAGCTATTGGTGTTCTGTTCAGGAAATTTCCCCCTGTGCCTATGTCCTCCAGGGTCTTCCCAAGTTTCTTTCCTAATAGTTTCAGTGTGTCTGGTTTTATGTGGAGGTCCTTGATCCACTTGGAGTTGATCTTAGTGCAAGGAGATAAGAGTGGGTCAATTCGCATTCTTCTGCATGTTGACCTCCAGTTGAACTAGCACCATTTGTTGAAAAGGCTATCTTTTTTTCCACTGGATGGTTGTGGCTCCTTTATCAAAGATCAAGTGACCATAAGTCTGGGGGTTAATTTCTGGGTCTTCAATCCTATTCCATTGATCCACTTGCCTGTTGCTGTACCAATACCATGCAGTTTTTAACACAATTGCTCTGTAGTACTGCTTAAGGTCAGGGATATTGATTCCCCCAGAAGTCCTTTTATTGTTGAGAATAGTTTTACCTATCCTGGGTTTTTTGTTGCTCCAGATGAATTTGAGAATTGCTCTTTCTAGATCTATAAAGAATTGAGTTGGGATTTTGATGGGGATCGCATTGAATCTGTATATTGCTTTTGGCAAGATGGCCATTTTTACTATATTGATCCTGCCAATCCAGGAGCAAGAAATATTTTTCCATCTTCTGAGGTCTTCTTAGATTTCTTTCTTCAAGGACTTGAAGTTCCTGTCATACAGATCTTTCGCTTGTTTGGTTAGAGTTATGCCAAGGTACTTTATGTTGTTTGTGGCTATTGTGAAGGGTGTTATTTCTCTAAGTTCTTTCTCAGCCTGCTTGTCCTTTGAGTACAAGAAGGCTACTGATTTGCTTGAGTTAATTTTATAACCAGCCACTTTGCTGAAGTTGTTTATCAGCTGTAGAAGTTCTCTGGTGGAGTTTTTTGGGTCACTTAAGTAAACTATCATATCATCTGCAAATAATGATAGTTTGACTTTTTCCTTTCCAATTTGTATCCCTTTGACTTCCTTATGTTGTCTAATTGCTCTCGCTAGAACTTCAAGTACTATATTGAAAAGATATGGAGAGAGAGGGCAGCCTTATCTAGTCCCTGATTTTAGTGGGATTGCTTCAAGTTTCTCTCCATTTATTTTGATGTTGGCTACTGGTTTGCTGTAGATTGCTTTTACTATGTTTAGGTATGGGCCTTGAATTCCTGCTCTTTCCAAGACTTTTAGCATGAAAGGATGCTGAATTTTGTCGAATGCTTTTTCAGCATCTAATGAGATGACCGTGTGGTTTTTTTCTTTTAGTTTGTTTATGTAGTGGATTACATTGATGGATTTCTGTATGTTGAATTATCCCTGTATCCCTGGGATGAAGCCTACTTGATCATGGTGAATGATCGTTTTGATGTGCTCTTGGATTCGGTTGGCAAGAATTTTATTTAGTATTTTTGCATCTATATTCATAAGAGAAATTGGCCTGTAGTTTTCTTTCTTTTTTGGATCTTTTTGTGGTTTAGGTATTAGCGTAATTGTGGCTTCAAAGAATGAGTTGGGCAGTATCCCTTCTGTCTCTATTTTGTGGAATAGTTTGAAAAGTATTGGTGTTAAGTCTTCTTTGAAGGTCTGGTAGAATTCTGCACTAAAACCATCTGGTCCCGTACTTTTCTTGGTTGGGAGGCTTTCTATAACCCCTTCTATTTCTTTAGGGGTTATGGGACTATTTAGCTGGTCTATTTGATGCTGATTTAATTTTGGTATTTGGTATCTGTCTAGGAAATTGTCCATTTCCTCTAGATTCTCCAGTTGTTTTGAGTATAGACCTTTGTAGTAGGATCTGATGATCTTTTGAATTTCTTCAGTTTCTGTTGTTATGTCTCCCTTTTCATTTCTAATTTTGTTAATTTGGATACTGTCTCTGTGTCCTTTGGTTAGTCTGGCTAAGGGTTTATCTATCTTGTTGATTTTCTCAAAGAACCAGCTCCTGGTCTTGTTGATTCTTTGTATGGTTCTCTTTGTTTCTATTTGATTGATTTCAGCCCTGAGTTTGATGATTTCTTGTCTTCTACTCCTGCTGGGTGAGTTAACTTGTTTTTCTTCCAGGGCTTTAAGGTGTGCAATTAAGCTGCTAGTGTATGCTCTCTCCAGTTTCTTTTTTTGATGCACTTAGAGCTATGAGTTTTCCTCTTAGCACTGCTTTCATTGTGTCCCATAGATTTGGGTAGGTTGTTCCTTCATTTTCATTGAATTCTAAAATGTCTTTGATTTCTTTTTTTATTTCTTCCTTGACCAAGGTGTCATTGAGTAGAGTATTGTTCAGTTTCCATGTGTATGTGGGCTTTCTGTTGTTTTTGTTGCTATTGAAGACCACTCTTACTCCATGGTGATCTGATAGGAGGCATGGGATTAGCTCGATCTTCTTGTATTTGTTGACATCTGTCTTGTGACCAATTATATGGTCTATTTTGGAGAAGGTACCATGTGGAGCTGAGAAAAAGGTGTATTCTTTAGCTTTAGGATGAAATGTTCTATATATATCTGTTAAATCCAATTGGTCCAGAGTTTCAATTAGTTTCACTGTGTCCCTGTTTATTTTCTGCTTTCCTGATCGGTCCATTGAGGAGAGTGGAGTGTTGAAGTCACCCACAATTATTGTGTTCGGTGTAATGTGTGCTTTTAGCTTTAGTAAGGTTTCTTTTACGAAGGAGGGTGCCCTTGCATTTGGAGCATAGATGTTCAGTATTGAGAGCTCTTCTTGGTGGATTTTCCCTTTGGCCAGCAAGAAGTGACCTTCTGAGTCTCTTTTGATGACCCTAGGTTGGAAGTCTATTTTATCTGATATTAGAATGGCTACTCCAGCTTGTTTCCTGAGACCATTTGCTTGTAAAATTGTCTTCCAGCCTTTTACTCTAAGGCAGTGTTTGTCTTTAACACTGAGATGTGTTTCCTGTATGCAGCAAAATGTAGGGTCCTGTTTCCGTATCCAGTCTGTTAATCTATGTCTTTTTATTGGGGAATTGAGTCCATTGATGTTAAGAGATATTAAGGAATAGTAATTATTACCTCCAGACATGTTTGAAATTATATTTATTTATTTTATTTATTTTTTGTATTCGAGAGGTTACCTTCTTTTGGGTTTGATGAGAGGAGGTTTCTATCTTGCTTCTTCCCGGGTGTAGTTTCCGTCCTTGTCTTGGTGTTTTCCCCCTGTTATCCTTTGTAGGGCTGGATTTGTGGAAAGATATCGTGCAAATTTGGTTTTGTCATGGAATACCTTGATGTCTCCATCTATGGCGATTGAGAGCTTTGCTGGGTAAAGTAGTTTTGGCTGAAGTTTGTGTTCTCTTAGAGTTTGCATTATATCTGCCCAGGATCTTGTAGCTTTCATGGTCTCAGGTGAGAAGTCTGGTGTTATTCTGATAGGTCTTCCTTTATAAGTTACTTGGCCTTTTTCTCTTGCAGCCTTTAATATTCTTTCTTTGTTTAGTACATTTGGAGTTTTGAATATTATGTGACGGGTTGTATTTCTGTTCGGATCCAGTCTGTTTGGGGTTCTATATGCTTCTTGTATATTCATGGGCATCTCTCTCTTTAGGTTGGGGAAGTTTTCTTCCATAATTTTGTAGAAGATATTTGCTGGCCCTTTAACTTGTAAATCTTCATTCTTGTCTATACCTATAATCCTTAGGTTTGGTCTTCTCTTTGTGTCCTGGATTTCCTGGATGTTTTGGGTTACAGCCTTTTTGCATTTAGTATTTTCTTTGACTGTTGAATCAATGGTTCCTATGGTATCTTCGGCTTCTGATATTCTGTCTTCTATCTCTTGTATTCTATTGTTGATATTTGCATCTATGGCCCCTGATTTCTTCCCAAGGTTTTCTATCTCCAATGTTGTCTCCCTCTGCGATTTCTTAGTTGTTTCTACTTCTGTTTTTAGTACCTGGATGGATATGCTCAGATCTTTCTCTTGCTTGATTGTGTTTTCATGTATTTCTTTAATAGATTTTTGTGTTTCCTCTTTCATAGCTTCTACTTGTTGGCCCACGTTCTTCTGTATTTCTTTAAGTGATTTTTGCCTTTCTTCCTTATTGTCTTCTTCTTTTTGATCCATCTTCTCCTGCATTTCTTGAAGTGATTTTTGTATTTGCCTTGTAAAGGCTTCTAACTTTTGATCCATTTTCTCCTCTATTTCTTTACGAGATTTTTCTATGTGTTCAGCTACCAGCATCCTGACCAGTGATTTTATATCCAAGTCTTGTTTTTCTGGTGTTTTGGGGTATCCAGGGCTTCCTGTTGTTGGCGATCTGGGTTCAGATGCTGTCATGTTGCCTTGATTTCTGTTAGTGACGTTCCTTAGTTTACCTTTTGCCATCTGGTTATTTCTGGTGTTTGTTGACCTTGTTGTCACTGGCTGGTGTTTGAATCTTCTGTGAGGCTGGGCTTACCTGTTGTTTCTCTACTGGTGGTTATGCGTGATTGCTGCTCAACGGGATCACGAGCTGGCTGCCACCCGCTGACTTTGTGCACGGCCTGAGGTCTCCAGGAAGTGTGGGGGAGTGCAGCAGAGCCTCGGCGGGCACTGCTGGGCCTGCCTAGTAGCGAGAGCCTAGCAGATCCCCCCACGCGGTAGCCCCTGATGGAATCTGTCTACCTGTGCCTTTCCAGCTGTGTTCTGGTTGCAATATGGAGGCCTGCCGCTATCGCTGGTCCGGGGTCCTGGGGAGCTGGGTGGCTCCGGCTGCCTCGGTGCATGGCCTAAGCTCGCAGGGACGTGCGGTTCTGCCTAGGTGCCCACCACTGGGCCCGCCTGGTGGCGAGAGCTTAGCAGATCTCCCTGCTCTAGCCCCAGAACGAGTCTGTGTACCTGCACCTTTCCAGCTGTGTCCTGGTTGCAATATGGAGGCCTGCCGCTATCACTGGTCCAGGGTCCTGGGGAGCTGGGTGGCTCCGGCTCTCCTCAGTGCATGGCCTAAGCTCGCAGGGACGTGCAGCAGAGCCTAGGCGCCCACCACTGGGCCCGCCTGGGGGCAAGTGCTTAGCAGATCTCCCTGCTCTAGCCCCAGACGGAGTCTGTACCTGCACCTTTCCAGCTGTGTCCTGGTTGCAATATGGAGGCCTGCCACTATCGCTGGTCCGGGGTCCTGGGGAGCTGGGTGGCTCCGGCTGCCTTGGTGCACAGCCTAAGCTGGGCCTGCCTGGGGGCGAGAGCTTAGCAGATCTCCCTGCTTTAGCCCCAGAACGAGTCTGTGTCCCATTTGTCGATTCTTATTCATAGAACATAAGCCATTGGTGTTCTAGTCAGAAAAATTACCCCTGTGCCCGTGTGTTCAAGGTTCTTCCCCACTTTCTCCTGTATAAGCTTCAGTGTGTCTGGTTTTATGTGTAGGTCCTTGGTCCACTTGGACTTGAGCTTTGTACAGGGACATAAGAATGGGTTGATTTGCATTTTTCTGCATGCTGACTGCCAGTTGATCCAGCGCCATTTGTTGAAAATGCTGTCTTTTTCCACTAGATGTTTTTAGCTCCTTTGTCAAATATCAAGTGACCGTAGGTGTGCGGGTTCATTTCTGGGTCTTCAATTCTATTCCATTGATCTTCCTGCCTGTCTCTGTATCAATACCAGACAGTTTTTATCACTATTGGTCTGTAGTAGAGCTTGAGGTCAGGGATGGTGATTCTAGGAGATCTTTTGTTGTGGAGCATAGTTTTTGCTATCCTGTTTTTTTTGTTTGTTTGTTTTTGGTTATTCCAGATGAATTTGAGAATTGCTCTTTCTAGATATATGAAGAATTGATTTGGAATTTTGATGAGGATCGCCTTGAATTTGTAGGTTGCTTTTGCCAAGATGGCCATTTTTACTATATTAATCCTGCCAATCCATGGGCATGGGAGATCTTTCCATCTTCTGAGATCTTCGATTTATTTCTTCAGAGGCTTGGAGTTCTTATCATGCAGATCTTTCACTTGCTTGGTTTTAGTCACACCAAGGTATGTAATATTATTTGTGTCTGATCCTGTATTAAGCAGCTAGCAGGATTTATAGCATGGATCACAATTAGCTTGGGAAAGATCCCACAGATGATTAACATCATCTCTAAAAGTCCCACTTGATGGTGTAAATTTAACACACCTCATTGGAAGAGCTGGTTTTACCTGGAACTGCTTGATTAGAGCAGGAGTGTCAAGTTGAGTGCCTTGGGTGCCTGCACAGAGTTTTGCAAGGCTACAACTACAGTGACTGTAGCTGCTGCAGCTAAGAGCCCTACCACTGTGGGAACAATGGTGGCAGGTATAACAAAATCTCTTTTTTTAGTTAGATTTTTCTCTCTTTTTTAATAGTTACAATAGATGAATTAATGAAAAATTCCATTGCTTCCCTTTCTTTCTTTCTTTCTTTCCTTCCTTCCTTCCTTCCTTCCTTCCTTCCTTCCTTCTTTCCTTCCTTCCTTCCTTCCTTCTTTCCTTCCTTCCATCCTTCCTTCCTTCCTTCCTTCCTTCTTTCCTTCCTTCCATCCTTCCTTCCTTCCTTCCTTCCTTCCTTCCTTCCTTCCTTCTTTCTTTCTTTCTTTCTTTCTTTCTTTCTTTCTTTCTTTCAGTTATAGTCTTTTTACATTTCAAAAGTTGTCCTCTTTTCTGGTTTTACAAACCCCCAAAATTCACCTAATCCTGGCCCCTCCCACTGCTCACCAACCCACCCACTCCTACTTCCCTGTCCTGCCATTCCCCTATACTGAGGCATCTAGCCTTCTCAAGACCAGGAGCCTCTCCTCCCTTTGAAGTCCAACAAGGCCATCCTCTGCAACATATGCAACTAGAGGTATGGAGCCATGGGTCCCTCCATGTGTACTCTGGTTTAGTCTCTGGGAGCTATGGGGGTACTGGGTGGTTCAAATTGTTGTTCCTCCTATGGGGCTGCAAACCCCTTCAGCTCCTTGGGTCCTTTTTCTAGCTCCTCCATTGAGGACCCTGTGCTCAGTTCAATGGTTGGCTGAGAGTGTCCCCCTCTGTATTTGTCATACATTGGCAACTCCTCCTAGGTGATGGCTGTATCAGACCCCTGTCAGCAAGCACTTGTTGGCATCAACAATATTGTCTGGGTTTGGTAACTGTATATAGGATGGATCCCTAAGAGGGACAGTCTCTGGATTGTCTTTCCCTCAGTCTCTGCTCCACATTTTGTCTCTGTATGTCCTCCTGAGGGTATTTTGTTCCCCCTTCTAAGAAGGACCAGAGTATACATACTTTGTTCTTCCTTCTTCTTGAGCTTCATTTGGTCTGTGAATTGTACCTTGGGTACTCCAAGCTTCCAAGCAAATATCCACTGATCAGTGAGTTCATACCATGTGGGTTCTTTTGTGATTGTGTTACCTCACTTGGGATGATATTTTCTAGTTCTGTCCATTTCCTTAAGAATTTCAAGAATTCACTGTTTTCAATAGCTAAGTAATATTCCATTGTGTAAATGTACCACATTTTCTGTATCCATTCCTCTGTTGAGGGATGTCTGGGTTCTTTATAGCTTCTGACTATTATAAATAAGGCTGCTATGAACATAATGGAGCATGTGTCCTTATTACATGTTGGAGAATCCTCTGGGTATATACCCAGGAATGGTATAGCCGGATCCACAGGTAGTACTATGTCCAATTTTCTGAGGAAGCACAAAACTGATGTCCAGAGTGGTTGTACCAGCTTGCAATCCCACCAGCAATGGAGGAGTGTTCCTCTTTCTCCACATCTTTGCCAGCACCTGCTGTCTCCTGAGTTTTTTTTTATTCGATATATTCTTTATTTACATTTCAAATGATTTCCCCTTTCCTGGCTCCCCTCTCCCCGAAAGTCCCATAAGCCCTCTTCCCTCCCCCTGTTCCCCCATCCACCCCTTCCCACTTCCCTGTTCTGGTATTCCCCTACACTGCTGCACTGAGCCTTTCCAGAACCAGGGGCCACTCGTTCCTTCTTCTTGGACATCATTTGCTATGTGGATTGTGTCTTGGGTATTCCAAGCTTCTAGGCTAATATCCGCTTATCAGTGAGTACATACCATGAGTGTTCTTTTGAGACTGGGTTACCTCACTTAGGATGATGTTCTCCAGCTCCATCCATTTGTCTAAGAATTTCATGAATTCATTGTTTCTAATGACTGAATAGTACTCCATTGTGTATATATACCACATTTTTTTGTATCCATTCCTCCCTTGAGGGGTATCTGGGTTCTTTCTAGCTTCTGGCTATTATAAATAGGGCTGCTATGAACACAGTGGGGCATATATCCTTATTATATGCTGGGAATCCTCTGGGTATATGCCCAGAAGTGGTATAATAGGGTCCTCCAGAAGTGTCATGCCCAGTTTTCTGAGGAACCACCAGACAGATTTCCAGAGTGGTTGTACCAGCTTGCAATCCCACCAGCAGTGGAGGAGTGTTCCTCCTTCTCCATATCCTTGCCAACACCTGCTGTCTCCTGAGTTTTTAATCATAGCCATTCTGACTGGTGTGAGGTGAAATCTCAGGGTTGTTTTGATTTGCATTTCTCTAATGACTAATGATGTTGAGCATTTCTTAAGATGCTTCTTAGCCATCTGAAGTTCTTCAGGTGAAAATTCTTTTGTTTAGCTCTGTACCCCATTTTCTTTTATGCTGCAACTGCTAACTTTATTTGTTCACAAGCTCCTAGTGCAATCATCAGACGGGCCCAGGCTTTGATCTGTGAGCTCATATCACATGTCAGGGAGGAAGCAAGCTGGGATCTGCCTACAAGGCTGAAGACTAAAGGTTCACAGTTAGTCTCATTGAAGGTTTGCATTTATACAGCCTGGAGCCCTGCAGTCACAGGTCTTTGAGGTCTTTCTGGATGTCCCACAGGGTGTCCGCACTCTTTCCTGAGCTGAGCGACCTCGTTGTCCTTCAGCTTCTGGTTGATGATGCTGGTTAGCCCCCCGGGCATTAAGGATGCATGGGAGACTGAGGAAGACCTCGTTCTCAGTGCCGTACATGCCATTCACCATGGTAGACACGGGGTGAATCTGAGACAGGTTTTTCAACATGGACTCGACGAGGTCAATCACACTCAGGCCAATGGCCCAGTTGGTGTAGCCCTTTAGCTTGATGACTTCATAGGCACTGTCCACCACCATCTTATGCACCTCCTTTCAGTTCTCTTTGTCATTGTCTGTCCCCATTTCTGGATTCAGTTCCTGAAGGGAGACTCCTGCCACATTCACCCTGCTCCACACAGCCACACTGGAGTCTCCATGCTCGCCCAGGATCCATCTGTGGCAGCTGCTGGGGTGAATTCCAAGCTTCTCAGCCATGAGGTAGCGGAATCGAGCCGAATCCAGATTGCACCCGCTTCCAATCACACGGTGCTTAGGTAACCCGCTCAGTTTCCAGGTGACATAGGTCAGAATATCCACTGGGTTGGAGACCACGATGATGGTGCAGTCCGGGCTGTACTTGAGGACCTGAGGGATGATGAACTTGAAGACATTGACGTTTCTCTGCACCAGGTTGAGTTGACTTTCCCCCTCCTGCTGGTGGACTCCAGCCGTCACCACCACGATCTTAGAATTGGCTGTCACAGAGTATTCTTTTTTTTCTTTTTTTCCTATATTCTATGTTTACATTCCAAAGGCTTTCCCCTTTCCCAGTTCCCACCCACCATAGTTCCCATAGTTCCTCTCCCCCCCAACTGTTCCCCAATCATTCCCCCTCCCCCCTCGGTTTCTTTACTAAACTGGATGCAATCTTTACAGGCCCAGGGTCCTCTCCTTTCTTCTTCTTGGGAATCATTTGACTTGCTATTTGTGTCTTGAGTATTTAGGGCTTCTGGGCTCATTAATATCCACTTATCAGTGATTGCACAGAGTATTCTTTATCGACCACAATTTTCAGAGTCTTGAGAAACAAGCTCCCGTGCTGCAGATCCATCATTTCTCCTTTGAGCTTGTCTTCTAAGACATCCACCAGGGCGAGTTCATCAGCCAGAGACTTTACCAGAATGCTGAGGGCGCATGCCATACCCACTTGTCCAACGCCGACCATGGTTATCTTGTTGTTCGGGACAGCAGCCTCCTCTTCCACAATGGCACAATGAGCTTTTCCTTAAGGGTTGCCATCTGAGAGAATAGTTGACACTTGTTTTTATTGTTCAAATTAAAGGTGTGGCTCTGTACCCCATTTTTAATAGGGTTATTTGGTTTTCTGGAGTCTAACTTCTTGAGTTCTTTGTATATATTGGATATAAACCCTCTGTCAGATGTAGGGTTGGTGAAGATCTTTTCCCAGTTTGTTGGTTGCAGATTTGTCCTTTTGACAGTGTCATTTGCCTTACAGAAACTTTGTAATTTTATGAGGTCCCATTTGTCAATTCTTGATCTTAGAGCATAATCTATTGGTGTTTTGTTTAGGAAGTTTTCCCCAGTGCCGATGTCTTCAAGGGTCTTCCCCAGCTTCTTTTCCATTAGTTTCAGTGTGTCTGGCTTTATGTGAAGGTCCTTGATCCACTTGGAGTTGAGCTTAGTACAAGATCAGAATGGATCAATTCACATTCTTCTTCATGCTGACCTCCAATTGAACCAGCACCATTTGTTAAAAAGGCTATCTTTTTTTCCACTGGCTGTTTTGAGCTTCTTTGTGGAAGTTCAAGTGGCCATAGGTGTGTAGGTTCATTTCTGGGTCTTCAATCATATTCCATTGATCCACCTGCCTGTCACTGTACCAATACCATGCAGTTTTTAACACTATTGCTCTGTAGTATTGCTTGAGGTTAGGGATACTGATTCCCCCAGAAATTCTTTTACTGTTGAGAATAGTTTTTGCTATCCTGTTTTTTTTTTGTTATTCCAGATGAATTTGAGATTTGCTCTTTCTAACACTATAAAGAACTGAGTTGGGATTTTGATGGGGATTGCATTGAATGTGAATATTGCTTTTGGCAAGATTGACATTTTAACTATATTAATCCTGCCAATCCACGAGCAAAGAAGATTTTTCCATTTTTTGAGGTCTTCTTCCACTTTCTTCTTCAGAGACCTGAAGTTCTTGTCATACAGATCTTTCACTTGTTTGGTTAGTGTCACACCAAGATACTTTATATTGTTTGTGGCTATTGTGAAGGGTATCATTTCCCTAATTTCTTTCTCAGCCTGCTTATCCTTTGAGTATAGGAAGGCTACTGATTTGATTGATTTGATTTTAT
This sequence comes from Apodemus agrarius, assembly GCA_964023405.1. Taxonomy (NCBI): domain Eukaryota; kingdom Metazoa; phylum Chordata; class Mammalia; order Rodentia; family Muridae; genus Apodemus; species Apodemus agrarius. Next base: position 25,002,440 of record OZ030024.1, on the reverse strand, counting down.
AGCCAGCCACTTTGCCGAAGTTATCAGCTGTAGGAGTTCTCTGGTGGAGTTTTTGGTTCACTTAAGTATAATATCATATCATCTGCAAATAGTGATAGTTTGACTTCTTCCTTTCCAATTTGTATCCCTTTGACCTTATGTTGTCTAATTGCTCTAGCTAGTACCTCAAGTACTATATTGAAAAGATATGGAGAGATGGAGCAACCTTGTCTAGTCCCTGATTTTAGTGGGATTGCTTCATGTTTCTCAACCCAACCGATGTTGGCTACCGGTTTGCTGTATATTGCTTTTACTGTGTTTAGGTATGGGCCTTGAATTCCTGTTCTTTCCAAGACTTTTAGCATGAAGGGATGCTGAATTTTGTTAAATGCTTTTTCACCATCTAAGGTAATGACCATGTGTTTTTTCTTTGAGTTTGTTTATGTAGTGGATTGCATTGATGGATTTCCATATATTGAACCATCCCTGCATCCCTGGGATGAAGTCTACTTGATCATGGTGAATGATCATTTTGATGTGTTCTTGGATTCAGTTGGCAAGAATTTTATTGAGTTTTTTGCATTGATGTTCATAAGGAAAATTAGTCTGAAGTTCTCTTTGTTGAATCTTTGTGTGGTTTTGGTATCAGGGTAATTGTGGCTTTGTAGAATGAGTTGGGTAGTGTTCCTTCTGCTTCTATTTTGTGAAATAGTTTGAAGAGTATTGGTGTTAGGTCTTCTTTGAAGGTCTGATAGAATTCTGCAGTAAAACCATCTGGTCCTGTGCTTTTTTTGGTTGGAAGACTTTCTATGACCCCTTCTATTTTTCACAGTGTTATGAGACTGTTTAGATGATCTATTTGATCCTGATTTAATTTTGGTATTTGGTATCTGTCTAAGAAATTGTCCATTTCCTCCAAATTCTCCAATAGTGTTGAGTATAGGCTTTTGTAGTAAGATCTGATGATTTTTTGAATTTTGTCAGTTTCTGTTATTATATCTACCTTTTTATTTCTAATTTTGTTAATTTGGATACTGTCTCTGTGCCCTTTGGTTAGTGTGGCCAAGGGTTTATCTGTCTTGTTTATTTTCTCAAAGAATCAGCTCCTGGTTTTGTTCATTCTTTGTATGGTTCTCCTTGTTTCCACTTGATTGATTTCAGCCTTCAGTTTGATGATTTCCTGCCTTCTACTCCTCCTGGGTGAATTAACTTCTTTTTGTCCCAGAGCTTTCAGGTGTGCCATTAAGATGCTAGTGTGTGCGCTCTCCCTTTTCTTTTTGGAGGCACTCAGAGTTATGAGTTTTCCTCTTAGCACTGCTTTCATTGTGTCCCATAGATTTGGGTATTTTGTGCCTTCATTTTCATTAAATTCGAAAAGGTCTTTGATTTCTTTATTTCTTCTTTGGCCAAGGTATCATTGAGTAGAGTATTGTTCAGCTTCTATGTGTATGTGGGCTTTTGGTTGTTTTTGTTGCTATTGAAGACCACTTTTACTCCATAGTGATCTGATAGGAGGCATGGGATTAGTTTGATCTTCTTATATTTGTTGAGGTATGTCTTGTGACCAATTATATTGTTGATTTTGGAGAAGGTACCACGAGGTGCTGAGAAAAAGGTATATTCTTTTGCTTCAGGATGAAATGTTCTCTCTATATATATACGTATATATACATATTTAATACATATTTAATACATATACATATATATTAAATCCAATTGGTCCAAAGCTTCAATTAGTTTCACTGTGTCCCTGTTTAGTTTCTGTTTTCCTGATCAGTCCATTGAGGAGAGTGGAGCTTTGAAGTCACCCACAATTATTGTGTTAGGTGCAATGTGTGCTTTGAGCTTAAGCAGAGTTTTTTTTTTTTTTTTTTTTTTTTTTTTTTTTTTTTTTTTTTTTACCAATGAGGGTGTCCTTGCATTTGGAACATAGATATTCAGAATTGAGAGTTCTTTTTGGTGGATTTTTCCTTTGACCAGCAAGAAGTGTCCTTCCATGTCTCTTTTGGTGACTTTAGTGTGTAAGTCAATTTTATCTGATATTAGAATGGCTACTCAGACTTGTTTCCTGAGACCATTTGCTTGTAAAATTGTCTTCCAGTCTTTTACTCTAAGGTAATGTTTGTCTTTGACACTGAGATGTGTTTCCTGTATGCAGCAAAATGTAGGGTCCTGTTTCTGTATCCAGTCTGTTAGTCTATGTCTTTTTATTGGGGAATTGAGTCCATCGATGTTAAGAGATATTGGGGAATAGTTATTATTACTTCCTGTTATTTTTCATGTTATTTTTATATTTGAGTAGTTATCTTCTTTTGGATTTGATGAAAGAAGTTTACTATCTGCTTTTTCCAGGGTGTAGTTTCCCTCCTTGTATTGGAATTTTCCTCCTATTATCCTTTGTAGGAGTGGGTTTGTGGAAAGATATTGTGTAAATTTGGTTTTGAGTTTTTTATCTTAGCCGTTCTGACTGGTGTAATGTGGAATCTCAGGGTTTTTTGGATTTGCAGTTCCCTGATGACTAAGGATATTGAACATTTCTTTAGGTGCTTCTTAGTCATTCAGTATTCCTCAGTTGAGAATTCTTTGTTTAGCTCTGTACTCCACTTTTTTTTAACAGGCTTATTTGTTTCTCTGGAGTCTATCTTCTTGAGTTCTTTGTATATATTGGATATTACTCCTCTATCAGATGTAGGATTGGTCAAGATCTTTACCCAATCTGTTGTGTGTCATTTTGTCCTATTGACAGTGTCCTTTGCCTTACAGAAGCTTTGCAATTTTATGAGGCCAAATTTGTCAATTCTTGATCTTAGAGCATAAGCTATTGGTGTTCTTGTTTTCAGAAGATAGAAATCTCTGCTATTTTAATGGATTGGCAGGATTAATATAGTAAAAATGGCCATCTTTCTAAAAGCAATCTGCAGAGTCAATGCAATTCCCACAAAATTCCAGTTCAATTCTTCATAGAGTTAGAAAGAACAATTTGCAAATTAATCTGGAATAACGAAAAACCCAGGATAGCAAACCTATCCTCAACAATAAAAGAACTTCTGGCAGAATCACCATTCCTGACCTCAAGCTGTACTACAGAGCAATTGTGATTAAAAAACCAAACCAAACCAAACCAAAAACAAAAAACTGCATGGTATTGGTACAGTGACAAGTAGGTAGATCAATGGAATAGAATTGAAGACCCAGAAATGAACCCACACACCTCTGGTTACCTCTGGTCACTCTTTGACAATGGAGCTAAAACCATCCAGTGGGACAAAAGCCTTTTCAGATAATGGTACTGAATCTACCTGAGGTTAGCATGCAGAAGAATGCAAATCAATTCATTCTTATCTCCTTGTACAAAGCTTAAGTCCAAGTGGATCAAGGACCTCCACACAAAACCAGATACACTAAAACTAGTAGAAAAGAAAGTGGGGAAGACCACATGGGTACAGAGGAAATTTTCCAAAATCTCTTTTTTAGTGATGTAGGGATGGGACATGATCAGAGATGACAAGTTCCCCAGTACAGCCATCAGAGGCATTTGCTGGGACCCAGATTGGTGGTGGTTCTTGGAGAAGCCACCCACAGGGGGAGAGAATGCAGTTCATCTATGAACAGATTAACATAGCATTGAGAGTGTCACTTTGGAACCAGGGAAGAAAGAAGAAAGGAGATCTAACATAGGGATGTCCAATATAGGTCAAATTGGGATCTGGACAGCCAAGAGAGGTGCAGTAGGTAGTCCAATGAACTTCTGATAAAGGTATGGTTCAACTTCCTTCAAAGAGGGAGCCATAAGAAAAGCTATTCTTGACAGGGATGAATGGCCAATAATCCATACAGAACCAGGGGCCACAGAGGTATGGCTGGCCTCAGAGTGATAGGAGAGGTCAGCAATCATTTGGTTGTGGGGTTCTCTGGGAAAAATAAGGCAGAGATTGGTCAAACATGTTGCAAAATTCTTGCCTCCATAATGCCATTCAAGAGGCCACTAGTACTGGCAAGTCGGTTGAGAGGCATCCTGTGTAAGTAGATATCCATTTTGGATGAAGGTACAACCCCCAATACAAATTCTATGAATCACAAATCAAGGAGAGCTCCAGGTGAGCAAAAGTTATAGAATCAGCTAAAAGAGTATTTTGGAGGATATTGGAAAAGTTGCATTAATACTGCCATTGAATCATTTATAAATGTGTACCGGAAATGAGTCATGGAGTCATAACCTACAAAAATAATTGGGAACAGCCCAACATCTCTGGATTCTGCATCACCAAGTAGTCTAATTGCAAATATTACTTGTTACTACTTTGGCTAGAGCAACAAAGTCCAGTGGACAAGCAGTTTCATAGGCAGAATCCCACCAGGCCCTCCGTAAGACAGTATGAGCTATTAAAGGCTACTTCTAGGGTGGAATTAACTGGAAAAGGGTTTTGCCCCATCAGCAAGTTATTGTTGTACATTATAAGGAGTCTAGAATCCCAACTCACAGGGAGAAAAATTGTAGGTTTCTCATTGCTACCCATAAAAGTAGCATGTCTCTGTGAGTTAAGTGTTACAAATGCATACATGAACAAGAATAGGTATAGGTTCCTGTCCCTTTCCCTTCAGGGAACATTCTCTGGGGTTAGTTTATGAGCGCCTGGAGACTCCTGCAAGTCACTTGAGTGGGGGCCGAGGGAATCCTCTCCTCCAGTGTGTTCTCTATGGGCCTCCCCATGTTGGTCCCTAGTCCAAAGAGTACTGCTCTGTAGGTGTGGTAGTCCCTTTTCCCCATCCAACTCCCTTAGAGAGAGGATCTGAAATTTGATCCTCAGAGGTTCCATCTGTTCCCTATAGGTCTTTGACAATACAGGGCTTGATGGGTGAGCCAGAAACCCAGATGGGGTTTTCAGCTCCTTTAGTTAAAGAACAAGCAATTCCTCATCCCATGAGTATCTGTAAGGCTGGTCCTCCCAGATGTTAGGGAATCCTTTCAGTAAAACCATGGGTAAAGGGGTAATGCAGGGCAACATGCCTCCAATGCTTATAGGCAGGAAATAGGCTTTATCTATCAAAATTTTAAAAAGTTAAGTGTAAATAAAGCACGTGTCAACTTTTCTTGAGGCTTTAGCCCTTGGTCTCCCTTTATCCTCTTCTTCTTCTTCTTCTTCTTCTTCTTCTTCTTCTTCTTCTTCTTCTTCTTCTTCTTCTCCTCCTCCTCCTCCTCCTCCTCCTCCTCCTTCTTCTTCTTCTTCTTCTTCTTCTTTTTTTAGTAACCTCCCAGGGGAATATTTTATGACAAAAAGATGTCTTCTTGGTGCCTAAGGATAAGAAGCCGGTGGGTCTGGGTCTGGAGAAATGGCTCAGCAGTTGAGAGCACTGACTGCTCTTCTGAAGGTCCTGAGTTCAAATCCCAGCAACCACATGGTGGCTCACAACCATCTGTAATGAAATCTGATGCCCTCTTCTGGAGTGTCTGAAGACAGCTACAGTGCACTTACATATAATAAATAAATAAATCTTAATATAATAAATAAGGTAGGGAGTTGGCGTATCCCCATGTCAGGAGATAGGATCGGCACAAAAAAAGAGCTTCATCTCCAGCCCCCCACATCTGTGCATCTGGGGGACAGCATAGCTCTCTAACCTGGACCTCATGGATTCTTGCAGCCAAGAGACTTTGACTCCTCCTAACCTGGAAGGACAGCCACAGAAATGACTCCCAAGAGGTTGAATACAAGTGCCCTGGAGTTCTGGGGTACCCTAGAGTCGAGTGAAATTCCACACCAAGGACATTTTTATGTGTATGAATGTCCTGCCTATATGGATAAATATGTAACATGTGTGCAGTGTCCAGAGAGGCCAGGAGAGGGCGTTGGAATCTCTGGAACTGGAGTCACTGGTGGTAGTTAGCCACAAAATAAGGGCCAGAAACTGAACCCACACTGCAAGAGCAGTTACTTGCTGTTATCCAGTGAGCCACTCTTTCAGTCCCAGTTCTCACATTTTTAACCCCTCTAAGACTGAGCTCTAGACTTGAATGCTCTGAGAGTCATGAGCCTAGACCACTTCTCACCAGAACTGAACGGTCTAGTTTCTAGACTCTGGTATGAAAGGCCTACAGATTCTTGCATGTGGCATTGCCCAGGAGACAAGTGGTTTCCAGGACGGTTCCCTGACTCCAGGGCAATGGCAACTACTCTATGGCCAACAGAGACTCTTTTTAATCAATCAATTAGTTAGTTAACTGGTTAATTTTGCATTCCAGCTATTTTCCCCTCTGTCCTCTCCTCTCGGTCCTTCCCATTCCGCCTCTGTTTCTCTTCAGAAAAAGGCAGGTCTCCCATGGATACCAACTTGCCCTGCATATCAAGTTGCAGCAAGACGAGGCACATCTTCTTCCACTGAGGCAGCCCTGTAAGTGGAAAGGGTCCCAAAGGCAGACAACAGAGTCGGAGACAGCCCCAGGTCCCACCATTAGGAGTCCCACATGATGACCAAGCTGTACGACTGTAACACATGTGCGAGGGCCTGGACTAGTTTCATTCAGCCCCCCCAGAGATGCTTAGTACAGATTTGTACTTTGCTTAATTTTGTATTGAGATGATGAAATTCAAATGATACAAAAGTAACCATTTTTAAATGAATACATTTTTAAAAATATTTCTTTATTTTATGTATATGAGTGCACTATAGTTGTCTTCAGACACACCTGAACATTACAGATGGTTGTGAGCCACCATGTGGTTGCTGGGGATGAACTCAGGACCTTCGGAAGAGCAGCCAGCGCTCTCAACTGCTGAGCTACCTCTCCAGCCCTTAAATGAATAATTCATTTATGTTTAGTACATTTGCAGTGTTGGGCGGCCAACACCTCCACCGACTTTTTTTTTAAATTTTTATTTTCTATATTCTATGTTTACATTCCAAAGGCTTTCCCCTTTCCCAGTTCCCACCCACCATACTTCCCATAGTTCCTCTCCCCCCCAACTATTCCCCAATCATTCCCCCTCCCCCCTCGGTTTCTTTACTAAACTGGATGCAATCTTTACAGGCCCAGGGTCCTCTCCTTTCTTCTTCTTGGGAATCATTTGACTTGCTATTTGTGTCTTGTGTATTTAGGGCTTCTGGGCTAATTAATATCCACTTATCAGTGATTGCATTTCATGTGTATTCTTTTGTGATTGGGTTAACTCACTCAGGATGATATTTTCCAGGTCTAACCATTTACCTACAAATTGCATGAATTCATTATTTTTAATTTCTGAGTAGTATTCCATTGTATAAATATACCACATTTTCTGTATCCATTCCTCCTTTGAGGGATATTTGGGCTCCTTCCAATTTCTGGCTATTATAAACAAGGCTGCTATAAACATAGTGGAGCATGTGTCTTTATTGTATGCAGAGGAATCCTCTGGGTATATGCCCAGGAGTGGTATGCCAGGGTCCTCTGGAAGTGGCATGCCCAATTTTCTGAGGAACCGCCAAACTGATTTCCAGAGCGGTTTTACCATTTTGCAATCTCTCCAACAGTGGAGGAGTGTTCCTCTTTCTACACATCCTCGCCAACACTTGTTGTCTCTTGAGTTTTTAATCTTAGCCATTCTGACTGGTGTGAGGTGGAATCTCAGGGTTGTTTTGATTTGCATTTCCCTGATGACTAATGATGTTGAACATCTTTTAAGGTGTTTCTCGGCTATCCGAATTTCTTCTGGTGAAAATTCTTTGTTTAGCTCTGTGACCCATTTTTTGATAGGGTTATTTGGTTCTTTGGGGTCTAACTTCTTGTGTTCTTTGTATATATTGGATATTAGCCCTCTGTCGGATGTGGGGTTGGTGAAGATCATTTCCCACTTTGTTGGTTGCTGTTTTGTCCTTCTGACAGTGTCCTTTGCTTTGCAGAAACTTTGTAATTTTATGAGGTCCCATTTGTCGATTCTTGATCTTAGTGCATAAGCTATTGGTGTTCTGTTCAGGAAATTTTCCCCTGTGCCCAAGTCCTCCAGGGTCTTCCCAAGTTTCTTTCCTAATAGTTTCAGTGTGTCTGGTTTTATGTGGAGGTCCTTGATCCACTTGTAGTTGATCTTAGTGCAAAGAGATAAGAGTGGGTCAATTCGCATTCTTCTGCATGTTGACCTCCAGTTGAACCAGCACCATTTGTTGAAAAGGCTATCTTTATTCCACCAGATGGTTGTGGCTCCTTTATCAAAGATCAAGTGACCATAAGTCTGTGGGTTAATTTCTGGGTCTTCAATCCTATTCTATTGATCTACTTGCCTGTTGCTATACCAATACCATGCAGTTTTTAACACAATTGCTCTGTAGTACTGCTTAAGGCCAGGGATATTGATTCCCCCAGAAGTCCTTTTATTGTTGAGAATAGTTTTAGCTATCCTGGGTTTTTTGTTGCTCCAGATGAATTTGAGAATTGCTCTTTCTAGATCTATGAAGAATTGAGTTGGGATTTTGATGGGGATCGCATTGAATCTGTATATTGCTTTTGGTAAGATGGCCATTTTTACTATATTGATCCTGCCAATCCAGGAGCAAGAGATATTTTTCCCATCTTCTGAGATCTTCTTCGATTTCTTTCTTCAAGGACTTGAAGTTCCTGTCATACAGATCTTTCGCTTGTTTGGTTAGAGTTATGCCAAGATACTTTATGTTGTTTGTGGCTATTGTGAAGGGTGTTACTTCCCTAACTTCTTTCTCAGCCTGCTTGTCCTTTGAGTACAAGAAGGCCCCTGACTTGCTTGAGTTAATTTTATAACCTGCCACTTTGCTGAAGTTGTTTATCAGCTGTAGAAGTTCTCTGGTGGAGTGTTTTGGGTCGCTTAGGTAAACTATCATATCGTCTGCAAATAATGATAGTTTAACTTCTTCCTTTCCAATTTGTATCCCTTTGACTTCCTTATGTTGTCTAATTGCTCTCGCTAGAACTTCAAGTACTATATTGAAAAGATATAAAGAGAGAGGGCAGCCTTGTCTAGTCCCTGATTTTAGTGGGAATGCTTCAAGTTTCTCTCCATTTATTTTGATGTTGGCTACTGGTTTGCTGTAGATTGCTTTCATTACGTTTAGGTATGGGCCTTGAATTCCTGCTCCTTCCAAGACTTTTAGCATGAAAGGATGCTGAATTTTGTCGAATGCTTTTTCAGCATCTAATGAGATGACCATGTGGTTATTTTCTTTCAGTTTGTTTATGTAGTGGATTACATTGATGGATTTCTGTATATTAAACCATCCCTGCATCCCTGGGATGAAGCCTACTTGATCATGGTGAATGATCGTTTTGATGTGCTCTTCGATTCGGTTAGCAAGAATTTTATTTAGTATTTTTGCATCTATATTCATAAGACAAATTGGCCTGTAGTTCTCTTTCTTTGTTGGATCTTTTTGTGGTTTAGGTATTAGTGTAATTGTGGCTTTGAAGAATGAGTTGGGCAGTGTTCCTTCTGTCTATTTTGTGGAATAGTTTGAAAAGTATTGGTGTTAAGTCTTCTTTGAAGGTCTGGTAGAATTCTGCACTAAAACCATCTGGTCCCGTACTTTTTTTGGTTGGGAGGCTTTCTATAACCCCTTCTATTTCTTTAGGGGTTATGGGCCTATTTAGCTGATCTACTTGATGCTGATTTAATTTTGGTATTTGATATCTGTCTAGGAAATTGTCCATTTCCTCCAGATTCTCCAGTTGTTTTGAGTATAGACCTTTGTAGTAGGATCTGATGATCTTTTGTATTTCCTCAGTTTCTGTTGTTATGTCTCCCTTTTCATTTCTAATTTTGTTAATTTGGATACTGTCTCTGTGTCCTTTGGTTATTCTGGCTAAGGGTTTATCTATCTGTTGATTTTCTCGAAGAACCAGCTCCTGGTCTTGTTGATTCTTTGTATGGTTTTCTTTGTTTCTACTTGATTGATTTCAGCCCTGAGTTTGGTGATTTCTTGTCTTCTACTCCTGCTGGGTGAATTAACTTCTTTTTCTTCCAGAGCTTTTAGGTGTGCCGTTAAGTTGCTAGTGTATGCTCTCTCCAGTTTCTTTTTCGATGCACTTAGGGCTATTAGTTTTCCTCTTAGCACTGCTTTCATTGTGTCCCATAGATTTGGGTAGGTTGTACCTTCATTTTCATTGCACTCTAAAAAGTCTTTGATTTCTTTTTTTATTTCTTCCTTGACCAAGGTGTCATTGAGTAGAGTATTGTTCAGTTTCCATGTGTATGTGGGCTTTTTGTTGTTTTTGTTGCTATTGAAGTCTACTCTTACTCCATGGTGGTCTGATCGGAGGCAAGGGATTAGCTCGATCTTCTTGTATTTGTTGACATCTGTCTTGTGACCAATTATATGATCAATTTTGGAGAAGGTACCATGTGGAGCTGAGAAAAAGGTATATTCTTTAGCTTTAGGATGAAATGTTCTATATATATCTGTTAAATCCAATTGGTCCAAAGTTTCAATTAGTTTCACCGTGTCCCTGTTTAGTTTCTGCTTTCCTGATTGGTCCATTGAGGAGAGTGGAGTGTTGAGGTCACCCACAATTATTGTGTTCGGTGTAATGTGTGCTTTTAGCTTTAGTAAGGTTTCTTTTACGAAGGAGGGTGCCCTTGTATTTGGAGCATAAATGTTCAGTATTGAGAGCTCTTCTTGGTGGATTTTCCCTTTGGCCAGCAAGAAGTGACCTTCTGAGTCTCTTTTGATGACCCTAGGTTGGAAGTCAATTTTATCTGATATTAGAATGGCTACCCCCGCTTGTTTTCTGAGACTATTTGCTTGTAAAATTGTCTTCCAGCCTTTTACTCTAAGGCAGTGTTTGTCTTTAACACTGAGATGTGTTTCCTGTATGCAGCAAAATGTAGGGTCCTGTTTCCGTATCCAGTCTGTTAATCTATATCTTTTTATTGGGGAATTGAGTCCATTGATGTTAAGAGATATTAGGGAATGGTAATTATTTCCTCCGGACATTTTTGAAATTATTTTTATTTATTTATTTTTTTATATTTGAGAGGTTATCTTCTTTTGGGTTTGATGAGAGGAGGTTTCTATCTTGCTTCTTCCCGGGTGTAGTTTCCGTCCTTGTCTTGGTGTTTTCCCCCTATTATCCTTTGTAGGGCTGGATTTGTGGAAAGATATCGTGCAAATTTGGTTTTGTCATGGAATACCTTGATGTCTCCATCTATGGCGATTGAGAGCTTTGCTGGGTAAAGTAGTTTTGGCTGAAGTTTGTGTTCTCTTAGAGTTTGCATTATATCTGCCCAGGATCTTCTAGCTTTCATGGTCTCAGGTGAGAAGTCTGGTGTTATTCTGATAGGTCTTCCTTTATATGTTACTTATCCTTTTTCTCTTGCTGCCTTTAGTATTCTTTCTTTGTTTATTACATTTGGAGGTTTGATTATTATGTGACTGGATGTATTTTTGTTCTGGTCCAGTCTGTTTGGGGTTCTATAGGCTTATTGTATATTCATGGGCATCTCTCTCTTTAGGTTGGGGAAGTTTTCTTCCATAATTTTGTAGCAGATATTTGCTGGCCCTTTAACTTGTAAATCTTCACTCTCGTCTATACCTATATTCCTTATGTTTGGTGTTCTCATAGTGTCTTGGATTTCCTGGATGTTTTGGGTTACCACCTTTTTGCATTTAGTATTTTCTTTGACTGTTGAAACAATGGTTCCTATGGTATCTTCGGCTTCTGAGATTCTGTCTTCTATCTCTTGTATTCTATTGTTGATACTTGCATCTATGGCCCCTGATTTCTTCCCAAGGTTTTCTATCTCCAATGTTGTCTCCCTCTGTGATTTCTTAGTTGTTTCTACTTCTGTTTTTAGTATCTGGATGGATGTGCTCAGATCTTTCTCTTGCTTGATTGTGTTTTCATGTATTTCTTTAATAGATTTTTGTGCTTCCTCTTTCATAGCTTCTACTTGTTGGCCCACGTTCTTCTGTATTTCTTTAAGTGATTTTTGTCTTTCTTCCTTATTGTCTTCTTCTTTTTGATCCATCTTCTCCTGAATTTCTTGAAGTGATTTTTTTATTTGCCTCATAAAGGCTTCTAACTTTTCATCCATTTTCTCCTCTATTTCTTTACGAGATTTTTCTATGTGTTCAGCTACCAGCATCCTGACTTGTGATTTTATATCCAAGTCCTGTTTTTCTGGTGTTTTGGGGTATCCAGGGCTTCCTGTTGTTGGAGAACTGGGTTCAGATGCTGTCATGTTGCCTTGATTTCTGTTATTAACGTTCCTTCGTTTTCCTTTTGCCATCTGGTTATTTCTGGTGTTAGTTGGCCTTGTTGTCAGTGGCTGGTGTTTGAATCTCCCGTGAGGCTGGGCTCACCTGTTGTTTCTCTACTGGTGAATATGTGTGATTGCTGCTTTAAGGGATCATAAGCTGGCTGCCACCCATGCGATTGTAGCCCCTGATGGAGTCTGTCTACCTGGGCTTCTCCAGCTGTGTCCTGGTTGAAATATGGAGGCCTGCCACTATCGTTGGTCCAGGGGCCGGCGAGCTGGTTGCTGCCCACTGCCTTGGTGCATGGCCAGAGGGCGCGGGGAAGTCCCGCAGAATCTAGGAGGAACTCGGCCTGCCTGGCAGCGAGAGCCTAGCAGATCCCCCCGTGAGGGTATCCCTCGAGGAGTGTCTACCTGGGCCTTTCCAGCTGTGTCCTGGTTGAAATATGGAGGCCTGCCGCTATCGCTGGTCCAGGGGCCGGTGAGGTGGTTGCAGACCGCTGCCTTGGTGCATGGCCAGAGAGTGCCTATCCTCTTATTTAAATTTTATTTGAAGGATGAGTGGGCTGGTTCTACCATACCTTGTCCAAGGGGGTTGTGAGACTGAGGAGATCCAGAGAATCCTAAGAACATACTTTAAAAACCTGCACTCCACCAATTTTGAAAAGCTGTAAGAAAAAAAGAATTTTCCAAGGACATACCACTTACCAAAGTTATATCAAATAAGATAATCAATTCAAATATATCCATAACCTCTAGTGAAATAGAAACAATCAATAAAACCCTCCCAACCCAAAGAGACATGAGGCTAAGTGGTTTTAGTGGAGAATTCTACAAATATTTCAAATAAGAGTTAGTGTCCACATTCCTCAAGTTATCCCACAAAATAGAAACAGAAAAAACCTTGTCCAACTCATTTTATGAAACCACAGTTATGCTGGTACACAAACCATCGTTTTCCTCATAAACATAGGTGCAAAATAATCAAATACTTGCAATCTGAACCCAAGAAGACATTGAAAGATCATCCTCTATGATCAAGTAGACTCTATACCAGAGATACAGGGATGGCTCAACACAGATAAATTGATAAGTGTAATATACCATACAAACAAACTAAAAAAAAATCTCAGCATGTCCCTGCGAGCTTAGGCCATGCACCGAGGCAGCCAGAGCCACCCAGCTCCCCAGGACCCCGGACCAGCGATAGCGGCAGGCCTCCATATTGCAACCAGGACACAGCTGGAAAGGTGCAGGTAGAGACTCCGTCTGGGGCTAGAGCAGGGAGATCTGCTAAGCTATCGACCCCAGGCAGGCCCAGTGGAGAGCGCCTAGGCTCTGCCGCACATCCCTGCGAGCTTAGGCCGTGCACTGAGGCAGCCAGAGCCACCCAGTTCCCCAGGACCCTGGACCAGCGATAGCGGCAGGCCTCCATATTGCAACCAGGACACAGCTGGAAAGGTGCAGGTAGAGACTCCCTCTGGGGCTAGAGCAGGGGGATCTGCTAAGCTCTCGCCCCCAGGCAGGCCCAGGCACCTAGGCTCTGCTGCACGTCCCTGCGAGCTTAGGCCTTGCACCGAGGCAGCCGGAGCCACACAGCTACCCAGGACCCTGGACCAGCGATAGCAGCAGGCCTCCATATAGCAACCAGGACACAGCTGGAAAGGTGCAGGTAGAGACTCCGTCTGGGGCTAGAGCAGGGGGATCTGCTAAGCTCTCGACCCCAGGCGGGCCCAGGCACCTAGCCTCTGCTGCACGTTCCTGCGAGCTTATGCCATGCACCGAGGCAGCCAGAGCCACCCAGCTCCCCAGGACTCCGGACCAGCGATAGCGGCAGGCCTCCATATTGCAACCAGGACACAGCTGGAAAGGTGCAGGTAGAGACTCCGTCTGGGGCTAGAGCAGGGGGATCTGCTAAGCTCTCGCCCCCACACAGGCCCAGGCGCCAAGGCTCTGCCGCACGTCCCTGCGAGCTTAGGCCATGCACCGAGGCAGCCAGAGCCACCCAGCTCCCCAGGACCCCGGACCAGCGATAGCGGCAGGCCTCCATATTGCAACCAGAACACAGCTGGAAAGGCACAGGTAGACAGATTCCATCAGGGGCTACCGCGTGGGGGGATCTGCTAGGCTCTCCCTACTAGGCAGGCCCAGCAGCGCCTGCTGAGGCTCTGCTGAACTCCCTCACACTTCCCGGAGACCTCAGGCCTTGCACAAAGTCAGCGGGTGGCAGCCAGCTCGTGATCCCGTTGAGCAGCAATCACGCATAACCACCAGTAGAGAAACAACAGGTAAGCCCAGCCTCATAGGAGATTCAAACACCAGCCAGTGACAACAAGGTCAACTAACACCAAAAATAACCAGATGGCAAAAGGTAAACAAAGGAATGTCACTAACAGAAATCAAGGCAACATGACAGCATCTGAACCCAGTTCTCCAACAACAGGAAGCCCTGGATACCCCAAAACACCAGAAAAACAAGACTTGGATATAAAATCACTGGTCAGGATGCTGGTAGCTGAACACATAGAAAAATCTCGTAAAGAAATTGAGGAGAAAATGGATCAAAAGTTAGAAGCCTTTACAAGGCAAATACAAAAATCACTTCAAGAAATGCAGGAGAAGATGGATCAAAAAGAAGAAGACAATAAGGAAGAAAGACAAAAATCACTTAAAGAAATACAGAAGAACGTGGGCCAACAAGTAGAAGCTATGAAAGAGGAAACACAAAAATCTATTAAAGAAATACATGAAAACACAATCAAGCAAGAGAAAGATCTGAGCATATCCATCCAGGTACTAAAAACAGAAGTAGAAACAACTAAGAAATCGCAGAGGGAGACAACATTGGAGATAGAAAACCTTGGGAAGAAATCAGGGGCCATAGATGCAAATATCAACAATAGATTACAAGAGATAGAAGACAGAATATCAGAAGCCGAAGATACCATAGGAACCATTGATTCAACAGTCAAAGAAAATACTAAATGCAAAAAGGCTGTAACCCAAAATATCCAGGAAATCCAGGACACAATGAGAAGACCAAACCTGAGGATTATAGGCATAGACGAGAATGAAGATTTACAAGTTAAAGGGCTAGCAAATATCTGCTACAAAATTATGGAAGAAAACTTCCCCAACCTAAAGAGAGAGATGCCCATGAATATACAAGAAGCATATAGAACCCCAAACAGACTGGATCCGAACAGAAATACATCCCGTCACATAATAATCAAAACTCCAAATGTACTAAACAAAGAAAGAATATTAAAGGCAGCAAGAGAAAAAGGCCAAGTAAATTATAAAGGAAGACCTATCAGAATAACACCAGACTTCTCACCTGAGACCATGAAAGCTAGAAGATCCTGGGCAGATATAATGCAAACTCTAAGAGAACACAAACTTCAGCCAAAACTACTTTACCCAGCAAAGCTCTCAATCGTCATAGATGGAGACATCAAGGTATTCCATGACAAAACCAAATTTGCACGATATCTTTCCACAAATCCAGCCCTACAAAGGATAATAGGGGGAAAACACCAAGACAAGGACGGAAACTACACCCGGGAAGAAGCAAGATAAAAACCTCCTCTCATCAAACCCAAAAGAAGATAACCTCTCGAATATAAAAAATAAATAAATAAATAAATAAATATAATTTCAAAAATGGCTGGAGGTAATAATTACTATTCCTTAATATCTCTTAACATCAATGGACTCAATTCCCCAATAAAAAGACATAGATTAACAGACTGGATACGGAAACAGGACCCTACATTTTGCTGCATACAGGAAACACATCTCAGTGTTAAAGACAAACACTGCCTTAGAGTAAAAGGCTGGAAGACAATTTTACAAGCAAATGGTCTCAGAAAACAAGCGGGGGTAGCCATTCTAATATCAGATAAAATTGACTTCCAACCTAAAATCATCAAAAGAGACTCAGAAGGTCACTTCTTGCTGGCCAAAGGGAAAATCCACCAAGAAGAGCTCTCAATACTGAACATCTATGCTCCAAATGCAAGGGCACCCTCATTTGTAAAAGAAGCCTTACTTAAGCTTAAAGCACACATTACACCGAACACAATAATTGTGGGTGACTTCAACACTCCACTCTCCTCAATGGACCGGTCAGGAAAGCAGAAACTAAACAGGGACACAGTGAAACTAATTGAAACTCTGGACCAATTGGATTTAACAGATATATATATATATATATATATATATATATATATATATATATATATATAGAACATTTCATCCTAAAGCTAAAGAATATACCTTTTTCTCAGCTCCACATGGTACCTTCTCCAAAATAGACCATATATGGTCACAAGACAGATGTCAACAAATACAAGAAGATCGAGCTAATCCCATGCCTCCTATCAGATCACCATGGAGTAAGAGTGGTCTTCAATAGCAACAAAAACAACAGAAAGCCCACATATACATGGAAACTGAACAATACTCTACTCAATGACACCTTGGTCAAGGAAGAAATAAAAAAAGAAATCAAAGACTTTTTAGAATTCAATGAAAATGAAGGTACAACCTACCCAAATCTATGGGACACAATGAAAGCAGTGCTAAGAGGAAAACTCATAGCTCTAAGTGCATCAAAAAAGAAACTGGAGAGAGCATACACTAGCAGCTTAACGGCACACCTTAAAGCCTTGGAAGAAAAACAAGTTAACTCACCCAGCAGGAGTAGAAGACAAGAAATCATCAAACTCAGGGCTGAAATCAATCAAATAGAAACAGAGAAAACCATACAAAGAATCAACAAGACCAGGAGTTGGTTCTTTGAGAAAATCAACAAGATAGATAAACCCTTAGCCAGACTAACCAAAGGACACAGAGACAGCATCCAAATTAACAAAATTAGAAATGAAAAGGGAGACATAACAACAGAAACTGAGGAAATTCAAAAGATCATCAGATCCTACTACAAAGGTCTATACTCAAAACAACTGGAGAATCTGGAGGAAATGGACAATTTCCTAGACAGATACCAAATACCAAAATTAAATCAGCATCAAATAGAGCAGCTAAGTAGTCCCATAACCCCTAAAGAAATAGAAGGGGTTATAGAAAGCCTCCCAACCAAGAAAAGTACGCGACCAGATGGTTATAGTGCAGAATTCTACCAGACCTTCAAAGAAGACCTAACACCAATACTTTTCAAACTATTCCACAAAATAGAGACAGAAGGGATACTGCCCAACTCATTTTTGAAGCCACAATTATGCTAATACCTAAACCACAAAAAGATCCAACAAAGAAAGAGAACTATAGGCCAATTTCTCTTATGAATATCTATGCAAAAATATTAAATAAAATTCTTGCCAACCTAATCCAAGAGCACATCAAGATGATCATTCACCATGATCAAGTAGGCTTCATCCCAGGGATGCAGGGATGGTTCAACATACGGAAATCCATCAATGTAATCCACTACATAAACAAACTAAAAGAAAAAAACCACATGGTCATCTCATTAGATGCTGAAAAAGCATTCGACAAAATTCAGCATCCTTTCATGCTAAAAGTCTTGGAAAGAGCAGGAATTCAAGGCCCATACCTAAACATAGTAAAAGCAATCTACAGCAAGCCAGTAGCCAACATCAAAATAAATGGAGAGAAACTTGAAGCAATCCCACTAAAATCAGGGACTAGACAAGGCTGCCCTCTCTCTCCATATCTTTTCAATATAGTACTTGAAGTTCTAGCAAGAGCAATTAGACAACATAAGGAAGTCAAAGGGATACAAATTGGAAAGGAAGAAGTCAAACTATCATTATTTGCAGATGATACGATAGTTTACTTAAGTGACCCAAAAAACTCCACCAGAGAACTTCTACAGCTGATAAACAACTTCAGCAAAGTGGCTGGTTATAAAATTAACTCAAGCAAATCAGTAGCCTTCTTGTACTCAAAGGACAAGCAGGCTGAGAAAGAAGTTAGGGAAATAACGCCCTTCACAATAGCCACAAAAAAACCTTGGTGTAACTAACCAAACAAGCGAAAGATCTGTATGACAGGAACTTCAAGTCCTTGAAGAAAGAAATCTAAGAAGACCTCAGAAGATGGAAAAATATTTCTTGCTCCTGGATTGGCAGGATCAATATAGTAAAAATGGCCATCTTACCAAAAGCAATATACAGATTCAATGCGATCCCCATCAAAATCCCAACTCAATTCTTCATAGATCTAGAAAGAGCAATTCTCAAATTCATCTGGAGCAACAAAAAACCCAGGATAGGTAAAACTATTCTCAACAATAAAAGGACTTCTGGGGGAATCAATATCCCTGACCTTAAGCAGTACTACAGAGCAATTGTGTTAAAAACTGCATGGTATTGGTACAGCTACAGGCAAGTGGATCAATAGAATAGGATTGAAGACCCAGAAATTAACCCACAGACTTATGGTCACTTGATCTTTGATAAAGGAGCCACAACCATCCAGTGGAAAAAAGATAGTCTTTTCAACAAATGGTGCTGGTTCAACTGGAGGTCAACATGCAGAAGAATGCGAATTGACCCACTCTTATCTCCTTGCACTAAGATCAACTCCAAGTGGATCAAGGACCTCCACATAAAACCAGCCACACTGAAACTATTAGGAAAGAAACTTGGGAAGACCCTGGAGGACATAGGCACAGGGGGAAATTTCCTGAACAGAACACCAATAGCTTATGCACTAAGATCAAGAATTGACAAATGGGACCTCATAAAATTACAAAGTTTCTGCAAGGCAAAGGACACTGTCAGAAGGACAAAACGACAACCAACAAAGTGGGAAAAGATCTTCACCAACCCCACACCTGACAGAGGGCTAATATCCAATATATACAAAGAACTCAAGAAGTTAAACCCCAAAGAACCAAATAACCTTATCAAAAAATGGGGTACAGAGCTAAACAAAGAATTTTCACCAGAAGAAATTCGGATGGCTGAGAAACACCTTAAGAGATGTTCAATATCGTTAGTCATCAGAGAAATGCAAATCAAAACAACCCTGAGATTCCACCTCACACCAGTCAGAATGGCTAAGATTAAAAACTCAAGAGATGACAAATGCTGGCGAGGATGTGGAGAAAGAGGAACACTCCTCCACTGTTGGTGAGATTGTAAAATGGTAAAACCGCTCTGGAAATCAGTGTGGCGGTTCCTCAGAAAATTGGGCATGTCACTTCCAGAGGACCCTGGCATACCACTCCTGGGCATATACCCAGAGGATTCCCCTGCATACAATAAAGACACATGCTCCACTATGTTTATAGCAGCCTTGTTTATAATAGCCAGAAATTGGAAGGAGCCCAAATATCCCTCAAAGGAGGAATGGATACAGAAAATGTGGTATATTTATACAATGGAATACTACTCAGCAATTAAAAATAATGAATTCATGCAATTTGTAGGTAAATGGTTAGACCTGAAAAATATCATCCTGAGTGAGCTAACGCAATCACAAAAGAATACACATGAAATGCAATCACTGATAGGTGGATATTAATGAGCCCAGAAGCCCTAAATACTCAAGGCACAATTAAATTAGCAAGTCAAATGATTCCCAAGAAGAAAGGAGAGGACCCTGGGCCTGGAAAGATTGGATCCAGTTTTGTAGAGACACTGTGGGGGGAGGGGGAATGATTGGGGAATAGTTGGGGGGGAGAGGAACTATGGGACATAGGGAGGGGGGAACTGGGAAAGGGGAAAGCCTTTGGAATGTAAACATAGAATATAGAAAATAAAAAAAATTTAAAAAAAAAGAAAAAAAATCTCCACATGGTCAACTCCTTCGATGCAGAAAAGGCCTTTGACATAGTCCAACAGGTGTTCTTGATAAAATTTCTGAAGAGATTACAGATGCACTTCAACATAATAAAGGCTGTTTAGAGAGAAGCCATAGGCAACAACAACTTAAGTGGAGAGAAACTGAAAACAATTCCACCAAAATTAGGAACAAGACAAATTTGTCTACTCACTCCATGCCTCTTCACCATAGCACTTGAATTCTAAGCTAAGGGAACTGAAAGAGATCAAGGGGATACAGATCGGAAAAGAAGTCAAGGCACCTGTATTTTCAGAAAACATGATAGTATGTGTAAGTGACCTGAAAAATTCCACCAGGAAGCTTCTACAGCTGATAAACACTTTCAGCAACATAGCAAGATACAATATTAGCTCACAAAAATCAGTCACCCTCCTATATACGGAGACAAGTGAAAAAGAAATCAGGGAAAGATCTTTCACAATAGCTGGAAATAATATACAATATCTGAGGTAACTCAAGATAAAAACTTCAAGTCACTGAAGAAAGAAATTGAAGAGCATATCAGAAGCTACAAAGATCTCCCATGCTCATGAATTGCTAAGATTAACATAGAAAAAAATCCAATGAAAAAGATTCTATAGATTTAATGCACCACCCACAAAAATTCCAGTGCAATTCTTCTCAGAACTAGAAAGGATAATTTCTACCTTCATATGGAAACACACTGTCTTATTCAGGGTTTGAGTTCCTGCATAAAAGATTATGACCAAGAAGCAAGTTGTGAAAGAGTTTATTCAGCTTACACTTTCACATTGCTGTTCATCCTCAAAGGAAGTCAGGACAGGAACTCACACAGGGCAGGAACTGATGCAGAGGCCATGGAGGGGATCTGCTTACTAGATTGCTTCCCCTGGCTTGCTCAGCTTGCCTTCTTATAGAACCCAGGACCACCAGCCCAGGAATGGCACCACCCATAATATGCTGGACCCTCCCACCCTTGATCACTAAGATCAAGAGAAGATGCCTTAAAACTGGATCTCCTTCTCTGCTTCCTGTTTCTTCTCCTCCTCCTCCACCTCCTCTTTTATTGTTTCTCCTCTTCCTTTTCTTATGCACCCTTTCTTTAATCACCCACTAAGTATATATATATATATATATATATATATATATATGTATATATATGTATATATATGTATGTATGTATGTATATATATACATACACACATACACACATATATACGTATATATATGTATATATACGTGTATATATATACATATATATATATATATATATATATATATATATAATTTCAAAACAGTGTTTCTCTGTGTAGCCCTAGCCATCCAGGAAATCTCACTGTAGACCAGGCTGACCCAGAACTCAGAGATACATGTGCTTCTGCATCTCAAATGCTAGATTAAATGTCTGCTCAGTTACTTCCAGAACCCAATGGGGATGACCTTAGATGAAATGTCCAGCACTGGGGAGATAAAATCTGAAGAGGCCACCTCCAGTAGATGGACATGGCCCCCCACTTGAGGGAGGGGCCATTCACCCATCCCGAATTTTTTTTTTTTGTTTGTTTGGTTTTCTTTTTTTTTTTGGATTTGTTTTTTTCGAGGCAGAGTTTCTCTGTGTAGCTCTGGCTGTCCTGGAACTCATTCTGTAGACCAGGCTGGCCTCGAACTCAGAAATCTGCCTGCCTCTGCCTCCCAGAGCTGCCTCCCAGCTGCCGACCAGCTTCTTTTTTTTTTTCCATCCTGAATTGTTCCTGTCTAAAGGAAATCAGGGACAAAATGGAGTAGAGGATGAAGGAAATGCCATCCTGAGACTGCCCCACTTTGGGATCCATTCAATGCAATGACACCAAACCCCAACACTATTGTTGATGCCAAGATGTATTTGCAGGCAGGAGCCTGGCATCCCTGCCCTCTGAGAGGCCCTGCCATCAGGTGACTAAGACAGATGTGATACTTACAGCCAGCCATTGAACTGAGCCTGGGGACCCTTATGGAAGAGTTAGGGGAAGGACTGAAGGAGCTGAAGGGGATTGAAGCCCACAGGAAGAACACCAGTATCAACTAAACAAACACCTCAGAGCTCCTAGGGACTAAGCCATCAACCAAAGAGCTTCCTTTGGCTGGTCTTTTACACACACACACACCACACCACACCCCACGGCTACATATGAAGCAGAGGACTGTCTTGTATGGCCTCAGTGGGAATCCTTTGGAGGCTTGATGCCCCAGAAAAGGAGGATGCTAGAGGGGTTGGATGGGACTGGGTGGATGGGTGGGGGAGCGCACTCTTAGAGGTGAAGGAGAGGGGGGGGACTCATGGAGGGAGGACCAGGAAGGTGGACTTTTGAAATGTAAATGATTTTTTTTTTTTTTTTTTTTTTACAAAAAGGTGTACTGCATCACCCGCTACCGGCTATGTGGAGACAGACCACAACTAAACTTCCCAGGTTTGTTTTCAGTTTGCTCTATAGCTCAGACAGGACTTACCTTGTGGTTCCTAGCCTTTCAGTTCTCTGAGTAGCTAGGATTGAAAGTCTATATTATCCCATCTGGCTTTATTTTATTTTCTATGCTGCCCAGGACTTTGTACATATAGGGGAAGCTGTCTACCACTGCTATATCCCAAGCCTTACAATGGCTTTAAATGCTTAACACATGTCTCATGACTTAGCAATTCTGCTCTAGATTGTAAATTCAAAATTTTAATACATGTGATTACATGATATTATGTGTGGGTAAATATCCATACAGTTTATTAAAACTCAAACCTAGGATGGGTCGCCCTATAATCCTATAATCTGACCACTCAGAAAGGCAAGACAGTGAGATCATGTGTTCAGGCTCCTCCTGGGCTATATAGAAACTGGGTCTCCAGAAAGATATTCTAATTAACAAGGACAACAGTTTGTCATAGACTGGTAAGTGGATAAAATGTATTGTGTGCACACTTGAATATCATTCCACAATAAAAGGAAACAAAAACATTATGTGAAGTGACCTAACCAGTCACAAAACTTTCTATTTATATTGGATTCTAGACAGTCTAGAGTCTATTCTGAGTGTCTGTTCCCAGTTAGTGTGTATGTACAGAGCTGATGAGCAGAGGCACACCAGCAGTAGGCACTTCAATCAGTCATGTGCACATAGAAGGGAAACATCCTAAGTGCTCAGTCTCAGTGAGAGGAAGATCTTCCTGCCACCATTTCAAGTCAGCAAGGACTTAATATCATCCTTGTAATGGCCTTCTTTTCACATCCTACCTGGTGACCCCACAAGCAGTAATCCTTGATACTGATTTCCCAGAGAAGTATTTCTCACTACATAGCAACTCTGTGGGCATCTTGACCCTGAATTTCTCAATCTATAATGATTGGTTACTGTTGTTGAAAATTACTGAAGTTATGATTTTTTTTCTTCAGAGATGTGGTTCTTCTTATCTTGCCTTGGATTTATGTAATTTGCCTTTCTCAGGTCCCACACATCTGAGGCCACAGATACTATGAGTCCTATTTGCAGTTAATAATATTTTAGGAACAAAATGCTGAAGGCAAAAGGACTTGGGGAAAGGAGATTTTCTAATGGTTTATAAATATGAGAAAATGTGAACTTGCTAAGAGAGGATATAGGATTGAATCAGTCACTGCTCCGAAGTCAACAGTCCCTGAAGCACCCACTTCATTTTCAGAGGTCTGGAATTTAAGAATAGAGCGAGGATGAGGAAAAGACAATGGAAGGAGGGAAGGAAGGAAGGATATATATATATGTATATATATATACATATATATATATAGAGAGAGAGAGGGAGAAAGAAAGAAAGAAAGAAAGAAAGAAAGAAAGAAAAAATCGGGGTATTTTGGGGCTCACACATCCACACTGTTATGAGAACTTTTATTGACTCTAATGAATGTTTGTTCAGAATGATAAGGAACAATACACAGAGTGGTTTTCATACATGTCTGAAAGGGCAAATGATGCGGTTAGAAATGGATATATGCTTGATGGAACAAATAAATATAGATAAATGGACCTTGAAACCTCAGAATTATCCCATCTGCTTTCAACCTCCCAAACCTTTGCCTAAGCAGGGTGCTACAGCTCTGCATGCTTGCCCTGAGACCCCTTTAGCTCCTGGATCTTCTGGGGCAGA
This sequence comes from Apodemus agrarius, assembly GCA_964023405.1. Taxonomy (NCBI): domain Eukaryota; kingdom Metazoa; phylum Chordata; class Mammalia; order Rodentia; family Muridae; genus Apodemus; species Apodemus agrarius. Next base: position 24,978,323 of record OZ030024.1, on the reverse strand, counting down.
GTCTTGGTCCAGAACTGCAGCCTTCTGGCCTTCAGGGCTCGGCCCACAGCAGGCTGGGTGTTCAGCTTTAGATACTGCTCATCTTGGTCCATCACAGGCCAGTAGGGTAGACCCTCACTGTTGGGGTTCCTGTGGATATGTCAGGCAGCAGGGAAGAGTGAAGGTCTGCCTGACCCAAAGCCTGATCCCCTTCTTTGGTCAGGACAGTGGACGAGCAGACCAAGGGCCTCAGGTTACGGATGGACTGCTGTACTCATGTAGATAAAAGTGTCACCACCAGTGTATACTCTATGTCAAGCAAGGGGAGCAGGCTAGTTCTGTGTCTCTTCCTCAGACGCACAACCTAAAGAATAGTACCAAAATAGTGTGACTCTCCTGTCCTCTCTCTGGGATGAACAGTGAGTGAAAGCTAGAAGGTATCTGCCTGAGTGTGCCTTGAGTTGAAGACTACCATGTAATTAAGGACACATGCATACTAATGGGGCACACCTAAGACCCAACTGTAAAGATGTTGAGAATGGGGTGTGTTCTCACCCATTTCTTGCAAAGTTGGCCCAGTACTTCATCACTCTCCTCTTCAGCAGCTCCTCCTCCTCAGTGATGTCCACTGCAGACAGAGGGGAACAAGAATCCAAGTCCGAGCCTCATGCAGGTGCCAACTCATGCTCCCTGCAGCAACCTCAGCCTGATGGCGAACCCTAGGGCTGGTTTATAGCCTCTTCCCTCCCACTCAGAATCCAGGATCCATCCAAAGGACTGCTTGAAGTTTCTCAGGTTCATGTCTACACCACTGTGCTCTCATTCTGACTAGCACAAGCTAGACAAGCCAAGGTTCACATTCTAACTCTAGTATATTTGGGGGGAGCAACTTGGGGTGTTTTTGGAGGCTCACACAAGGTGAACACTTATCTTGTCCCCTCCCAGACTCTCAGATTCCCTAACTGCACAAAGCTCAATAACTGCTCAGGAAATCATTTCATGGTCCATTCAGCAGAAGGAAACAAGAAAGACTCACAATTCATGCCCCACAAATAGGAGCCAAAGACAAAGACAAGGTCATCACCATGGTCTGCCCTCACATGGGATGGTCTGACTTCTTTGATGAAGCTGGGAAGATGCTGGAACTCATAGAAGTAGACAGGAGCCTGGGAACCTGGAGGGGAGGACACATGCTGACATCGTGATTTCTCATACAGAGTGTATCTGCCTAAACTTTGGTGACAAGAAACCTTGCTCTACAGTTATCTGGAATCACAGTTGAGTGGTGATGATCAGACTGGGGCATTGCATATGGGAAACCTTGGTCAAACAGGAACCCTGACAAGACACTGAGGGTAAATAACATATTTCCTATTCTAAGCCCAGACAGGTTGCCAGCCTTTACACCAGACATAAAGATTTAGTGGAGGAAAGCTGCCTACTATCAGAGACCCAACCAAGACTTAGGTCTGTTCCGAACACTGCAGTGCTCACCAGGGTCCCACAGCTCTGAGCACCCTCTGTCCTTGCTCTTGTCCCAGATGTACTCACGCTGGGAATGTGCCACTCTGAGAGCAGGGATCACAAACATGAAGTCTGCCAGCATCTCTCTGAACTGTGCTTTCAGGGTCTCTGAGTCCTCAGTGTCCCCCATGTACTCTTCCATTATCAGGTCACTGCACCCTGGAGGCAGCATCTACACCAATAGGAATCAGGAAAAATGATGATAGGCAGACTGCAGCCTCTAAATAAGGAATATGACCAGTGATATAGGAGGGTCTATGGGAAAAGGCAGAAGCTTTGGGGTGATCTCACACAGGAACACACACACACACACACACACACACACACACATTATTTCTTGGCATGTCTTCTGGGAAAAATATACAGAACCCTCTCTATGAGGACAGGAGCTGAGGTCTCTCTCACCATCTGTGCTGCTCTGCTCTTCAGAATAGCTGGCAGGGTCTCCCTGGTTATGTTCTCTATCATATGATAAAGGCCCAGGAACTGGGAGGAAGAAGAAAAATCTTAAGTATTGAATGGTGGGGAACTACATCAAAGTATTTCTGAGCTACCACCTCCCACCATTTGAATTTATGTTCTCAGGGGCTTAGAACTAGGTCTCACCTTGGGGAGGACCCAGCCACATTCATCTGTGGTGATACCAATGATGCTGGGGACAGGGTGAAAATCCTTAGAGGCCAACAGCTCCTGAGGATGCTTGGGTAGGAACTTCCCATCCACCACACCAGGGATCATCTTGAAGACCTATACAGCATTGATGGTCAGTGCTAAAAAACAATTCAATAAATATTCCAAGGCCTATGAAAATACACAGCAATTCCCTATAGCATATCTCATCCCTGGGCTCTAGGCGTACTCTAGAAGAAACTTGAAGTCATAATTAGCCTGTCTTGTTCTTCTTTCACACTGTACAGAAAGGACACCAAACCATGGAGATGAGGTAGCACATTTGAGGAGTAAATGATTGATGGTAAATCCCACACCCTGTTCATCAGGTCCTCCAAGAAACACAGTTCTCCCAACCTGATTAATAGCCAGGATCTCTTGTTTACTCTTTGCTCTCAGGCAGTGCATCAGGGCTTCTGAGTCCTTGGCTTCACAACCAGATAGGTTGGCTACTGTCTACAAATGAAAGAGACAATGGTTATCGCATCCCTCCCAGCAGAGAGCAGAGCTTCTTTGATTCTAGTAGATGCCATTACCCCTAAATACCACATCCTAGTATTTGTTGTGTATGAAAGGAGTGAGTGGAATTCTTCACATTTTCTATCGCTCAGAGGTGACCGCTAGGAAAGGACATTCTACCTGCATATAATTTTGATGTTGCTTTGGTGTGTGTATGTGTTACTCAAGGTTGACAATAGGTATGAAAGCACATTTTGTCTGTAAATGTCACAGAACTATCTAAGCTGTTACATGTGACCCTATCCCTTGTTCGAACTTGTCTATAGGAGCTTAGTTGGCCTATAACCTTCCAGGAAGTCTTCTGTCTTTGGTTTCATTACCTTCATAGGAACACTGTGTTTAAGACACATATTGCCACCACCAACTTTGTATGGGTTCAGAGGATTTAAACTTGGTATCTCATGCTTCTACAGCAAATATTTTTGCCGGCTGACCCTTTCCCCCATGTGTACTTGTTAGATTTCCTTTTGATCATCAACTCAACATAAGCCAGAATCATCTGGAAAGAGGAATTTCAGGTGAGAATATTGCCTCTATCAGATTGGCCCGTAGGCAAGTCTGGGCATTTTCCTGAGAAATGATTAATGTAGAAGAGCCCACTTCACTGTGGGCAGTGTCACCTATGGGCAGGTGTTCTGGGTTGTATAAATCTAGCTGAGAATGACATGGGTAACAAGCCAGTAAGTATGGTGCTCCTTGGGCTCTGATTCAGTTATGGTCTCCAGGTACTTGCCCGAGGGCATATTTCCCATCAAGACAGATTATTAGCTGTGAGCCAAAATTAGCCTGTTTCTCTCCAAGGAGCTTGTGTCAACACCCTTCATCAGAATGATAAGAAACAAACTAATGTTTTTGTTAATGACAGAACCCACTGGATAGAGGTTTGCTGTCATATAACATGTTCAGCTTACATAAAATACAGTTAACTGAATACCAGAGCACCAGAGGCAAAGGCTGAGGTAGCTGGTGTTCTTGAGAGCACTTACCTTGTAGACCACTTCAGACGTGTCAGAGATGAGGTCAGGCAGCAGGGCCACTCCACTCTGCATGATGGCTCCATGAAAGAGTCCTTTGGACATGGGGGACACAACATGGGTAGACACACTTGTGCCACCTGCTGAGACACCAAATATAGTGACCCTGTCACGGTTGCCCCCGAAGTAAGCAATATTTTTCTGCACCCAGCGTAGGGCAGCCACTTGGTCCAGGTATCCCCAGTTGCCTCTGGCATGCTGGTCTCCAGTGCTGTGAAGTAGCAGGAAGAAGAATGGATGGATGCCCATGTGCTACGTAGTTCCCATTACCCAGCCCAGTCCCAGTCTTACCTGAAGAAGCCAAGGATACCCAAGCGATACTGGATGGCGACAATTACTATTTCCTCAGTGGCTGCCAGTACAGATCCATCATTCATGGAAGCTGATCCTAGAACCAGTGCACCACCGTGGATCCATACCATCACCTGGAGACAGCAAGTCAGATGCCAGGAGGCACACATACAGCCCAAGCTCATCTAAACTGCCCACTACATTATCCACTGCTTTGCTCTGTGCAGGTCGACTGACAAACAGATCTCAGGATCTCAGGAACTGAGCCACAAATGGGGTGCTTTAGGCCTGTGAGCAGATATCCATTCCCACTTCCCCCAAAGGAAGTCTCAGCATGAATCAATGAGTCTAGATCTAAATTAAAGTCATCATTACTCTCAGATGCATCTAATTAGAGCAAAAAAAAAAAAAGGAGTGCCTATGGGAGGAGCTTTCCTGATAGCTGATCACAATGGCTATCAGATCCCATTAGTAAAACACATAAGTTGCAGCTAGACATTTGGGTGTTGTCAATATTCAGTCCTTGTGCACCATCCTGAGTGCATCAGCCAAGTTGATAGAAGAATTCATAATTTTATCAAATACCTAGATTCTCTTACCTCCCAGACCTGCACGACCTAAACTATAGGATTAGGATTATTTTGGAGCTCAGGATTATTTTGTCCGTTCCCAACTTCCAGAGAAATAAACGACCTGTTCCCCAGGTGACCATAGCCTGACACTCACAGGCAGGTTAGAGCCTTCCTGGGCATGGGCTGGTGTGTAGATGTTGAGATACAGGCAGTCCTCAGACATAGGGATGGGAAGCGTGGTCAGCTCCATCTCCTTCAAACCCTCTAAATTCATCATATCAATCTGCAGACACCTAGTGAAAACAGAAGGCAGGAAGTCCAAGATACATGGTGACCAAATCTACATCTTAGACTAAACTTTCTCTCATCCACCTATAACTACTGCTTTCCACCCATCGTGTCGTGGAAGTGGAAATGGATCCAGATTTTTCAGGAAAGACTGTCCATCTATAGTAAAATCCTGGAGGCTGGTATATGGAGACTTCCTATGCCTTCATTGAAAATGATTGGCTTTTTGTTTCAACATTCAATCCTGTTTGTAAAATTTAAGTCCCGATGTGGTGGTTACTTTTGATTGTTGACTTGACTCACTGTAGAATCAATCACCTGGGAAAAGAGTCTTACTGAGGTTTAGGTCCCGTTGACTGGTCGACATGCCAGTGACAAGTTATCATATACATTGCAATAGGAATACCTGCCCATGGTAGGAGGCATCATTCCCTAGCAAGAGGGCTTCTGTATTGTATTAGAATGGAGAGAGTAAGTGAAGGCTAGTAGGCATGCATGCGTCCTTTAAATTCTGTTCCTGGTTATGGATATGATGTAATCAGCTCTCTTAAACTTCTGCCTCTGCGTTTTCCCACCTATAGTAGATTATAAACTGGAATTTTGACCCATAATAACGTCTTTCCTCACTAAGTTGCTCATGTAAGGATACTTTATCACAGCAACAGAAAAGGAAAGAAGATACTGGAGTACTGGGGTACTGTGCCCACATAGCAACTATAGGAATGAATGGACAATACCATTCCATACAGTAGTGAGACACTCTTCAGTTCGCTTCCACGTACCAACAAGGCACCTCATTGTTCCATAGTCTCCAGCTAGAAGCATGTGTACATGTTCCTTAGTCAATGGCACAGGGACAGTGGACAGTGAAGAATGGGCTCAGTCTCTGCTCCTTACTGCAGTTCCTACAACTAAGTCTCTACAGGTGCCTAGCTCTGACCCAGCAGGCTGGCACAGCTGTTTCACTCTAATCCTTAGCACATTCACCAAGGACATGAATGGGAGATGCCCCAGTACAGGCAGGAAACTGCTATAGAGCTGAGGTGGAGGAAGCAGAGCTATCTGTATGGTCTAGAGCTGAGGCCTGAAGTCCCCTAGGTCCCAGGACTTACATGGCCGGCTGTGCGGTCCCATCTCTCACACCACTCCATGGCTCAGGGTCCTCAGGAGGTGCGAAGCGCAGTGGTCCTACAGGAGGCTTGGCAAATGGAATTCCCAGGAAGGCATGGACATCAGATTTAGTGTCTTTCACATGGACAATGCTGCCTCTCACCTGGCCCGTGTGCGTGTTCCTGATGGGGCTGGCTGAGTCCTGGCCTGTAAATGGAGAGATGTCATCAGCTGTCATCACATTTGGGACTTTCCACCTCGCCACCACCATGGTACATTTAGAAGGTTAACCTGGATCATCTCAGTTCAGCAGTAGGAGCTGGATTCCATAGGGACAGAAACATTGTCCACTGACTATCTTGCAAACTGACAGGGCTCTTCCCTAGTCAAGAAAATGCCAGGCTCAGAGATAGTTAGCATTATGAAGGAATTGTCATTATCCAAGTTCAGTAGGATTTCTAGCCACAACCACACTCAGAGGAGGGACATGTCCTTCTTGTTCTTCTGTCCCTGTTGCCTCCTCAGTATGTGCTAACTTCAGACCTCTCTGACCCACATGTGCCCTGGTGGGACATTAGAAAGCACACAGTCCCCACACTGTAATATGTCCTTCTCCACCAGCTCCTTTTCCCTCCACAAGCTCAGCCTCTGACTTTGAAGAACTGGGACAGCTCTCACCCAAGTCCCCTCTGCTCATGTAGATAATCTCACCATGCACATGCTGGAGGAGAAGCGGAAGCCCACATGCTACCACATGCAGCCAACCAGGACTTCTAGTCAAAGGCATGGAGGAATCTCAGGCCTAAACCTGTGCTGCTGCTGCTGAGAGTCTCACAGCAGGAAACAGAACGGATTGGCCTGGCCCAGGCAAGAATTTGTACCTTTGGGGTGTAGGTGTAGACATTTGATTGGATGGGGCAAAGTTCTTATTGCAGAAGAACTGATAAGGCAGAGGCCACAGGGAGTCAAGATCTAGTAGGAAGGCAACACCCCCTCTGTAGCCCTCTCCTTCCCTGGCCTCTTGAACAGACATAACACGACATCCTTCTGCAATGCCAGGATCCTTGACCCCCAACATGGAGTCATCATGATCCCTGATTCTCTCACTCACCAACCCAACGTAGGTGTTGGTGTGAAGATCACGGAGCAGAAAGCTGTATCAGGAGAAGTCATGGGACTCCTGTCAATAGGTACACAGTCAAGATGCTTCCTGTTGTGGAAGACTGACATTACAAGAATCATAATTATATTAATGTATGAAGATTGGCCTTCACGCTACTGCATGAATCCTGCAAAAGCTAGCACCCCGGGAAGGGACAGGTTTGTCATGTGAGGTGCCTGGAATCTTGGGGATCTAGAGAAGGAGAGATAGAGCCCATAAATGACAGAGAGAGTATGCTTAGGAGAACACAGAGGCAGGTAGAGTAACAGTCATCACTATTGGTGATGGCATAAAGTACAAGGGAATATTTTTAATTGAGGGCCCAGAAAAGATTCAGTGACATCAATAAATTAATAATATGGAAGCTGAAGGAAAGTGATTGTGTCACAAGCAACCAAAGAATCTCAGATGATCTGTGAAAGTTAGAAATAAGTGTCTATACAAGGGTAGGTACTCAGGGAGGCAGGAATAGGATGCTCTTCTCCTGGATGTATCTGGATCTTCTAATGTACCCAGTCCATTGCCAAGACATGCATCAGGGTCAAGGATATTCACAGATGCTCTGAGCATGTTAACATGAACCTCATAGTATCTCCAAGCCCTGGGGACTGGGAAGTAATTTCAGCAGACTCCAACACACATACATACAGAGAGAGACAGAGACAGAGACAGAGACAAAGACAGAGATACACAGACACAGACGCAGACACAGACACAGACAGATAGACACACATAAACTCACAGACAAATAGACACACAGACTCACACATAGACATTGACACAACCACCCCAACACACACATACATAGAGACAGAAACACACACAATTCCACATATATACACATACTCACACACAGACACAAACACACAGGCACAGACATGCACACACACAGCTAGAGACATACATACCAACACACACACACACACACACACACACACACACACACACACACCATTATCATCATGATCACTGTCGGTGCCAGGACTCACATGAGAGATTGCTAGGACAATCACAGCTGTGTCCTGCACATGAAACACCCAACTTGCTGTACTAAGGATCAGGAAATTGTGATGGAAAACCATCCAATGACCTAAAAGTACTGTATGTTCCAAGTCTTGATATTAGGGGATGATAAGCAGTTGGACACCATGGCTTTGGTAATTCTTCTTTACCTCAGAAAAGGTTCTGCTTTGGATGCTGTGTGGTCCATAAGCAGTCCTGATTTTCTGTGCCTATGTGTTCACAGAAGTTGAGAACCTCCTCCTCCTCCTCCTCCTCCTTCTCTCTCTCTCTCTCTCTCTCTCTCTCTCTCTCTCTCTCTCTCTCTCTTTCTCTCTCTCTCTGTCACTTATTGCCCGGCAGTGCCCACAAAGCTTCATCTTCTAAGAAAACCATGAAATCCTGTGTGATCAGAGAAATGTCCTTCGGACTGTAAGCTAAAAGGCCATGCTCTAGAACGGGAGCCATTGGTGGAACTCAAATTAGGTGAACCCATTTCTTCTTTTTCTGCTTTCATTTTAGTTTAGTGTTTGAGACAGAATATAGTCTATAGGCCAGAGTGGCCTGCTATCTGAGCTTCTTGGGTTCTGGGTTTACAGGTGTATCACAGAGCATCCGGCTAACACATCTGCTCTAAGTAATCCTGGGCATCCCCCACAAGGCTCTGACAATTTGATGTCCCCAAGTATGTTGCAGAATAGGGTGAGATGGGGCAGGTGGTAGGATTCAACTCCATCCTTCTTACAGTAGTCAGGGATTCTAAGCACCAGAATCCAAACCAAGAATGTTTCAAATAATAGCTACAAGTGAGTCAGGCAGATCTTCCTGTATGGAGAACCCTGGTGACCTTCCAGAGTCTGGTGACCCACAGCATGGGTCACAGGTGAGGCAAGTTCAGTGGATCTGATTGGGGAGGCTTAGCAAGAGGTTAATGAAGTTTACAGTATCAGATTGGAGAGGCCAGGAGGAGGTGTGGGTGGAGACTATCAATTGTAGCAAACACTCTCTGGGCAGAAAGCCGTTCTGGATCAACTTCTGATAAGTGGCTGACAGGCTCAGAGCACACATGCCGTTTGCACTGAAATCCAGCCTGCCTTTGCCCCAGCTTATGTGCACGGTGAAGTGAACCCAGGGACTGTTAAGGTCAACTGAGGCATGGGGGGTGCACCAGGGACTTCTGTATACCCTAATAACTTGTCACAGTGCCCTGGTGAAAGATGCCACCCTGTTCAATCCTAGAGCTTGGCACACCCAGAGTTACTTGGCAGCATGAATATATTATATTATTATTATTATTATCATCCAAAAGTCCAAGAGCAGCTACAGCTACAAATGCAGTAATGGAAAAGATCCACCTTTTCCTTTATCCTCCAACATGCAGGTCCAGCATAACCCAGATCCCTCCCTCTGGACTGGCTCCTCAGTATGGGTGAACTCCTCTCAGATCCTTTGCTTCATGGTGGAGGGCTACTCTGTGTCTCTGGTTGTATATTTCGGTCTGTGTACTTTGTCCAGGGCATTTGGAGTTAGTTATCTTTCCACAATGTGAGTTCAGGGGTTGAACTCTGGCCACCAGTTTGGGGGCAGGCTCCCTCCCTTGCCAATCACTTCACAGGCCCTGGTGAGGGAATTTGGAGACACACATTTCTAACAAGTTCTTCTGACACCTCTGAGAGTTACTCCTCTCTGTGGCCTCAACCTCTGAGTCAGCAGAACTCACCAGTTTTAACTAAGGTTCCCTATGTTCCCCTTAAGAGTTTTAAGTGGAGGTCCTTGATCCACTTAGGATTGATCTTTGTACAAGGAGATAAGAATGGATCAATTTGCATTCTTCTGCAAGCTAACAGCCAGGCAAACCAGCACCATTTATTGAAAAGGCTATCTTTTCCCCACTGGATGGTTTTAGCTCCTTCGTCAAACATCAAGTGACCATAGGTATGAGGGTTCATTTCTGGGCCTTGAATTCTATTCCATTGATCTACTTGCTTGTCACTGTACCAATACCATGCAGTTTTCATCACTATTGCTCTGTAGTATTGCTTGAGGTCAAGGATGTTGATTTTGCCAGAAGTTCTTTTATTGTTGAGAATAGTTTTCACTATCCTGGGTTTTTTGTTATTCCAGATAAATTTGGAAATTGCTCTTTCTAACTCTATGAAGAATTGGGTTGGAATTTTGATGGGGATTTCATTGAATCTGTGGAATGCTTTTGGCAAGATGACCATTTTTGCTATATTAGCCCTGGAAACCATGAGCATGGGAGATCTTACCAACTTCTGAGATCTTTAATTTCTTTCTTCAGAGACTTGAAGTTCTAGTCATACAGATCTTTCACTTGCTTGGTTAGAGTCACACCGAGGTATTTTATATTATTTGTGACTATTGTAAAGGGTGTCATTTCCCTAATTTCTTTCTCAGCCACTTTATCCTTTGAGTATAGGAAGGCTACTGATTTGTTTGAGTTAATTTTAAATACAGCCACTTTGCTGAAGTTGTTTATCAGGTTTAGGTGTTCTATGGTGGAATATTGGGGATTACTTAAGAATAAATCATCTGCAAATAGTGATACTTTGACTTCTTCCTCTCAAATTTGAATCCCTTTGACCTCCTTTTTTGTCTAATTGCTCTGGGTAGGACTTTGAGTAATATTTTGAACAGGTAGGCAGAGAGTGGACAGCCTTGTCTAGCCCCTGATTTCAGTGGGGTTGCTTCAATTTTCTCTCCATTTAGTGTGATGTTGGCTACCCATTTGCTTTATATTGCTTTTACTATGTTTAGAAATGGGCCTTCAATTCCTGTTCATTCCAAGATTTTTATTATGAAGGGATGCTGAATTTTGTCAAATGCTTTCTCAGGGTCTAATGAAATGATCATGTGGTTTTTTTTTCTTTGAGTTTACGTAGTGGATTGCATTGATGGATTTCTGTATGTTGAACCATCCCTGCATCATTGAGATGAGCCTACTTGAACATGGTGAATGATCGTTTTGAAGTGTTCTTGGATTCAGTTGGCAAGAATTTTATTGAGTATTTTTGCATCAATAGTCATAAGGGAAATTGGTCTGAAGTTCTCTTTCCTTATTTGGTCTTTGTTGGTTTAGGTATCAGAATTATTGTAGCTTCATAAAACAAATTGGGTAGTGTTCCATCTGTTACTCTTTTGTGGAGTATTTTGAAGAGTATTGGTATTAGGTATTCTTCGAAGGTCTGATAAAACTCTGCATTGAACCAATCTTGTCCTTTTTTTTGTTTGTTTGTTTTTTGTTTTGTTTTTGTTTTTGTTTTTGGTTGGGAGACTATTATTCATTGTTTCTATTTCTTTACGGACTATGGGATTGTTTACATCATTTATCTGGTCCTGATTTTACTTTGGTACCTGGTATCTGTCTAGAAAATGTCATCTAGATTTTCCAGTTTTGTTGAGTATAGGATTTTGTTGTAGGATATGATGATTATTTGGATTTCCTCAGTATCTCTTGTATGTCTCCCTTTTAATTTCTGATTTTGCTGATTTGGATACAGTCTCTGTGCCCTCTGGTTAGTTTGGCTAAGGGTTTATCTACATTGTTGGTTTGTTTTTATTTTTGTTTTAGTTTTAGAACCAGCTCCTGGTTTGGTTGGTTGATTTATATTTCTTTTTGTTTCTACTTGGTTGATTTCAGCCCTGAGTTTGATTATTTCCTGCCATCTACTCCTCTTGAATGTATTTGCTTCTCTTTGTACTAGAGCCTTCAGCTGTGTTATTAAGCTGCTAGTGTATGCTCTTTCCAGTTTCTTTTTGGAGGCACTCAGAGCTATGAGTTTTCCTCTTAGCACTGATTTCATTGTGTCCCATAAGTTTGGGTATGTTGTACCTTCATTTTCATTAAATTCTAAAAAATCTTTAATTTCTTTATTTCTTCCTTGACCAAGTTATCATTGAGTAGAATATTGTTCAGTGTCCATGTGTATGTGTGCTTTCTATTATTTTAGTTGTTATTGAAGACCAGCTTTATTCCGTGGTGATCTGATAGGGTTCATGGAATTATTTCAATCTTCTTATAACTGCTGAGGTCTGTTTTGTGACCAAGTATATGGTCAATTTTGGGGAAGGTTCCATGAGGTGCTGAGAAGAAGGTATGCATTGAGAAGTGTGCAATGTGTGCTTTGAGCTTTAGTAAAGTTTCTTTTATGAATGTGAGTGCCCTAGTATTTGGAACATATATGTTCAGAATTGAGAGTTCATCTTGGTTGATTTTTCCTTTGATGAGTATGAAGTGTCCTTCCTTATCTTTTTTGATTAGGTTGGAAGTCGATTTTATTTGATACTAGAATGGCTATACCAGCTTGTTTCTTGGGTCCATTTGGTTGGACAATAATTTTCCTGCCTTTTACTCTGAGGTAGTGTCTGTCTTTGTGTCTGAGGTATGTTTCCTGTATGCAGCAAAATGTTGGGTCCTACTTATGTGTCCAGTCTGTTAGTCTGTCTTTTTATTGGAGATTTGAGTCCATTGATATTAAGAGATATTAAGGAGAAGTTATTGTTGCTTCCTATTTTTTTAATTAGAGGTGATGTTTGTGTGTGTCTCTCTTCTTTTTGGTTTGTTAAAAGAAGATTAATTTCTTCCTTTTTCCAGTGTGTAGTTTCCCTCCTTTTGTTGGTGTTTTCCATTCATCATCCTTTGAAGGGCTGGATTTGTGTAAATTTGTTTTTTGTCATGGAATACCTTGGTTTCTCCAAATATGGTAATTGAGAGATTTGCTGAATATAGTAGCCTGCACATAGGTGGCATTTGTGTTCCCTTAGGGTCTGTATGATATCTCTCCAGTATCTTCTGGCTTTTAAAATCTCTGATGAGAAGTCTGTTGTAATTCTAAGAGATCTGCCTTTATAAGTTACTTGACCTTTTTCTCCTTACTGCTTTTAATATTTTTTCTTTGTTTAGTGCATTTTGTGTTTTGATTATTACATGATGGAAAGAATTTCTTTTCTAGTCCAAACTGGAGTTCTGTAGGCTTCTTATATGTTCATGGGTATCTCTTTCTTTAGGTTAGGGAAGTTTTCTTGTATAATTTTGTTGAAGACATTTACTGGCTCTCTAAGTTGGAAACCTTCACTCTCTTCTATACCTATAATCCTTAGGTTTTGTCTTCTCTTTTTCTCCTGATTTCCTGGATGTTTTGGGTTAGGTTTTTTTTTTTGCATTTTTCATTTTCTCTGACTATTGTTTCAATGCTCTCTATGGTATCTTTCCCAACTGAGATTCTCTCTTCTATCCTTTGTATTCTGTTGTTGATACTTATATCCATGGCTCCTGACTTCTTTCCTAGGTTTTCTTTTTTTTTAATTTAATTTTTATTTTCTATATTCTATGTTTACATTCCAAAGGCTTTCCACTTTCCCAGTTCCCCCCCACCATATGTCCCATAATTCCTCTCCCCCCCAACTATTCTCCAATCATTCGCCTCCCCTACACGATTTCTCTGTTCTGGGTCTACAAAACTGGATCCAATCTTTACAGGCCCAGGGTCCTATCCTTTCTTCTTGGGAGTCATTTGACTTGCTAATTGTGCCTTGAGTATTTAGGGCTTCTGGGCTCATTAATATCCACTTATCAGTGATTGCATTTCTTGTGTATTCTTTTGTGATTGGGTTAACTCGCTTAGGATGATATTTTCCAGATCTAACCATTTACATACAAATTGCATGAGTTCATTATTTTTAATGGCTGAGTAGTATTCCATTGTATAAATATACCACATTTTCTGTATCCATTCCTCTTTTGAGGGATATCTGACCTCCTTCCAATTCTGGCTATTATAAACAAGGCTGCTATAAACATAGTGGAACATGTGTCTTTATTGTATGCAGGGGAATCCTCTGGGTATATGCCCAGGAGTGGTATGCCAGGGTCCTCTGGAAGTGACATGCCCAATTTTCTGAGGAACTGCCACACTGATTTCCAGAGTGGTTTTACCATTTTGCAATCCCACCAACAGTGGAGGAATGTTCCTCTTTCTCCACATCCTCGCCACCACTTGTTGCCTCTTGAGTTTTTAATTTTAGCAATTCTGACTGGTGTGAGATGAAATCTCAGGGTTGTTTTGATTTGCATTTCCCTGATGACTAATGATGTTGAACATCTCTTAATGTATTTCTCAGCCATCCGAATTTCCGCTGGTGAAAATTCTTTGTTTAGCTCTGTACCCCATTTTTTGATAGGGTTATTTGGTTCTTTGGGGTCTAACTTCTTAAGTTCTTTGTATATATTGGATATTAGGCCTCTGTCGGATGTGGGGTTGGTGAAGATCATTTCCCACTTTGTTGGTTACCGTTTTGTCCTTCTGACAGTGTCCTTTGCCTTGCAGAAACTTTGTAATTTTATGAGGTCCCATTTGTCAATTCTTGATCTTAGAGCATAAGCTATTCGTGTTCTGTTCAGGAACATTCCCCCTGTGCCCATGTCCTCCAGGGTCTTCCCAAGTTTCTTTCCTAATAGTTTCAGTGTGTCTGGTTTTATGTGGAGGTCCTTGATCCACTTGGAGTTGATCTTAGTACAAGGAGATAAGAGTGGGTCAATTCGCATTCTTCTGCATGTTGACCTCTAGTTGAACCAGCACCATTTGTTGAAAAGGCTATCTTTTTTCCACTGGATGGTTGTGGCTACTTTATCAAAGATCAAATGACCTTAAGTATGTGGGTTCATTTCTGGGTCTTCAATCCTATTCCATTGATCTACTTGTGTGTTGCTGTACCAATACCATGCAGTTTTTAACACAATTGCTCTGTAGTACTGCTTGAGGTCAGGGATATTGATTCCCCCAGAAGTCCTTTTATTGTTGAGAATAGTTTTAGCTATCCTGGGTTTTTTGTTGCTCCAGATGAATTTGAGAATTGCTCTTTCTAGATCTATGAAGAATTGATTTGGGATTTTGATGGGGATTGAATTGAATCTGTAGATTGCTTTTGGCAAGATGGCCATTTTTACCATATTGATCCTGCCAATCCAGGAGCAAGAAATATTTTTCCATCTTCTGAGGTCTTCTTCGATTTCTTTCTTCAAGGACTTGAAGTTCCTGTCATATAGATCTTTCGTTTGTTTGGTTAGAGTTACGACAATGTACTTTATGTTGTTTGTGGCTATTGTGAAGGGTGTTATTTCCCTAACTTCTTTCTCAGCCTGCTTGTCCTTTGAGTACAAGAAGGCTACTGATTTGCTTGAGTTAATTTTATAACCAGCCACTTTGCTGAAGTTGTTTATCAGCTGTAGAAGTTCTCTGGTGGAGTTTTTTGGGTCGCTTAAGTAAACTATCATATTGTCTGCAAATAATGATACTTTGTCTTCTCCCTTTCCAATTTGTATCCCTTTGACTTCCTTATGTTGTCTAATTGGTCTTGCTAGAACTTCAAGTACTATATTGAAAAGATATGGAGAGAGAGGGCAGCCTTGTCTAGTCCCTGATTTTAGTGGGATTGCTTCAAGTTTCTCTCCATTTATTAAGATGTTGGCTACCGGTTTGCTGTAGATTGCTTTTACTATGTTTAGGTATGGGCCTTGAATTCCTGCTCTTTCCAAGACTTTTAACATGAAAGGATTCTGAATTTTGTCGAATGCTCTTTCAGCATCTAATGAGATGACCATGTGTTTTTTTTCTTTTAGTTTGTTTATGTAGTGGATTACATTGATCGATTTCTGTATATTGAACCATCCCTGCATCCCTGGAATGAAGCCTACTTGATCATGGTGAATGATCGTTTTGATATGCTCTTGGATTCAGTTGGCAAGAATTTTATTTAGTATTTTTGCATCAATATTCATAAGAGAATTTGACTTGTAGTTCTCTTTCTTTTTTGGATCTTTTTGTGGTTTAGGTATCAGCGTAATTGTGGTTTCGAAGAATGAGTTGGGCAGTGTCCCTTCTGTCTCTATATTGTGGAATAGTTTGAAGAGTATTGGTGTTAAGTCTTCTTTGAAGGTCTGGTAGAATTCTGCACTAAAACCATCTGGTCCCGTACTTTTTTTGGTTGGGAGGCTTTCTATGACCCCTTCTATTTCTTTAGGGGTTATGGGACTGTTTTGCTGACCTACTTGATGCTGATTTAATTTTGGTATTTGGTATCTGTCTAGGAAATTGTCCATTTCCTCCAGATTCTCCAGTTATTTTGAGTATAGGCCTTTGTAGTAGGATCTGATGATCTTTTGAATTCCCTCAGTTTCTGTTGTTATATCCCCCTTTTTATTTCTAATTTTGTTAATTTGGATACTGTCTCTGTGCCCTTTGGTTAGTCTAGCTAAGGGTTTATCTATCTTGTTGATTTTCTCGAAGAACCAGCCCTTGGTTTTGTTGATTCTTTGTATGGTTCGCTTTGTTTCTACTTGATGGATTTCAGCCCTTAATTTGATGATTTCCTGTCTTCTACTCCTCCTGGGTGAATTAGCTTCTTTTTGTTCCAGGGCATTCAGGTGTGCTGTTAAGCTGCTAGTGTATGCTCTCTCCAGTTTCTTTTTGGAGGCACTCAGCGCTATGAATGAGTTTTCCTCTTAGCACTGCTTTCATTGTGTCCCAAAGATTTGGGTAGGTTGTACCTTCATTTTCATTGAAGTCTAAAAAGTCTTTGATTTCTTTCTTTCTTTCTTCCTTGACCAAGGTGTCATTGAGTAGAGTATTGTTCAGTTTCCATGTGTATGTGGGCTTTCTGTTGTTCTTCTTGCTATTGAAGACCACTTTTACTCCATAGTGATCCAATAGGAGACATGGGATTAGTTCGGTCTTCTTGTATTTGTTGAGGTCTGTCTTGTGACCAATTATATGATCAATTTTTGAGAAGGTACCGTGCAGTGCTGAGAAAAAGGTATACTCTTTTGCTTTAGGATGGAATGTTCTATATATATATCTGTTAAATCCAATTGGTCCAAAGCTTCAATTAGTTTCACTGTGTCCCTGTTTAGTTTCTGCTTTCCTGATCGGTCCATTGAGGAGAGTGGAGTGTTGAAGTCACCTACAATTATTGTGTTAGGTGCATTGTGTGCTTTAAGCTTTAGTAAAGTTTCTTTCACAAATGAGAGTGCCCTTACATTTGGTGCATAGATGTTCAGTATTGAGAATTCTTCTTGGCCGATTTTCCCTTTGACAAGCAAGAAGTGACCTTCTGAGTCTCTTTTGATGACTTTAGGTTGAAAGTCAATTTTATCTGATATTAGAATGGCTACTCCAGCTTGTTTCCTGAGACCATCTGATTGTAAAATTGTCTTCCAGCCTTTTACTCTAAGGTGGTGTTTGTCTTCGACACTGAGATGTGTTTCCTGTATGCAGCAAAATGTAGGGTCCTGTTTCCATATCTAGTCTGTTAGTCTGTGTCTTTTTATTGGGGAATTGAGTCCATTGATATTAAGAGATATTAAGGAATAGTAATTATTACTTCCTGACATTTTGGGCGTTATTTTTTTTTTTTTTTGTATTTGAGTGGTTCTCTTCTTTTGGGTTGGATGAGAGGGGGTTTCTATCTTGTTTCTTCTGGGGTGTAGTTTCCCCCCTTGTGTTGGTATTTTTCCCCTATTATCCTTTGTAGTGCTGGGTTTGTAAATAAATATTGTGCAAATTTGGTTTTGTTGTGGAATACCTTGGTTTCCCCATCTATGGCAATTGAGAGTTTTGCTGGGTATAGTAGTTTTGGCTGAATTTTGTGTTCTCTTAGAGTCTGCATGAGGTCTCCCCAGGATCTTCTAGCTTTCATTGTCTCAGGTGAGAAGTCTGGTGTAATTCTGATAGGTCTTCCTTTATGTGTTACTTGTCTTTTTTCTCTTACTGCCTTTAATATTCTTTCTTTGTTTAGTACATTTGGAGTTTTGATTATTATGTGATGGGAAGTATTTCTGTTCTGGTCCAGTCTATTTGGGGTTCTATAGGCTTCTTGTATATTCATGGGCATCTCTCTCTTTAGGTTGGGGAAGTTTTCTTCCATAATTTTGTAGAAAATATTTGCTGGCCCTTTAAGTTGTAGATCTTCATTCTCATCTATCCCTATAATCCTTAGGTTTGGTCTTCTCATTGTGTCCTGGATTTCCTGAATGTTTTGGGTTACCAGCTTTTTGCATTTTACATTTTCTTTAATTGTTGAATCCATGGTTCCTATGGTATCTTCAGCATCTGAGATTCTGTCTTCTATCTCTTGTATTCTATTGTTGATATTTGTATCTATGACTCCTGATTTCTTCCCAAGGTTTTCTATCTCCAACATTGTCTCCCTTTGCGATTTCTTAGTTGTTTCTACTTCTGTTTTTAGATTCTGTATGGTTTTGCTCAGATCTTTCAATTGCTTGTTTGCGTTTTCCTGTAATTCTTTAAGGGATTTTTGTGTTTCCTCTTTTATGACTTCTACTTGTTGACCCATGTTCTCTTATATTTATTTAAGTGATTTTTTTCTCCCTCTTATTGGGATTCATTTTTTGCTCTATATTCTCCTGGATTTCCTTAAGTTATTTTTGTGTTTGCCTTGTATGGGCTTCTAACTTTTGATCTATTTTCTCCTCTATTACTTTAAGAAATTTATCTAAGTGATCCTCTATCAGCATCCTTACCAGTGATTTTAGATCTGAGTCTTATTTTTTGGTGTGTTGGGATATCCGAGATTTAATTGTGTTTGCCTTGTAAGGGCTTCTAGCTTTTGATCTATTTTCTCATGTATTACTTTAAGAGATTTATCTAAGTGTCCCTCTATCAGCATCCTGACCAGTGATTTTAGACCTGAGTCTTGTTTTTCTAGTGTTTCGGGGTAGCCAAGATTTATTGCTGTCGGGGAACTGGGTTCGGATGCTGCCATACTGCCTTGATTTCTGTTAGTAACGATCTTACATTTGCCTTTTGCCATCTGGTTAACTCTGATGTTAGTTGGTCCTGTAGTTACTAGCTGGTGCTTGACCCTCTTGTGGGCTCGTAAGGCTATTTCCCCGTGACTGGGACACTGAACCACTGCCCTGCAGGGCTCCTGCTCACAGATTGCTGACAGGTGGCCTGAGTCCCCCGAGGTCTTAAACTCAGGATATTCCAGGTACTTGGTTCTGTCTGTTGGGCAGCTGCTCTGCACTGCTCTTGCTCAGGGTTTGCTGTCTGGTGTCCTGATTCCCCAGAGGTCTTAAACTCGGGATATCTCAGTTATCTGGTTCTGCCTGCTGGTCCAAAGCTGCTGGGAAGCTGGCTGAGGCTGGCTCCACCGCCGGCTGCATGGGAAACAGCTGGGAAGATGGTGCTGGCAGCAGGGAGTTTGGGGTCCGCCCTGGTTCTGCAGGCTGGGTCTGAGCACCTGGGAAGCTGGCTGAGGCTGGCTCTGCCGCTGGCTGGCTGGGAAACAGGTGGTTCCGCAGGCTGGGTCTGAGCACCTGGGAGCTGGCTGAGGCTGGCTCCCCTGCTGGCTGGCTGGGAACCAGCTGGGAAGATGGCACTGACTGCAGGGAATTTGGGGTCTGCCCTGCGAGCACAGAGCCCAGGCTCAGCTGGTGTCCCCCAAACCGCTACTTTGTGTACAGCTCCAGCTCCAGGCCTGAGTCCCTGAAGGTCTTAAACTCGGGATATCTCAGGTACCTGGCTCTACAGGCTGGGTCTGAGCACCTGGGAGGCTGGCTGAGGCTGGCTCCCCTGCCGGCTGGATGGGAACCAGCTGGGAAGATGGCACTGACTGCAGGGAGTTCGGGGTCCACCCTGCGAGCACCTTTTCTTAGGTTTTCTCTGTCCAGAGTTGCTTCCCTTAGTGATTTCTTTATTGTTTCTACCTCCATTTTTAGATCCTGGATGGTCTTGTTCAATTCCTTCACCATTTTTTGTGCTTTCCTATAGTTCTTTAAGAGCTTCTACCTGTTTTTTTTTTTTTTTTGGTGTGTGTGTGTTCTCCTATGTTTCTTTAAGGGAGGGAGTTCTTAATCTCTTTCTTTAAGCCCTCTATCAGCATCATGTGCTGTGATTTTAAATCCAAATCTTGCTTTTATGGTTTGTTGGGGCATCCAGGTCTTACTGTTGTAGGAGAATTGGGTTCGGATGGTGCCATGCCGCCTTAATTTCTGTTGGTAATGTTCCTACATTTGCCTTTCACATTAGGTTATGTCTGATGTTAGTTGGTCCTGCTGTCTCTGACTGGCACTTGTACCTCCTTTGGGCCTGTAAGCCTGTCTCAGCACCCCTATGTGACCAACTCTCCCCTGGCACAGAGTGTTGTGGTGCTGCCCAGCTCCTGGGTGCAGGTGGAGCCCGGACTGACCCTGTTCCAGCTGCTCTGCCACTCCTGTGTTCCCTATGTAGAGGGGTGATGTAGGGCAACATGGTACCCCGATGCTTAGAGGCAGGAAATTTGCTTTGTTTATCAAAGTTTTAAAAGCTAAGTGTAAATAAGGCATGGGTTAATGTGTTGTAAGCTTTAGTCCTATGTCTACCTGTATCCCCTTCTTTTATTGTTATTTGAGGGATGAGTGGGCTTGTTCTACGATGCCTTGTCCATGGAAGTTGTGAGGTATTACCAGAGGAGTGGCCTATTCCCCATTTTTCTGCAGGCTGGTTGTCTTTTTAAGGCAAAGGGTACACCTATCATAACTGCCATTTCATGGATGCAATTGTCATGGCTTCCCTGGCATGGCAGAATTAATCAAACCCAGGTAGAAACATCAGTTGTACAGATACAAACAAAATAATACTAAAAATCAATAAAACAAAGAGATGGTTATTTTAAAAAATCAGGAACTTCGACAAACCCTTTTCCAGGGTAGAGAGAGAAGATTCAATTTAACACAACTAGAAATAAAAAAAAATGGGACATAACAACAGACACTGAGGAAATCCAGAGACTCCTAAGAACATACTTTCAAAACCTGCACTCCACCAATTTTGAAAAGCTAAAAGAAAAAGATAATTTTCCTAGGACATAACACTTACCAATGTTGAATAAATAGGATAAGCAATTCGAATAGATCTGTAACCTCCAGTGAAATAGAAGCAGTTGGTAAAAGCCTCCCAACCAAAAGAAGCACAAGGCCAATTGGTTTTAGTGGAGATTTCTACAAGAATTTCAAATAAGAGTTAGTGCCAATGCTCCTCAAGTTATCCCAGAAAATTGAAAGAGATGGAAACTTGTCCAACTCATTTTATGAAACCAAAGGTATTCTTGTACTCAAACCATAACTTTCCTCATAAACATATGTACAAAAATAATCAAATACTTGCAATCTGAACCCAAGAACACATTGAAAGGTCATCCTCCATGATCAAGTAGACTCTATCCCAGAGCTGCAGGGATGGCTCAACACAGATAAATTGATAGGTGTAATGTATCATACATACAAACTAAACACCAAAAATACATCGTCAAATCCTTAGATGCAGAAAAGGCCTTTGACATAGGGCAATAGGTGTCTTGATAAAATTTCTGAAGAGATTATAGATGTACCTCAAAATTATAAATGTGGTTTAGCATGAGACCATGAGCAACACTAACTTAAATGGAGAGAAAATGAAAATGAATCCACCAATATTAGAAACAAGACAAATTTGTCCACTCTCTCCATGCCCATTCACTATAGCACTAGAATTCTAAGCTAAAGCAATAAGACAACTGAAAGAGAGCAAAGGGATACATATTGGAAAGGAAGAATTCAAAGCACCTGTATTTTCAGATATTAGGAAAGTATGCATAAGTGATCTAAAAAATTCCACCAGAAAACTTGAAGAGCTGATAAACACTTTAAGCAAAGTAGCTGGATATAAAATTAGCTCACATAAATCAGTCTCCCTCTAATATGCAAAGACAAGTGACTGATAAAGAAATCAGGGAAATATCTTTCACAATAGCTAAAAATAATATATGATATCTGAGGAAACTCAAGATAAAAAATTCAAATCATTGCAAGAAATTGAAAGGCTGGATGGTGGTGGCTCATGCCTGTAATCCCAGCACTTGGGAGGCAGAGGCAGGCAGATTTCTGAGCTCGAGGCCAGCATGGTTTACAGAGTGAGTTCCAGGTCAGTCAGGGCTACAGAGAGAAACCATGTCTCAAAAAAACAAAAGAAAGAAAGAAAGAAAGAAAGAAAGAAAGAAAGGAAGGAAGGAAGGAAGGAAGGAAGAAAGAAATAGAAGATGATATCAGAAGATGTAAAGAATTTCCATGCTCATGAACTGCTATGATTAACATAGCAAAAAAATCCTATGAAAAAGATTCTACAGATTCAATGCACTGCCCACGAAAATTCCAGTGTAGATCTTCTCAGAAATAGAAAGGACAATTTCTGCCTTCTTATGGAACCAGGCTGCTGTAGTAGTCATGATTTGTATTCCTGCACAAAACATTGTGACCAAGAAGCAAGTTGGAGAGGAAAGGGTTTATTCAGCTTATACTTCCACATTGCTGTTCATCACCAAAGAAAGTCAGGACAGGAACTCACACAAGTTGGGAACTTGGAGGCAGGAGCTGATATAGAGGCCATGGAGGTGTGCTACTTACTGGCTTGGTTCCCCTGGCTTGCTCAGCCTGGTTTCTTATAGAACCCAGGACCACCAGCCCATGGATGGCACCACACACAATAGGCTGGGCCCAGCAACCCTTGTTCACTAACTAAGAAAATGCCTTACAGCTGGATCTCATGGAGGCATTTCCTCAAGGAAGGTTTCTTTCTCTTTGATAACTGCAACTTGTGTCAAGTTGACACATTAAACTAGCCAGTATAGACTGTAAGGCAGGAAACTATTTAGTCCTGAAAACAGGGAGGAGTTTTCAGGGTGGTGGTCACTCACATGTAATTCCCCTTTCCCCAGATCACAGTTCCTCAGGTTCCACTTCCTTGGCACCTGTGACATCCTGAACGGGAATCTATTCAGAAAAGCCCTCTGGCTTCTCACTTTGTAACTTCTGCCCCCCTCTTCTTTGCCCCAATACTTTCATTGACCTTTTTACCCTACTGGTCTGTGATGGAACAGTTAGTGTGTGTGTACAGAGCTGATGATCAGAGGCACACCAGCAGTAGACACTTCAATCAGTCATGTGCATATAGAATGGAAACATCCTAAGTGGTCAGTCTCACTGAGAGGAAGGTCTTCCCTGCTCCCAGTTCAAGTCAGCATGGACTTAATATTATCCTTTCAATGACCATGTTTACATATCCTATCAGGAGAGGGCACAAGAAGTAATGCTTGAGACTGACATCCCAGAGAACTGTTTCTCACCGCACAGCAAATCTGAGGGCTTGTTGAATCTGAATGTCTCAGTCTTTAAGCTATACATTTGTAATTGTTTGTGAGATACTTAGGTTATGTTGTTGTGTTTGTTTCAGAGATGTGGGTCTTGTTATGTTGTCTCAGATTTATATAATTCTCCCATTCAGGCCCATACATCTGAGGACATAGATACCCATTCCTATTTATAATCTATGTTGTTTTAGGAACATAATTCTGAAGGCAAAAAATTTATGGAAAGTAGATTTTCTAATGGTAATTATATATATGAGAAAATGTGAACTTGCCTAGAGAAGGTACAGGATTTGATGCAGTCAATTGCTGAAGTCCATAGTCCCTGAATCATCCACTTCATGTGAAGAGGGTCTGGAACTTAAGAAAGGAGTGAGGATGGGGAGAAGATAATGAAAAGAAGGAAGGAAAGAAGGAAGGAAGGGAGGAAGGGTGAGAGAAAGGAAGGAAAGAAGGAAGAGAGGAAGGGAGGGAGGGAGGAAAGAAGGAAAAAGAAGCCTTGTCTCAATGAAGTGTATAAGAAGTTAAGAGTATTTTGAGACTCACACATCCACATTATCATGAGAGCTTTTATTGACTCTAAGGAATGTTTGCCCTGAATGTTAAGGAACTACACACAGAGTGGTTAACGTATATGTGTGAAAGGGCAAATGCTGAGTTAGAAATGGTTATATAATTGTTGGAACAAAGAAATATAGATAAATCAACATTGAAACCTCAGAATTAGTCCCATCTGCTTTCAACCTCACATGCCTTTCCTTACACAGGGCGCTACAGTTCTGCATGCTTGTCCTGAGATCCCTTTAGCTCCTGGATCTTCTGGGGCAGAGTCTTGGTCCAGAACTGCAGCCTTCTGGCCTTCAGGGATCGGCCCACAGCAGGCTGGGTGTTTACCTGCAGATACTGTTCATCTTGGTCCATCACAGTCCAGTAGGGCAGACCCTCGCTGTTGGGGTTCCTGTGGATATGCCAGGCAGCAGGGAAGAGTGAAGGTCTGCCTGACCCAAAGCCTGATCCCCTTCTTTGGTCAGGGCAGTGGATGAGCAGACCAAGGGCCTCAGGGGAGAGATGGGCTGCTGTACTCATAGAGATACAAGTGTCACCCCCAGTGTCTACTCCAGGTGAAGGTAGGGGAGCAGGCTGGTTGTGCGTCTCTCCCTCAGAGGCACAATCTAAAGAACAGTACCACAATAGTGTGACTCCCTGACCTGTGTCTGTGGGATGAACAGTGTGTGCAAGCTAGAAACTATCTGCCGGAGTGTGCCCTGAATTGAAGACTATCCTGTAATTAAGGACACATGCATACTAATAGAACATTGGTACCACAGAAGAAGACTTGAAAATAAGGAGGTTGAGGAAGGGGTGTGTTCTCACCCATTTCTTGCAAAGTTGGCCCAGTACTTCATCATTCTCCTCTATAGCAGCTCCTCCTCCTCAGTGAGGTCCACTGGGGACAGAGGAGAAAAGGAGTCCAAGTCCAAGCCTCATGCAGGTGCCAATTCATGCTCCCTGCAGCAACCTCAGCCTGATGTCGAACCCTAGGCCTGGTTTACAGACTCTTCCCTCACACTCAGAATCCAGTATCCATCCAAAGCACTACTTGAAGTTTCTCAAGTTTGTTCCTATGCCAGTGTTCTCTCATTCCATCTAGAGCAAGCTAGATGAGCAAAGGTTTATATTCTACCTCTAGTATATTTTAGGGAAGCAGCTTGGGCGTTTTTTGTAAGCTTGGATATGGTGAACACTTATGATGTCCTCTCCCAGATTCCCAGTTTTCCCAACTGGACAGAGAGCTCAATAATCCCTCGGGAACTCATCTGATGCTCCATTCAGCTGAAGGAAACAAAAAAGACTCACAATTCATTTTCCTCAAATAAGAGTCAAAGACAAAGGGAACATCATCACCATGGTCTGCCCTCACATGGGATGGTCTGGCATGCTTGATGAAGCTGGGCTGATCCTGGAACTCATAGAAGTAGACAGGAGCCTGGGAACCTGGAAGGAAGGACACATGCTGACATTGTAATTTCTCCTTTGGAGCTTATCTGCCTAACCTTTGGTGACAAGAAACCTTGTTCTAAAGTCATCAGGAATCAGAGTTGAGTGGTGATCTTCAGACTAGAGCATTGGATATGGAAAACCTTGTTCAACATGGACCCTGGACTTCCCAGCTGAGTAGATGATAAGACATTTAGTGTAACTAACATGTTTCCTCTTCTAGAATTGGATGCCAGCCTTTATCCTAGACATAAAGATTTAGAGGAGGAAAGCTGCCTGCTATCAGAGACTCAACCACCATGAGTCCGGCCTGGACACTGCAGAGCTCACCAGGGTCCCACAGCTCTGAGCACCCCCTGTCCATTCTCTTGTCCCAGATGTACTCACACTGGGAATGTGCTACTCGGAGAGCAGGGATCACAAACATGAAGTCTGCCAGCATCTCTCTGAACTGTGCTTTCAGGGACTCTGAGTCCTTAGTGTCTCCCATGTACTCTTCCATTATCAGGTCACTGCATCCTGGAGGCAGCATCTACACCAATAGGAATCAGGAAAAATGATGACAGGCAGACAGCAGCCTCTGAATAAGGAGTGTGACCAGTGATATAAGAGGAGGGTCTGGGGGAAAGGTTGAAGCTTTGGGGTGATTTCACACAAGAACACACATGCATACAAACACACACACACACACACACATATATACACATACACACACAAACACATACACATGTTATTTCTGAGCATGACATATGGGAAAAATATAAGGAGCCCCCTCTATCAGGGCAGGAGTTGAGGTCTCTCTCACCATCTGTGCTGCTGTGCTCTTCAGAGTAGCTGGCAGTGTGTCTCTGGTTATGTTCTCTATGATATGATAAAGGCCGATGAGCTGGGAGGCAGAAGATAGATCTTCAGTTTTGGATGCTTTGGAACTACATCAAAGTAACTCTGAGTTCCCACCTATCACCATTTGTGTTTATGTTCTCATGGGCTTAGAACTAGGTCTCACCATGGGGACTCCACAGCCACATTCATCTGTGGTGACACCAATGATGCTGGGGACCGGGTGAAAATCCTTAGAGGCCAACCGCTCCTGAGAATGCTTGCGTAGGAACTTCCCATCCACCACACCAGGGATCGTATTGAAGTCCTATATGCATTGATGGCCAGTGCTGAAAATCAATCCAAAAAATATTCGAATGCCCATGAAAATACACAGCAATTCCCTATATCCTGTCTCATCCCTGGGCTCTATGCAAAGTCTAGAAGAAACTTGAAGTCATAATTAGCCTGTCTTGTTCTTCTTTCACATTGTACTGAAAGGACACCAAAAAATGGAGATGAGTTAGCACATTTGAGTAGTAAGTGATTAATGGTAATCCCACACCCTGATCATCAGGTCCTCCAAGACACACAGTTCTCCAAACCTGGTTAATAGCCAGGATCTCTTGTTTACTCTTTGCTCTCAGGCAGTGCATCAGGGCTTCTGAGTCCTTGGCTTCACAACCAGATAGGTTGGCTACTGTCTGTAAATGGAACAAACGATAGTTAACTCATCCCTCGCAGCAGGGAGCAGACTCTTTTATTCCAGTAGATGTCTTACACCTAAAGAACACATGCTAGTGTTTGTTGTGTATGAAAGGAGTGAGTGGAATTCTTGACATTTTCTGTCAATCAGAGGTGACTGCTAGGAAAGGGCATTCTACCTGCATATAATTTTGATGTTGCTTTGGTGTGTGTGTGTGTGTGTGTGTGTGTGTGTGTGTGTGTGTGTGTACTACTCATTGGTGACAATAGGTATGAAAGAACATTTTGTTTGTAAAGGCCAGAGAACTATCTCAGCTGTTACACGTCACCCTATCACTTGTTCGATTTGACTATACGAGCTTAGCTGGCCCATGACCTTCCAAAGAGTCTTCTATCTTTGGTTTCTTTACTTCATAGTAACAATGGGTTTTCTGACACATATTGCCACCACCAACTTTGTGTGGGTTGAGAGGATTTGAACTTGGGAACTCATGCTTGCACAGCAAATATTTTTACCAGCTGACCCTTTTTCTCAAACATTTATTCTTGTTAGATTTCCTTTTTATCAACTGAATACAAGCCAGGATCATCTGGGAAGAGGAACTTCAGCTGAGAATAACGCCTCTATCAGACTGGCCCATAGGCAAGTCTGGGCATTTTCCTGAGAAATGACTTACGGAGAAGAGCCCACCTCACTATTGGTAATGTCACCCAAGGGCAGGTGTTCTGGGGTATACAATAAATACAGCTGAGAATACCATGAGTAAAAAGCCAGTAAGCATGTTGCTCCTTAGCTTCTGATGCAGGTCTGACCTCCAGGTACATGCCTGAGTGCACACTTCCCATCAAGACAGATTATAAACTGGGAGCTGAAATAAGCTTGTTACTCCTCAAGGAGCTTGTGTCAACAGTCTTCATCAGAAGGTTAAGAAACAAACTAGGAAGCAATGAATAGGTGTTTATATGCTAATTACAGAAGCCCCTGGTAGAGGGTTGCTGTCATATAACATGCTCAGCATATATAAAATCCAATTGACTGAATCCCAGAGCACCAGAGGCAAAGGCTGAGGTAGCTGGTGTTTTTGAGGACACTTACCTTGTAGACCACTTCAGATGTGTCAGAGATGAGGTCAGGCAGCAGGGCCACTCCACTCTGCATAATGGCTCCATGAAAGAGCCCTTTGGACATGGGGGACACAACATGGGAAGACACACTTGTGCCTCCTGCTGAGCCACCAAATATAGTGACCCTGTCACGGTTGCCTCCAAAGTAAGCAATATTTTTCTGCACCCAGCGTAGGGCAGCCACTTGGTCCAGGTATCCCCAGTTGCCTCTGGCATGCTGGTCTCCAGTGCTGTGAAGTAGCAGGAAGAAGAATGCATGGATGTCCATGTGCTACTTAGTTCCCATTACCCAGCCCAGTCCCCGACTCACCTGAAGAAGCCAAGGATACCCAAGCGATACTGGATGGCAACAATTACTATTTCCTCAGTGGCTGTGAGTGAGGATCCATCATTCATGGAAGCTGATCCTAGAACCAGTGCACCATCATGGATCCATACCATCACCTGGAGACAGAAACTCAAATGCCAGCAGGCACACACACCCCAAGCTCATCTAGACTGCCCACTACATTATCAACTGCTTTGCTCTCTGCAGGTTGTCCTACAAACAGATCTCCTTAGGATCTCAGGAAGTGAGCCACAGATGGGGCGCTTTAGGCCTGTGAGCATATTTCCATTCCCACTTCCCCAAAAGGAAATCTCAGCCTGGATCAATGGCTCTAGATCTAAATTAAAGTCATAGTTACTCTGAGACCCATCTACTTAGTACAACAACAAAAAGAGGAGAGCCTACCTGAGTGGCTTTCCTGGTTGCTAATCAGAATGGCCATCAGATACAATTGCAGAACACATTACTTGGAGCTAGAAATTTGGGTGCTGTTAATATTCATCCCTTGTGCACCATCCTGAGTGGGTCTACCACGTTGATAGAATTCATAGTTTAATCAAATACCTAGACTCTCTAACCTCTCAGAGCCACAGGACTCTGTGTCACACACACACACACACACACACACACACACACACACACTATTGGATGACATGACCTTCTTGAGCCCAATAAGGTAAAAGTACTAATCTGGAAATAAACTACAGTGGAACTCAGGATTATTTTGTCCCTTCCCATCTTACAGAGAAATAAATGACCTGTTCCCCAGGTGACCATAGCCTGATACTCACAGGCAGGTTAGAGCCCTCCTGGGCATGGGCTGGTGTGTAGATGTTGAGATACAGGCAGTCCTCAGACATAGGGATGGGGAGCATAGTCAGCTCCATCTCCGTCACACCCTCTATATTCATTATATCAGTCTGCAGACACCTAGTGAAAAGGAAGGCAGGAAGTCCAAGATACGAGGTGATCGAATCTGTATCTTAGTCTGAACGTTCCCTGATTCACCCACAGCTACTGCTTTCCACCGTGGCCTGCTAGCAAGTGATACTTCTCTAAAGTCCCTACCACAGTAAATGTTATCAGCCCTGTGGAAATAGAAATGGGGACAGATTTTTTCAGCAAGGACTGTCTATATATAGTAAGATCTGGTGGCTGGTAAATGGAGACTTCCCACAGCTTCACTGAACATGATTGGCTTTCTGTTTCAACCTTCAATCTTGTGTGTAAAATTCAAGTCCTGATGTGGTGTTCACTTTTGATTGTTGACTTGACACACTGTAGAATCACCTGGGAAAAGTGTCTTACTGAGGGACTGTCTAGATCCTGTTTGGATGGTCGACATGCCAGTGACAAGTTACCTTGATAATATTCATTGCAATAGGAATACCTGCCCATGGTAGGAGGCACCATTCCCTAGGAAGGGGGCTTCTGGATTGGTTAAGAATGGAGAGAGTAAGTGAAGGTTAGTAGGCATGCATGTGCCCTTTAAACTTCTGTCTCTGTGCTTTCCCACCTATGGCTGATTATAAACTGGAATTGTGATCCATAATAAAGTCTTTCCTCACTAAGTTGCTTATGTAAGAATGCTTTATCACAGCAACAGAAAGGGAACAAAGATACTTGGGTACTGGGTTACTGTGCCCACATAGCAACTAGAGGAGTGAATGGACAATACCATTCCCTAGGGCAGTGAGACATTCTTCATTTTCCTTCCCAGTTCCAGTAAGGAATATCCTCGTTCCACAGTCTCCAGTTGGAATCATGTGTATTTTTTCCTTAGTCAATGGCACAGGGACAGTGGACAGTGAAGAATGGGCTCAGTCTCTGCTCCTTACTGCAGTCCCTACAACTAAGTCCCTACAGGCGCCAAGCTCTGACCCAACAGGTTGGCACAGCTCTTCTATCTGAATTTCCAGCACATTCATTAGGAACATGCATGGGAGACGCCCCTCAGCACAGGTGGAAAACTGCCATAGTGCTGAGGTAGTGGAAGCACTGCATTGTGGCCTAGAGCTGCGGCCTGGAGTCCCCTAGGTCCCAGGACTTACATGGTCAGGTGTGGGGTCCCATCTCTCACACCACTCAATGGTTCAGGGTCCTCAGGAGGTGCAAAGCGCAATGGTCCTACAGGAGGCTTGGCAAAGGGAATTCCCAGGAAGACATGGACATCAGATTCAGTGTCCTTCACATGGACAAGGCTGCCTCTCACCTGACCTGTGTGCGTGTTCCTGACGGGGCTGGCTGAGTCCTGGCCTGTAAGAGGAGAGATGCCATCAGCTGTCACCACACTTGGGATTTCTACCTCATCATCACCATGGTACACGGGGAAGGTAACCTGGGTCATCTCAGTCCAGTAGTAGGATGAGGAAATAAGGGCTTCTGCTTTCCCAAGCAACAGAAAGCCTCTCCACTGACCCTCTTGAAAACTGACAGGGGTCTTCCATAGTCAACAAAATGATAGGCTCAGAGCCACTTGGCATGATGAAGGAATTATTGTCATTATTCAAGTTCAGTAGGAAATTCATCCCCAACCACATGCAGAGGAGGAATCTCCTCTAATTCCACATGCATAGGGAATCTCTAAGCCTGCCCTCACAGTTACACAGTTCCTCCAACAAGGCCACATCTCCTAATAGTGTCACTGTCTATGGACCAAGCATTCAAACATGTGAGTCTATAGGGGCCATTCCTATTCAAACCACCATAACATGCTTGTCCAATTTGTGGTCACAGCCCTTCATGGCAGATGCTCTCTCTACCCTAAATTATTATTTGACCAGGGAATTCATTAACCATGGAGCTGAGAGATTGCTTCAATTTCTAGCCCCAGTAACCAGCTCTTTCATTTTCTGAACATTCTGGTGCTTCTATTCAAGGCTGGACTCTGGCATCACATCTAGTGGAAATGTATCTTCCACTTACAGAACATCACTCAAAGGATGTTTATTGATGATTTTACAAGATAAAATGTGAACTTCTGAGAAAGGTCTAGTTCTATTTCCTTCAAAGAGTATGCCACAACAGAAGCCATTTTTTCTTTTTTTTAAATAAAACGTTTTTTTATTGAATATATTCTTCTTTTACATTTCAAATGCTAAAACATTTCCTGGTTTCCTCCCTCTCTGAAAACCCCCAATTCCTCCTCCCACCCCCTGCCTCCAAGTATGTACACCTCCACACAACACTCTCTCACCCACCCCATCTCTATTTCCCTATGCTGGGGCATCTATCAAGCCTTCATAGGACCAAGGACCTCTCCTCCCACTGATGCCCAAGAAGGCATTCCTCTGTCACATTTTTGTCTGGAACCATGTGTACACCTTGGTTGATGGTTTAGTCGCTGGGAGTCCGAGGACGTCTGGGTGGCTGGCATTGTTGTTAAAAGAAGCCATTCTTAATAGCGACGAATGGTCTATAAGTTGTACAGAAGCAGGGTCCACAGAGGTATGGCTGGCCTCAGAGTGATCGGAGAGGCCAGCAATCATCTTGTTGCAGGGCTTTCTGGAAAAAATAAGGCAGAGTTTGGTCAAATATATTGCAAAATTCTTGCCCCCAGAGTGTCATTCATCAGGCCACTGGTACTGGAAGTCAGTGGAGAGGCATCCTGTTCAAGTAGATTTACATTCTGGACAAAGATACCATCCCCCCCTACAAATTCCATGAATCACATATCAAGGAGAAGAGCTCCAGGTGAGCAAAAGGTAGAGAGTCAGCTAAAAGAGAGGTGTTTTGGGGGTTATTGGAAAAGTTGCATTAATACTTGCCATTGAATGATTTACAAATGTGTACCAGAGATGAGTCATGGAGCCATAACCTATAAAAGGGGCATAATTGGGAACAGCCCAACATCTCTGGATTCTGCATCAACAATTAATTCAATTGTAAAAGTCACTTGTTACTACTTTGGCTACAAAGAGCAACAAAGTCCAGTGGACAAGCAGTTTCCATAGGCAGAATCCCACCAGGCCCTCCATAAGACAGTATGAGCCATTAAATGCTACTTCCAGAGTAGAATTAACTGGAAAAGGGTTTTCTCCCATCAGCAAGTTATTGCTGTACATTACAGGGAGTCTGGAATCCCAACTCACAGGGAGTAGAATTGGTGTGTTTCTCACTGCTGCCCATAAAAGAGAGTAGTGCATTTCTGTGAGTTGACTGTTATAATTGCACACAGGAACAAGAATAGGTATGGGGTCCTGACTCTTTCCCTTCAGGGGACATTCTCTGGGGTTGGTTTATGAGGGCCTTGAGGCTCCCCCAAGTTACTTGAGCAAGGGCTGATTGAGGTCATCCTTTCCTCCAGTCTGTTCTTTGTGGGCCTCCCCCTGTTTGTCCATTGTCTGGAGAGTGCTGCTCCATAGGTGTGGTATTCCCTCTTCCCCCTCAGATTCCCTTAGAGAGAGGATCTGAAATGTAGTCCTCAGAGGTGCCATCTGTTTCCTCTAGGTCTTTGACAGTACAGGGCTTGATGGATCAGCCATCAACCCAGATGGGTTTTTCAGCTCCTTTAGGGAAAAGAACAAGCAAACCCTCATCCCATGATTATCTGTAAGGCTGGTCCTCCAAAATGCTGGTTAGGGAATCTTTCCAGTAAACCAAGGGTAGAGGGCTGATGTGGGTCAACATGGTACTCCAATGCCTA
Organism: Apodemus agrarius; assembly: GCA_964023405.1. Lineage (NCBI taxonomy): Eukaryota > Metazoa > Chordata > Mammalia > Rodentia > Muridae > Apodemus > Apodemus agrarius. Next base: position 24,945,358 of record OZ030024.1, on the reverse strand, counting down.
TAGGCAGGGAATAGGCTTTATTTATTAAATTTTTAAAAATTTAGCATAAATGAGGCATGTGTTAACTTGTCTTGAGGCTTTGGCTCTTTGTCTCCCTGTATCCCCTTCTTGAATTGTTATTCTATGGATGAGTGGGCTGGTTCTACCATGCCTTGTCCATGGGGGTTGTAGGGTATTAACAGAGGAGTGGTTTTCCCCATTCTTTGTGCAGGCCAGTTGTCTGTTTTTAAAGCAAAGAGTACACTCATCATAATTGCCATTTTCATAGATGCAATGACCATTTTTGTATTTTCCTTAGGTTTGCTGGGATGGAAGAAGTAATCAGACTCTGGGATAACATCAGTAATACAGAAACAAAAAAATACCAAAAAATCAATAAAATGGAGCAATGGTTGTTTTAAAAAAATCAGGAAGTTTGACAAACCCCTTTCCAAAAAATTAAAAGGTGGAGAGAGAAGATTCAAATTAACAGCACTTGAAATGAAAAATTGGGCATAACAACATACACTGAGGAAATCCAGAGAATCCTAAGAATATACTTTAAAAACCTACACTTTACCAAATTGGAAAATCTGCAAGAAAAAGATAATTTTCCCAGGACATACTACTTACCAAAGTTAAATCAAATTAGATAAGCAATTCAAACAGATCTATAACCCCTCGTGAAATAGAAGTGGTTGTTAAAAAATCTCCCAACCAAAAGAAGCACAATGTGAGATGGCTTTAGTGGAGAATTCTATAATAATTTCAAATCAGAATTAGTGTCAATGCTCCTCAAGTTATCCCACAAAATAGATACAGAAGCAACCTTGTACAACTAATTTTATGAAACTACAGTTATTCAAGTACCCAAACCATCATTTTCCTCAAAAACAAAAAAAATTATATATTTGCAATATCAACCCAAGAACACATCGAAAGATCATCCTCTGTGATCAAGTAGACTCTATCCCAGAGATGCAGGGTTGACTGAACACAGATGAATGATAAGCTTAATGTGTCATATAAATAAATTGAAAATAACACTTGGTCATCTCCTTAGATGCAAAAAAGGCCTTTGACATAGTCCAATATGTGTACTTGATAAAATTTCTAAAGAGATTACAGATGCAGCTCAACATAATAAAGGTGGTTTAGAGTGAGGCCATAGGCAACAAATGTTAATGGAGAGAAAATGAAAATGAATCCACCAAAATTAGGAACATGACAAATTTGTGTACTCTCTTCATACTTATTCAATACAGTACTTGAATTCTTAGCTAGATCACTAAGACAACTGAAAGATATCAAGGGGATGGATATATATTGGAAAGAAAGAAGTCAAAGCACCTGCATTTTCAGATGCCATGAGAGTATGCATAGTGACCTAAAAAATTCCACCAGGAAACTCCTAGATCTGATAAACTTTCAGCAACATAACTTGATACAAAATTAGCTCATATATATATATATATGTATGTATGTATATATATATATATATGTGTGTGTGTGTGTGTGTGTGTGTGTGTGTATACACATACACACCAAGACAAGTGACTAATAAGAAATCAGGGAATTACTTTTCACAATAGCTGTAAATAATATACAATATCTGAGGTAACTCAAGATAAGAACTTCAAGTCATTGAAGAGAGAAATTGAAGAACATATCATAAGATATAAATATCTCCCATGCCCATGAATTGCTAAGATAACATAGCAAAATATTATATGAAATGTATACTAGGCCACTGCCTGTCCTTTCTGCTGTGGCAGACTCATGCCAGGTCTGCCACAATGAAGACCCCATTTCCTGATACACCCTAGAGAACCAGCTGCACTCAGGCCATTTTGTACGAACCTCCTTCTACCTCTGGAGGCCCAGAGCTGCTGCTGGGGTTCTGGTGGGACTCAGTACCCAGGAACCACCAAAACCCCTGCCCTCCCAAATACCACTCCACTTCTGTCCCTTCTGCCCCTTCTACCACTGCTGGCCTTTTCTGCTGCTGCTGACTCTTGCAAGGTCTGCCACAGTAAAGACACCATCTCCTGATACTCCATAAAGAACCAGCCACTCTTAGGGCATTTGGTAGGAACTGCCTTCCACCTCCAGAGGCCCAGAACTGCTGCTGGGGGTCCAGCAGGACTTGCTACCCAGGAATCACCAAAACCCCCACCCTCCCGAATACCACACCCCCATGGTTCCTTCTGTCCCTTTGACCGCCACCTGCCCTTTCTGCTGGGGCAGATTCTTGCCAGGTGTGCCACAGTGAAGACACCATCTCCTGATACTTCCTAGAGACTCAACCGTACTCAGTGCATTTGGAGTGCAGAGAGGCCTGGGAGAACAGGAGATCTGGTCTCCCAGGAGTGTGTACATAACTGTGTGCACAGAAAGAACAGGAATCTCAGGAGTACAAACACACAGGCTTTTAGGACAGATAAGTCACAGTCAGAGACAGCAAGACCAGCAAACACCAGAGATAACCAGATGGCAAAAGGCAAACACAAGAGCATTACCAACAGAAACCAAGGCAACATGGCACCATCCAAAACCATTTCTCCCACAACAACAAATCCTGGACACCCCAACATACCAGAAAAGCAAGAGTATCACATCTCATAATGCTGATGGAGGACTTTAAGAAGGACATAAATAACTCCCTTAAAGAAAAACAGGAAAGCATGGGTCAACAGGTAGAAGCACTTAAAGAGGAAACAAAAATCCTTTAAAGAATTTCCAGAAAACACAAACAAACAGGTGAAGGAACTGAATAAAACCATCCAAGATCTAAAAGTGGAAGTAGAAACAATAAAGAAATCCCAAAGGAAGACAACTCTGGAGATAGGAAATCTTGTAAAGAAATCAGGAGTCATAGATACAAACATCAACAACAGAATACAAGAGATAGAAGAAAGAATCTCAGGTGCTGAAGACACCATAGAAAACATTGACTCAACAGTCAATGAATATGCAAAAAGCAAAAAGCTTGTAACCCAAAACATCCAGGAAATACGGGACACAATGAGAAGACCAAACCTAAAGAGTATAAGTATAGAAGAGATCGAAGATTTCCCTTAAAGGGCCAGTAAATATCTTCAGCAAAATTATAGAAGAAAGTGAGGTAACCCAACCACAAAAGCATACACATGAAATGCAATCACTGATAAGTGGATATTAATTAGCCCAGAAGCTCTTAATACTCAAGTCACAATTAGCAAATCATATGATTCCCAAGAAGAAGGAAGGAGAGGTCCCTGGTCCCAAAAAGACTTGATCCAGTATTGTAGGAGAGTACCAGAACAGAGAAATGGGGGTGGGGGGCATGATTGGGGAATGAGCAGAGGGAAGAGGACTTATGGGACATATGGTGAGGGGAGATGTGGGAAAGGGGAAAGCGTTTGGAATGTAAACAAAAAATATAGCTTGGTCAAGGAAGAAATAAAGAAAGAAATGAAAGATTTTAGAATTTAATGAAAATGAAGACACGTCATACCAATACTTATGGAACACAATGAAAGCAGTGCTAAGAGGAAAACTCATAGCTGTAAGTGCCTCCAAAAAGAAAATGGAGAGAGCTTACACTAGCAGCTTGACAACACACCTGAAAGCTCTAGAACAAAAAGAAGTAAATGCACCTAAGAGGAGTGGACTGCAGGAAATAATCAAACTGAGGGCCAAAATCAACCAAATATAAACAAAAAGAACTATATAAAGAATCAACAAAACCAGGAGCTGCTTCTTTGAGAAAATCAACAAAATAGATAAACCCTTAGCCAGCCTAACTAGAGAGCACTTTGGAACTACCCAAATTAATAAAATCAGAAATAAAAAGGGAGACAACAACAGAAACTGTGGAAATTCAAAAAATCGTCAGATCCTACTATAAGTGCTTATATTCAACAAAATTGAAAAATCTGGATGAAATGGACAGATTTCTAGACACATACCAGGTGCCAACATTAAAACAGGATCAGATAAACTATCTAAATAGTCCTATAAGTCCTGAGGAAATAGAAGTTGTTAGTACTCTCACAACAACAACAACAACAACAACAACAACAACAACAAAGCCCAGGACCAGATGGGTTTAGTGGGTAATTCTATCAGTTCTTCAGAGAAGAGCTAATACTGTTACTCTTCAAACTGTTCCATCAATGTAATCTATTACATAAAAAAACTAAAAACAAAACAAAACAAAACAAAAACAAAACAAACAAAAAAACCCACATGGTCATTTCATTAGATGCCAAAAAAGCTTTAGACAAAATTCAGCATCCCTTCATGATAAAAGTCTTGGAAAGATCGGGAATTTAAGGCCCATACCTAAACATAGTGAAGGCAATATACGGCAAAACAGTAGCCAACATCAAACAAAATGGAGAGAAACTTGAAGCAATCCTACTAAAAAAAAATTGGGGGCCAGACAAGGCCCCCCCTCTCTCTCTCTTCAATATAGTACTAGAAGTCCTAGCCAGAGCAATTAGACAACAAATGGAGGTCAAAGGCATATAAATTGCAAAGGAAAAAATCAAAATATCACTATTTGCAGATGATATGATAGTATACTTAAGCGACACCAAAAAGTTCCACCAGAGAACTCCTAATGCTGATAAACAACTTCAGCAAAGTGGCTGGATATAAAATTAATTCAAGCAAATCAGTAGCCTTTTTCTACTAAAAGGATAATCAAGCTGAGAAAGAAATTAGGGAAATGACACCCTTCACAATAGTCACAAATAATATTATATATCTTGGTTTGATGCTAACCAAGCAAGTGAAAGAGCTGTATGACAAGAATGTCAAGCTTCTGAAGAAAGAAATCAAAGATCTCAGAAGATGGAAAGATCTCCCATGCTCATGGACTGGCAGGATCAATATAATAAAAATGGCCATCTTGCCAAAAGCAATCTACAGATTCATTGCAATCCCCATCAAAATTACAAATCAATTCTTCACACAGCTAGAAAGAGCAATCTGCAAATTCATTTAGAATAACAAAAAACCCAGGATAGTGAAAACTATTCTCCACAACAAATGATCTCCTGGGGAATCACCATCCCTGACCTCAAGCTCTACCACAGAGCAATAGTGATAAACACTGTTTGGTATTGGTACAGAGACAGGCAGGATGATCAATGGAATAGAATTGAAGACCCAGAAATGAACCCACACACCTACAGTCACTTGATATTTGACAAAGGAGCTAAAAACATCCAGTGGAAAAAAGACAGCATTTTTAATAAATGGTGCTGGATCAACTGGTAGTCAGCATGCAGAAAAATGCATATCAACCCATTCTTATCTCCTTGTACAGAGCTCAAGTCCAAGTGGATCAAGGACCTCCACACAAAACCAGATACACTGAAGCTTATAGAGGAGAAAGTGGGAAAGATCCTTCAACACATGGGCACAAGGGAAAATTTCCTCAATAGAACACCAATGGCTTATGCTCTAAGAGCAGGAATCGACAAATGGAACATCATAAAACTTCAAAGCTTTTGTAAGGCAAAAGACAGTGTCAATAGGACAAAACGGCAACCAACAGATTGGGAAAAGATCTTTACCAATCCTACATCTGATAGAGGGATAATATCCAATATATACAAAGAACTCAAGAAGTTAGACTCCAGAGAGTCAAATAACCCTATTAAAAATGGGGTACAGAGCTAACCAGAGAATTCTCAACTGAGGAATCTTGAGTGGATCTGAAGCACCTAAAGAAATTATTCAGCATTCTTTTTTACCAGGGAAATGAAAATCAAAGCAACCCTAAAATTCCACCTCATGCCAGTCAGAATGGCTAAGATGAAAAACTCAGAGGACAGCAGGTGCTGGAGAGCATGTGGAAAAAGAGGAATGCTTCCCCATTGCTGGTGGGATTGCAAGCTGGTAAAACCACTCTCAAAATCAGTTTGGCAATTCCTCAGAAAATTAGACCTGAGGACCTAGCTATACCACTCCTGGGCATATACTCAGAAGATGCTCCAACATGTAATAAGGACTCATGCTCCGCTATGTTTATAGCAGCCTTATTTATAATAGCCAGAAGCTGGAAAGAGCTCAGATGTCCTTAAACAGAGGAATGGATACAGAAAATGTGGTCTATCTACATAATGGAGTTCTATTCAGCTATTAAAAACAATGAACTCATGAAATTCTTAGGCAAATGGAACTAGAAAGTGTCATCCTGAGTGAGGTAACCCAATCACAAAAGAACACACATAGTATGTACTCACTGATAAGTGGATATTAGCCCAAAAGCTCAAAATAAACAAGTTACATTTCCACAGGAAGCTCAAGAAAAAGGAAGACCAAAGTTGGGGTGCTTTGGTTTTTCTGAGAATGAGAATAATAATACTCACAGGAGCAGTTATGGAGGCAATGTGTGGAGCAGAAACTGAAGGAAAGGCCACCCAGGGCCTGTCCTATCTGTAAACAGTCCCTAAATGCTGACACTATTATGGATGACAAGAAGTGCTTGCCAAAAGGAGCCTGTTGTCTCATGGTGGTCTTGGGAGAGGCCCTGCCAGAGCCTCACAGATACAGAGGTAGATGATAGCAGCTAACCATTGGACTGAGCATGTGATCCCCAATGGAGGAGTTGGAGTGAGGCTGAAGGAGCTGAACATATAGAGCTGGAGGAGTTTTCAGCCTCATGGGAAGAATGACAATTTCAGCCAACCAGACATTCCAGGGCTCCCAGGGACTAAGCCCTGGGAGGTACACATGTTTCCAGCCAAATGGTGGCAGAGGAATGCCTCGTCAGGCATCAGTGGGAGGAGAGTGTCCCGATCTGCAGGACAGTGAACAGGGTCCCTGAACCACCTAGGAGAAGGCAACAGACAAGAGACATGAGAGACAGACAGTAAGACAGTATTCTGATCAAGTTGCCAAACTTTATTGTTTTTCACACCGCAAAATAAAGGAAAGCAAGCAGGATGTAGGGAGGGGATATGAGGGGGCAAACATTGTCTCTGGGAGCAAGCGCTGTCTCTCAAACATTGTGTCTAGGAAGTAGTCGCTCAGAATCTTCTCTCAGAATCTCATGACAAAGCTGGTTTGGGCTTCAAGGAAGCTGGCAAACTAAAATGAGCACGAGAAGGTGAAGTGGAAAGAGATCACTATAGTAACCTAACTATAGGTGAGCTCTCTTTGTTCTAACCAACATGAGCTCTATATGTGCAGACCAACTTTTTATTTGGCAAACTTGAAAGCTAATATTTTTCCTTCTAAAGGCAGGCTTGAGCATGTAAGATGGCTGAAAGGAGGGGGCTCTGAGATCCAAGTGAGAATGGCTCCAGGCATCCCCCCTTCTCTGTATTAAAGAGAGCAGAGGTCAGATAGCCATTGATGAAAAGCAGATGAGGCACCAAAGGAATGGAGCAGTACCTGTCTTAGGAATCGACCCAGGCATCATCCATCATCTCGTTCCCATCTCTGGATGTCTCTGCCAGCCTCCAGAGACTCCTGTCTTAGGTGGGAGTGGGCCTGGGAAAGTGCCCATCATCGGCAACTACTCAGCAAATTTATTGTTTATTGGTGCCTTGAGCTTGTGGGCTCCTTCTGGAGTCCCAGCTGGAATGGCTGTGCTCTCTTTGGCAGGGCACTTGAGTGTGCCGTTTGGGTTGTTCAGTAATTGCCCTGGGGGGGCTGGGTAGCCATCTCTTGATCCTCCATAGCCAAACAATGGTAATGTATCTGAATGGGCTTGGTTGCTAAGTCATCTACCTGCTTTTTAATCAGAGCAGTGAGGCGTTTAAAAGCCCATGGTCCAAAAGAACATAACTATAATAGACCTACAAAGGGTCCTAGAATACTGGGTAAAAGGGTAGTGAGCCATGGAGAGGTGGAAAACCAATTTTCATACCAACTTTCTGCCTGTTCTCTTTCTTTCTTTCATTCATTTTTTAGTCCTTCTCTGACCTTTTTCATGCTATCCTTTACAACTCCTGTTACTAGTATAGTAAAGCTGCACAAAGTCTGCCCTGTTGAAGGAACAGAAGATCAAGTACTCACCTATTTTGGAGGAAAACCTCAGCTAGGGAGTCAACGGAGTTGGAGAGATCAATTATCCCATGCTGAAGGCATTGGACATCTTGATCGATGGTGGCACTTAGCTCTGTGTACCTAGAGTTAGAAAGAACAGGGAAGAAATACCTGTCCCTGCTCCCACAGCTCTGAGGCCAAGTAGGACAGAGGTAGTAACAGCAGAGATAGGTTCTCTGCTAGAGTGTCTCAAAGAGTTGGAGGCACTAGTGGATGTGGATTGATCCCACAGGTGGAAGAATTCTTCAGAATGATAATAAACTAAATGAGGAACCATCTTAATAAGGATGCAAAACTCGGGGCTCTCTCCATTCTTTGGATTTTGAAAAATCGAGGTGGAGAGGCAAGGTATAAGGTCATCAAGGCACGCCCATCAGGTTCCATTGGGGGAGAATAAAGTAATTGCCAGGAGGGAGAGAAAAGGTTTCATTACACAAATGAGCGTAAACTGAGGAGACATTTGTTCCACTAGAGATCACACAGAGTCCCAGGCCAGATATTTGGGTTAATGAAAGACCTGACCAAGCACCCTTCTGCCAACGACAGTGCCATGGATCATCAACATGGAGGGGATCACCGAGAATGGCAATTCCTTCATAAAAGGGTGGTTGGGAATAGTAGCACAACCAGCAATCTTCAGCAAGTTCAGGGGAAGTTTTGTTTAAGGTAAGAAAAGTCTGATTAACTGAAAAAAGGACAAGATTTTTAGTGGAAGCTGTCTGTAGGGGTGGGACGGGCAGAAAAGGGTCTAGTGGCCTGACTGGTGGTCGGAGGGTAAATACAGAAGCCAGGGAGGTGCCTTTAAGAGAGGGAGCACGGGTGGTACCCTGGACAGTTCCTTTAGGAGGTGCAAGATGAGGTACTAAGACAGGATTAGGCATCATTGGGACTGGCTGGGAATGATAAGATTCTTTAAGAAGCTTAATAGTGAAAGTAGTAACCGTATCCCAGCTGGATTGGTAGAGGCGAAGACCCCATTCATAACCTTTTTTGCCAATTTAAGTTGAGATATTTGGCATAAGTGGTTAGCTTAATTTGTAAAGGTGTGCACCACCCTTTTGTAGAGGGATTAGAGGCCTCGCAGGACTCATCAATTATTAGAGAACGGGCTGGGGTTGTAAAATTGCATTTTACTTGGATGTAATCCCATGAGGAGGTGGGTTTCCAATATACCTCTCCCATGGTCTCATAGCCCCAGGAGGCACAGAAATGATCTGTTTGCCCCCACACTTTTTATGTACAGACCTGCCCCGATGGAACCAGGGGCAGACATAAAACTCAGTTCTCTTCAATAGAGTGCATCCAACCAAGTTGCCACAACCAGGCTTAAAGCAGCATGCAGGGATTAAGTTCTGCATTCCAGTGGAGCCTGTGAGGGGGGTGGGAGATCATTTTCTGGGTCAATGGAGGGGTCTAAAAGACGTTTGACTCCCCAGGACGCTCCTACATCAAGTGTGAGCTTGCAAAGATCAGGGGTCAGAATGTCTGGCCACCAAACTTGATTAGACAATTTGGAGGTAGACCAGACAGGGTCCTTTCTTTCTGAGAGGACCACCCATGTAAAATTCCAAACCATGTGTTTAGAGGACATTCCTATAGAGGGCTTATGGGGCAGTTTGATTGCTGTCACTGGTGCATCTTGCCATGGTAGGATCATCAGAAGCATCTGGATCAGGTGAGGTAGCAGCATCTGCAAGAGAAGGAGAATGAGTCTCAGGGGGAGGTGAGTGCTCCACTCTGGACATAGGATTAGCTTGTTTAACAAGGTGTTCTGAGAGCCATCTGGGCTCAGAGTTCCTTTGATCATAAATACATGCTGAGCCATGACACCAAATAAGCACAGGATCAGGTCCCTGCCATTGGTTGGTAAGGGAGTCCTTCCAAAGCACTGTGGCATGAGAATATTTGGAGCCAGAATGCCAATGATGATCAGCAGCTGAACGTCTATCATTATCTAATCTCAAGAAAATAAGCACAAACAAGGCATGAGCAAGTTTATTGCGAGGTGAAGGGGTCATGAAGGTCTCTGTGGAGGTAGAAAGATGCTGAAGCATATTTTTTATAGTCTGATGTGCTCTTTCAATAATTCCTTGACCTTGAGGGTTGTAAGGAATACCAGTGATATGTTTAATACCAAAGAGTGAGCAGAATTTTTAGAACTTGGTACCTGTGTATCCTGGCCCATTATTAAGAGTAAATGCCTGTAATAAAATTCTATAAACAATATATATTGAAAAATTTAAGATCTTAGCTTCTTGTATTGAAGCAGAGACAAAACACTGTTTTTCCTCCACATAAAGTAAGGCTATTAGCCATTTTTTGAGGAAGAACTTTAATGAAATTATTTTATTGTATTTTTTTACATTTTTTATTTTCTATATTCTTTGTTTATATTCCAAAGGCTTTTACCCTTTCCCAGTTCCCCCTTCACCATATGTCCCATAAGTCCTCTTCCCTCTGCCCATTCCCCAATCACTCCCCGCACCATTTCTCTGTTCTGATACTCTCCTACAAAACTGGATCCCGTCTTTTGGGACCAGGGCCCTCTCCTTCATTTTTCTTGGGAATCTTTTGATTTGCTAATTGTGCCTTGAGTATTGAGAGCTTCTGCACACATTAATAGCCAAAGAAAATATATAGTCATATATACAGACAGAATATAAAAGTATTTATTGTAAAGTATGATTTGTGGTAAATACATAAGATTGCAATAAAAGAACCTGCATTTGCTTCAGCTGTCCCTGCAGGAGCTTGGAACCTAAGGACAGTAGGCAGAGACCGGCCAGGTGCTAAGACAGGCCAAGGTCTACTGAGAGGGCTGTGTGCTGGGAACCAATGACCAGCCAGTGAGGCAAAGCTGGCTCCCATTCCTGCTCTTCCTTTAGTCCCCTTGGAAGGCATAGCAGAGGTTCTGAAGCCCTCTCTCCAACCCTGGAGGCACCATTTTCATAGTTATTGCAGTGACAGGTCAATGAAAGTATTGGGGTAAAAAGGAGGAGGCAGGAAGTTAGAAAGTGAGAAGGCAGAGAGGGCTTTTCTGAGTAGATTCATATTTAGGATGTCACAGGTGGTGAGGAAGTAGAACCTGAGGAACTGTGATCTGGGGAAAGGGGAACTACCTGTGCATGCCCACCACCCCCAAAACTCCTCCCTGCTTTCAGGACATAACAGTTTCCTGCCTCAGGGCCTGTACTGGCTGGTTTTATTTGTCAACTTGATACAGGCTGGAGTTATCACACTGAAAGGAACGGTACTTGAGGAAATGCCTCTGAGATCCAGTTGTAAGGCATTTTCTTGATTAGTGATCAAGGATGGGAGGGCCCAGCCTATTGTGGGTGGTGCCATCCCTGGGCTGGTGGTCCTGGGTTCTATAAGAAAGCAAGCTGAGCAAGTCAGGTGAAGCAATCCTGTAAACAACACCCCTCCATGGCCTCTGCATCAATTCCTGCCTCTAAGTTCTTGCCCTATGTGAGTTCCTCTCCTGACTTCCATTGCTGATGAACAGCAATGTGAAAGTGTAAGCTGAATAAACTCTTTCTGTTTCAACTTGTTTCTTGGTCATGATGTTTTCTGCAGGAATACAAACCCTGACTAAGACAACATGTTTCCATATGAAGGTAGAAATTGTCTTTTCTAGTTCTGAGAAGAATTGCATTGGAATTTTTGTGGGTGGTGAATTAACTCTATAGAATCCTTTTCATAGGATTTTTTTTCTGTTAATCTTAGCAATTCATGAGCATGGGAGATCTTTACATCTTCTGATATGTTCTTTAATTTCTTTCTTCAATGACTTGAGGTTTTTTTTTTTTTTTTTTTTTTTTTTTTTTTTTTGGTTTTTCGAGACAGGGTTTCTCTGTGTAGTCCTGGCTGTCCTGGAGCTCACTCTGAAGACCAGGCTGGCCTCGAACTCAGAAATCCGCCTGCCTCTGCCTCCCAAGTGCTGGGATTAAAGGCGTGCGCCACCAACGCCCAGCTCTGACTTGAGGTTTTTATCTTGTTACCTCAGATACTGTATATTATTTCCAGCTATTGTGAAAGATATTTCCCTGATTTCTTTTTCAGTCACTTGTCTCTGTATATAGGAGGATGACTGATTTTCATGAGCTAATTTTGTATCTAGCTACTTTTCTGAAAGTTTTTTTATCAGCTCTAGAAGTTTTCTGGTGGAATTTTTCAGGTCACGTACGCATATTCTCAGTCATCTGAAAATGCAGGTGCTTTGACTTCTTTCTTTCTACTATGAATCCCATGACTCTTTCAATTGTCTTATTGCTTTAGCTTAGAATTCAAGTGCTATAGTGAATAGGCATGGAGAGAGTGGACAATTTTGTCTTGTTTCTAATTTTGGTGGAATTGTTTTCAGTTTCTCTCCATTTAAGTTGGTGTTGCCTATGGCCTTGCTCTAAACCACTTTTATTATGTTGAGGTGCACCTGTAATCTCTTCAGAAAGTTTATCAAGAACAGGTATTGGACTATGTCAAAGGCCTTTTCTGCATCTAAGAAGGTGACAATGTGTTTTTTTTTCATTTTGTTTGTATGGTACATTACACTTCTCATTTTATCTGTGTTGAGCCATCCCTGCATTTCTGTGATAGAATCTACTTGATCATGGAGGATGAACTTTTGATGTCTTCTTGGGTTCATATTGCAAGTATTTGATTATTTTTGTACCTATGTTTATGAGGAATATGATGGTTTGTGTACCGGAGTAACTGTGGTTTCATAAAATGAGTTGGACAAGGTTCCTTCTGTTTCTATTTTGTGGGATAACTTGAGGAGCATTGACACTAACTCTTATTTGAAATTCTTGTAGAATTATCCACTAAAACCAATTGGCCTTGTGTTTTCTTTAGTTGAGAGGCTTCTAATAACTGCTTCTATTTCACTCAGGGTTATAGATCGGTTTAAATTGCTTATCTTATTTGATTTAACTTTGTTAAGTGGTATGTCCTGGGAAAATTATCTTTTCTTTTACCCTTCCCAATTTGGTGGAGTGCAGGTTTTTAAAGTATGTTCTTAGGATTCTCTTGATTTCCTCAGCATCTGTTATTATGTCCAATTTTTCATTTCTTTTTAAAATTTTTCATTTTTATTTGTTTATTTTTTATTGAATATATTCTTCATTTACATTTCATATGCCTAAAACCTTTCCCTGTTTTCTCACTCCCCAAAAATTCCCAACCACTCCTCCCATCCCCTGCCTCCAAGAATATGCCCCTCTACCTGACCCAATCCCACCCCATGCACCCCCCCAATTTCCCTTTGTTGGGGCATCCATTGAGCCTTCACAAGACCAAGGACCTCTCCTCCCACTGATGCCCAAACAAGGCATTCCTCTGCCACACTTTTGGCTGGAACCATGTGTACCCCTTGGTTGATGGCTTAGTCCCTGGGAGCCCTGGAGCATCTGGTTGGCTGACATTGTCATTCTTTCCATGGGTCTGCAAAACCGTTCAGCTCCTCCAGTCCTTGCTCCAACTCCTCCATTGGGGATCCCATGCTCAGTCCAATGGTTGGCTGCTGGCATCTGCCTCTGTATCAAGGTTCTGGCAGGGTCCCTCCGGAGTCAAACATAACCAGCTCCTTTCTGCACACACTTCTTCTCGTCCATAATTGTGTCAGGGTTTGGTGACTGTTTATAAGATGAATCTGCAGGTAGGACAGTCTCTGGGTGGCCTTTCCTTCAGTCTCTGCCCCACACTTTGTTTCCATAATTGCTCCTGTGAGGTTTTTTGTCCCATTTCTCAGAGGAATCAAAGCACCCCCCCCACATGAGTCCTCTTTCTTCTTGAGCTTCCTTGGGTCTGTGAGTTGTAACTTGTTTATTTTGAGCTTTTGGGCTAACATCCATTTATCATGAGTGCATACCATGTGTGTTCTTTTGTGATTGGGTTACCTCACTCAGGATGACACTTTCTAGTTCCATCCATTTGCCTAAGAATGTTATGAATTCATTGTTTTTAATAGCTGAATAGTACTCCATTGTGTATATATACACAATTTCTGTATCCATTCCTCTGTTGAAGGACATCTGAGTTGTTTTCTAGCTTCTGGCTAATATAAATAAGGCGGCTATGAATATAGTGGAGCATGTATCCTTATTACATGTTGCAACATCTTCTGGGTATATGCCCAGGAGTGGTATAGCTGGGTCCTCAGGTAGTACTATGTCGAATGTTCTGAGGAACCGCCAAAATGATTTCCAGAGTGGTTTTACCAACTTGCAATCCCACTAGAAATGGGAAAGTGTTCCTCTTTCTCCACATCCTCTCCAACATCTGTTGCCCCCTGAGTTTTTCATCTTAGCCATTCTGACAAGTGTGACACGGAATCTCAGTGTTGTTTTGATTTGCATTTCCCTGATAACTAAGGATGCTGAACTTTTCTTTAGGTGCTTCAGAGCCATTTGAATTTCCTCAGTTGAGAATTTCCTGTTTAGCTCTGTACCCCATTTTTAATAGGGGTATTTGACTCTCTCTGGAGTCTAACTTCTTGAGTTCATTGTATACATTGGATATTATCCCTCTATCAGATGTAGGATTGGTAAAGATATTTTCCCAATCTGTTGGTTGCCGTTTTGTCCCATTGACAGTGTCTTTTGCCTTACAGAAGCTTTGCAGTTTTATGAGGTCCCATGTGTCGATTCTTGTTCATAGAGCATAAGCCATTGGTGTTCTATTGAGGAAATTTTCCCCGTGCCCATGTGTTCAAGGTTCTTCCCCACTTTCTCCTGTATAAGCTTCAGTGTGTCTGGTTTTATGTGTAGGTCCTTGATCCACTTGAACTTGAGCTTTGTACAAGAACATAAGAGTGGGTTGATTTGCATTTTTCTACATGCTGACCACCAGTTGATCCAGCACCATTTGTTGAAGATTTCTGTTTTTTTTCCACTGGATGTTTTTAGCTCCTTTGTCAAAAATCAAGTGACCATAGGTGTGCGGATTAATTTCTGGGTCTTCAATTCTATTCCATTGATCTACCTGCCTGTCTCTGTACCAATACCAAACAGTGTTTATCACTATTGCTCTGTAGTAGAGCTTGAGGTCAGGGATGGTGATTCCCCTGGAGATCCTTTGTTGTGGAGAATAGTTTTCACTATCCTGGGTTTTTTGTTATTCTAAATGAATTTACAGATTACTCTTTCTAGCTGTGTGAAGAATTGATTTATAATTGGAAGAGCTGGTTTTACCTGGAACTGCTTAATTAGAGCAGGAGGTGTCAAGTTGAATGCCTTGGGTGCCTGCACAGAGTTTTGCAGGGCTACAACTACATTGACTGTAGCTGGGTCAGCTAAGAGCCCTACCACTGTGGTAACAATGGTGGCAGGTATAACAAAATCTCTTTTTTTTAGTTAGATTTTTCTCTCTCTTTTTTAATAATTACAATAGATGAATTAATGAAAAATTTCCATTGCTTCATTTTCTTTTCTTTTCTCTTCTTTCCTTTTTTGTTTTTAGTTATAGTCTTTATTTACATTTCAAATGTTGTCCTCTTTCCTGTTTCACAAACCCGTCAAAAAAATCACCTAACCCTGGCGCCTCCCACTGCTCACCAACCCACCCACTCCAGCTTCCCTGTCCTGGTATTCCCCTATTCTGGGGCATCTAGCCTTCTCAAGACCAGGAGCCTCTTGTCCCTTTGAAGTCCAACAAGGCCATCCTCTGCTACATATGCAGCTAGAGCTATGGAGCCATGTGCCCCTCCATGTGTGCTCTTTGGTTTAGTCCCTGGGAGCTCTGGGGGTACTGGTTGGTTCAAATTGTTGTTCCTCCTATGGGGCTTCAAACCCCTTCAGCTCCTTGGGTCCTTTCTCTAGCTCCTCCATTGGGGACCCTGTGCTCAGTTCAATGGTTGGCTGAGAGTGTCCCCCTCTGTATTTGTCATACATTGGTAGCTCTTCCCAGGTGACAGCTGTATTAGGCCCCTGTCAGCAAGCACTTGTTGGCATCAACAATATTGTCTGGGTTTGGTAACTGTATATAGGATGGATCCCTAAGAGGAACAGAATCTGGATGATCTTTCCCTCAGTCTCTGCTCCACATTTTGTCTCTATATGACTTTCTGAGGGTATTTTGTTCCCACTTCTAAGAAGGATCAGAGTATACATACTTTGTTCTTCCTTCTTCTTGAGCTTCATTTGGTCTGTTAATTGTACCTTGGGTACTCCAAGCTTCCGAGCTAATATCCAAATGGGTTCTTTTGTGATTGTGTTACTTTACTCGGGATGATATTTTCTAGTTCTGTCCATTTGCTTAAGAATTTCAAAAATTCACTGTTTTAAATAGCTAAGTAGTATTCCATTGTGTAAATGTACCAAATTTTCTGTATCCATCCCTCTGTTGAGGGACATCTGGGTTCTTTTTGTTTGTTTGTTTGTTTGTTTGTTTGTTTTTTTCGAGACAGGATTTCTCTGTATAGTCCTGGCTGTCCTGGAACTCACTCTGTAGACCAGGCTGGCCTTGAACTCAGAAATCCGCCAGTCTCTGCCTCCCAGAGTACTGGGATTACAGGCATGCACCACCACCGCCGGGTGACATCTGGGTTCTTTATAGCATCTGACTATTATGAATAAGGCTACTATGAACATAGTGGAACATGTGTCCTCATTACATGTTGGAGAACCCTCTGGGTATATGCCCAGGAATGGTATAGTTGGGTCCTCAGGTAGTATTATGTCCAATTTTCTGAGGAATCACAAAACTGATGTCCAGAGTGGTTGTACCCACCACTCTGTGCAATCCCACCACCAGTGGAGGAGTGTTCCTCTTTCTCTACAACCTCACTAGTACCTGCTGTCTCCCAAGGGCTTTTTTTATTCAACATATTCTTTATTTACATTTCAAATGATTTCCCCTTTCCTGGATCCCCGCTTCCCGAAAGTCCCATAAGCCCTCTTCTCTCCCCTTATTCTCCCATCTACCCCTTCCCACTTCCCTGTTCTAGTATTCCTCTACACTGCTGCACTGAGCATTTCCAGAACCAGGGTCCATTCCTTCCTTCTTCTTGGACATCATTTGATATGTGGATTGTGTCTTGGGTATTCCAAGTTTCTAGGCTAATATCCACTTATCAGTGAGTGCATACCATGAGTGTTCTTTTGAGACTGGGTTAGCTTACTTAGGAGGATGTTCTCCAGCTCCATCCATTTCTCTAAGAATTTCATTAATTCATTGTTTCTAATGGCTATATAGTATTCCTTTGTGTATATATACCACATTTTTTGTATCCATTCCTCGGTTGAGGGGCATCTGGGTTCTTTCCAGCTTCTGGCTATTATAAATAGGGCTGCTGTTGCGGACCACACTCTCTCATGGTCGGGGCCAGGATTCTTTTTCTGAAGCAGGAGGGTACGGGTTCCAGGCGGCGTGGCAAACAGAACACCAGGACACAGGAAAGGTGTTGAATCTCCGTGTATTTGGTGTCTGAGTGCGCCCAGTTACACTCAGCCAGCAGTTTTTAAACATGAGATCTTTACATATCAAAGGATGTATCCAGTACAGCAGGCACAAAAGACAATTAGCAATAACCATTTGCCATGAGGAAATGTAAAATCAGCCAGGTAGGAAACATTTCTGGGACATCTGTAAACAGAGACTGCAAACTATAAACGGACTGCAAACTTGACTCTTTAGGTCTTAATGAGATTCAGTGAGTAACCTAATTATCACCTGGCTCTCTCTGAGGGAACCTGGGATCTCTGTGTTAAATCAGAGTCTCCCAATGTCAGTGCCACTCTCATTAGCATAGCCACAAAAGATCCATAGAAGTATGTAGACTACTAAGCAAAGCGATGGCGCCTAGGACCGAGGTGTTTTGGCCAGTACTGTAGTTTAAGGAATGAATCTTTAATAAACATTCTTGCCTGGTTGCATATAGCTCCGGATCTCAGAAATACCTGAGAAATAGATCAAAAGAAGAAGCAAAGATAGAGTTGCCCTGAGATTAGCATCCTTTCCAGCCAGGGGAATTCACAGCTTTGTTCCCTCAGGGACTGCGATTACTCAAAAAGGTATACACTGAACCTTGCACTTTTAAACAGCGCTTATTCAGTGTCTCCTTGAGACTTTCGCTTTACCTGTGGAATTCACAGTGTCCGTGGGGGTCCGTGATAGGCTGCTATGAACATAGTGGAGCATGTATCCTTATTACATGCTAGGGAATCCTCTGGGTATATGCCCAGGTGTGGTATAGCAGGGTCCTCCAGAAGTGTTGTGCCCAGTTTTCTGAGGAACCGCCAGACTGATTTCCAGAGTGGTTGTACCAACTTGCAATCCCGCCAGCAGTGGAGGAGTGTTCCTCCTTCTCCACATCCTCACCAACACCTGCTGTCTCCTGAGTTTTTAATCTTAGTCATTCTGACTGGTGTGACGTGAAATCTCAGGGTTGTTTTGATTTGCATTTCCCTAATGACTAATGATGTTGAACATTTCTTTTTTTTTCTATATTATTTGTTTACATTCTAGATGCTTTCCCCTTTCTTGGTTGCCCCCTCCCCATATGTCCCATAAGCCCTCCTTCCTCTGTCCTTTCCCCAATCACCTCCATTCCATTTCTCTCTCCTGGTACTCCCCTACAATGCTGGATCAAGCCTTTCCAGGACCAGGGCCCTCTCCTTCCTTCTTGGGAATCATTTGATATGCAAATTGTGTCTTGAGTATTCAGAGCTTTTGGCCAAATTAATATCCATTTATAAGTGACTGAATTCCATGCATATTCTTTTGTGATTGGGTTACCTCACTTAGGATGATATTTTCCAGTTCCAACCATTTGCCTAAAAATTTCATGAATTCATTGTTTTTAATTGGTGAGTAGTATTCCATTGTGTAAATATAGCATATTTTCTGCATCTATTCCTCCATTGAGGGACATCTGGGTTCTTTCCAGCTTCTGGCTATTATAAATAAGGCAGCTACGAACATAGTGGAGCCTGTGTCCTTGTTGCATGATGGGGAATCTTCTGCGTATATGTCCAGGAGTGGTATGGCTGGGTCCTCCGGACGTGTCATGTTCAGTTTTCTGAGGAACTGCCAGACTGATTTCCAGAGTGGTTGTACCAGCTTGCAATCCCACCATCAGTGGAGGAGTGTTCCTCTTTCTCCACATCCTCGCCAATACCTGTTGTCTCCTGAGCTTTTAACCTTCCACATTCTGACTGGTGTGAGGTGAAATCTCAGGGTTATTTTGATTTGCATTTACCTAATGACTAATGATGTTGAGCATTTCTTAAGGTGCTTCCCAGTCACCCGAAAATCTTCAGGTTAAAATTCTTTATTTAGCTCGGTACTCCATTTTTTAATAGGGTTACTTGGTTGTCTGGGGCCTAACTTCTTGAGTTCTTTGTATATATTGGATAATAGCCTTCTGTTGAATGTAGGGTTGGTGAAGATCTTTTCCCAATTTGTTGGTTGCTGTTTTGTACTTTTGACGGTGTCCTTTGCCTTACCGAAACTTTGTAATTTTATGAGGTCCCATTTGTCAATTCTTGATCTTAGAGCATAAGCTATTGGTTTTCTGTTCAGGAACTTTTCCCCTGTGCCCATGTCCTCCAGGGTCTTCCCCAGTTTCTTTTCTATTAGTTTCAGTGTGTCTGGTTTTATGTGAAGGTTCTTGATCCACTTGGAGTTGAGCTTAGTATGAGTAGATAAGAATGGAACAATTCGCATTCTTCTACATGCTGAACTCCAATTGAACCAGCACCATTTGTTGAAAAGGCTATCTTTTTTCCAATGGATGTTTTCTGCTCCTTTGTCGAAGGTCAAGTGACCATAGGTCTGTGGGTTCATTTGGGGTCTTCAATCATTTTCCATTGATCCACTTGCCTGTCACTGTATCAATACCATGCAGTTTTTAACACTACTGCTCTTTAGTATTGCTTGAGGTCTGGGATACTGATTCCCCCAGAAGATCTTTTACTGTTGAGAATAGTTTTAGCTATCCTGGGTTTTTTGTTATTCAAGATGAATTTGAGAATTGCTCTTTCTAACTCTATGAAGAACTGAGTTGGGGTTTTGATGGAGATTGCGTTGAATCTGTAGATTGCTTTTGGTAAGATGGCCATGTTAACTATATTAATCCTGCCAATCCAAGACCATAGAAGATTTTTCCATTTTCTGAGATCTTCAATTTCCTTCTTCAGAGACCTGAAGTTCTTGTCATACAGATCTTTCACTTGTTTGGTTAGAGTCACACCAAGATACTTTATATTGTTTGTGGCTATTATGAAGGGTGTCATTTCCCTAATTTCTTTCTCAGCCTGCTTATCCTTTTACTATAGGAAGTCTTCTGATTTGCTTGAGTTGATTTTATAACCAGCCACTTTGCTGAAGTTGTTTTATCAGCTGTAGGAGTTCTCTGGTGGAGTTTATTGGGTCACTTAACTATACTATCATATCATCTGCAAATAGTGATAGTTTGACTTCTTCCTTTCCGATTTGTATCCCTTTGACCTTATATTATCTAATTGCTCTAGCTAGCATCTCAAGTACTATATTGAAAAGATATGGAGGGAAGGGGCAGCCTTGTCTAGTCCCTGATTTTAGTGGGATTGCTACA
Source organism: Apodemus agrarius (assembly GCA_964023405.1). Classification (NCBI taxonomy): domain Eukaryota; kingdom Metazoa; phylum Chordata; class Mammalia; order Rodentia; family Muridae; genus Apodemus; species Apodemus agrarius. The sequence continues at coordinate 24,924,777 of OZ030024.1, read as the reverse complement.
AGATTCTCTCCATTTATTTTGATGTTGGCTACTGGTTTGCTGTATATTGATTTTACTGTTTGGGTATGGAACTTAAATTCCTGTTCTTTCCAAGACTTTTAGCATGAAAGGATGCTGAATTTTGTTCAAATGCCTTTTCAGCATCTAATGCAATGACCATGTGGTTTTTTCTTTGAGTTTGTTTATGTAGTGGATTGCATTGATGGGTTTCCATATATTGAACCATCCCTGCATTCCTGGGATGAAGCCTACTTGATCATGGTGAATGATCATTTTGATGTGTTCTTGGATTCGGTTGGCAAGAATTTTATTGAGTATTTTTGAATTGATGTTCATAAGAAAAATTTGAAGTTTTCTTTGTTGGATCTTTGTATGGTTTTGGTGTCAGGATAATTGTGGCTTTGTAGAATGAGTTGGGTAGTGTTCCTTCTGTTTCTATTTTGTGAAATAGTTTGAAGAGTATTGGTGTTAGGTCTTCTTTGAAGGTCTGATAGAATTCTGCACTAAAACCATCTGGTCCTGTGCCTTTTTTGGTTGGAAGACATTCTATGACCCTTTCTATTTCTTTAGGGATTATGGGACTGTTTAGATGATCTATTTGATCCTGATTTAATTTTGGTATTTGGTATCTGTCTAGGAAATTGTCCATTTCCTCCAGATTCTCCAGTTGTGTTGAGTATAGGCTTTTGTAGTAAGATCTGATGATTTTTTTTATTTAATTTTTATTTTCTATATTCTATGTTTACATTCCAAAGGCTTTCCCCTTTCCCAGTTACCCCCCACCATACTTCCCATACTATTCCCCAATCATCCCCCCCCCATTTCTCTGTTCTTGATCTACAAAACTGGATCCAATCTTTACAGGCCCAGGGTCCTATCCTTTCTTCTTCTTGGGAATCATTTGACATGCTAATTGTGCCTTGAGTATTTAGGGCTTCTGGGCTCATTAATATCCACTTATCAGTGATTGCATTTCATGTGTATTCTTTTATGATTGGGTTAACTCACTTAGGATGATATTTTCCAGATCTAACCATTTACCTACAAATTGCATGAGTTCATTATCTTTAATTGCTGAGTAGTATTCCATTGTATAAATATACCACATTTTCTGTATCCATTCCTCTTTTGAGGGATATCTGGGCTCCTTCCAATTTCTGGCTATTATAAACAAGGCTGCTATAAACATAGTGGAGCATGTGTCTTTATGGTATGCAGGGGAATCCTCTGGGTATATGCCCAGGAGTGGTATGCCAGCGTCCTCTGGAAGTGACATACCCAATTTTCTGAGGAACCGCCAAACTGATTTCCAGAGAGGTTTTGCCATTTTGCAATCCCACCAACAGTGGAGGAGTGTTCTTCTTTCTCAACATCCTCGCCAGCACTTGTTGTCTCTTGAGTTTTTAATCTTAGCAATTCTGACTGGTGTGAGGTGGAATCTCAGGGTTGTTTTGATTTGCATTTCCCTGATGACTAATGATGTTGAACATCTCTTAAGGTTTTTCTCGGCCATCCGAATTTCTTCTGGTGAAAATTCTTTGTTTAGCTCTGTACCCCATTTTTTGATAGGGTTATTTGGTTCTTTGGGGTCTAACTTCTTGAGTTCTTTGTATATATTGTATATTAGCCCCCTGTCAGATGTAGGGTTGGTGAAGATCTTTTCCCAATTTGTTGATGGCTGTTTTGTCCTTCTGACTGTATCCTTTGCCTTACAAAAACTTTGTAATTTTATGAGGTCCCATTTGTCAATTCTTGATCTTAGAGCATAAGCTATTGGTTTTCTGTTCAGAAACTTTCTCCCTGTGCCAATGTCCTCCAGGGTCTTCCCCAGTTTCCTTTCTATTTTTCAGTGTGTCAGGTTTTATGTGGAGGTCCTTGAGGAGCTACAACCATCTAGTGGAAAAAAGATAGCCCTTTCAACAAATTGTGCTGGTTCAACTAGAGGTCAACATGCAGAAGAATGCGAATTGACCCACTCTTATCTCCTTGTACTAAGGTCAACTCCAAGTGGTTAAGGGTTTATCTATCTTGTTGATTTTCTCAAAGAACCAACTCCTGGCTTTGTTGATTCTTTGTATGGTTCTCTTTGTTTCCACTTGATTGATTTCAGCCCCAAATTTGACGATTTCCTGTCTTCTACTCCTCCTGGGTGAATTAGTGGTTTTTTGTTCCAGAGCTTTCAGGTGAGCCATTAAGCTGCAAGAGTATGCTCTCTCCCATTTCTTTTTGGAGGCACCCAGGGCTATGAATTTTCATCTTATCACTGCTTTCATTGTGTCCCATAGATTTGGCTATGTTGTGCCTTCATTTTCATTAAATTCTATAAAATCGTTTATTTCTTTCTTTATTTCTTCTTTGTCCAAGTATCATTGAGTAGAGTATTGTCAAGCCTCCATGTGTATGTGGGCTTTCTGTTTTTGTTGCTATTGAAGACCACTCTTATACCATAGTGATCTGATAGGATGCATGGGATTATTTCGATCTTCTCATATTTGTTGAGGTCTGTTTTGAGACCAATTATATGGTCAATTTTGGAGAAGGTACCATGAGGTGCTGAGAAAAAAGGTACATTCTTTTGCCTTAGGATGAAAGGATATATATATATATATATATACATATATATATATATATATATATATATATATTCCAATTGTTCCAAAGCTTCAATTAGATTCACTGTGTGCTTGTTTAGTTTCTGTTTTCCTGATCAGTCCATTGAGGATAGTGGAGTGTTGAAGTCACCCACAATTATTGTGTTAAGTGCAATGTGTGCTTTGAACTTTCGTAAAGTTTCTTTTACAAATGAGGGTGCCCTTGCATTTGGAGCATAGATGTTCAGAATTGAGAGTTCTTCTTGGTGGATTTTTCCTTTGACCAGCAAGAAGTGTCCTTCTGTGTCTTCTTTGATGACTTTAGGTTGAAAGTCAATTTTATCTGATATTAGAATGGCTACTCCAGCTTGTTTCCTGAGACCATCTGATTGTAAAATTGTCTTCCAGACTTTTACTCTAAGGTAGTGTTTGTCTTTGACACTGAAATGTGTTTCCTGTATACAGCAAAATGTAGGGTCCTGTTTCTGTATCCAGTCTGTTAGTCTATGTCTTTTTATTGGGGAATTGAGTCCATTGATATTAAGTGATATTAAGGAATAGTGATTATTACTTCCTGCCATTTTTCATGTTATTTTTATATTTGAGTGGTTATCTTCTTTTGGATTTGATGAAAGAAGGTTACTATCTTGCTTTTTCCAGGGTGTAGTTTCTCTCCTTGTATTGGAGTTTTTCTCCTATTATCCTTTGTAGCGCTGGGTTTGTGGAAAGATATTGTGTAAAATTGGTTTTGAGTTTTTGATCTTAGCCATTCTGACTGGTGTAATGCGGAATCTCGGGTTTTTTTTTTTTTTTTGGATTTGTAGTTCCCTGATGACTAAGGATATTGAACATTTCTTTAGGTGCTTCTTAGTCATTCAGTATTCCTCAGTTGAGAATTCTTTGTTTAGCACTGTACTCCATTTTTAACAGGGTTATTTGTTTCTCTGGAGCCTATCTTCTTGAGTCCTTTGTATATATTGGATATTACTCCTTTATCAGATGTAGGATTGGTCAAGATATTTTCCCAATCTGTTGTGTGCCCTTTTGTCCTATTGACAGTGTCCTTTGCCTTACAGAAGCTTTGCAATCTTATGAGGTGGAATTTGCCAATTCTTGATCTTAGAGCATAAGCTATTGGTGTTCTGGATCTCAGAAGATGGAAATCTCTCCTATGCTCATGGATTGGCTGGATTAATATAGTAAAAATGGCCATCTTTCTAAATGCAATCTGCAGAGTCAATGCAATTCCCACAAAAATTCCAGCCCAATTCTTCAGAGTTAGAAAGAACATTTTGCAAGTTAATCTGGAATAACAAGAAACCCAGGATAGCAAACATATCCTCAACAATAAAAGAACTTCTGGTGGAATCACCATCCCTGACCTCAAGATGTACTACAGAGCAATTGTGACTAGAAAACAAAACAAAAAACAAAATAACTGCATGGTATTGGTATAGTGACAAGCAGGTAGATCAATGGAATAGAATTGAAGACCCAAAAATGAACCCACACACCTCTGGTTACCTTTGGTCACTCTGACAATGGAGCTAAAACCATCCAGTGGAAAAAGGCCTTTTTCAACAAATGGTACTGATTCTACCTGAGGTTAGCTTGCAGAAGAATGCAAATTAATCTATTCTTATCTCCTGGTATAAAGCTGAAGTCCCAGTGGATCAAGGACATCCACATAAAACCAGATACACTAAAACTAGTAGAAAAGAAAGTGGGGAAGACCACATGGGCACAGAGGAAATTTTCCAAAATCTCTTTATTAATGATGTAGGGATGGGACATGATTAGAGATTACAAGTTCCCCAGTCAAGCCATCAGAGGCATTTGCTGGGACCCAGATTGGCTGTGGTTCTTGGAGAAGCATGGCAGTATCCCTATTCACTGGGTCCCCACAGGGGGAGAGAATACAGTTCATCTCTGAACAGATTAACATGGCATTGAGAGTATCACTTTGGTACCAGGCAAGAAAGAAGAAAGGAGATCTAACACAAGGATGTCTAGTATAGGTCAAATTGGGTTCTGGACAGCCAAGAGAGGTGTGGTTGGTAGTCCAATGAACTTTTGAGAAAGGTCTGGTTCAACTTCCTACAAAGAGGGATCCATAAGAAAAGCCATTCTTTATAGGGATGAATGATCTATAAGATATACAGAACCAGGAGCCACAGAGGTATGGTGGAGAGAATGATCGGAGAGGCCAGCAATCATCTGGTTGTGGGGCTTGCTGAGAAAAATAATGCAGAGATTGGTCAAACATATTGCAAAATTCTTGCCCCCAGAATTCCATTCTGGAGGCCACTAGTACTGGCAAGTCAGTTGAGAGGCACCTGTGTAAGTAGATTTCCATTCTGGACGAAGGTACCACCCCCCAATACAAATTCCATGAATCACATATGAAGGAGAGCTCCAGGTGAGCAAAAGTTATAGAATCAGCTAAAAGAGTGTTTTGGAGGATATTGGAAAAGTTGCATTAATACCACCATTGAATCATTTATAAATGTGTACCGGAAATGAGTCTTGAAGTCATAACCTACAAAAATAATTGGGAACAGCCCAACATCTCTGTAGTCCACATCACCAAGTAGTCCAATTGCAAATATCACCTGTTACCACTTTGGCTAGAGCAATAAAGTCCAGTGGACAAGCAGTTTCAAAGGCAGAATCCCACCAGGCCCTCTGTAAGACAGTATGAGCTATTAAAGGCTACTTCTAGAGTGGAATTAACTGGAAAAGGGTTTTGTCCCATCAGCAAGTTATTGTTGTACATTATAAGGAGTCTAGAATGCCAACTCACAGGGAGGAAAATTGGTAGGTTTCTCATTGCTGCCCATAAAAGCAGCATGTCTCTGTGAGTTGACTGTTACAATTGCATACATGAACAAGAATGTGTATAGGGTCCTGACCCTTTCCCTTCAGGGGACATTCTCTGGGGTTAGTTTATGAGGGAATGGAGGCTCCCCCAAGTCACTTGAGTGGAGGGTTAATTGAGGGCATCCTTTCCTCCAGTGTGTTCTCTGTGGGCCTCCCCATGTTGGTTCCTAGTCCAGAGAGTGCTGCCCCATAGGTGAAGTAGCCCCTCTTCCCCATCAGACTCCCTTAGAGAGAGGATCTGAAATTTGATCCTCAGAGGTTCCATCTGTTCCCTATAGGTCTTTGGCAATACAAGGCTTGATGAATCAGCCAGGAACCCAGATGGGTTTTACAGTTCCTTTAGGTAAAAGAACAAGCTATCCCTCATTCCATGAATATCTTTAAGGCTGGTCCTCCCAGATGTTAGGAAATCCTTTCAGTAAAACCATGGGTAAAGGGGTGATACAGGGCAACATGCCTCCAATGCTTATAGGCAGGAAATAGGTTTTATTTATCAAAATTTTAAAAAGTTAAGTGTAAATAAAGCATGTGTTAACTTTTCTTGAGGCTTTAGCCCTTGGTCTCCCTTTATCCTCTTCTTTAATTGTTTGTGAGGGATGAGTGGGCTAGTTCTACCATGCCTTGTCCATGGGGGTTGTGAGACATTACCAGAAGAGTGGCCTATTTCCCATTCTTTGTGCAGGCCGGTTGTCTCTTTTTAAAGCAAAGGGCATACCCATTGTAATGGCCATTTCATGGATGCAATTTTCCTTGGGTTCCCTGGCATGGCAGATGTAATTAAACCCCAGGATAACATCAATAATACAAAACCAAACAAAAACTATCAAAAAAGTCAATAAAACAAAGAGACGGCTATTTTAAAAAATCAGGAAATTCGACAAATGCTTTTCCAAAATATTAAAAGGTGGAGAAAGAAGATTCAAATTAACACAACTAGAAATGAAAAATGTGACATAACAACAGACAATGAGGAAATCCAGAGAATCCTAAGAACATACTTTAAAAACCTGCACTCCATCAATTTGAAAAGCTGGAAGAAAAAGATAATTTTCCAAGGACATACTACTTACCAAAGTTACACCAAATAAGATAAGCAATTCAAATAGATCTATAACCTCTAGTGAAATAGAAGCAGTCGATAAAAGCCTCCCAACCAAAAGAAACATGAGGCCAAGTGGTTTTAGTGGAGAATTCTACAAGAATTTCAAATAAGAATTAGTGTCAATACTTCTCAAGTTATCCCAAAAAATAGAAACAGAAATAACCTTGTCCAACTCATTTTATGAAACCATAGTTACTCTGGTACACAAACCATCATTTTCTTCATAAACATAGGTACAAAAATAATCAAATACTTGCAATCTGAACCTAAGAAGACATAAAAAGATCATCCACCATGATCAAGTAGACCCTATCCCTGAGATTCAGGGATGGCTCAGCACAGAAAATTGGTAAGTGTAATGTACCATACAAACAAACTAAAAAAAAAAAAAAACCCATATGGTCAACTCCTTAGATGCAGAAAGGCCTTTGACATGGTCCAATAGGTGTTCTTGATAAAATTTCTGAAGAGATTACAAATGCACCTCAACATAATAAAGGCAGTTTAGAGCAAAGTCATAGGCAACACCAACTTAAATGGCTAGAAACTGAAAACGATTCCACCAAAATTAGGAACAAGAAAAATTTGTCTACTCTCTCCACACCTATTCACCATAGCACTTGAATTCTAAGCTAAAGGAACTGAAAGAGATCAAGGGGATACAGATTGGAAAGGAAGAAGTCAAGGCACCTCTATTTTCAGCTGACATGAGAGTATACATAATGACCTGAAAAATTCGACCAGGAAACTTCTGTAGCTGATAAACACTTTCAGGAAAGTAGCTAGATCCAATATTAGCTCACAACAATCAGTCACCCTCCTATATACAGAGACAAGTGACAAAGAAATCAGGGAAATATCTTTCACAATTGCTGGAAATAATATACAATATCTGAGGTAACTCAAGATAAAAACCTCAAGTCATTGAAGAAAGAAATTAAAGAACATATCAGAAGATACAAAGATCTCCCATGCTCATGAACTGCTAAGATTAGCATAGAGAAAAATACAATGAAAAGGATTCTATAGATTTAATGCACCACCCACAAAAATTCCAGTGCAATTCTTCTCAGAAGTAGAAAGGACAATTTCTATCTTCATATGGAAACACACTGACTTATTCAGGGTTTGCGTTCCTGCACAAAAGATTATGACCAAGAAGCAAGTTAGGAAAGAAAGAGTTTATTCAGCTTACCCTTTCACATTGTTCATCCTCAAAGGAAGTCAGGAAAGGAATTCACACAGGGCAGGAACTGATGCAGAGGCCACGGAGGGGAGCTGCTTACTAGATTGCTTCCACTGGCTTGCTCAGCTTGCTTTCTTATAGAACCCAGGACCACCAGCCTAGGAATGGCACCACCCACAATAGGCTGGGCCCTCCCACCCTTGATCACTAACTGAGAAAATGCCTTAAAGTTGCATCTCCTCCCCTTCCTCCTTCTTCTCCTCCCCCTCCACCTCTTCTTTCATTGTTTCTCCTCTTCCTTTTCCTATGCCCCCTTTCTTTAATCACCCACTAAGTAAAATTAGATTTCTATATATTTTATATTTTTTTCAAAACAGTGTTTCTCTGTCTAGCCCTGGCCATCCAGGAAATCTCTCTGTAGACCACGCTGACCCAGAACTCAGAGATACAAGATCTTCTGCATCCCAAATGCTAGATTAAATGTCTGCTCCGTTACTCCCAGAAACCAATGGGAATGACCGTAGACGAAAAGCCCAGCACTGGGAAGATAAAATCTGAAGAGACCACCTCCAGTAGATGGACATGGCACCCACTTGAGGAATGGGGCCACCCACCCATCCTGAATTTTTAACCAATAATTGTTCCTGTCTAAAGGAAATGCAGGGAAAAATGGAGTGGAGGCTGAAGTAAAGGCCATCCTGAGACTGCCCCACTTTGGGATCCATTCAATGCACAGACACCAAACTCCAACACTATTGCTGATGCCAAGATGTACTTGCAGGCAGGAGCCTGGCATCCCTGTCCTCTGAGAGGCCCTGCCAGCAGGTGACTAAGACAGATGTGATACTTACAGCCAGCCTGGGGACCCTTATGGAAGAGTTAGGGGAAGGACTGAAAGAACTAAAGGGGATTGCAACACATAGGAAGAACACCAGTATCAACTAAACAAACACCTCAGAGCTCCTAGGGACTAAGCTACCAACTAAAGAGATTCATTTGGCTGGTTTTTTACACACACACACACACACACACACACACACACACACACACCAGGGCTACTACATATGAAGCAGAGGACTGTCTTGCCTGGCCTCCTTTGGAGGCTTGATGCCTCAGAGAAGGAGGATGCTAGAAGGGTCAGGACTGGGTGGATGGGTGGAGGAGCACACTCTTAGAGGTGAAGGAGGGAGGAACTTATGGAGGGAGGACCAGGAAGGTGACATTTGAAATGTAAAAAATAATTAAATTAAAAAAAAAAAAAAGGTGTACTGCATCGCACTCTACCGGCCATGTGGAGACAGACCACAACTAAACTTTTCAGGCGTGTTTTCAGTTTGCTCTATAGCTCAGATAGGTCTTACCTTGTGATCCATAGCCTCTCAGCTCTCTGAGTAGCTAGGATTGAAAGCCTATGTTATCTCATCTGGCTTTATTTTATTTTTTATGCTGCCCAGGACTTTGTACATATAGGTGGCGTGACTCTAACCAAACAAGTGAAAGATCTCTATGACAGGAACTTCAAGTCCTTGAAGAAAGAAATCAAAGACCTCAGGAAATGGAAAAATATTTCATGCTCTTGGATTGGGAGGATCAATATAGTAAAAATGGCCATCTTGCTAAAAGCAATCTACAGATTCAATGCAATCCCCATCAAAAACCCAATTCAATCCTTCATACATCTAGAAAGAGCAATTCTCAAATTCATCTGGAATAACAAAAAACCCAGGATAGCTAAAACTATTCTCAACAATAAAAGGACTTCTGGGGGAATCAATATCCCTGACCTCAAGCAGTACTAAAGAGCAATTGTGTTAAAAACTGCATGGTATTGGTACAGCAACAGGCAAGTAGATCAGTGGAATAGAATTGAAGACCCGGAAATGAACCCACAGACTTATGGTCACTTGATCTTTGATAAAGGAGCTATAACCATCCAGTGGAAAAAAGATAGCCTTTTCAACAAATGGTGCTGGTTCAACTGGAGGTCAACATGAAGAAGAATGTGAATTGACCCACTCTTATCTCCTTGTACTAAGATCAACTCCAAGTGGATCAAGAACCTTCACATAAAACCAGACACACTGAAACTAATAGAAAAGAAACTGGGGAAGACCCTGGAGGACATGGGCACAGGGGAAAAGTTCCTGAACAGAAAACCAATAGCTTATGCTTTAAGATCAAGAATTGACAAATGGGACCTCATAAAATTACAAAGTTTCTGTAAGGCAAAGGACACGGTAAGAAGGACAAAACAGCCATCAACAAATTGGGAAAAGATCTTTACCAACCCTACATCCAACAGGGGGCTAATATCCAATATATACAAAGAACTCAAGAAGTTAGACCCCAAAGAACCAAATAACCCTATCAAAAAATGGGGTACAGAGCTAAACAAAGAATTTTCACCGGAAGAAATTCGGATGGCTGAGAAACACCTTAAGAGATGTTCAACATCATTAGTCATCAGGGAAATGCAAATCAAAGCAACCCTGAGATTCCACCTCACAGCAGTCAGAATGACTACCACTGTTATAACCCTAGCCTTACAACTGCTTCAAATGCTTAACACGTGTGTCATGACTTAGCAATTCTGCTCTAAATTGTAAATTCAAAAATTTAATACAGGTGATTACATGATATTTTGTGTGGTTAAATATCCATACAGTTTATTAAAACCCAAATCTAGGAAGGTTCACCCTATAATCCTATAATCTGACCACTCAGAAAGGCAAGACAGTGAGATCATGTGTTCAGGCTCCTCCTGGGCTATATAGAAACTGGATCTCCAGAAAGGTGTTCTAATTAACAAGGACAACAGTTTTTCATAGACTGGTAAGTGGATAAAATGTGTTGTGTGCACACTTGGATATCATCCCACAAAAAAAGGAAACAAAAACATTATGTGAAGTGACCTAACCAGTCACAAAATTTTCTATTTATATTGGATTCTAGACAAGTCCCAGTACAGTAAGTTACAGCAATGTCATGTTTACTCTGAAGCAGGGTTAAAGATACTGAATGGCAGGGAAAGGATCTGAGGAAAACATAGAACTTACTCATGGCTTACTAAACTGTACACCTAAGATAGATCAATTTAACTGCGTGTAAACAATCTACACTAGTCTGAATGTAGAGTTCATAGATAGAACCATTGCCTAACATTCACAAGTCCTAAGACCAATTGCTAGCACCATAAAAACAGTCCACACTCAAGCTATTAAAATGAGATAATTATTAAATATCTAGTGTGTTTTCTGAGTGTCTGTTCCTGGTTTAGTGTGTATGTACAAAGCTGATGAGCAGAGGCATACCAGCAGTAGGCACTTCAATCAGTCATGTGCATACAGAATGGAAACATCCTAAGTGCTCAGTCTCACTGAGAGGAAGGTCTCCCCTGCCACCAGTTCAAGTCAGCAAGGACTTAATATTCTCCTTGAAATGGCCTTGTTTACACATCCTACCCGGAGACCAAACAAGCAGTAATCCTTGAGAAGCAGGAGACCAAACAAGCAGTAATCCTCAGAGAAGTGTTTCTCACCACACAGCAGCTTTGTGGGCATCTTGACCCTGAATCTCTCAATCTATAAGACTGTGCACTGGTTACTGTTGTTGAAATTTACTGAAGTTATGATTTTTGTTTTGCTTCAGAGATGTGGTTCTTCTTATCTTGCCTCAGATTTATGTAATACTACTTTCTCAGACCCCACACATCTGAAGCCACATATGCTATGAGTCCTATTTGTAGTTAATGATCTTTAAGGAACGTAATGTTGAAGGCAAAAGGACTTGGGGAAAGCAGATTTTCTAATGGTAACTATAAATATGAGAAAAACTATAAATATGAGAAAAATCCTCTCTTGCTGAGAGAGGATATAGGATTTGAGTCAGTCACTCCTCTACAGTCAATGGTCGCTGAAGCACCCACTTCATTTGCAGGTCTTGAACTTAAGAAAAGAGTGAGGATAAGGAGAAGATAATGGAAGGAGGGAAGGAAGGAAGGGGAGAGAGGAGAGAGAGAGAGAGAGAGAGAGAGAGAGAGAGAGAGAGAGAGAGAAAGAGAGAGAGAGAGAGGAGAGAGAAAGGAAAGAAAGAAAGGAAGGAAGGAAAACAAAGAAAGAAAGAAAGAAAGAAAGAAAGAAAGAAAGAAAGAAAGAAAGAAAGGAAAGAAAGAAAGAAAGAAAGAAAGAAAGAAAGAAAGAAAGAAAGAAAATGGGAGTATTTTAGGGCTCACACATCCACATGTTATGAGAGTTTTTATTGACTCTAATGAAAGTTTGTTCAGAATGATAAGTAACTACACACAGAGTGGATTTCATACATGTCTGAAAGGTCAAATGATGAGGTTAGAAATGATTATATGCTTGATGGAACAAATAAATACAGATAAATGAACCTTGAAACGTCAGAATTATCCCATCTGCTTTCAATCTCCCAAACCTTTGCCTAAACAGGGTGCTACAGCTCTGTATGCTTTTCCTGAGCACCCTTTAGCTCCTGGATCTTCTGAGGCAGAGTCTTGGTCCAGAACTGCAGCCTTCTGGCCTTCAGGGCTCGGCCCACAGCAGGCTGGGTGTTCAGCTGCAGGTACTGCTCATCTTGGTCCATCACAGGCCAGTAGGGCAGACCCTCGCTGTTGGGGTTCCTGTGGATATGCCAGCCAGCAGGGAAGAGTGAAGGTCTCTCTGACCCATATACTGATTCCCTTATTTGGTCAGGAGAGTGGATGAGCAGATCAAGGACCTCAGGGGATGGATTGACTGGTGCACTCATAAAGATACAAGTGTTACCACCAGAGTATACTCTATGTCAAGCAAGGGGAGCAGGCTAGTTCTGTGTCTCTCCCTCAGAGGCACAATCTAAAGAACAGTACCACAATAGTGTGACTCTCGTGCCCTCTCTCTGGGATGAACAGTGAGTGAAAGCTAGAAGGTATCTGCCTGAGTGTGCCCTGAGTTGAAGACTACCATGTAATTACGGACACATGCATAGTAATGGGGCACACCTAAGACCCAACTGTAAAGATGTTGAGAATGGGGAGTGTTCTCACCCATTTCTTGCAAAGTTGGCCCAGTACTTCATCACTCTCCTCTTCAGCAGCTCCTCCTCCTCAGTGAGGTCCACTGCAGACAGAGGGGAACAAGAGTCCAAGTCCGAGCCTCATGCAGGTGTCACCTCATGCTCCCTGCAGCAACCTCAGCCCGATGGCGAACCCTAGGGCTGGTTTATCCCCTCTTCCCTCCCACTCAGAATCCAGGGTCCATCCAAAGGACTGCTTGAAGTTTCTCAGGTTCATGTCTACACCAGTGTGCTCTCATTCTGACTAGCACAAGCTAGACAAGCCAAGATTCATATTCTAACTCTAGTATATTTGGGGGGAGCAGTTTGGGGTGTTTTTGGAGGCGCACACAAGGTGAACACTTATCTTGTCCCCTCCCAGACTCTCAGATCCCCTAACTGGACAAAGAGCTCAAGAACTGCTCAGGAAATCTTTTGACGGTCCATTCAGCAGAAGGAAACAAGAAAGACTCACAATTCATGCCCCAGAAATAGGAGCCAAAGACAAAGGCAACATCATCACCATGGTCTGCCCTCACATGGGATGGTCTGACTTGCTTGATGAAGCTGGGAAGATGCTGGAACTCATAGAAGTAGACAGGAGCCTGGGAACCTGGAGATGAGGACACATGCTGACATCATGATTTCTCATATGGAGCTTATCTGCCTAAACTTTGGTGGCAAGAAAACTTGCTCTACAGTTATTTGGAATCACAGTTGAGTGGTGATCATCAGACTGGGGCATTGGATATGGGAAACCTTGGTTAAACAGGGACCCTGGCATTCCCAGCTGAGTAGTTGACAAGACACTGAAGGTAAATAACATATTTCCTCTTCTAAACCTAGATAGGTTCCCAGCCTTTACACAAGGCATAAAGATTGCGTGGAGGAAAGCTGCCTGCTATCAGTGACCTGACCAAGACATTGGCCCAGTCTGGACACTGCAGGGCTTACCAGGGTCCCACAGCTCTGAGCACCCCCTGTCCTTGCTCTTGTCCCAGATGTACTCACGCTGGAAATGTGCCACTCTGAGAGCAGGGATCACAAACATGAAGTCTGCTATCATGTCTCTGAAATGTGCTTGCAGAGTCTCTGAGTCCTCAGTGTCCCCCATGTACTCCTCCATTATCAGGTCACTACATTCTGGAGGCAGCATCTACACCAATAGGAATCAGGAAAAATGATGACAGGCAGACAGCAGCCTCTAAGTAAGGAATATGACCAGTGATATAAGAGTGTCTATGGGGAAAGGCAGAAGCTTTGGGGTGATCCTGTACAGGAACACACACACACACACACACACACACACACACACACACACACAATTATTTTTTGGCATGTCTTCTGGGAAAAATATACAGAACCCTCTCTATAGAGATAGGAGCCGAGGTCTCTCTCACCATTTGTGTTGCTGTGCTCTTCAGAATAGCTGGCAGGGTCTCCCTGGTTATGTTCTCCATCATATGATAAAGGCCCAGGGACTGGGAGGCAGAAGAAAAATCTTTTTTTTTTCCGAGACGGGGTTTCTCTGTGTATTTCTGGCTGTCCTGGAACTCACTCTGTAGACCAGGCTGGCCTCGAACTCAGAAATCCGCCTGCCTCTGCCTCCCAAGTGCTGGGATTACAGGCGTGCGCCACCACGCCCGGCTTAGAAAAATCTTAAGTATTGAATGATTGGGAACTATATCAAAGTATTTCTGAGCTCCCACCTCCCACCATTTCAATTTACATTCTCAGAGGCTTAGAACTAGGTCTCACCTTGGGGATGACCCAGCCACATTCATCGGTGGTGATACCAATGATGCTGGGGACAGAATGAAAATCCTTAGAGGCCAACAGCTCCTGAGGATGTTTGGGTAGGAACTTCCCATCCACCACACCAGGGATCATCTTGAAGACCTGTACAGCATTGCCAGTCAGAGCTGAAGAGCAATCCTATAAATATTCTAATGCCCATCAATATCCACAGCAATTTCCTATAGCATATCTCATCCCTGGGCTCTAGGCATACTCTAGAAGAAATTTGAAGTCATAATTAGCCTGTCTTGTTCTTCTTTCACACTGTACTAAAATGACACCAAACCATGGAGATGAGGTAGCACATTTGAGTAGTAAGTGATTGATGGTAATCCCACACCCTGATCATCATTTCCTCCAAGAAACACAATTCTCCCCACCTGGTTAATAGCCAGGATCTCTTGTTTACTCTTTGCTCTCAGGCAGTGCATCAGGTCTTCTGAGTCCTTGGCTTCACAACCAGATAGGTTGGCTACTGTCTATAAATGGAACAGACAATGGTTAGCTCAGCCATCCCAGGATAGAGCAGAGCTTCTTTGTTTCTAGTAGATGCCATTACCCCTAAATACCACATCCTAGTGTTTGTTGTATATGAAAGGAGTGAGTGGAATTGTTCACATTTTCTATCATTCAGAGGTTACAGCTAGGAAAGGACTTTCTACCTGCATATAATTTTGATGTTGCTTTGGTGTGTTTGTGTTACTCAAGGTTGACAATAGGCATGAAAGCACATTTTGTCTGTAAATGTCACAAAACTCTCTCAGCTGTTACATGTCACCCTATCCCTTGTTAAAATTTGTCTATAGGAGCTTAGCTGGCCTATAACCTTCCAGGGAGTCTTCTGTCTTTGGTTTCGTTACCATCATAGGAACACTGCATTTTATGACACATCTTGCCACCACCAACTTTGTGTGGGTTCAGAGGATTTGAACTTGGTACCTCATGCTTCTACAGCAAATATTTTTACCAGTTGGCCCTTTCCCCCATGTGTACTTGTGAGATTTCCTTTTGATCATCAACTCAACATAAGCCAGGATCATCTGGGAAGAGGAACTTTAGCTGAGAATAGTGCCTCTATCAGATTGGCCCATAGGCAAGTCTGGGCATTTTCCTGAGAAATGACTGATGGAGACGATCCCACCTCACTGTGGGTAGTGTCACCTATGGGCAGGTGTTCTGGGGTGTATAAATCTAGGTGAGAATGACATGGGTAACACATCAGTAAGTATGCTGCTCCTTGGGCTCTGATTCAGTTCTGGCCTACAGGTACTTACCCAAGGGCATACTTCCCATCAAGACAGATTCTTAACTGTGAGCTGAAATAAGCCTGTTCCTCTCCAAGGAGTTTGTGTCAATACCCTTCACCAGAATGATAAGACAAACTAGGAAGCAATGCTTAAGTGTTTTTGCTAATTACAGAACCCACTGGATAGAGGGTTGCTGTCATATAACATGTTCAGCTTACATAAAATACAGTTAACTGAATACCAGAGCACCAGAGGCAAAGGCTGAGGTAGCTGGTGTTCTTGAGAGCTCTTACCTTGTAGACCACTTCAGACGTGTCAGAGATGAGGTCAGGCAGCAGGGCCACTCCACTCTGCATAATGGCTCCATGAAATAGTCCTTTGGACATGGGAGATACAACATGGGAAGAGACACTTGTGCCCCCTGCTGAGCCACCAAATATAGTGACCCTGTCACGGTTGCCTCCAAAGTAAGCGATATTTTTCTGCACCCAGCGTAGGGCAGCCACTTGGTCCAGGTATCCCCAGTTGCCTCTGGCATGCTGGTCTCCAGTGCTGTGAAGTAGCAGGAAGAAGAATGCATGGATGCCCATGTACTACGTAGTTCCCATTACCCAGCCCAGTCCCAGGCTTACCTGAAGAAGCCAAGGATACCCAAGCGATACTGGATGGAGACAATTATTATTTCCTCAGTGGCTGCCAGTGCGGATACATCAACTATGGAAGCAGATCCTAGAACCAGCCCACCACCGTGGATCAATACCATCACCTGTAGACAGGAACTCAGATGCCAGGAGGCACACACACAGCCCAAGCTCATCTAGATGGCCCACTAGATATCAACTGCTTTGCTCTGTGCAGGTCGACCTA
The DNA here is from genome assembly GCA_964023405.1 of Apodemus agrarius. Lineage (NCBI taxonomy): Eukaryota > Metazoa > Chordata > Mammalia > Rodentia > Muridae > Apodemus > Apodemus agrarius. The sequence goes on along the minus strand of OZ030024.1, from coordinate 24,908,052 downwards.
CAAACAGATCTCAGGATCTCAGGAAGTGAGCCACAGATTGGGCGCTTTAGGCCTGTGAGCATATTTCCATTCCCACTTCCCCAAAAGGAAATCTCAGCATGAATCAATGAGTATACATCTAAATTAAAGTCATCATTACTCTCAGATGCATCTAATTAGAGCAAAAAAAAAAAAAGGAGTGCCTACAGGAGGAGCTTTCCTGATTGCTGATCACAATGGCTATCAGATCCCATTAGCAAAGCACATAAGTTGCAGCTAGAAATTTGGGTGCTGTCAATATTCAGTCCTTGTGCACAATCCTGAGTGCATCAGCCAAGTTTATAGAAGAATTCATAATTTTATCAAATAACTAGATTCTCTTACCTCCCAGACCTGCAGGACCTAAACTACAGTGGAGCTCAGAATTATTTTGTCCTTTCCCATCTTCCAGAGAAATAAATGACCTGTTCCCCAGCTGACCATAGCTTGGCACTCACAGGCAGGTTAGAGCCCTCCTGGGCATGGGTTGGTGTGTAGATATTGAGATACAGGCAGTCCTCAGACATAGGGATGGGAAGCATGGTCAGCTCCATCTCCTTCACACCCTCTAAATTCATCATATCAGTCTGCAGACACCTAGTTAAAAGGAAGGCAGGAAGTCCAAGATACCTGGTGATCAAATGTATATCTTAGTCTGAATTTTCTCTTAGCCAGTTACAGCTACTGATTTCCACCCACCATGGCCTGCTAACATATGATGTTTCTCTTAAGTCCCTACTGCACTAAATGCTACCAGCCCTATGGAAATTGAAATGGAGTCAGATTTTTCAGGGTGGACTGTCCATCTACAGTAAAATTCTGGGGGCTGGTATATGGAGACTTCCCACACCTTCATTGAAAATGATTGGCTATTTGTTTCAACATTCAATCCTGTGTGTAAAATTTAAGTCCCAATGTGGTGGTTACTTTTGATTGTTGACTTGACACACTGTAGAATCATTTGGGAAAAGAGTCTTACTGAAGTCTATGTCCTGTTGGCTGGTCAACATGCCAGTGACAAGTTATCTCGATCATATACATTGCAATAGGAATACCTGCCCGTGGTAGGGGGCATCTTTCCCTAGGCAGGGGGCTTCTGGATTGTCCAAGAATGGAGAGAGTAAGTGAAGGTTAGTAGGCATGCATGTGCCCTTTAAATTCTGATCCTGGTTACGGATGTGATGCAATCAGCTCTCTTAAACTTCTGCCTCTGTGCTTTCCCACCTATAGTAGATTATAAACTGGAATTGTGACCCATAATAAAGTCTTTCCTCACTAAGTTGCTCATGTAAGGATACTTTATCACAGCAACAGAAAAGGAGATACTGGGGTACTGGGGTACGGTACCCACACAGCAACTATAGGAATGAATGGATAATACCATTCCATACAATAGTGAGACACTCTTTGGCTCACATCCAAGTACCAATAAGATACCTCATTGTTCCACAGTCTCCAGCTGGAAGCATGTGTACTTGTTCCTTACTCAATGGCACAGGGACAGTGGACAGTGAAGAATGGGCTCAGTCTCTGCTCCTTACTGCAGTTCCTACAACTAAGTCTCTACAGGTGCCAAGCTCTGACCCAGCAGGCTGGCACAGCTCTTTCACTCTAATCCTTAGCACATTCACCAGAGACATGCATGGGAGACATCCCATCACAGGTAGAAAACCGCTATAGAGCTGAGGTGGAGGAAGCACTGCAGTGTGGCCTAGAGCTGCGGCCTGAAGTCCCCTAGGTCCCAGAACTTACATGGCTGGGTGTGCGGTCCCATCTCTCACACCACTCCATGGCTCAGGGTCCTCAGGAGGTGCGAAGCGCAGTGGTCCTACAGGAGGCTTGGCAAAGGGAATTCCCAGGAAGGCATGGACATCAGATTTAGTGTCCTTCACATGGACAATGCTGCCTCTCACCTGGCCCGTGTGCGTGTTCCTGACGGGGCTGGCTGAGTCCTGGCCTGTAAGAGGAGAGATGCCGTCAGCTGTCACCACACTTGGGATTTCTACATCATCATCACTTTGGTACATTTAGAAGGTTAACCTGGATCATCTCAGTTCAGCAGTAGGAGCTGGATTCTATAGGGACAGAAACTTTGTCCATTGACTATCTTGCAAACTGACAGGGCTCTTCCCTAGTCAAGAAAATGCCAGGCTCAGAGATATTTAGCATTATGAAGGAATTGTCATTATCCAAATTCAGTAGGATTTCCAGCCACAACCACACTCAGAGGAGGGACATGTCCTTCTTGTTCTTCTGTCCCTGTTGCCTCCTCAGTATGTGCTAACTTCAGAACTCTCTGACCCACATGTGCCCTGGTGGGGCATTAGAAAGCATACAGTCAGTCCTCACACTGTAATATGTCCTTCTCCACCAGCTCCTTTTCCCTCCACAAGCTCAGCCTCTGACTTTGAAGAACTGGGACAGCTCTGACCGAAGTCCCCTCTGCTCATGTAGATAGTCTCACCATGCACATGCTGGAGGAGAAGCGGAAGCCCACATGCTACCACATACAGCCAACCAGGACTTCTAGTCAAAGGCATGGATGAGTCTCAGGCCTAAACCTGTGCTGTTGCCGAAAGTCTCACAGCAGGAAACAAAACAGATTGGCCTGGCCAAGGCAAGAATTTGTACCTTTGGGGTGTAGGTGTAGACATTTGATTGGATGGGGCAAAGTTCTTATTGCAGAAGAACTGATAAGGCAGAAACCAGAGAGAGTCAAGATCTAGCAGGCAGGTCAAAGCCACCTCTGCGGTTTCTGCTCCTTCCCTGGCCTCTTGAACAGACACAACACGGCATCTGAAGTCCTTCTGCAGTGCCAGGATCTCTGACCCCTAATATGGAGTCATCAGAATCCCTGGTTCTCTTACTCACCAGCCGAACATAGGTGTTGCTGTGAAGATCACTGAGCAGAAAGCTGTATCAGGAGAAATCATAGGGCTCTTGTCAATTGGTACACAGTCAAGATGCTTCCTGTTGACTGACATTACAAGAACCATAATTTAATTAATATCCGAAATTGGCCTTCACACTACTGCATGAATCCTGCAAAAGCTAGAACCCTGGGAAGGGATAGGTTTGTTATGTGTGGGGTGCCTGGGATTTGGGGATCTAGAAAAAGAGAGATAGAGCCCCTAAATGACAGAGAGAGTATACTTAGGAGAAGACCAAGAGGCAGACAGAGTAACAGTCATCACTATTGTACGATGGCATAAAGTACAAGAGAATATTTTTAATTGAGGGCCCACCAAAGATTTAGGGACATCAGTAAATTAATAATATGGAAGCTGAAGGAGCATGATCATGTCAAAAGCAACCAAAGAATCTCAGAGGGTCTGTGAAAGTTAGAAATAATATCTATACAAGGGTAGGTACTTAGGGAGGCAGGAATAGGATGCTCTTCTCCTGGACATATCTGGATCTTCTAATGCACCCAATCCATTGCAAAACATACATCAGAGTCAAATATATTCACAGAGGATATGAGCTTGTTTGCATGAACCTCATATTATCTCCAAGCCCTGAGGACTGGGAAGAAACTTCAGCAGACAACACACACACCTACAGAGAGAGAGACAGAGACAGAGGGACACAGACACAGACAGACACACATAAACACACAGACACAGAGAGACACACAGACTCACACATACACATTGACACAACCACCCCAACACACACATACATAGAGACACAAACACACACAGATACACATACATACAGATTCACACACAGACACAATCACACAGACAGAGCCATGAACACACACAGCCAGAGACAGACAAACCCAACACACACACACACAAACCCAACACACACACACACACACACACACACACACACACACACACAAATTATGATCATCATCGCTGTCTGTGCCAGGACTCACTTGAGAGATTGCTAGGAAAATCACAGCTGTGTCCTACACATAAAACACCCGACCTACTGTACTAAGGATTAGGAAATGGTGATGGAAAACCATCCAATGACCTAAAAGTCCTGTATGTTCCAAGTCTTGATATTAAGGGATGGTAAGCAGTTGAACACCATGGCTTTGTTAATTCTTCTTTACCTGAGAAAAGGTTCTGCTTCGGATGCTGTGTGTTCCATAAGCAGTCCTGATACTGCAGAAGTTGACATACCTGATGAACTGCCACAAGAGATGTTAAAAGCATCAAACTGGCCTGGTGAATCTTCTGTTGCTGCCCTCCCTTATCCAACCCACATGAATTAGCATCTTGGGTGCCATGATTGTCAGTGATGCCAGGGCCACAAAAGAGCAATTTTCAACATCTTTATGAGTTCAAATGCTCACCCTGTCCCCTGTGACTTGCTGCCTACAATGGCTTACCACACAGCCTCTCTGTCCACATATCTAACTGAGGGCACCAGCCACTGATGCCTGACAGTTGTAACAGACAACAAATACTGAAATGGTCATGCTTAGAGCCTGGCTGTGCCCACAAAGCTTTATCTTCTGAGAAAACTATGAAATCCTGTGTGCTCAGGTGAAATGTCCTTCTGGCTGTAAGCTAAAAGGCCATGCTCTACAACAGGAGCCATTGGTGGAACTCAAATTAAGTGAACCTATTTCTTCTTTTTCTGCTTTCATTTAAATTAAGTGTTTGAGACAGAATATTGTCTGTTCTCCAGACTGGCCTGCTATCTGAGCTTCTTGGGTTCTGGGTTTACAGGTATATCACAGAGCATCCGGCTAACACATCTGCTCTAAGTAATCCTGGGCATGCCCACACAAGGCTCCGACAACTTGATGTCCCCAAGTATGTTGCAGAATAGGGTGAAACGCGGGAGGTGGTAGGATTCAACTCCATCCTTCTTACAGCTGTCAGTGACTCTAAGCATAGGAATCCAAACATAGAATGTTTCACTACAAGTGAGTCAGGCAGATCTTCCTGTATGGAGAACCCTGGTGACCTTCCAGAGTCTGGTGACCCACAGCAGGGGTCACAGGTGAGGCAAGTTCAGTGGATCAGATTGGGGAGGCTTAGCAAGAGGTTAATGAAGTTTACAGTATCAGATTGGCGAGCTCCAGGAGGAGGTGTGGGTGGGGACCTTCAATTGCAGCACACACTCTCTGGGCAGAAAGCCATTCTGGTTCAACTTCTGATAAGGGGCTGAAAGTGGCTGACAGGCTCAGAGCACACATGCCATTTGCACTGAAATCCAGCCTGCCTTTGTCCCGGCTTATGTGCATGGTGAAGTGAACCCAGGGGCTGTTAAGGTCAACTGAGGTATGGTGGGTGCACCAGGGACTTCTGTATACCCTAATAACTTGTCACAGTGCCCTGTTGAAGGATGCCACCCTGTTCAATCCTAGAGCTTGCCACATGCCGAGATACTTGGCAGCATGAATAGATTATATTATTATTATTATCCAAACGTCCAGTAGCAGTTACAGCTACAAATGCACTAATGGAAAAGATCCACCTTTTCCTTTATCATCTGACTTGCAGGTCCAGCATAACTCAGATCCCCTCCCTCTGGGCTGGATCCTCAGTATGGGTGAACTCCTCTGGCATCCTTTGCTTGGTGGAGGGCTACTCTGTGTCCTTGATTGTGTATTTAGGTCTGTGTACTTTGGCCAGCGCATTTGTAGTTAGTTATCTCTTTCCACAACGTGTGTTCATGGGTTGAACTTTCGCCGCCAGTTTGGAGGCAGGCTTCCTTGATTGCCAAGTCATTTCACAGGCCCTGGTGAGGGAATTTGGAGATACACATTTCTAAGAAATTTTTCTGACACCTCGGTGACTTACTCCTCTCTGTGGCCTCAGCCTCTGAGTCAGCAGAACTCACCAGTTTTAACCAAGGTCCCCTATGTCCCCCTTAAGAGTTTTAAGTGGAGGTCCTTGATACTCTTGGAATTGATCTTTGTACAAGGAGATAAAAATGGATCAATTTGCAAGCTAACAGCCAGTTGAACCAGCACCATTTATTGAAAAGGCTATCTTTTTCCCACAGGATGGTTTTTAGCATCTTTGTCAAACATCAAGTGACCATAGGTATGAGGGTTCATTTTTGGGCCTTCAATTCTATTCCATTGATCTACTTGCTTGTCACTGTACCAATACCATGTAGTTTTCATCACTATTGCTCTGGAGTATAGCTTGAGGTCAGGGATGGTGATTCTGCTAGAAGTTCTTTTATTGTTGAGAATAGTTTTCGCTGTCCTAGGTTTTTTGTTATTCTAGATAAATTTGGAAATTGCTCTTTCTAACTCTATGATGAATTGGGTTGGAGTTTTGATGGGGATTTCATTGAATCTGTCGATTGCTTTTGGCAAGATGACCATTTTTACTCTATTAACCCTGGAATCTATGAGCATGGGAGATCTTTTGAACTTCTGAGCTCGTCTTCAATTTCTTTCTTCAGAGACTTGAAGTTCTAGTCATACAGATCTTTCACTTGCTTGGTTAGAGTCACACCAAGGTATCTTATATTTCCCTAATTTCTTTCTCGGCCTCTTTATCCTTTGAGTATAGGAAGGCTACTGATTTGTTTGAGTTAATTTTAAATACAGCCACTTTGCTGAAGTTGTTTATCTGATTTAGGAGTTCTATGGTGGAATTTTGGGGATCACTTAAGAATAAATCATCTGCAAATAGTGATACTTTGACTTCTTCCTCTTCAATTTGAACTCCTTTGACCCTTTTTTTCCTAATTGCTCTGCGTAGGATATTGAGTACTATATTGAACAGGTAGGGAGAGAGTGGACAACCCTCTCTAGTCCCTGATTTCATTAGGATTGCTTCACGTTTCTCTCCATGTAGTTTGATGTTGGATACCCATTTGTTTTATATTGCTTTTACTATGTTTTGGAATGGGCCTTCAATTACTGAACTTTCCAAGACTTTTATCATGAAGGGGTGCTGAGTTTTGTCAAATGCTCTCAGGATCTAATGAAATGACTATGTGTTTTTTCTTTGAGTTTGTTTATATAGTGGATTACATTGATGGATTTCCATATACTGAACCATCCCTGCATCCTTGTGATTAAGCCTACTTGAACATGGTGAATTATGATTTTGATGTGTTCTTGGATTCAGTTGGCAAGAATTTTATTGTGTATTTTTGCATCAATATTCATAAGGGAAATTAGTCTGAAGTTCCTTTCCTTATTTGGTCTTTGTTGGTTTAGGTATCAGAGTAATTTTAGCTTCATAAAACAAATTGGGTAGTGTTCCATCTGTTAATATTTTGTGGAGTATTTTGAAGAGTACTGGAATTAGGTCTTCTTTGAAGGTCTGATAGAACGCTGCATTGAACAAATCTTGTCCTGTTGGGTTTTTTTTGTTGTTTTTTCTTTTTGTTTTTGTTTTTTTTGTTGTTGTTGTTGTTTTTTGGTTGGGAGACTATTAATGATTGCTTCTATTTCTTTACAGATTATGGGATTTTAAAAATCATTTATCTTTTCCTGATTTATCTTTGGTACCTGCCATCTGTCTAGAAAATTTCATCTAGTATTTCCAGTTTTGTTGAGTATAGGATTTTGTTGTAGGATCTGATGATTATTTGGATTTACTCAGTATCTCTTGTTATGCCTCCCTTTTCATTTCTGATTTTGCTGATTTGGATACTGTCTCTGTGCCATCAGGTTAGTTTGGCTAAGGGTTTATCTACCTTGTTTTTTGTTGTTGTTGTTGTTGTTTTGTTTGTTTATTTTTTGTTTTTTGTTTTTTTTAGAACCAGCTCCTGGTTTGGTTGATTCTTTGTATACTTCTTTTTGTTTCTACTTGGTTGATTTCAGCCCTGAGTTTGATTATTTCCTGCCATCTACTCCTCTTGCGTGTATTTGCTTCTTTTTGTACTAGAACCTTCAGCTGTGCTGGTAAGCTGCTAGTATATGCTCTTTCTAGTTTCTTTTTGGAGGCACTCAGAGTTATGAGTTTTCCTCTTAGCACTGATTTCATTGTGTCCCATAAGTTTGGGTATGTTGTGCCTTCATTTTCAATAAATTCTAAAATATCTTTAATTTCTTTCTTTATTTCTTCCTTGACCAAGTTATCATTGAGTAGAATATTGTTCAGTTTCTATGTGTATGTGTGCTTTCTGTTGTTTTAGTTGTTATTGAAGACCAGCCTTAGTCCGTGGTGATCTGATAGGGTGCATGGAATTATTTCATTCTTCTTTTTTTTATTTTTTTTTTAATTTTTATTTTCTATATTCTATGTTTACATTCCAAAGGCTTTCCCCTTTCCCAGTTACCCCCACCATATGTCCCATAATTCCTCTCCCCCCTGCTATTCCCCACTCATTCCCCCCCCATGATTTCTCTGTTCTGGGTCTACAATACTGGATCCAATCTTTACAGGCCCAGGGTCCTCTTTTCTTCTTCTTGGGAGTCATTTGACTTGCTAATTGTGCCTTGCGTATTTAGGGCTTCTGGGCTCATTAATATCCACTTATCAGTGATTGCATTTCATGTGTATTCTTTTGTGATTGGGTTAACTCACTTAGGATGATAGTTTCCAGGTCTAACCATTTACCTACAAATTGCATGCGTTCATTATTTTAAATTGCTGAGTAGTACTCCATTGTATAAATATACCACATTTTCTGTATCCATTCCTCTTTTGAGGGATATCTGGGTTCCTTCCAATTTCTGGCTATTATAAACAAGGCTGCTATAAACATAGTGGAGCATGTGTCTTTATTGTATGCAGAGGAATCCTCTGGGTATATGCCCAGGAGTGGTATGCAGGGTCCTTTGGAAGTGGCATGCCCAATTTTCTGAGGAACCGCCACACTGATTTCCAGAGCGGTTTTACCATTTTGCAATCCCACCAACAGTGGAGGAGTGTTCTTCTTTCTCCACATCCTCGCCAGCACTTGTTGTCTCTCGAGTTTTTAATCTTAGCCATTCTGACTGGAGTGAGGTGGAATCTCAGGGTTGTTTTGATTTGCATTTCCCTGATGACTAATGATGTTGAACATCTCTTAAGGTGTTTCTCGGCCATCCGAATATCTTCTGGTGAAAATTCTTTGTTTAGCTCTGTACCCCATTTTTTAATAGGGTTATTTGGTTCTTTGGGATCTAACTTCTTGAGTTCTTTGTATATATTGGATATTAGCCCTCTGTCGGATGTGGGGTTGGTGAAGATCATTTCCCACGTTGTTTGGTTGCCGTTTTGTCCTTCTGACCGTGTCCTTTGCCTTACAGAAACTTTGTAATTTTATGAGGTCCCATTTGTCAATTCTTGATCTTAGAGCATAAGCTATTGGTGTTCTGTTCAGGAACTTTCCCCCTGTGCCCATGTCCTCCAGGGTCTTCCCAAGTTTCTTTTCTAATAGTTTCAGTGTGTCTGGTTTTATGTGGAGGTCCTTGATCCACTTGGAGTTGATCTTAGTAGAAGGAGATAAGAGTGGGTCAATTCGCATTCTTTTGCATGTTGACCTCCAGTTGAACCAGCACCATTTGTTGAAAAGGCTATCTTTTTTCCACCGGATGGTTGTGGCTCCTTTATCAAAGATCAAGTGACCATAAGTCTGTGGGTTCATTTCTGGGTCTTCAATCCTATTCCATTGATCTACCTGCCTGTTGCTGTACAATTACCATGCAGTTTTTAACACAATTGCTCTGTAGTACAGCTTGAGGTCAGGGATATTGATTCCCCCAGAAGTCCTTTTATTGTTGAGAATAGTTTTAGCTATCCTGGGTTTTTTGTTGCTCCAGATGAATTTGAGAATTGCTCTTTCTAGATCTATGAAGAATTGATTTGGGATTTTGATGGGGATTGCATTGAATCTGTAGATAGCTTTTGGCAAGATGGCCATTTTTACTATATTGATCCTGCCAATCCAGGAGCAAGAAATATTTTTCCATCTTCTGAGGTCTTCTTCGATTTCTTTCTTCAAGGACTTGAAGTTCCTGTCATAGAGATCTTTCACTTGTTTGGTTAGAGTTACACCAAGGTACTTTATATTGTTTGTGGCTATTGTGAAGGGTGTTATTTCCCTAACTTCTTTCTCAGCCTGCTTGTCCTTTGAGTACAAGAAGGCTACTGATTTGCTTGAGTGAATTTTAAAATCCAGCCACTTTGCTGAAGTTCTTTATCAGCTGTAGAAGTTCTCTGGTGGAGTTTTTTGGATCGTTTAAGTAGACTATCATATCGTCTGCAAATAATGATACTTTGACTTCTTCCTTTCCAATTTGTATCCCTTTGACTTCCTTATGTTGTCTAATTGCTCTCGCTAGAACTTCAAGTACTATATTGAAAAGATATGGAGAGGGCAGCCTTGTCTAGTCCCTGATTTTAGTGGGAATGCTTCAAGTTTCTCTCCATTTATTTTGATGTTGGCTACTGGTTTGCTTTTACTATGTTTAGGTATGGGCCTTGAATTCCTGCTCTTTCCAAGTCTTTTAGCATGAAAGGATGCTGAATTTTGTCGAATGCTTTTTCAGCGTCTAATGAGATGACCATGTGGTTTTTTTTCTTTCAGTTTGTTTATGTAGTGGTTTACATTGATGGATTTCCGTATATTGAACCATCCCTGCATCCCTGGAATGAAGCCTACTTGATCACGGTGAATGATCGTTTTGATATGCTCTTGGATTCGGTTGGCAAGAATTTTATTTAGTATTTTTGCATCAATATTCATAAGAGAAATTGGCCTGTAGTTCTCTTTCTTTGTTGGATCTTTTTGTGGTTTAGGTATCAGCGTAATTGTGGTTTCGAAGAACGAGTTGGGCAGTGTCCCTTCTGTCTCTATTTTGTAGAATAGTTTGAGGAGTATTGGTGTTAAATCTTCTTTGAAGGTCTGGTAGAATTCTGCACTAAAACCATCTGGTCCCGTACTTTTTTTGGTTGGGAGGCTTTCTATAACCCCTTCTATTTCTTTAGGGGTTATGGGACCGTTTAGCTGATCTACTTGATGCTGATTTAATTTTGGTATTTGGTATCAGTCTAGGAAATTGTCCATTTCCTCCAGATTCTCCAGTTATTTTGAGTATAGGCCTTTGTAGTAGGATCTGATGATCTTTTGAATTTCCTCCGTTTCTGTTGTTATATCCCCCTTTTCATTTCTAATTTTGTTAATTTGGATACTGTCTCTGTGCCCGTTGGTTAGTCTAGCTAAGGGTTTATCTATCTTGTTGATTTTCTTGAAGAACCAGCTCTTGGTTTTGTTGATTCTTTGTATGGTTCTCTTTGTTTCTACTTGATTGATTTCAGCCCTTAGTTTGATGATTTCCTCTCTTCTACTCCTCCTGGGTGAGTTAGCTTCTTTTTGTTCCAGGGCCTTCAGGTGTGCTGTTAAGTTTCTAGTGTATGCTCTCTCCAGTTTCTTTTTGGAGGCACTCAGGGCTATGAGTTTTCCTCTTAGCACTGCTTTTATTGTGTCCCAGAGATTTGGGTAGGTCGTACTGCTTTCATTGTGTCCCAGAGATTTGGGTAGGTCATACCTTCATTTTCATTGAAGTCTAAAAAGTCTTTGATTTCTTTCTTTATTTCTTCCTTGACCAAGGTGTCATCGAGTAGAGTATTGTTCAGTTTCCATGTGTATGTGGGTTTTCTGTTGTTCTTCTTGCTATTGAAGACCACTTTTACTCCATAGTGATCCGATAGGAGACATGGGATTAGTTCAGTCTTCTTGTATATGTTGAGGTCTGTCTTGTGACCAATTATATGATCAATTTTTGAGAAGGTACTGTGCGGTGCTGAGAAAAAGGTATACTCTTTTGCTTTAGGATGGAATGTTCTATATATATCTGTTAAATCCAATTGGTCCAAAGCTTCAATTAGTTTCACTGTGTCCCTGTTTAGTTTCTGCTTTCCTGATCGGTCCATTTAGGAGAGTGGAGTGTTGAAGTCACCTACAATCATTGTGTTAGGTGCGATGTGTGCTTTAAGCTTTAGTAAAGTTTCTTTTACGAATGAGGGTGCCCCTACATTTGGCGCATAGATGTTCAGTATTGAGAATTCTTTTTGGTGGATTTTCCCTTTGACAAGCAGGAAGTGACCTTCTGTGTCTCTTTTGATGACTTTAGGTTGAAAGTCAATTTTATCTGATATTAGAATGGCTACTCCGGCTTGTTTCCTGGGACCATTTGCTTGTAAAACTGTCTTCCAGACTTTTACTCTAAGGTGGTGTTAGTCTTTGACACTGAGATGTGTTTCCTATATTCAGCAAAATGTAGGGTCCTGTTTCCATATCCAGTCTGTTAGTCTGTGTCTTTTGATTGGGGAATTGAGTCCATTGATATTAAGAGATATTAAGGAATAGTAATTATTACTTCCTGACATTTGGGGCATTATTGTTATTATTATTATTATTATTATTATTATTATTATCATTGTATTTGAGTGGTTCTCTTCTTTTGGGTTGGATGAGATGGGGTTTCTATCTTGTTTCTTCTGGGTTGTTGTTTCCCCCCTTGTGTTGCTATTTTTCCCCTATTATCCTTTGTAGGGCTGGGTTTGTAGATAAGTATCTTGCAAATTTGGTTTTGTCGTGGAATATCTTGGTTTCCCCATCTATGGCAATTGAGAGTTTTGCTGGGTATAGTAGTTTTGGCTGAAGTTTGTGTTCTCTTAGGGTCTGCATGAGGTCTGCCCAGGATCTTCTACCTTTCATGGTCTCAGGTGAGAAATCTGGTGTAATTCTGATAGGTCTTCCTTTATATGTTACTTGTCCTTTTTCTCTTACTGCCTTTAATATTCTTTCTTTGTTTAGTACATTTGGGGTTTTGATTATTATGTGACGGGAAGTATTTCTGTTCTGGTCCAGTCTATTTGGGGTTCTATAGGCTTCTTGTATATTCATGGGCATCTCTCTCTTTAGGTTGGGGAAGTTTTCTTCCATAATTTTGTAGAAGATATTTGCTGGCCCTTTAAGTTGTAGATCTTCATTCTCATCTATACCTATAATCCTTAGGTTTAGTCTTCTCATTGTGTCCTGGATTTCCTGAATGTTTTGGGTTACCAGCTTTTTGCATTTTGCATTTTCTTTAATTGTTGAATCCATGGTTCCTATGGTATCTTCAGCATCTGAGATTCTGTCTTCTATCTCTTGTATTCTATTGTTGATATTTGCATCTATGACTCCTGATTTCTTCCCAAGGTTTTCTATCTCCAACGTTGTCTCCCTTTGCGATTGCTTAGTTGTTTCTACTTCTGTTTTTAGATTTTGTATGGTTTTGCTCAGATCTTTCAGTTGCTTGTTTGTGTTTTCCTGTAATTCTTTAAGGGATTTTTGTGTTTCCTCTTTTATGACTTCTACTTGTTGACCCATGTTCTCTTGTATTTCTTTAAGTGATTTTTGTTTCTCCCCCTTATTGGGATTCATTTTTTCCTCTATATTCTCCTGGATTTCTTTAAGTGATTTTTGTGTCTGCCTTGTATGGGCTTCTAGCTTTTGATCTATTTTCTCCTCTATTACTTTAAGAAATTTATCTAAGTGATCCTCAATCTGCATCTTTACCATTGATTTTAGATCTGAGTCTTGTTTTCTGGTGTGTTGAGATATCCGAGATTTAATTGTGTTTGCCTTGTAATGGCTTCTAGCTTTTGATCTATTTTCTCATGTATTACTTTAAGAGATTTATCTAAGTGTTCCTCTATCAGCATCCTGACCAGTTATTTTAGATCTGAGTCTTGTTTTTCTGGTGTTTCGGGGTATCCAAGATTTATTGCTGTCGGGGAACTGGGTTCGGATGCCGCCATACTGCCTTGATTTCTGTTAGTAACGATCTTACGTTTGCCTTTTGCCATCTGGTTAACTCTGGTGTTAGTTGGTCCTGTAGATACTAGCTGGTGCTTGACCCTCCTGTGGCCTCCTAAGGCTATTTCCCCGTGAGTGGGACACCTGAACCACTGCCCTGCAGGGCTCCTGCTCACAGATTGCTGACAGGTGGCCTGAGTCCCCCGAGGTCTTAAACTCAGGATATTCCAGGTACTTGGTTCCATCTGTTGGTCGGCTGCTCTGCACTGCTCCTGCTCAGGGTTTGCTGTCTGTTATCCTGTTTCCCCAGGAGTCTTAAAGTTGGGATATCTCAGTTATCTGGTTCCGCCTGCTGGTCCAAAGCTGCTGGGAAGCTGGCTGGGTCCGGCTTCCCCGCCTCCGGCTGGATGGGAAGCTGCAGGCAAGGTTGCAGCTGCCTGCAGGGAGCTCAGGGTCCACCCCGCGAGCACAGAGCACAGGCTCGGCCGCTGTGCCCCTAACCGCTACTCTGTGCGCAGCTCCCGTTCCAGGCCTGAGTCCCCAAAGGTCTTTAACTCGGGCTATCTCGGGTACCTGGTTCCGCGCCGGCTGGGTCTATTTCAATCTTCTTATAACTGCTGGGGTCTGTTTTGTGACCAAGTATATGGTCAATTTTGGAGAAGGTTCCATGAGGTGCTGAGAAGAAGGTATCCAATGAGAAGGGTGCAATGTATGCTTTGAGCTTTAGTAAAGTTTCTTTATGAATGTGGGTGCCCTAGTATTTGGAACATATATATTCAGAATTGAGAGTTCATCTTGGTTGATTTTTCCTTTGATGAGTATGAAGTGTCCTTCTTTATCTTTTTGTTTGTTTGTTTTTTAATTTTTATTTTCTATATTCTATGTTTACATTCCAAAGGCTTTCCCCTTTCCCAGTCCCCCACCCCCCACCATACGTGCCATAATTCCTCTCCCCCTGAACTATTCCCCAATCATTTCCCCTCCCCCCACAGTTTCTCTGTTCTGGGTCTACAAAACTGGATCCAATCTTTACAGGCCCAGGGTCCTCTCCTTTCTTCTTCTTGGGAATCATTTGACTTGCTAATTGTGCCTTGAGTATTTAGGGCTTCTGGGCTCATTAATATCCACTTATCAGTGATTGTATTTCATGTGTATTCTTTTGTGATTGGGTTAACTCACTCAGGATGATATTTTTCAGATCTAATCATTTACCTACAAATTGCATGAATTCATTATTTTTAATTGCTGAGTAGTATTCCATTGTATAAATATACCACATTTTCTGTATCCATTCCTCTTTTGAGGGATAATTGGGATCCTTCCAATTTCTGGCTATTACAAACAAGGCTACTATATACATAGTGGAGCATGTGTCTTTATTGTATGCAGGGGAATCCTCTGGGTATATGCCCAGGAGTGGTATGCCAGGGTCCTCTGGAAGTGGCATGCCCAATTTTCTGAGGAACCACCAAACTGATTTCCAGAGCAGTTTTACCATTTTGCAATCCCATCAACAATGGAGGAGTGTTCCTCTTTCTCCACATCCTCACCAGCACTTGTTGTCTCTTGAGTTTTTTTCTATATTCTATGTTTACATTCCAAAGGCTTTCCCCTTTCCCAGTTCCCACCCACCATAGTTCCCATAGTTCCTCTCCCCCCCCAACTGTTCCCCAATCATTCCCCCTCCCCCCTCGGTTTCTTTTTTTTTTAATTTTATTTTCTATATTCTATGTTTACATTCCAAAGGCTTTCCCCTTTCCCAGTTCCCACCCACCATAGTTCCCATAGTTCCTCTCCCCCCATCTGTTCCCCAATAATTCCCCCTCCCCCCTCGGTTTCTTTACTAAACTGGAAGCAATCTTTACAGGCCCAGAGTCCTCTCCTTTCTTCTTCTTGGGAATCATTTGACTTGCTATTTGTGTCTTGAGTATTTAGGGCTTCTGGGCTCATTAATATCCACTTATCAGTGATTGCATTTCATGTGTATTCTTTTGTGATTGGGTTAATTCACTCAGGATGATATTTTCCAGGTCTAACCATTTACCTACAAATTGCATGAATTCATTATTTTTAATTGCTGAGTAGTATTCCATTGTATAAATATACCACATTTTCTGTATCCATTCCTCCTTTGAGGGATATTTGGGCTCCTTCCAATTTCTGGCTATTATAAACAAGGCTGCTATAAACATAGTGGAGCATGTGTCCTTATTGCATGCAGGGGAATCCTCTGGGTATATGCCCAGGAGTGGTATGCCAGGGTCCTCTGGAAGTGACATGCCCAATTTTCTGAGGAACCGCCAAACTGATTTCCAGAGCGGTTTTACCATCTTAGCCATTCTGACTGGTGTGAGGTGGAATCTCAGGGTTGTTTTGATTTGCATTTCCCTGATGACTAATGATGTTGAACATCTCTTAAGGTGTTTCTTGGCCATCTGTATTTATTCTGGTGAAAATTCTTTGTTTAGCTCTGTACCCCATTTTTTGATAGGGTTATTTGGTTCTTTGGGGTCTAACTTCTTGAGTTCTTTGTATATATTAGATATTAGCCCTCTGTCAGATGGGGTCCTGCTTATGTGTCCAGTCTGTTAGTCTATGTCTTTTTATTGGATAATTGAGTCCATTGATATTATGAGATATTAAGGAGAACTTATTGTTGCTTCCTATTATTTTTTTTATTAGAGGTGATGTTTGTGTGTATCTCACTTCCTTTTGGTTTGTTAAAAGAAGATTAATTTCTTCCTTTTTCCAGTGTGTAGTTTCCCTCATTTTGTTGGTGTTTTCCATTCATCATACTTTGAAGGGCTGGATTTGTGGGAAGATATTGTGTAAATTTGTTTTTGTCATGGAATACCTTGGTTTCTCCATCTATGGTAATTGAGAGATTTGCTGAATATGGTAACCTGCACATAGGTGGCATTTGTGTTCCCTTAGGGCCTGTATGACATCTGCCTAATATATTCTGGCTTTCATAATCTCTGGTGAGAAGTCTGTTGTAAGAAATCTGCCTTTATAAGTTACTTGACCTTTTCCCCCTTACTGCTTTTAATATTTTTTCTGTGTTTAGTGCATTTTGTGTTTTGATTATTATGTGATGGAAAGAATTCCTTTTCTAGTCCAAACTGTTTGGAGTTCTGTAGGCTTCTTGTATGTTCATGGCCATCTCTTGCTTTAGGTTAGGGAAGTTTTCTTGTATAATTTTGTTGAAGACATTTATTGGCTCTCTAAGTTGGAAATATTCACTCTCTTCTATACCTATAATCCTTAAGTTTTGTCTTCTCTTTTTCTCCTGGATTTCCTGGATGTTTTGGGTTAGGTACTTTTTGCATTTTTCATTTTCTCTGACTATTGTTTCAATGCTCTCCATGGTATCTTTCGCAACTGAGATTCTCTCTTTTATCTTTTGTATTTTGTTGTTGATGCTTGTATCCATGGCTCCTGACTTCTTTCCTAGGTTTTCTATGTCCAGAGTTGCTTCCCTTAGTGATTTCTTTATTGTTTCTAGCTCCATTTTTAGATCCTGAATGGTTTTGTTCAATTCCTTCACCAGTTTTGTTGTGCTCTCCTATTGTTCTTTAAGGGCTTCTACCTGTTTTCTTGTGTTCTCCTATATTTCTTTAAGGGGGGGAGTTCTTAATCTCTTTCTTTAAGTCCTCTATCAACATCATGAGCTGTGATTTTAAATCCATATCTTGCTTTTCTGGTTTGTTAGGGGCATCCAGGACTTATTGTTGTGGGAGAATTGGGTTTGGATGGTGCCATGTCGCCTTGATTTCTGTTAGTAATGTTCCTACATTTGCCTTTGACATCTGGTTATCTCTGATGTTAGTTGGTGCTGCTGTCTCTGGTTGGCACCTGTACCTCCTGTGGGCCTGCAAGCCTGTCTCAGCACCCCTGTGTGACCAACTCTCCCCTGGCACAGAGTGTTGTGGTGCTGCCTAGCTCCTGGATGCAGGTGGAGCCTGTACTGGCCCTGTCCCAGCTGCTCTGCCACTCCTGTGTTCCCTATGTAGAGGTGTGATGCAGGGCAACATGTTACCCCGATGCTTACAGGCAGGGAATAGGCTTTTTTTTAATCAAAGTTTTAAAAGCTAAGTTTAAATAAGACATGGTTTAATGTGTTGTAGGCGTTAGCCCTATGTCTCCCTATATCCCCTTCATTTATTGTTATTTGAGGAGTGAGTAGGCTTGGTCTAAGATGCCTTGTCCATGGACATTGTAAGGTATTACCAGAGGGGTTGCCTATTCCCCATTTTTTCTGCAGTCTGGTTGTCTGATTTTACAGCAAATGTTACACCTATCATAACTGCCATTTCATGGATGCAATTTTCATGGCTTCCCTGGAATGGCAGAAGTAATAAAATCTGGGGATAAATATCAGTTGTACAGACACAAACAAAATAATACTAAAAAAATGAAAAAAACAAAAAGATGGGTATTTTTTAAAAATAGGACCTTCGACAAACCCTTTTCCAAAAAATTAAAAGGTAGAGAGAGAAGACTCAAATTAACACAACTAGAAATAAAAAATGGGACATAACAACAGACACTGAGGAAATCCAGAGACTCCTAAGAACATACTTTCAAAACCTGCACTCCACCAATTTTGAAAAGCTAAAAGAAAAAGATAATTTTCCCAGGACATACCACATACCAATGTTGAATAAATAGGATAAGCAATTCAAAGAGATCTGTAACCCCCAGTGAAATAGAAGCAGTTGGTAAAAGCCTCCCAACCAAAAGAAGCACAAGTACATTAGTTTTATTGGAGAATTATATAAGAATTTCAAATAAGAGTTAGTGTCAATGCTCCTCAAGTTATCCCACAAAATAGAAACAGGTGGAAACTTGTCCAACTCATTTTATGAAGCAAAAGATATTCTGGTACTCAAACCATAATTCTCCTCATAAACATATATACACATATAATCAAGTCTTGTAATCTGAACCCAAGAACACATTGAAAGGTCATCCTCCGTGATCAAATAGACTCTATCCCAGAGCTGCAGGGATGGATCAACACAGATAAATTGACAAGTGTAATGTATCATACAAACAAACTAAAAAAAAAAACACATGGTCAAATCCTTAGATGCAGAAAAGGCCTTTGATATAGTCCAATAGGTGTCTTGATAAAATTTTGAAGAGATTATAGATGCACCTCAACATTATAAAGGTGGTTTAGCATGAGGCCATGGGCAACACCAACTTAAATGGAGAGAAAATGAAAATGATTCCACCGGTATCAGGAACAAGACAAATTTGTTCACTCTCTCCATGCCCATTCACTATAGCACTAGAATTCTAAACTAAAGCTATAACACAACTGAAAGAGAGCAAAGGTATACATATTGGAAAGGAGGAAGTCAAAACACCTGTATTTTCAGATATTAGGAAAGTATGCATAAGTGATCTAAAAAATTCCACCAGAAAACTTGAAGAGCTGAAAAATACTTTCAGCAAAGTAGCTGGGTATAAAATTAGCTCACATAAATCATTCACCCTACAATATGCAAAGACCAGTGACTGATAAAGAAATCAGGGTAATACCTTTCACAATATCTAAAAATAATATATGATATCTGAGAAAACTCAAGATAAAAAATCCAAATCATTGAAAGAAATTGAGGAAGATATCAGAAGATGTAAAGATTCCCATGCTCATGAACTGCTATGATTAACATAGCAGTTGAGATAGAACAATTTAATTGGTTGTAAATAATGCACAGTAGTCTGAAGGCTCATTAGTGGAACCATTGCCTGTCAGGAATAAGTCCTAAGATTAATCTCTAGTACAAAAAAATCCACATTCAAACTATCAAAAATGAGGTAATTATTAAAGGTCTAGTGTGTGTTCTGGGATTCTGTTCCTGGTTAGTGTGTATGTACAGAGCTGATGATCAGAGGCACACCAGCAGTAGGCACTTCAATCAGTCATGTGCATACAGAATGGAGACATCCTAAGTGGTCAGTCTCACTGAGAAGAAGGTCTTTCCTGCCAAAAGTTCAAGTCAGCAAGGACTTAATATTATCCTTTTAATGACCATGTTTGCATATCCTATCAGTAGAGGTCACAAGAAGGAATGCTTGAGACTGACATCCCAGAGAACTGTTTCTCACCACATAGCAAATCTGAGGGCTTGTTGAATTTGAATTTCTCAATTTTTAAGCTATACATTTGTAATTGTTTGTGAGATACTTAGGTTATATTGTTGTGTTTGTTTCAGGGATGTGGGTCTTGTAATATTGTCTGAGATTTGTATAATTCTCTTATTTCAGCTCACACATGTGAGAACACAGATACTAATTCCTATTCATGATCAGTGTTGTTTTAGGAACAGAATTATAAAGGCAAAAGATTTATGGAATGTAGATTTTGTAATGGTAATTATAGATATGAGAAAAGGTGAACTTGCTGAAGGAAGGTACAGGATTTGGTACAGTCAGTTGCTGCAGTCCATAGTCCCTGAATCATCCACTTCAAGTGAAGAGGGTCTGGAACTTAAAAGAAAGAGTGAGGATGGGGAGAAGACAATGGAAGTAAGGAAGGATGTAAAGAAGGAAGGAAGGAAGGAAGGAAGGGAGGAAGGAAGGAAAGAAGGAAGGAACAAAGGTAGGGAGGGGAGGAAAGAAGGAAGGGAGGAATGGATGGATGGAGGGAGGGAGGAAGGAAGGGAAGGAGAAAAGGAGGAAGGAAGAAAGGAAAAAGAAGCCTTGTCTCAATGAAGTGTTTAAGAAGTTAAGAGTATTTTGGGATTCACACGTCCACATTATTATGAGAGCTTTTATTGACTCTAAGGAATGTGTGCCCTGAATGTTAAGGAACTACACACAGAGTGGTTAACATACAAGTGTGAAAGGGCAAATGCTGAGTTAGAAATGGTTATATACTTGTTGGAACAAATAAATATAGATAAATCGACTTTGAAACCTCAGAATTAGCCCATCTGCTTTCAACCACACATGCCTTTCCTTACACAGGATGTTACAGCTCCGCATGCTTGTCATGAAAATCCTTCAGCTCCTGGATCATCTGGGGCAGAGTCTTGGTCCAGAACTGCAGCCTTCTGGCCTTCAGGGCTCGGCCCACAGCAGGCTGGGTGTTCAGCTGCATATACTGCTCATCGTGGTCCATCACAGGCCAGTAGGGGAGACCCTCACTGTTAGGGTTCCTGTGGATATGCCAGGCAGCAGGGAAGAGTGAAGGTCTCTCTGACCCAAAGCCTGATCCACTTCTTTGGTCAGGGCAGTGGATGAGCAGACCAAGGGCCTCAGTGACAGATGGACTGCTGTACTCATAGAGATACAAGTGTCACCACCACTGTCTACTCCAGGTGAAGCAAGGGGAGCAGGCTAGTTTTGTGTCTCAAGTACAAAATCTAAAGAACAGTATCACAATAGTGTGGCTACCCGACCCTGTGTCTGTGGGATGAACAGTGAGTGCAAGCTAGAAACTATCTGCCTGAGTGTGCCCTGTGTTGAAGACTATCATGTAATTAAGGACACATGCATACTAATAGAACATTGGGACCCTAGAAGAAGACTTCACAATAAAGAGGTTGAGGAAGGGGTGTGTTCTCACCCATTTCTTGCAAAGTTGGCCCAGTACTTCATCACTCTCCTCTTTAGCAGCTCTTCCTCCTCAGTGAGTTCCACTGTAGACAGAGGTAAACAAGAGTCCAAGTCTGAGCCTCATGCAGGTGCCAATTCATGCTCCCTGCAGCAACCACAGTCTGATGGCAAAACCCTAGACCTGGTTTATAGCATATTTTCTACCACTCAGAATCCAGGATCCAACCCAAACACTATTTGAAGTTTCTCAATTTCGTTCCTACACCAGTGCTCTCTCATTCTATCTAGAGCAAAGTAGAGAAACAAAGGTTCATATTCTAACTCTACTATATTTGGGGGAAGAAACTTGGGTTGTGTGTGTGTGTGTGTGTGTGTGTGTGTGTGTGTGAGCTTGGATATGGTGAACACTTATGATGTCCCCTCTCAGACTCCCAGTATTCCCAACTGGAAAGAGAGCTCAATAATCCTTCAGGAATTCATCTGATGCTCTATTCAGCTGAAGGAAACAGAAAAGACTCACAATTCATTTCCCCCAAATAGGAGCCAAAGACAAAGGGGGCGTCATCACCATGGTCTGCCCTCACATGGGATGGTCTGACATGCTTGATGAAGCTGGGTCGATGCTGGAACTCATAGAAGTAGACAGGAGTCTGGGAACCTGGAAGGAAGGACACGTGTAGACATTGCTATTTCTCCTTTGGAGCTTATCTGCCTAACCTTTGGTGACAAGAAACCTTGTTCCAAAGACATCTAGAATCAGAGATGAGTGGTGACCTTCAGACTAGAGCATTGGATATGGAAAACCTTGTTCAACATGGACCCTGGACTTCCAAGCTGAGTAGTTGACAAGACATTGAGAGTAGCTAACATGTTTCCTCTTCTAGACCTGGATAGGATGCCAGCCTTTACACTAGACATACAGATTTACTGGAGGAAATCTGCCTGCTATCAGAGACCAAACCAACATGAGTCCAGCCTGGACAGTGCAGAGCTCAGCAGGGTCCCACAGCTCTGAGCACCCCCTGTCCATGCTCTTGTTCTAGATGTACTCACGCTGGAAATGTGCCACTTGGAGAGCAGGGATCACAAACATGAAGTCCGCCAGCATCTCTCTGAACTGTGCTTTCAGGGTCTCTGAATCCTCAGTGTCCCCCATGTACTCTTCAATTATCAGGTCACTGCACCCTGGAGGCAGCATCTACACCAATAGGAATCAGGAATAATGATGACAGGCAGTCAGCAGCCTCTAAGTAAGGACTGTGACCAGTGATATAAGAGGGTTTACAGGGACAGTTTGAAGCTTTGGGGTGATTCCGCACAAGAACATACATGTATACAAACACACCACACCACACACACATACAAACACACAAACACACACACACACACAAACACACACGTTATTTCTGAGCATGACATCTGGGGAAAATATAAGGAACCCCCCATCAGGACAGGAGCTGAGGTCTCTCTCACCATCTGTGCTGCTGTGCTCTTCAGAGTAGCTGGCAGTGTGTCTCTGGTTATGTTCTCTATGATATGATAAAGGCCCATCAACTGGGAGGCAGAAGATAAATCTTAAGTTTTGGATGGTTTGGAACTACATCAAAGTAACTCTGAGCTCCCACCTATCACCATTGGTGTTTATGTTCTCAGGGGATTAGAACTAGGTCTCACCATGGGGACTCCCCAGCCACATTCATCTGTGGTGACACCAATGATGCTGGGGACAGGGTGAAAATCCTTAGAGGCCAACAGCTCCTGAGGATGCTTGGGTAGAAACTTCCCATCCACCACACCAGGGATCATCTTGAAGACCTGTACAGCATTGATGATCAGGGCTGAAGATCAGTTCTATAAATGATCCAAGGCCCATGAATATCCACAGCAATTCCCTAGAGCCTATCTCATCTCTGGGTTCTATCCACACTCTAGAAGTAACTTGAAATCATAATTAGCCTGTCTTGTTCTTCTTTCACATTGTACTGAAAGGACACCAAACCATGGAGATGAGTTAGCACATTTGAGTAGTAAGTGATTGATGGTAATCCCACACCCTGTTCATCAGGTCCTCCAAGACACACATATCTCCCAACCTGGTTAATAGCCAGGATCTCTTCTTTACTCTTTGCTCGCAGGCAGTGCATCAGGGCTTCGGAGTCCTTGGCTTCACAACCAGATAGGTTGGCTACTGTCTGTAAATGGAACAAATGATAGTTAACTCATCCCTAGCAGCAGGGAGCAGACTCCTTTTTATTCCAGTAGATGTCATTACACCTAAATAACACATCTTAGTGTCCTTTGTGTATGAAAGGAGTGAGTGGAATTCATGACATTTTCTGTCGATCAGATGTGACTGCTAGGAAAAGGCATATAATTTTGATGTTGCTTGGTGCGTGCGTGTGTGTGTGTGTGTGTGTGTGTGTGTGTGTGTGTGTATTACTTATGGGTCATGAAAGAACATTTTGTTTGTGAAGGTCAGAGAACTATCTGAGGTGTTATATGTCACCCTATAACTTATTTGATTTGACTATATGAGCTTAGCTGGCCTATGATCTTCTAGGGAGTCTTTTATCTTTGGTTTCTTTACTTCATAGGAACACTGGGTTTTCTGACACATATTGTCACCCCCAACATTGTATGGGTTCAGAGGATTGGAACTTGGGACCTCATGCTTGCATAGCAAATATTTTTATCAACTGACCCTTTTCCTCAATCATTTATTCTTGTTAGATTTCCTTTTCATCAACTGAACACAAGCCAGGATCATCTGCAAAGAGGAACTTCAGCTGAGAATATTATCTCTATCAAATTGAGCCATAGGCAAGTCTGGGCATTTTCTTGATAAATGACTGATGGACACGAATCCTTCTCACTGTGGGCAATGCCACCCAAGGGCAGGGTTTCTGGGATGTATAATAAATCTAACTGAGAATGCCATGAGTAAAAAGCCAGTAATCGTGTTGCTTCATAACTTCTGATTCAGTTCTCGTCTCCAGGGACATGCCTGAGTGCACACTTCCCTCTAATACAGATTATAAACTGTGACCTGAAATAAGCCTGTTCCTCTTCAAGGAGCTTGTGGCCACAGTCTTCATCAGATGGTTACAAAATAAACTAGGAAGTAATGCATAACTTTTTTTTGCTAATGATAGAAGTCACTAGAAAGAGCTTTGCTGTCCTATAACCTGCTCATCACACATAAAATCCAATTGACTGAATACCAGAGCACCAGAGGCAAAGGTTGAGGTAGTGGGTGTTCTTAACTGCACTTGCCTGGTAGACCACTTCAGATGTATCAGAGATGAGGTCAGGCAGCAGGGCCACTCCACTCTGCATAATGGCTCCATGAAAGAGTCCTTTGGACATGGGGGACACAACATGGGAAGACACACTTGTGCCTCCTGCTGAGCCACCAAATATAGTAATCCTGTCACGGTTGCCTCCAAAGTAAGCGATATTTTTCTGCACCCAGCGTAGGGCAGCCACTTGGTCCAGGTATCCCCAGTTGCCTCTGGCATGCTGGTCTCCAGTGCTGTGAAGTAGTAGGAAGAAACATGCATGGATGCCCATGTACTACTTAGTTCCCATTACCCAGCCCAGTCCCAGGCTTACCTGAAGAAGCCGAGGATACCCAAGCGATACTGGATGGCAACAACTATTATTTCCTCAGTGGCTGCCAGTGCGGATATGTCAAGCATGGAAGCTGATCCTAGAACCAGGCCACCACCGTGGATCCATACCATCACCTAGAGAAAGCAACTCAGATGCCAGGAGGCCCACACATACAGCCCAAGCTCATCTAAACTACCAACTAGGTTATCAACTGCTTTGTTCTGTGCAGGTTGACCTACAAACAGATCTTCTCGAGATCTCAGGAAGTGAGTCTGATGGGGTGCCTTAGGCCTGTGAGCATATTTCCATTCCCACTTCCCCAAAGGAAATCTCAGCATGGATCAATGGCTCTAGATCTAAATTAAAGTCATAGTTACTCTCAGACCCATCTAGTTAGAACAACAACAGAAAGAGGAGAGCCTACCTGAGTGGCTTTCCTGATTGCTAATCAGAATGGGCATCAGATCCCATTAGAAGAATTCATAGCTTAATCAAATACCTAGACTCTTTTACTTCCCAGAGCCACAGAACTCTCTGTCACACAGACACACAAACAGACAGACACACACTCTCATACACACACACAGACACACAGACTCACAGACACACACACACACACACACACACACACACACACACACACCATTGGTTGACATGACCTTCTTGAACCTACTAAGGTAAAACTACTACTCTGGAACTAAACTACAGTGGAGATCAGGATTATTTTGTCCCTTCCCATCTTCCAGAGAAATAAATGACCTGTTCCTCAGTTGACCATAGCCTGATACTCACAGGCAGGTTAGAGCCCTCCTGGGCATGGGCTGGTGTGTAGATGTTGAGATACAGGCAGTCCTCAGACATAGGGATGGGAAGCATGGTCAACTCCATCTCCTTCACACCCTCTATGTTCATTATATCAGTCTGCAGACACCTAGTGAAAGGGAAGGCAGGAAGTCCATGATACAAGGTGGTCAAATCTGTATCTTAGTCTGAACTTTCCCTGAGCCACTTACAACTACTGCTTTCCACCATGTGATTCTCTACAGTCCCTACCACAGTAAATGGTACCAGCTCTTTGGAAATGGAAATGTGACCAGATTTTTCAAGAAGAACTGCCTATATATAGTAAGATTCTGGGGGCTGGTAAATGGAGACTTCCCACAGCTTCATTGAAAATGATTGGGTTTTGTTTCAATTTTAAATTTTGTATGTAAAATTCAAGTCCTGATGTGGTGGTTACTTTTGATTGTTGACTTGACACACTGTAGAATCACCTGGGAAAAGTGTCTTACTGAGGGATTGTCTAGGCCCTGTTTGGCTGGGCGACATGCCAGTGACAAGTTACCTTGATTATGTTCATTGCAATAGGAATACCTGCCCATGGTAGGAGGCACCATTCCCTAGGAAGGGGGCTTCTGGATTGTATAAGAATGGAGAGAGTAAGTGAAGGTTAGTAGGCATGCATGTGCCCTTCAAACTTCTGTCTTTGTGCTTTCCCACCTATGGCTGATTATAAACTGGAATTGTGACCCATAATAAAGTCTTTCCTCACTAAGTTGCTTATGTAAGAATACTTTATCACAGCAACAGAAAGGGAATGAAGATACTTGGGTACTGGGTTACTGTGTCCACAAAGAAACTATAGGGATGAATGGAAAATACCATTCCATAGGGTAGTGAGACACTCTTCATTTTACTTCCCAGTACCAGTAAGGAATCTCCTTGTTCCACACAGTCTCCAGTTGGAAGCATGTGTATTTTTTCCTTAGTCAATGGCACATGAACAGTGGACAGTGAAGAATGGGCTCAGTCTCTGCTCCTTACTGCAGTGCCTATAACTAAGTCCCTACATGTGCCACACTCTGACCCAACAGGTTGGCATAGCTCTTCTATTTGAATTCCCAGCACATTCATCAGGAACATGCATGGGGGACGCCCCTCAGCACAGGCAGGAAACTGCTATAGAGCTGAGGTGGAGGAAGCACTCCAGTGTGGTCTAGAGCTGAGGCCTGAAGTCCCCTAGGTCCCAGAACTTACATGGCTGGCTGTGCGGTCCCATCTCTCACTCCACTCCATGGCTCAGGGTCCTCAGGAGGTGCAAAGCGCAGTGGTCCCACAGGAGGCTTGGCAAAGGGAATTCCCAGGAAGGCATGGACATTAGATTTAGTGTCCTTCACGTGGACAAGGCTGCCTCTCACCTGGCCTGTGTGCGTGTTCTTTATGGGGCTGGCTGAGTCCTGGCCTGTAAGAGGAGAAATGCAATCAGTTCTCATCACTCTTGGAAATTTCTACCTCATCATCACGATGGTACCAGGGGAAGGTAACCTGGGTCATCTCAGTCCAGCAGTAGGATGAGAAAATAAGAGCTTCTGCTTTCCTGAGGGACAGAAACCCTGTCCACTGACCCTCTTGAAAACTGACAGGGGGCTTCCATAGTCAACAAAATGATAGGCACAGAGCCACTTGGCATGATGAAGGAATTGTTGTCATTATCCAAGTTCATTAGGAGATTTATCCACAACCATATCAGGAACATGCATGGGGGACGCCCCTCAGCAGAGGAGGAACATGTTCTTGTTCTTCTGTCCCTGTTGACTCCTCAGTATGTGCTAACCTCAGACATCTCTGACCCCATGTGCCCTGGTGGGACATTAGAAAGCACACAGTCCCTGCTGTCATCTGTCATTCTCCACCAGCTTCTTCTCCCTCCCTAGTGCCTTCTATTCCCAAGCTCGTCCTCTGACTTTACAGACCTGGGACAGCTCTGACCTTGGTCCCCTCTGCTCATGTAGATAGTCTCACCATGCACACGCTGGAGGAGAAGCAGGAGCACACTGGCTACAACATACAGCCAACCGGGAATAGCCAAAGGCATGGTTGAATCTCAGGCCTAAACCTGTGCTGCAGCACATGAGAGTCTCACAGCAGGAAACAGAACAGATTGGCTTGGCCCAGGCAGATATTTGTACCTTTAGGGGGTAGGTGTGGAAATTTGATTGAATGGGGCAAAGTTCTTATTGTAGAAGCACTGATAAGGCAGAAGCCACAGGAAGCACAGAGCCAGCAGTCAGGGCAAAGCCACCTCTGGATTCTGTTCCTTCCCTGGCCGATTAAACAGACACAACACGGCCTCTGAAGTCCTTCTGCAGTGCCAGGATCCCTGACCTTCAATATGGAGTCATCAGGATCCCTGGCTCTCTTACTCACCAGACAAACATAGGTGTTTCTGTAAAGATTGGGGAGGAGAAAACTGTATCTGGAGAAGCCATGCAGCTCCTGTCAATAGGTGTACAATCAAGGTGCTTCCTGTTGTGGAAGATTGACAAGACAAGAATCATCATTTTAGTAATGTCTGAGAATTGGCCTTCACATTACTGCGTGAATCCTGCAAAAGCTAGCACCCCGGGAAGACACAGGTTTGTCATATGTAAGGTGCCTGGGAACATGGGGATCTAGAGAAGGAGATATAGAGACCATTAATGACAGAGAAAATGTGCTTAGGAAAACTCAGAGGCAGATAGAGTAACATTCGGCAGTATTGTATGACAGCATAAAGCAAAAGAGATATTTTTAATAGAGGGCCCAGAGAAGATTTAGGGACATCAGTAAATGAATATGGAAGCTCAAGGAGATTGTGTCACAAGCAACCAAAGAATCTCAGAGGGTCTGTGAAAGTTAGAAATAAGTGTCTATACAAGGCCAGGTACTCAGGGAGGCAGGAATAGGATGCTCTTCTCCTGGACATATCTGGATATTCTAATGCTCCCATTCCATTGCCAAGATATACCTTACAGTCAAACATATTCACAGGTGCTCTGAGCATGTGAATATGAACCTCATAGTACCTCCATTTCTGGGGACTGGGAAGAATCTTCAGCAGACTTCAACACACACACACACACACACACACACACACACACAGAGAGAGAGAGAGAGAGAGAGACATGGACAGACAGATGCACATAGACACACAGACACACAGACTCACACATTCACATTGACACAACCACTTGCAACACACACATACATAGAGACACAAGCTCACACAGATCCACACATATACACAGACTCACACTTAGCCACAAACACACAGCCACAGACATGAACACACAAAGCCAGACACATACATACCAACACACACACACACACACACACACACACACACACACCATTATCTTCATCATCATTGATGATCATGAGAGATTGCTAGGAAAATCACAGCTGTGTCCTGCCCAACCTGCTGTACTAAGAATCAGGAAATGGTGGTGGAAAACTACCTAATGACCTAAAAGTCCTGTATGCTCCACGTCTTGATATTAGGGGAAGATAAGCAGTTGGACACCATGGACACATTTTCTTTGCCTCAGAAAAGGTTCTGCTTTGGAGGCTGTGTGGTCCATAAGCAGTCCAGATTTTCTGAGCTAGGTGTGCACAGAGGTCTCAGTGAGACCCTCCTTCTGATGTGTGTGTGTGTATGTGTGTGTGTGTGTGTGTGTGTGTGTGATTTCCACCACCTCCCATGACCAAGGATCCCCCTACCCCCAAAACACCACTTTCTGATAGTGTAGGAGTTGACATACCTGATGAGCTGCCACAGGAGGAGTAAAAACCCCAAACTGGCCTGAATCATCTGTTGCTGCCCTCCATGATCCAACCCACATGAATCAGCATCTTGATCCATGTTTTTGTATGATGCCAGGGCCACAAAAGGGCAATTTTCAACATCATTCTGATTCAAAATGCTCACTCTGTCTCCTGTGACTTGCTACCTCCATGGCTTACCACACAGCCTCGTTGTCTACATATCTAACTGAGGGCACCAGCCACTGATTCCTGATAGTTGTTGTAACAGGCAACAAATACTGAAATGGTCATGCTTAGAGCCTGACTGTGCCCACAAAGCTTTACCTTCTAAGAAAATCTATAAAATCCTGTGTGATCAGGTGAAATATTCTTCTGGCTGTAAGCTAAAAGGCCATGCTCTAGAACGGGAGCCATTGGTGGAACTCAAATTAAGTGAACCTATTTCTTCTTTTTCTGCTTTCATTTTAGTTTAGTGTTTGAGACAGAATATTGTCTGTTCTCCAGACTGGCCTGCTATCCGAGCTTCTTGGGTTCTGGGTTTACAGGTGTATCACAGAGCATCCGGCTAACACATCTGCTCTAAGTAATCCTGGGCATCCCCCACAAGGCTCTGACAATTTGATGTTCCCAAGTATGTTGCAGAATAGGGTAAGATGGGGGAAGGGGTAGGATGCAATTCCACCCTTCTTACAGCTGTCAGGGATTCTAAACACAGGAATCCAAACAAAGAATGTTTCACACAGTAGCTGGGGGTGAGTCAGGCAGATCTTCCTGTATGGCGAACCCTGGTGACCTTCTTGAGTCTAGTGACCCACAGCAGGGGTCACAGGTGAGGCAAGTTCAGTGGGTTGGAGAGGTTTCAGAGGAGGTTAAGGATGATAACACTATCAGATTGGAGAGGTCCAGAAAGAGGTATGGGTGGGGACCATCAATTGCAGCAGACACTCTCTGGGCAGAAAGCCATTCTGGTTCAACTTCTGACAAGTTGCTGACAGTGTGTGAAGAGCACACATGCCATTTGCACTGAAATCCAGCCTGCCTTTGTCCCAGCTTATGTGCATGGTGAAGTGAACCCAGGACTGTTAAGGTCAACTGAGGCATGGTGGGTGCACCAGGGACTTCTGTATACCCTAATAACTTGTCACAGTGCCCTGTTGAAAGATGCCAGTCTATTTCTAGGGCTTGGCACACTCAAAGTTACTTGGCAGCATTAATACATTCTATTTTATTATTGTCCCAAGTCCAGTAGCAGTTACAGCTACAAATGCACTAATGGAAAAGTTCCACCTTCTCCTTTATCCTCTGACTTGCAGGTCCAGCATAACACAGATCCCCTCCCTCTAGGCTGGGTCCTCAGTATGGGTGACCTCCTCTGGGATCCTTTGCTTGCTGGATGGCTACTCTGTGTCTTTGGTTGTATATTTCAGTCTGTGTACTTTGGATAGGGCATTTGGAGTTAGTTATCTCTCACCATAATGTGAGTTTAGGGGTTGAACTCTGGTCACCAGTTTGGAGGCAGGCTCCCTCGCTTGCCAAGTCATTTCACAGGCGCTGGTGAGGGAATTTGGAGACACACATTTCTAACAAGTTCTGACATCTCTGTGAGTTACTCCCTCTCTGTGGCCTCAGCCTCTGAGTCAGCAGAACTCACCAGTTTTAACTAAGGTTCCCTATATCCCCGTTAAGAGTCTTGCCATGCATGAGGAGAGAGAGAAGAAAGGCGCATAGGCTACAGCATTTAACCAGTTAGGAGGAAGTTGGTCCAGCGGTATGATGGGCCTGTTGGCCAAAGTCTGTTTCCTGTGAGTCATTGACAGGAAACAGAATATTGGGACTTTTCTCGGATGTCAATTTGGAGCCCACGTGGAGTAGGTTGAGAGTTTGCTGAGTCAGAGTAAAGTCATAGAGCTTGAACTCACTAGGCAGAGGCTACAATAGGCAGAAGGCAACAGAGAGGGCCCAGGCACCTCCACCATTCATGCTTCACCTTTAGCCCCTGCAGCAGAAGGCACAGCAGGACTCCTAAGGTCCTTCTAGGATACCAGCAATCCTCTCTTCAAACCCAGGGTCACTGAGTTCACAGTCCATTCAGTAACAAGCCCAGGGCAAGTCTTGGTATGAAAAGGAGGCTGTGGAAAGTCACAATGGGAAATGCCAGGCAGGCTCTTCTAATAGATGAATTCTGAGAATTTCACAGGAGGAGAACTGGGTACAGCTCTGAGAAAGATGACTTGGACAAAATGAGCATGCCCAGCACCCTGAAAACCACTCCCTGCTGTCAGGACTTTTAGTTTTTGGTGTCCCCCATGGGTTATAGTCATGATTTTACATCTACATCTGCCTCCCTTTAATAACATAGCTGTTTCATTGAAATTCACTGCTGCTGGGAGCCAGCCCTGGTGGGAGGTGTTTTTTCTTGTTGGTTCTTCTGGAGTAAGCAGAGGGGGGGAAGAACATCAGTGGGGGTTGGGGAGTAAGACTTTGTCTTATGGAAAATTTAGGGTTGATGTATAATAAAAAGTTGACTTATCTAAGTTCCTATGTTAATATAGCTGACCTGCCTTCTGTGTTCCTCTGAAGCTGGAGACTGAAGTCTCAGCCACTTAGCACCTCATCCTAAATCAGTAGGAAAGATTACTTGCTAGAGCCTTTTCCCTATTGCCCAGATGCCTCTTGCTTGTCAGGCTAGGGGGAAGGTATATTGAGCCAGGAGAAGACATAACACTTCAGGAAAGAAAAACTTTTACAAAAGTGAATATGCATAAGCTCACATAAGTTCACACACAGTTTCAAACATTCATTAGATATTTCCACACAAATTCAGCTGGGCCCAGGTGGCATGCATTCTCACAATTTCATACTTAGTCTCTGTCTCTCTGTCTCTGTCTCTGTCTCTGTCTCTGTCTCTCTCTCTCTCTCACACACACACACACACACACACACATGACTACATGCTCACAATTACATACTTACACACACACACATCCATACTTACATATGTATATGGAGCAAAAGACCAAGCACCATTGCAGAAAGAACTCACTCCTTCTGGTGAAAAATAGTTATTGCATCTAGAAAGAAAAAGCTTCTGCTCTTTTAATGCTAAATGAATTATATCCATGTGAGTAAGAAAAGAGCTTTGTTTCTTTTAATCAGACTAAGCCTGTCTTGTCCTTACCATGGGACCTGTTCTGTCCCATGATAAGGAGAAAACTGCCTGCTCCTTCTGCTCTCTGCAACACCTTCTTTTTTTCTGTATTCTGCACATAGCTCTCTTAGTTTTTTTAATTTTACCTATATTTTCTAAGTTACTCTACTCTGCATTCTCCTTCTAATCTTGTTCTCTTATGACTAAAGACTTCTCCTCAGTTCAGTTCTTCTCTCAGCTCTGTTCTTCTCACCTCTATTCCTCTAACCTAAATTCTTCTGGTTTAACTCTTCACTTTGTCCTCAGCCCTTAAACATCTTTCAGAATACATGATCACATGTTACAAAGTTCATCCCAAGTTCACACAAAATACCAAGTCAGAAATTGAAATAAGGCGTGACTCTAACCAAACAAGTGAAAGATCTCTATGACAGGAACTTCAAGTCACTGAAGAAAGAAATCAAAGAAGACCTCAGGAAATGGAAAAATATTTTATGCTCTTGGATTGGCAGGATCAATATAGTAAAAATGGCCATCTTGCCAAAAGCGATCTACAGATTCAATGCAATCCCTATCAAAATCCCAAATTAATTCTTCATAGATCTAGAACGAGCAATTCTCAAATTCATTTGGAGTAACAAAAAACCCAGGATAGCAAAAACTATTCTCAACAATAAAAAGACTTCTGGGAGAATCAACATCCCCGACCTCAAGCAGTACTACAGAGCATTTGTGCTTAAAAAAAAAAAAAACTGCATGGTATTGGTACAGCGACAGGCAAGCAGATCAATGGAATAGAATTGAAGATCCAGAAATGAACCCACAGAGTTATGGTCACTTGATCTTTGATAAAGGAGCTACAACCATCCAGTGGAAAAAAAGATAGTCTTTTCAACAAATGGTGCTGGTTGAACTGGAGGTCAACATGCAGAAGAATGCGAATTGACCCTCTCTTATCTCCTTGCACTAAGATTAATTCCAAGTGGATCAAGGACCTCCTCATAAAACCAAACACACTGAAACTAATAGAAAAGAAACTGGGAAAAACCCTGGAGGACATGGGCACAGGGGGAAAGTCCCTGAACAGAACACCAATAGCTTATGCTCTAAGATCAAGAATTGACAAATGGGACCTCTTAAAATTACAAAGTTTCTGTAAGGCAAAAGACACTGTCAGAAAGACAAAACAACAACCAACAAATTGGGAAAAGATCTTCACCGACCCCAAATCCGACAAAGGGCTAATATCCAATATATACAAAGAACTCAAGAAGTTAGACCCCAAAGAACCAAATAACCCTATTAAAAACTGGGGTACAGAGCTAAACAAGGAATTTTCACCAGAAGAAATTTTGATGGCTGAGAAGCACCTTAAGAGATGTTCAACATCATTAGTCATCATGGAAATGCAAATCAAAACAACCCTGAGATTCCACCTCATACCAGTCAGAATGGCTAAGATTAAAAACTCAAGACACAACAGGTGCTGGCGAGGATGTGGAGAAAGAGGATCACTCCTCCACTGTTGGTGGGATTGCAAGATGGTACAACTGCTCTGGAAATCAGTATGGTGGTTCCTCAGAAAATTGAGCATGACACTTCCAGAGGACCCTGTCATACCACTCCTGGGCATATACCCAGAGGATTCCCCAGTCAATATTTTTCTTTTGTCCTAGCACATATAATAAATCATTAGTTCTCTTTATAAGACCCTTGGTTAATTGTTTTATAGCCTCTTGGAATGTGCTCAGAATAGGAGAAAGTCTGGTTCCCATCTAAGAGCAATTAACTTGTGACACTTGGGAGACAGACAGAGTTCTCATTGCAGTTTTGACTATAAGAAAAGGACCTAGTATCAGTTTCATTGTAAAAGTGTTTAATAATCACAGATAAAATTTTAGGAATTATTATAGGATCATCATTACAACTTAAGTCATCTATATGTCTACATAGCCTTACTATAAGATAGTGCCTATTCATGTATCTGCAGAGATCTGCTCCAAAGTGGTGTGCTATTCCTTACTGATTAATATATATGTTTAATAATAACAGGAAAAGCATATTAATAGCAGGAATCTTTCCTAAACTTAATCCCTCACAGCCTTGCTTAATGAGGGCTCACCTGTCGCAGTTTATGTAATAATCTGAACTAGGCCATTTCAGGATGATCACCTGCTAGTATATTAGCTTGTCCCATTATGGCTTCTGACACAGTGCAAACCTGGCTTTTCTGGAAAACTTATCCCCCTATCCTGTCTATCTTTCTACTGCCTTACTCTCATGGCCAGTTCCTACAGAGATCAAGTTCACACTCATTTACCTACTTAACAACTTTAATGAGAGAGAGACATGCTTCCAGCTTCTGGGACTGGCTATGCTCTCGGAGCCTATAATACAGGTCTGTAAGTAGAAGCTTCAGGATCACAAAGAACCCTGGCAGGACACATTAAAGAATCCTGAATTAGGAGAAGCTCCCATCTATCCTAGCCTGAGTTTCTGGAGATGTGCAGGGACTGGTATCAGACAGCCTGTAGTACTATCTGAGGATTGCTCTTACTTCCATTGTTCTGTCCCCAGAAGTCTTGGGCTCCCATACCAAGGCACGAAAGAAGTACCCCTTTGATGGTTTTCTGTTTCTTCTAGAAAGGCACAGCCATGGCTACTTTTGCCTCCTCCAAACAGCAAGGTTTGCTGTCTTTCGCTGTAGCTCCTCCAATACAATTGTCTTAGTGTGGATTTTATTGCTGTGAAGAAACACCGTGACCAAGGCAACTCTTATAAAGGACAACATTCAATGGGGCTGGCTTACAGTTTCAGAGGTTCAGTCCTTTATAGTCATGGCCAGAAATGTGGCAGCCTGCTGCCAGACATGGTGCCATAATAGGAGCTGAGAGTTATTCATCTGGATTCTCAGTCAGCTTGAAGAGACTGTGTGCCATACTGGGCACAGCTTGAGCATAGGGTATCTCTAAGCCTGCTCTCACAGTTACACGGTTCCTCCAACAAGGCCACATCTCCTAACAGTGTCACTGTCTCTGAACCAAGCATTTAAGCATGTGAGTCTATGGGGGCCATTCCTATTCAAACCACCATAGCATGCTTGTCCAATTTGTGGTACCAGCCCTTCATGGCAGATGCTCTATCTATTCCAAAATATCATTTGAGCAGGGAATCCATGAGCTGTGCAGCTGAGAGATTGCTTCAATCTCTAACACAAGGAACCAGCTTCTTCATTTTCTGCAAATCCTGGTGCTTCTTTTCCAGGCAGGACTCTGGCATCACATCTAGTGGAAATGTATCTGCCACTTATAGAACATCACTCAAAGGATGTTTATTGGTGATTTTCCAAGATAAAGTGTTCCTTGTTGTATTTCTGTGTGTGTGTGGGGGGAAGGGGGGTGTTGTGAAATTTTCCATATACATATATACTCGGTTGACACCAAAAAACCAGATGAGTCTATGGCTGCCATCTGTCTTCTACCACCTCAATGCTGATGGTTGCACCTAGACCTGTGTGCCATTTCTTAAAAATAAGAAACAACGATGGAACAGGAATTGATGAATCGTTTTGAATATCAATCTTTACTGACCTTTAGTTAACAGATACCATAGGTGGAGACATTTTTTAGTTGTTGTCAATGCTATCAGGATCTTCAGATGCTTGTTCCAAAAATTTCTATCTTTTTTATTTACATATCAAAGGTTGTGATGGTTTGAATGGGCTTGCCTAATGGGAAGTGCTACTATTAGGAGGTACGGCCTTCTTAGAATAGGTGTGGCCTTGTTGAAGGAAGTTCATCACTGTGGGGGTGGGGTTTGAGGTCCTATGCTTTGAGTCCTGTTCAAAAACCATGACCTGTGCCTTTATACTCTGTACCTTTCCTCTGGCAATTTAGAGTACCAGTTTTATGCTAAGGTCTATGATCCCTTTGCTGTTATGATTTATGCAAAGGTTAGAAACAGAAATCCAGCTTCATTCCTCTGCATATTGATATCCAGGTTTCCTAGTAGAACTTGTAGAAGATGCTGTCCTTCCTTCAGTTATATTTTTGGTATCTTTGTGAAAAAATCAGATTGCTGTGGACACATATCTGGCTCCCATATTCTATTCCATTAGCCTATGTGTTGGTTTTGTGCCATAGTACGCTGCCCAAACTACTCTGGCTCTGTAATAAAACTTAAAGCTCAGTGTGGCAATACCTCCAGCCATGTTCTTTTATTCAAGAATTATTCGGCTATCAGTCTTTTTATTTCATGAAAATTTTAAGATTTCCTTTTTCTCTATATGTGAAGGTATATATTGAAAGTTCTATTTTGTGCATTGAATCTGTAGATTGTTTTTGGTAAGATGGACATTTTCACATTATTTATTTCATTCTTGAATGATGTCTTCATTTAACAGCATGTTGTTTAATCCTATGAGATTATATATGTTCCATTGTTTCTCTTGCTATTTTTTGCAGTCTTATTCTGTTGCAGTCAAATAAACAGAATGATTTCAAAATTCTGTATTTCTTAAATTTTGCTTTGTCTCCTAATACTCACACTACTTTATAGAAAATCTCAGGTGCTGCTGAGAAGAATGTATGTTGTCAAAAGTGCGAATTAATTCACTTATTTATTTCTATGTTATCATATACTGCCATTGTTTCTCTGTTTTTGTGTCCATGCCCATCTCCTATCCATCCCACCTCTGTCCTGTAGCTCTGTTGGTGGCAAGTTCTTATTAAAAAAACAAGTTCATGGTCAGTTATATTCACTTTGGAATCATAAATGAAACCTTTCTAGTTTTAACACTGAAGACAATCTAGGCTCTCAAGCCTGTGAGAAAGCTGAAGAGAGAGCCATATAAGTAGGCTTTTCGGAATTACAGAAAACCCTGCCAGGATACATGAAGATGTACAGGATTGGGAGCTCCCACCTAGCCCAGCCAGACTTCCTAGAGGAAGTGATTTGAAGCTCAACTTCACACAGACTTTAATGCCAGCTAAGAACTCACCATGGTTCTTCCTGATCAGCCCCTAATAGTCTCACAAGCATCTGCAGCCTGGTGCAGCGTGGGTTCCTCTTTAGGACTTCTGAGTGTTTACACTGGCATGGCACAGCCATGGCTTCACCTTCAGCTTGTGAAAAACACAATTTCACTTCCAAGAAAAATAATAGCATAAATGAAAAGGTTTGCTGGGGAAACTAGTTGGAGTAGCCTTGATCCTAGGTCCTTAAAGAATCTGGCCATTTGGCCCAAGGTAATAACACCTACATAAGTAGCATTATTGGAGGCAATGTCTTGATGAATCTGCTGTGAGAAAGGAGTGGAGCATTCCATGTACTGCTATATGCTGTAAATTTAGCGCTGCTGTACTATTGAGGTCTGTCTGATCCTGGATTAAGCAGCTAGCAGGATAGATAGCGTGGATCAAAATTAGCTTGGGCAAGATCCCATGCACAATTAGCATCATCCTGTAAAAGTCCCACATGATGGTGTTTTCTAACACATCCAATTGGGAAAGCTGGTTTACCTGGAACTGCTTATGTAAAGTAGGGGGTAAGGGGGTCTCAAGTTCAGTGTCTTGCTTGCCTGCACAGAGTTTTGCAGTGCTACAAACTCAGTGGCTGTAGCTGCTGCAGCTAAGAGCCCCACCACTGTGGCAACAATAATGGCAGATATACCAAATTCTCTTTTCGAATAATGCAGGGATGGAACATGGTCAGAGATGACCAGTTCCCCAGTCCAGCCATCAGAGGCATTCATTTATCAAAGGTTTTTTTTTAAATTTTATATATTGGTTGTTTACATTTCAAATGCTTTCCCCTTTCCCAGTCCTCCCCCTCACCATATGTCCCATAAGTCCTCTTCCCTCCACCCTATCCCCAATTATCCCCCATTTCTTTGTTCTAGTACTCCCCTACCATACTGGATCAAGTCTTTTCAGGACCAGGGCCCTCTCCTTCTTTCTTCTTGGGAATCATATGATTTGCTAACTGTGACTTGTGTATTCATAGCTTCTGGGCTAATTAATATCCATTTATCAGTGATTGTATTTCATGTGTATTCTTTTGTGATTGGGTTACTTCACTTAGGATATTTTCCAGTTCGTTTTGCGTACAAATTTCATGAATTCATTGTTTTTAATTGCTGAGTAGTATTCCATTGTATAAATACACCATATTTTCTGTATCCATTCCTCCATTGAGGGACATTTGGGTTCTTTCTAGTTTTTTACTATTATAAATAATGCTGCTATGAACATAGTGGAGCATGTGTCTTTGTTGCATGCAGAGGAATACGCTGGGTATATGCCCAGGAGTGGTATGACAGGGTCCTCTGGAAATGTCATGCCCAATTTTCTTAGAAACCACCAGACTGATTTCCTGAGTGGTTGTACCTTCTTGCAATCCCACCAACAGTGGAGGAGTGTTCCTATTTCTCCACATCCTCACCAGCATCTACTGTCTCTTGAGTGTTTAATCTTAGACATTCTGACTGGTGTAAGGTGATATCTCAGGGTTATTTTGATTTGCATTTCCCTGATGACTAATGATGTTAAACATCTCTTAAGTTGCTTCTCAGCCATCCAAATTTCTTCAGGTGAAAATTCTTTGTTTAGCTGTGTATCCCATTTTTAATAGGGTTATTTGGTTCTTTGGGGTCTAATTTCTTGAGTTCTTTGTATATATTGGATATTCGCCCTCTGTCGGATGTGGGGTTGGTGAAGATCTTTTCCCAATTAGTTGGTTGCTGTTTTGTCCTTCTGACGGTGTCCTTTGCTTTACAAAAGCTTTGTAATTTTATGAAGTCCCATTTGTCAATTCTTGATCTTAGAGCATAAGCTATTGGTGTTCTGTTCAGGCAACAATGATGGCAGATATACCAAATTCTCTTTTTGAATGATGCAGGGATGGAACATGGTCAGAGATGACAAGTTCCCCCAGTCTAGCCATCAGAGGAATTGTTTTTCAAAGTTTTATTATTTTGTTATTCCAGATGAATTTGAGAATTGCTCTTTCTAGCTCTATGAAGAACTGAGTTGGGATTTTGATGGGAATTGCATTGAATCTGTATATTGCTTTGGGCAAGATTGCCATTTTGACTATATTAGTCCTGCCAACCCACGAGCATGGAAGATTTTCCCATTTTCTGATGTCTTCTGCAATTTCCCTCTTCAGAGACCTGAAGTTTTTGTCGTATAAATCTTTCACATGTTTGGTTAGCGTCACTCCAAGATACTTTATATCATTTGTGGCTATTGTGAAGGGTGTCATTTCCCTAATTTCTTTCTCGGCCTGCTTATCCTTCGCGTATAGGAAGGCTACTGATTTACCTGAGTTGATTTTATAGCCAGCCACTTTGCTGAAGTTGTTTATCAGCTGCAGGAGTTCTCTGGTGGAGGTTTTTGGGTCACTTAAGTAAACTATCATATCATCTGCAAATAGTGATAGTTTGACTTCTTCCTTTCCGATTTGTATCCCTTTGACGTCCCTCTGTTGTCGAATTGCTCTAGCTAGTACCTAACAAAAAACCCAGGATAGCTAAAACTATCATCAACAGCAAAAGAACTTCTGGGGGAATCAATATCCCGGACCTCAAGCAATATTACAGAGCAGTGGTACTAAAAACTGCATGGTATTGGTTCAGTGACAGGGAAGCGGATCAATGGAATAGGATCGAAGACC
Source organism: Apodemus agrarius (assembly GCA_964023405.1). NCBI lineage: Eukaryota > Metazoa > Chordata > Mammalia > Rodentia > Muridae > Apodemus > Apodemus agrarius. The sequence continues at coordinate 24,867,770 of OZ030024.1, read as the reverse complement.
CAGAATTAAACCCACACATCTATGGCCAACTGATCTTCGACAAAGGAGCTGAAAACATCCAGTGGAAAAAAGATAGCCTTTTCAACAGATGGTGCTGGCTCAACTGGAGGTCAACATGCAGAAGAATGAGAATTGATCCACTCTTATCTCCTTGCACTAAGCTCAACTCCAAGTGGATCAAAGACCTCCACATAAAACCAGACACACTAAAACTAATAGAAAAGAAACTGGGGAAGACCCTTGAGGACATTGGCTCAGGGGAAAAATTCCTGAACAGAACACCAATTGCTTATGCTCTAAGAGCAAGAATAGACAAATGGGACCTCATAAAACTACAAAGTTTCTGTAAGGCAAAAGACACTGTCAAAAGGATAAATCGGCAACCAACAAATTGGGAAAAAATCTTCACCAACCCCACATCTGACAGAGGGCTAATCTCCAATGTATACAAAGAACTCAAGAGGTTAGACCCCAGAAAACCAAATAACCCTATCCAAAAATGGGGTACAGAGCTAAACAGAGACTTTTCACCTGAAGAAATTCGGATGGCTGAGAAACACCTTAAAAAATGTTCAACATCACTAGTCATTAGGGAAATGCAAATTAAAACAACCCTGAGATTTCACCTCACACCAGTCAGAATGGCTAAGATTAAAAACTCAGAAGACATCAGGTGTTGGCGAGGATGTGGAGAAAGAGGAACACTCCTCCACTGCTGGTGGGAATGCAAGCTGGTACAACCACTCTGGTAATCAGTATGGTGGTTCCTCAGAAAACTGGACGTGATACTTCCGGAGGACCCAGCCATACCACTCCTGGGAATATACCCAGAAGATTCACCAGCATGCAATAAGGATACATGCTCCACTATGTTCATAGCAGCCTTATATATAATAGCCAGAAACTGGAAAGAACCCAGATGTCCCTCAACAGAGGAATGGATACAAAAAATGTGGTATATATACACAATGGAGTACTATTCAGCCATCAGAAACAATGAATTCATGAAATTCTTAGAGAAATGGATGGAGCTGGAGAATGTCATACTAAGTGAGGTGACCCAGTCTCAAAAGAATACCCATGGTATACAGTCACTGATAAGTGGATATTAGCCTAGAAGCTTGGAACACCAAAGACACAAATCACATATCAAGTGATGTCTCACAAGAAGAAAGGAGTGGACACTGGTGCTAGAATGGACCAAAACATCATTGTGGGAGAGTACAAGAACAGTAAAGTGGGAGGGGGTGGATGCGGGAGCAGGGGGAGGGAAAAGGACATGTGGGACCTTTGGGGGTGGGAAACCAGAAAAAGGGAAATGAATTGTAAATATAGAATATATACAATAAAAAAAATCAAAAAAAAAGTTTTATTATTTTTTTAATTTTTTTATTTTCTATATTCTTTGTTTACATTCCAAAGGCTTTCCCCTTTCCCAGTTCTCCCCTCACCATATGTCCCATAAGTCCTTTCCCCCCCATTCCCCAATCACCTCCCCCCCCTCACCATTTCTCTGTTCTGGTACTCTCCTATAAAACTGGATCCAGTCTTTTCAGGATCAGGGTCCTTTCCTTCCTTTTCCTTGGGAATCTTTTGATTTGCTAATTGTGCCTTGAGCATTCAGAGCTTCTGGGCTCTTTATTTTCTATCTTCTTTGTTTGCATTACAAAGGCTTTCCCCTTTCCCAGTTTCCCCCTCATTATATGTCTCATAAGTCCACTTGCCCCCTCCCTATTCCCCCACTCATCCCCCATACACACACCATTTCTCTGTTCTGGTAATCTCCTACAAAACTGGATCCAGTCTTTTCAGGACCAGGGTCCTCTCCTTCCTTCTTCTTGGGAATCTTTTCACTTGCTAATTATGCCTTGAGTATTCAGAGCTTCTGGGTTCATTAATATCCACATATCAGTGATGGCATTTCATGTGTATTTTTTTGTGATTAGGTTAACTCACTTAGGATGATGTTTTCGAGATCTAACCATTTGGCTACAAATTGCATGAATTCATTATTTTTAATTGCTGAGTAGTATTCCATTGTATAAATATACCACATGTTCTGTACCCATTCCTCCTTTGAGGGACATCTGGGATCCTTCCAACTTCTGGCTATCATAAATAAGGATGGTATGAACATAGTGGAGCATGTGTTTTTATTGCATGCAGGGGAATCCTCTGGGTATATGCCCAGGAGTGGTATGACAGAGTCCTCTGGAAGTGCCATGTTCAATTTTCTGAGGAACCGCCAAACTGATTTCCAGAGTGGTTGTACCATCTTGCAATCCCACCAACAATGGAGGAGTGTTCCTCTTTCTCCACATCCTTGCCAACACCTGTTGTCTCTTGAGTTTTTAATCTTAGCCATTCTGACTGGTGTGAGGTGGAACCTCAGGGTTGTTTTGATTTGCATTTCCCTGATAACTAATGATGTTGAACATCTCTTAAGGTGCTTCTCAGCCATCCATATTTCTTCTGGTGAAAATTCTTTGTTTAGCTCTGTACCCCATTTTTTAATAGGGTTATTTGGTTCTTTGGGGTCTAACTTCTTGAGTTCTTTGTATATATTGGATATTAGCCCTCTGTTGGATGTGGGGTTGGTGAAGATCTTTTCCTAATTTGTTGGTTGTTGTTTTTTTCTTTCTGACAGTGTCCTTTGCCTTACAGAAACTTTGTAATTTTATGAGGTCCCATTTGTCAATTCTTGATCTTAGAGCATAAGCTATTATTGTTCTGTTCAGAAACTTTCCCCCTGTGCCCATGTCTTCCACGGTCTTCCCCAGTTTCTTTTCTATTAGTTTTAGTGTGTCTGGTTTTATGTGGAGGTCCTTGATCTACTTGGAGTTGATCTTAGTACAAGGAGATAAGAGTGGGTCAATTCACATTCTTCTGCATGTTGACCTCCAGTTGAACCAGCACCATTTGTTGAAAAGGCTATCTTTTTTCCACTGGATGGTTATAGCTCCTTTATCAAAGATCAAGTGACCATAACTCTGTGGGTTCATTTCTGGGTCTTCAATCCTATTCCATTGAACTACTTGCCTGTTGCTGTACCAATGCCATGTAATTTTTAACACAATTGCTCTGTCGTACTCCTTGAGGTCAGGGATATTGATTCCCCCAGAAGTCCTTTTATTGCTGAAAATAGTTTTAGCTATCCTGGGTTTTTTGTTACTCCAGATGAATTTGAGAATTGCTCTTTCTAGATGTATTAAGAATTGAATTGGGATTTTGATGGGGATTGCAGTGAATCTGTAGATTGCTTTTGGCAAGATGGCCATTTTTACTATATTGATCCTGCCAATCCAAGAGCATGAAATATTTTTCCATCTTCTGAGGTCTTCTTCAAAATCTTTCTTCAAAGACTTGAAGTTCCTGTCATATAGATCTTTCATTTGTTTGGTTAGAGTCACACCAAGGTACTTTATGTTGTTTGCGGCTTTTGTGAAGGGTGTTATTTCCTTAACTTCTTTCTCAGCTTGCTTGTCCTTTGAGTACAGGAAGGCTACTGATTTGCTTGAGTTGATTTTATAACCAGCCACTTCATCTCATTAGATGCTGAAAAAGCATTCGACAAAATTCAGCATCCTTTCATGCTAAAAGACTTGGAAAGAGCAGGAATTCAAGGCCAATACCTAAACATAGTAAAAGCAATATACAGCAAACCAGTAACCAACATCAAACTAAATGGAGAGAAACTTGAAGCAATCCCAGTAAAATCAGTGACTAGACAAGGCTGCCCTCTCTCTCCATATCTTTTCAATATAACTGAAGTTGTTTATCAGCTGTAGAAGTTCTCTGGTGGAGTTTTTTGGGTCACTTAAGTATACTATCATATTATCTGCAAATAATGATAGTATGACTTCTTCCTTTCAAATTTGTATGCTTTGACTTCCTTATGTTGTCTAATTGCTCTGGCTAGAACTTCAAGTACTATATTGAAAAGATGGAGAGAGAGAGCAGCCTTGTCTAGTTCTATGGGTTCTATGATCCCTTTGCTGTTAAGATTTATGCAAAGTTTAGAAACAGAAATCCAGCTTCATTTCTCTGCATATTGATATCCAGGTTTTCTACTAGAACTTGTAGAAGATGCTTCCTTCAGTTATATTTTTGGTATCTTTGTGAAAAAATCAGATTGCTATGGAAATATATCTGGCTCCAATATTGTATTCCATTAGCCTATGTGTTGGTTTTGTGCCATAGTACGCTGCCCAAACTATTCTGGCTCTGTAATAAAACTTAAAACTCAGTGTGGCAATACCTCCAACCATGTTCTTTTTATTCAAGAATTATTTGGCTATCCAGTCTTTTTTATTTCATGAAAATTTTAAGATTTCCTTTTTCTCTACATGTGAAGGAATATCTTGAAAGTTCTTTATTGTGCATTGAATCTGTAGATTGTTTTTGGTAAGATGGGCATTTTCACATTTTTTATTTTAGTCCTGAATGATGTCTTCATTTAACAGCATGTTATTTAATCCTATGAGTTACATGTTTCATTGTTTCTCTTGCTTTTTTTTTTTTGCAGTTTTATTCTGTTGCAGTCAAATAAACAGAATGATTTTAAAATTCTGTATTTCTTAAATTTTGCTTTGTGTCCTAATATACACACTACTTTAAAGAAATCTCAGGTGCTACTGAGAAGAATGTATGTTCTCAAATCTGCGGATGAATTCACATATTTCTTTCTATGATATCATTTAATTCCAGTGTTTCTCTGTATTTGTGTGGTACTTCTTACAAACCCATCTCCTATCCATCCCACTTCTCTCCTGTAGCTCTGTTGGTGGCAAGTTCTTATTAAAAAAACCAAGTTCATGTTTCTCTCCATTTATTTTGATGTTGGCTACTGGTCTGCTGTAGATTGCTTTTACTATGTTTAGGTATGGGCCTTGAATTCCTGCTCTTTTCAAGACTTTTAGCATGAAAGGATGCTGAATTTTGTTGAATGCTTTTTTAGCATCTAATGGGATGACCATGTGTTTTTTTTCTTTTAGTTTGTTTATGAAACTAAATCCATGAAAATGGATTATATTGATGGATTTCCATATATTGAACCATCCATGCATCCCTGGGATGAAGCCAACTTGATCATGGTAAATGATCGTTTTGATGTGCGCTTGGATTAGGTTGGCAAGAATTTTATTTAGTATTTTTGCATCGATATTCATAAGAGAAATTGGCCTGTAGTTCTCTTTCTTTGTTGGATCTTTGTGTGGTTTTGGTATCAGCGTAATTGTGGCTTCGAAGAATGAGTTGGGCAGTGTCCCTTCTGTCTCTATTTTGTGAAATAGTTTGAAGAGTATTGGTGTTAAGTCTTCTTTGAATGTCTGGTAGAATTCTGCACTAAAACCATCTGGTCCCATACTTTTTTTGGTTGGGAGACTTTCTATAACCCCTTCTATTTCTCTAGGGGTAATGGGACTGTTTAGCTGATCTAATTGATCCTGGTTTAATTTTGGCATTTGGTATCTGTCTAGGAAATTGTCCATTTCCTCCAGATTCTCCAGTTGTGTTGAGTACAGGCTTTTGTAGTAGGATCTGATGATTCTTTGAATTTCCTCAGTTTCTGTTGTTATATCCCCCTTTTCATTTCTAATTTTGTTAATTTGGATACTGTCTCTGTGCCCTTTGGTTAGTCTAGCTAAGGGTTTATCTATCTTGTTGACTTATGGTCACTTGATCTTTGATAAAGGAGCCACAACCATCCAGTGGAAAAAAGATAGCCTTTTCAACAAATGGTGCTGGAGGACATGGGCACAGGGGGAAATAAAACAACCCTGAGATTCCACCTCACACCAGTCAGAATGGCTAAGATTAAAAACTCAAGAGACAACAAGTGCTGGCAAGGATGTGGAGAAAGAGGAACACTCCTCCACTGTTGGTGGGATTGCAAAATGGTAAAACCGCTCTGGAAATCAGTTTGGCGGTTCCTCAGAAAATTGGGCATGTCACTTCCAGAGGACCCTGGCATACCACTCCTGGGCATATACCCAGAGGATTCCCCTGCATACAATAAAGACACATGCTCCACTATGTTTATAGCAGCCTTGTTTATCATAGCCAGAACTTAGAAGGAGCCCAGATATCCCCCAAAGGAGGAATGGATACAGAAAATGTGGTATATTTATACAATGGAATACTACTCAGCAATTAAAAATAATGAATTCATGCAATTTGTAGGTAAATGGTTAGATCTGGAAAATATCATCCTAAGTGAGTTAACCCAATCACAAAAGAATGCACATGAAATGCAATCACTGATAAGTGGATATTAATGAGCCCAGAAGCCCTAAATACTCAAGGCACTATTAGCAAGTCAAATGATTCCCAAGAAGAAGAAAGGAGAGGACCCTGGTCCTGAAAAGATGGGATCCAGTTTTGTAGACCCAGAACAGAGAAATCGTGGGGGGAGATGATTGGGGAATAGTTGGGGGGAGAGAGGACTTATGGGACATATGGTGGGGGGGAGGACTGGGAAAGGGGAAAGCCTTTGGAATGTAAACAAAGAATATAGAAAATAAAAATAAAAAAAAAACAAGTTAATGATCAGTTATATCCACTTTGGAAACATAACTGAAGCCTTTCTGTTTCGAACACTGAGGACAATCTATGCTCTCAAGCCTGTGATAAAGCTGAAGAGAGAGTCATATAAGTAGGAGTTTCAAAATCACAGAAAACCTTGCCAGGCTACATCAAGATATACAGGATTGGGAGCTCCTACGTAGCCTGGCCAGGCTTCCTAGAGAAGTGATTTGAGGCTCAACTTCACACAGACTTTAGTGCCAGCTAAGAACTCACCATGGTTCTTCCTGATCAGCCCCTAATAGTCTTACAAGCATCTGCAGCCTGGTGCACCATGGGTTCGTCTTTTGGACTTCTGAGTGTTTACACTGGCATGGCACAGTCATGGCTTCACCTTCAGCTTGTGAAAAACACAATTTCACCTCCAAGAAAAATATGAAAAGGTTTGATGGGGAAACTAGTTGGAGTAGCTTTGACCCTAGGTCCTTAAAGAATCTGGCCATTTGGCCCAAGGTAATAACACCTACATAAGTAGCATTATTGGAGGCAATGTCTTGATGAATCTGCTGTGAGAAAGGAGTGGAGCATTCCATGTACTGTTATATGCTGTAAATTTAGCGCTGCTGTACTATTGAGGTCTGTCTGATTCTGGATTAAGCAGCTAGCAATATAGATAGCGTGGATCAAAATTAGCTTGGGCAAGATCCCATGCACAATTAGGATCATCCTGTAAAAGTCCCACATGATGGTGTTATTTAAAACACCCAATTGGAAAAGTTAGTTTACCTGGAACTGCTTATGTAAAGTAGGGGGTAAGGGGGTCTCAAGTTTAGTGTCTTGCCTGTCTGCACATAGTTTTGCAAGACTACAAACTCAGTGACTGTAGCTGCTGCAGCTAAGAGCCCTACCACTGTGGCAACAATGATGGCAGATATACCAAATTCTCTTTTTGAATGATGCAGGGATGGAACATAGTCAGAGATGACAAGTTCCCCAGTCCAGCCATCAGAGGCATTTGTTTATCAAAGTTTTAAAAACTAAGTGTAAATAAGGCATAGGTTAATGTGTTGTAGGCTTTAGCCCTATGTCTCCCTGTATCCCCTTCTTTTATTGTTATTTGAGGGGTGAGTGGGCTTGTTCTATGATGCCTTGTCCATGGAAATATTGAGGTATTACAGAGGAGTTGCCTATTCCCTGTTTTTTTCTGCAGGCTGGTTGTCTGTTTTTAAAGCAAATGGTACACCTATCGTAACTGCCATTTCATGGATGCAATTTTTATGGGTTCCTGGCATGACAGAAGTAATCAAACCCAGGGAGAAACATCAGTTGTACAGATACAAACAAAATAATACTAAAAAATCAATAAAAGAAAGAGATGGTTATTTTAAAAAATCAGGATCTTCGACAAACACTTTTTCACAAAATTAAAAGGACAGGGTCCTCTGGAAGTGTCATGCCCAATTTTCTGAGGAACCGCCAGACTGATTTCCAGAGCAGTTGTACCATCTTGCTATCCCACCAACAATAGAGGAGCGTTCCTATTTCTCCACATCCTCCCCAGCACCTGTTGTCTCTTGAGTTTTTAATCCTAGCCATTCTGACTGCTGTGAGGTGGAATCTCAGGGTTGTTTTGACTTGATTTTCCCTGATGACTAGTGAGGTTGAACATCTCTTAAGGTGCTTCTCAGCCATCCAAATATCTTCAGGTAAAAATGCTTTCTTTAGCTCTGTACCCCATTTTTAATAGGGTTTTTTGGTTCTCTGGGGTCTAACTTCTTGAGTTCTTTGTATGTATTAGATATTTATTAGCCCTCTGTCACATGAGAGGTTGGTGAAGATCTATTCCCAGTTTATTGGTTGCCATTTTGTCCTTCTGACAGTGTCCTTTGCTTTACAAAACTTTGAGATTTTATGAGGTTCCATTTGTCAATTCTTGATCTTAGAGGATAAGCTATTGTTGTTCTGTTCAGGTACTGTCCCCCTGTGCCCATGTCCTCCACAGTCTTCCCTAGTTTCTTTTCTATTAGTTTCAGTGTGTCTGGTTTTATGTGGAGGTCCTTGATCCACTTGGAGTTGATCTTTTTTTTATTGTATATATTCTATATTTACAATTCATTTCCCTTTTTCTATTTCCCCACCCCCAAAGGTCCCACATGCCCTTTTCCCTACCCATGCTCCTTCATACACCCCTCCCACCTCACTGTTCTTGTACTCCCCCACAATGATGCTTGGGTCCATTCTAGCACCAGTGTCCACTCCTTTCTTCTTGTGAGACATTACTTGGTATGTGATTTATGTCTTTGGTGTTCCAAGCTTCTAGGCTAATATCCACTTATCAGTGACTGCATACCATGGGTATTCTTTTGAGACTGGGTCACCTCACTTAGTATGACGTTCTCCAGCTCCATCCATTTCTCTAAGAATTTCATGAATTCATTGTTTCTAATGGCTGAATAGTACTCCATTGTGTATATATACCACATTTTTTGTATCCATTCCTCTGTTGAGGGACATCTGGGTTCTTTCCAGCTTCTGGCTATTATATATAAGGCTGCTATGAACATAGTGGAGCATGTATCCTTATTGCATGCTGGGGAATCTTCTGGGTATATTCCCAGGAGTGGTATGGCTGGGTCCTCTGGAAGTATCACGTCCAGTTTTCTGAGGAACCGCCATACTGATTTCCAGAGTGGTTGTACCAGCTTGCATTCCCACCAGCAGTGGAGGAGTGTTCCTCTTTCTCCACATCCTCGCAACACCTGATGTCTTCTGAGTTTTTAATCTTAGCTATTCTGACTGGTGTGAGGTGAAATCTCAGGGTTGTTTTAATTTGCATTTCCCTAATGACTAATGATGTTGAACATTTTTTAAGGTGTTTCTCAGCCATCTGAATTTCTTCAGGTGAAAAGTCTCTGTTTAGATCTGTACCCCATTTTTGGATAGGCTTATTTGGTTTTCTGGGGTCTAACCTCTTGAGTTCTTTGTATACATTGGATATTAGCCCTCTGTCGGATGTGGGGTTGGTGAAGATCTTTTCCCAATTTGTTGGTTGCCGATTTATCCTTTTGACAGTGTCTTTTGCCTTACAGAAACTTTGTAATTTTATGAGGTCCCATTTGTCTATTCTTGCTCTTAGAGCATAAGCAATTGGTGTTCTGTTCAGGAAATTTTCCCCTGAGCCAATGTCCTCAAGGGTCTTCCCCAGTTTCTTTTCTATTAATTTTAGTGTGTCTGGTTTTATGTGGAGGTCCTTGATCCACTTGGAGTTGAGCTAAGTGCAAGGAGATAGGAGTGGATCAATTCTCATTCTTCTGCATGTTGACCTCCAGTTGAGCCAGCACCATCTGTTGAAAAGGCTATCTTTTTTCCACTGGATGTTTTCAGCTCCTTTGTCGAAGATCAATTGGCCATAGATGTGTGGGTTCAATTCTGGGTCTTCGACCCTATTCCATTGATCTGCCTCCCTGTCACTGAACCAATACCATGCAGTTTTTAATACTACTGCTCTGTAATATTGCTTGAGGTCCGGGATATTGATTGCCCCAGAAGTTCTTTTGCTGTTGATGATAGTTTTAGCTATCCTGGGTTTTTTGTTATTCCAGATGAATTTGAGAATTGCTCTTTCTAACTCTATGAAGAACTGAGTTGGGATTTTGATGGGGATTGCATTGAATCTGTATATTGCTTTGGGCAAGATTGCCATTTTGACTATATTAGTCCTGCCAACCCACGAGCATGGAAGATTATCCCATTTTCTGATGTCTTCTGCAATTTCCCTCTTCAGAGACCTGAAGTTTTTGTCATATAAATCTTTCACATGTTTGGTTAGCGTCACTCCAAGATACTTTATATCATTTGTGGCTATTGTGAAGGGTGTCATTTCCCTAATTTCTTTCTCAGCCTGCTTATCCTTCGCGTATAGGAAGGCTACTGATTTGCTTGCGTTGATTTTATAGCCAGCTACTTTGCTGAAGTTGTTTATCAGTTGCAGGAGTTCTCTGGTGGAGGTTTTTGGGTCACTTAAGTATACTATCATATCATCTGCGAATAGTGATAGTTTGACTTCTTCCTTTCCAATTTGTTTCCCTTTGACTTCCCTCTGTTGTCGAATTGCTCTAGCTAGTACCTCAAGTAGTATATTGAAGAGATATGGTGAGAGGGGGCAGCCTTGTCTAGTCCCTGATTTTAGTGGGATTGCTTCAAGTTTTTCTCCGTTTACCTTGATGTTGACTACTGGTCTGCTGTATATTGCTTTTACTATGTTTAGATATGGGCCTTGAATTCCTGCTCTTTCCAAGACCTTTAGCATGAAAGGATGCTGAATTTTGTCAAATGCTTTTTCAGCATCCAATGAGATGACCATGTGGTTTTTTTCTTTGAGTTTGTTTATGTAGTGGATTACGTTGATGGATTTCCGTATATTGAACCATCCCTGCATCCCTGGGATGAAGCCAACGTGATCATGGTGAATGATCGTTTTTATGTGTTCTTGGATTCGGTTGGCAAGTATTTTGTTTAGTATTTTTGCATCGATATTCATAAGGAAATTGGCCTGTAGTTCTCTTTCTTAGTTGGATCTTTGTGTGGTTTTGGTATCAGGGTAATTGTGGCTTCATAGAATGAGTTGGGTAGTGTTCCTTCTGTCTCTATTTTGTGGAATAATTTGAAGAGTATCGGTATCAGGACTTCTTTGAAGGTCTGATAGAATTCTGCACTAAAACTGTCTGGTCCTGTGCTCTTTTTGGTTGGAAGACTGTCTATGACCCCTTCTATTTCTTTGGGGGTAATGGGTCTGTTTAGACGATCTATTTGATCCTGGTTTAATTTTGGTATTTGGTAACTGTCTAGGAAATTGTCCATTTCCTCCAGATTCTCCAGTTGTGTTGAGTATTGGTTTTTGTAGTAGGATCTGATGATTTTTTTAATTTCCTCATTTTCTGTTGTTATATCTCCCTTTTCATTTCTAATTTTCTTAATTTGAATACTGTCTCTGTGCCCTTTAGTAAGTCTGGCTAGGGGTTTATCTATCTTGTTGATTTTCTCAAAGAACCAGCTCCTGGTTTTGTTGATTTTTTGTATGGTTCTCTTTGTTTCAACTTGATTGATTTCAACCCTGAGTTTGATGATTTCCTGTCTTCTACTCCTCCTGGGTGAAATTGCTTCTTTTTGTTCCAGATCTTTCAGGTGTGCCATTAAATGGGTCATGTATGCTCTCTCCTGTTTCTTTTCTTTTTTTTTCTTTTTCTTTTTTTATTGGATATATTCTATATTTACAATTCATTTCCCTTTTTCTGGTTCCCCACCCCCAAAGGTCCCACATGTCCTTTTCCCTCCCCCTGCTCTCTCATCCACCCCCTCCCACCTTACTGTTCTTGTACTCTAAGAGAACACAAATTTCAGCCAAAACTCCCAGCAAATCTAAATCGCCATAGATGGAGACATCAAGGTATTCCATGACAAAACCAAATTTGCACGTTACCTTTCCACAAATCCAGCCCTACAAAGGATAATGGAAAACACCAACACAAGGAAGGAAACTACACCCTGAAAGAAGCAAGATAGAAACCCCCTCTCATCAAACCCAAAAGAAGATAACTTCTCAAATATAAAAAAATAATTTCAAAAATGTCAGGAGGTAATAATTACTGTTCCTTAATATCTCTTAACATCAATGGACTCAATTCCCCAATAAAAAGACATAGATTAACAGACTGGATACGGAAACAGGACCCGACATTTTGCTGCATACAGGAAACACATCTCAGTGTTAAAGACAAACACTGTCTTAGAGTAAACGGCTGGAAGACAATTTTACAAGCAAATGGTCTCAAGAAACAAGCTGGAGTAGCCATTATAATATCAGATAAAATTGACTTCCAACCTAAAGTCATCAAAAGCATCTCGGAAGGTCACTTCTTGCTGGTCAAAGGGAAAATCCACCAAGAAGAGCTCTCAATACTGAACATCTATGCTCCAAATGCTAGGGAACCCTCATTCATAAAAGAAACCTTATTAAAGCTTAAAGCACACATTACACCTAACACAATAATTGTGTGTGACTTCAACACTCCACTCTTCTCAATGGACTGATCAGGAAAGCAGAAACTAAACAGGGGCACAGTGAAACTAATTGAAACTTTGGACCAATTGTATTATATATATATATATATATATATATATATATATATATATATATAACATTTCATCCTAAAGCAAAAGAATATACCTTTTTCTCAGCACCACATGTTATCTTCTCCAAAATTGATCATATAATTGGTCACAAGACAGATGTCAACAAATACAAGAAGATCAAGCTAATCCCATGCTTCCTATCAGATCACCATGGAGTAAGAGTGGTCTTCAATAGCAACAAAAACAGAAAGCCCACATACACATGGAAACTGAACAATACTCTACTCAATGACACCTTGGTCAAGGAAGAAATAAAAAAAGGAATCAAAGACTTTTTAGAATTCAATGAAAATGAAGGTACAACCTACCCAAATCTATGGGACACAATGAAAGCAGTGCTAAGAGAAAAACTCATACCTCTAAGTGCATCCAAAAAGAAACAGGAGAGAGCATACACTAGCAGCTTAACAGCACACCTTAAAGCCCTGGAAGAAAAAGAAGTTAATTCACCCAGGAGTAGTAGAAGACAGGAAATCATCAAACTCGGGGCTAAAATCAATCAAGTAGAAACGAAGAAAACCGTGCAAAGAATCAACATACCAGGAGCTGGTTCTTTGAGAAAATCAACAAGATAGATAAACCCTTAGCCACACTAACCAAAGGACACAGAGACAGTATCCAAATTAACAAAATTAGAAATGAAAAGGGGGACATAAAAACAGAAACTGAGGGAATTCAAAAGATCATCAGATCCTACTACAAAGGTCTATACTCAACACAACAGGAGAATCTGGAGGAAATGGACAATTTCCTAGACAGATACCAAATACCAAAATTAAATCAGCATCAAGTAGATCAGCTAAACAGTCCAATAACCTCTAAAGAAATAGAAGGGGTTATGGAAAGCCTCCCAACCAAAAAAAGTATGGGAACAGATGGTTTTAGTGCAGAATTCTACCAGACCTTCAAAGAATTCTTAACACCAATACTCTTCAAACTATTCCACAAAATAGAGACAGAAAGGACACTGCCCAACTTATTCTTCGAAGCCACAATTACGCTGATACATAAACCACAAAAAGATCCAACAAAGAGAGAGAACTACAGGCCAATTTCCCTTATGAATATCGATGCAAAAAATACTAAATATAATTCTTCCCAACAAAATCCAAGAGCATATCAAAATGATCATTCCCCATGATCAAGTAGGCTTCATCCCAGGGATGCAGGAATGGTTCAATATACGGAAATCCATCAACATAATTTACTACATAAACAAACTAAAAGAAAAAAACCACATGGTCATCTCATTAGATGCTGAAAAAGCATTCAATAAAATTCAGCATCCTTTCATGCTAAAAGTCTTGGAAAGAGCAGGAATTCAAGGCCCATACCTAAACATAGTAAAAGCAATCTACAGCAAACCAGTAGCCAACATCAAAATAAATGGAGAGAAACTTGAAGCAATCCCACTAAAATCAGGGCCTAGACAAGGCTGCCCTCTTTCTCCGTATCTTTTTCAATATAGTGCTTGAAGTTCTAGTGAGAGCAAATAGACAACATAAGGAAGTCAAAGGGATACAAATTGGAAAGGAAGAAGTCAAACTATCATTATTTGCAGACAATATGATAGTTTACTTAAGTGACCCAAAAAATTCCACCAGAGAATTTCTACAGCTGATAAACAACTTCAGCAAAGTGGCTGGTTATAAAATTAACACAAGCAAATCAGTAGCCTTCTTGTACTCAAAGGACAAGCAGGCTGAGAAAGAAGTTAGGGAAATAACACCCTTCACAATAGCCACAAACAACATAAAGTACCTTGGCGTAACTCTAACCAAACAAGCGAAAGATCTGTATGACAGGAACTTCAAGTCCTTGAAGAAAGAAATCGAAGAAGACCTCAGAAGATGGAAAAATATTTCTTGCTCCTGGATTGTCAGGATCAATATAGTAAAAATGGCCATCTTGCCAAAAGCAATCCACAGATTCAATGCAATCCCCATCAAAATCCCAACTCAATTCTTCATAGATCTAGAAAGAGCAATTCTCAAATTCATCTGGAGCAACAAAAAACCCAGGATAGCTAAAACTATTCTCAACAATAAAAGTACTTCTGGGGGAATCAACATGCAGAAGAATGCGAATCGACCCACTCTTATCTTCTTGTACTAAGATCAACTCCAAGTGGATCAAGGACCTCCTCATAAAACCAGACACACTGAAACTATTAGAAAAGAAACTGGGGAAGACCCTGAAGGACATGGGCACAGGGGGAAAGTTCCTGAACAGAGCACCAATAGCTTATGCTGTAAGATCAAGAATTGACAAATGGGACCTCATAAAATTACAAAGTTTCTGTAAGGCAAAGGACACTGTCAGAAGGACAAAACAGCAACCAACAAATTGGGAAAAGATCTTCACCAACCCCACATCCGACAGAGGCCTAATATCCAATATATACAAAGAACTCAAGAAGTTAGACCCCAAAGAACCAAATAACCCTATCAAAAAATGGGGTACAGAGCTAAACAAAGAATTTTCACCAGAAGAAATTCGGATGGCCGAGAAACACCTTAAGAGATGTTCAACATCATTAGTCATCAGGGAAATGCAAATCAAAACAACCCTGAGATTCCACCTCACACCAGTCAGAATGGCTAAGATTAAAAACTCAAGAGACAAGTGCTGGTGAGGATGCAGAGAAAGAGGAACACTCCTCCATTGTTGGTGGGATTGCAAAATGGTAAAACCGCTCTGGAAATCAGTTTGGCGGTTCCTCAGAAAATTGGGCATGCCACTTCCAGAGGACCCTGGCATACCACTCCTGGGCATATACCCAGAGGATTCCCCTGCATACAATAAAGACACATGCTCCACTATGTTTATAGCAGTCTTGTTTATAATAGCCAGAAATTGGAAGGAGCCCAGATATCCCTCAAAGGAGGAATGGATACAGAAAATGTGGTATATTTATACAGTGGAATACTATTCAGCAATTAAAAATAATGAATTCATGCAATTTGTAGGTAAATGGTTAGATCTGGAAAATATCATCCTAAGTGAGTTAACCCAATCACAAAAGAATACACATGAAATGCAATCACTGATAAGTGGATATTAATGAGCCCAGAAGCCCTAAATACTCAAGGCACAATTAGCAAGTCAAATGATTCCCAAGAAGAAGAAAGGAGAGGACCCTGGTCCTGAAAAGATGGGATCCAGTTTTGTAGACCCAGAACAGAGAAATCGTGTGTGTGGGGGGATGATTGGGGAATAGTTGGGGGGAGAGGAATTATGGGATGTATGGTGGTGGGGAACTGGGAAAGGGGAAAGCCTTTGGAATGTAAACATAGAATATAGAAAATAAAAATTAAAAAAAAGAAAGAAACATGAAAAAAAAAGAGTATTTTGGGACTCACACATCCACACTGTTATGAGAGCTTTTATTGACTCTAATGAATGTTTGCTCAGATGATAAGTAACAACACACACAGAGTGGTTTTCATACATGCCTGAAAGGGCAAATGATGAGTTAGAAATGGTAATATACTTGTTGGAACAAATAAATATAGGTAAATGGACCTTGGAACCTCAGAATTAGCCCCATCTGCTTTCATTCTCACATGCCTTTCCTGACACAGGGCACTACAGCTCTTCATGCTTGTCCTGAGACCCCTTCAACTCCTGGATCTTCTGGGGCAGAGTCTTGGTCCAGAACTGCAGTCTTCTGGCCTTCAGGGCTCGGCCCACAGCAGGCTGGGTGTTTACCTGCAGATACTGCTCATCTTGGTCCATCACAGGCCAGTAGGGCAGACCCTCGCTGTTGGGGTTCCTGTGGATATGCCAGGCAGCAGGGAGGAGTGAAGGTCTGCCTGACCCAAAGCACTACTTTGGTCAGGGCAGTGGATGAGCAGACCAAGGGCCTCAGGGGACAGATGGACTGCTGTACTCATAGAGATACAAGTGTCACCACCAGTGTCTACTCCAGGTGAAGCAAAGGGAACAGGCTAGTTTTGTATCTCTCAAGTGCAAAATCTAAAGAACAGTACCACAATAGTGTGGCTCCCCCACCCTGTGTCTGTGGGATGAACAGTGAGTGCAAGATAGAAGGGATCTGCCTGAGTGTGCCCTGAGTTGAAGACAATGATGTAATTAAAGACACATGCATACTAATAGAACATTGGGACCCTAGATGGAAACTTGAAAATAAGGAGGTTAAGGAAGGGGTGTGTTCTCACCCATTTCTTGCAAAGTTGGCCCAGTACTTCATCACTCTCCTCTTTAGTAGCTCCTCATCCTCATGCACTGCAGACAGAGGAGAACAAGAGTACAAGTCCTAGCCCCATGCAGGTGCAAATTCATGCTCCCTACAGCAACCACAATCTGATGGTTAACCCTAGGCCTGGTTTATAGCCTCTTCCCTCACACTCAAAATCCAGGATCCACCCAAAGCACTACTTGAAGTTTCTTAAGTCCTTTACTACACCAGTGTGCTCTCATTCCATCTAGAGCAAGCTAGACAAACAAAGGGTCATATTCTAACTCTAGTATATTTTGGGGAAGGAGCTTGGGGTTTTTTTTGTTGTTGTTAAGCTCTGATATGGTGAACACTTATGCTATTCCCTCCCAGACTCCTAGGTTCCCGAACTTGATAGAGAGCTCAATAATCCCTAGGAAACTCATCTGATGCTCCATTCAGCTGAAGGAAACAAAAAAGACTCACAATTCATTTCAAACAAATAGGAGCCAAAGACAAAGGGAATGTCATCACCATGGTCTGCCCTCACATGGGATGGTCTAACATGCTTGATGAAGCTGGGCCGATGCTGGAACTCATAGAAGTAGACAGGAGCCTGGGAACCTGGAAGGAAGGACACATGCAGACATTGTCATTTCTCCTGTGGAACCTACCAGCCTAACCTTTGGTGACAAAAAACCTTGTTCTAAAGTCATCTGGAATCAGAGTTGAGTGGTGACCTTCAGACTTGAGCATTGGATATGGAAAACCTTTGTTAAATGGGGATCCTGGACTTACCGGCTGAGTAGTTAGCAAGACATTGAGTGTAACTAACATGTTTCCTCTTCTAGACCTGGATAGGATGCCAGTCTTTACACTAGACATACAGATTTACTGGAGGAAAGCTGCCTGCTATCAGAGACCTGACCAAGATGAGTCCATCCTGGACACTGCAGGGCTCAGCAGGGTCCCATAGCTCTGAGCACTCCCTGTCCTTGCTCTTGTCCCAGATGTACTCACGCTGGGATTGTGCCACTCGGAGAGCAGGGATCACAAACATGAAATCTGCCAGCATCTCTCTGAACTGTGCTTTCAGGGTCTCTGAGTCCTCAGTGTCTCCCATGTACTCTTCCATTATCAGGTCACTGCACCCTGGAGGCAGCATCTACACCAATAGGAATCAGGAAAAATGATGACAGGCAGACAGCAGCCTCTAAATAAGGAATGTGACCAGTGATATAAGAGGAGGGTCTATGGAGAAAGGTTGAAGCTTTGGGGTGATTCCGCACAAGAACACACATTCATACACACACACACACACACACACACACACACACACACGTTATTTCTGAGCATGACATCTCAGGAAAATATAAGGAACCCCCTCTATCAGGATGGGAGCCGAGGTCTCACCATTTGTGCTGCTGTGCTCTTCAGAGTAGCTGGCAGTGTGTCTCTGGTTATGTTCTCTATGATATGATAAAGGCCCATGTGCTGGGAGGCAGAAGATAAATCTTAAGTTTTGGATGGTTTGGAACTACATCAAAGTAACTCTGAGTTCCCATCTATCACCATTGGTGTTTATGTTCTCAGGGGATTAGAACTAGGTCTCACCATGGGGACTCCCCAGCCACATTCATCTGAGGTGATACCAATGATGCTGGGGACAGGGTGAAAATCCTTAGAGGCCAACAGCTCCTGAGGATGCTTGGGTAGGAACTTCCCATCCACCACACCAGGGATCATCTTGAAGACCTATACAGCATTAATGGTCAGTGCTCAAGATCAATCCAATAAATATTCGAAGACCCATGAAAATACACAGCAATTCCCTATATCCTGTCTCATCTCTGGGTTCTGTGCACAGTCTATAAGAAACTTGAAATCATAAGTAGCTTGTCTTGTTCTTTTTGCACACTGTACTAAATGTACACCAAACCATGGAGATGAGTGTGCACATTTGAGTAGTAAGTGATTGATGGAAATCCCACATCCTGTTCATCAGGTCCTCCAAGACACACAATTCTCCCAACCTGGTTAATAGCCAGGATCTCTTCTTTACTCTTTGCTCTCAGGCAGTGCATCAGGGCTTCGGAGTCCTTAGCTTCACAACCAGATAGGTTGACTACTGTCTGGTAATGGTACAAACGATAGTTAACACATCACTCACAGCAGGGAGCAGAGTCTCTTTCATTCCAATAGATGTCATTACACCTAAAGAACACATCCTAGTGTTTGTTGTGTATGCAAGGAGTGAGTGGAATTCTGTTGATCAGAGATGACTGCATATACTTTAGATGTTTCTTTGGTGTGTGTGTGAGTGTGTGTGTGTGTGTGTGTGTGTGTGTGTGTGTGTGTGTGTTACTCATGGGTTACAATAGGTATGAAAGCACATTTTGTTTGTAATGGTCAGAGAACTATCTCAGCTCTTACATGTCACCCTATCACTTGTTCAAATTTGTCTACACGAGCTTAGCTGGCCTGTGACCTTCCAGAGACCTTCTTTCTTTAGTTTCTATACATTCATAGGAACACTGGGCTTTCTGACACATATTGCCTCCACTAACTTTGTATGGGTTCACAGGATTTGAACTTGGGACCTCATGCTTGCACTGGCAATATTTTTACCAGCTGACCCTTTCCCTCAATCATTTATTCTTGTTAGATATCCTTTTTATTAACTGAACACAAGCCATGATTATCTGGAAAGAGGAACTTCAGCTGAGAATATTGTCTTTATCAGATTGGCCCTTAGACAGGTCTGGGCATTTTCCTGAGAAATGACTGATGGAGAAGAGCCTATCTCACTGTGGGCAGTGTAACCCATGGGCAGGTGTTCTGAGTTATATAATAAATCTAGCTGAGAATGCCATGAGTAAAAAGCCAGAAAGCATGTTGCTTCTTGGCCTCTGGTCAGTTCTGGCCTCCAGGTACATGCCTGAGTGCACATTTCCCATCGAGACAGATTGTAAACTGTGAGCTGAAATAAGCCTCTTCCTCCTCAAGGAGCTTGTGTCAACAGTCTTCATCACAACAATAAGAAACAAACTAGGAAGCAATGAATAAGTGTCTTTTTGCTGATGACAGAGGCCCTGGATTGAGGTTTGCTGTCACATAACTTGCTCAGCATACATAAAATCCAATTGACTGAATCCCAGAGCACCAGAGGCAAAGGCTGAGGTAGCTGGTGTTCTTGAGAGCTCTTACCTTGTAGACCACTTCAGATGTGTCAGAGATGAGGTCAGGCAGCAGGGCCACTCCACTCTGCATAATGGCTCCATGGAAGAGTCCTTTGGACATGGGGGACACAACATGGGAAGACACACTTGTGCCTCCTGCTGAGCCACCAAATATAGTGACCCTGTCACGGTTGCCTCCAAAGTAAGCGATATTTTTCTGCACCCAGCGTAGGGCAGCCACTTGGTCCAGGTATCCCCAGTTGCCTCTGGCATGCTGGTCTCCAGTGCTGTGAAGTAGCAGGAAGAAACATGCATGGATGCCCATGCACTACTTGGTCCCCAATACCCAGCCCAGTCCCCGGCTCACCTGAAGAAGCCAAGGATACCCAAGCGGTACTGGATGGCGACAATTACTATTTCTTCAGTGGCTACCAGTGTGGATACATCAAGCATGGAAGCCGATCCTAGAACCAGTGCACCACCGTGGATCCATACCATCACCTGGAGACAGAAACTCAGATGCCAGGAGGCCCACACACAGCCCAAACTCATGTAAACTGCCCACTAGATTATCAACTGCTTTGTCCTGTGCAGTTCAACCTACAAACAGATCTCCTCAGGATCTCAGGAAGTGAGCCACAGATGGGATGCTTTAGGCCTGTGAGCATATTTCCATTCCCATATCCCCAAAGGAAGTCACAGCATGGATCAATGACTCTAGATCTAAATTTAAGTCATAGTTACTCTCAGACCCATCTAATTAGAACAATAACAAAAGAAGAGAGCCTTCCTGAGGGGTTTTCCAGGTTGATAATCAGAATGGCCATCAGATCCCAATAGCAGAACAAATAACTTGGAGCTAGATATTTGGGTGATGTCAATATTCAGCACCATCCTGAGTGGGTCTGTCACTTTGATAGAAGAATTAACAGTTTAATCAATTACCTATACTCTCTTACTTCCCAGAGTCACGGGACTCTGTGTTACACACACACACACACACACACACACACACACACACACACACACACACACACACACACAAACACCATCAGATGACAGGACCTTCCTGAACCCAGTAAAGTAAAACTACTAATCTGAAACTAAACTACAGTGGAGCTCAGGATTGTTTTTTCCCTTCCCATCTTCCAGAGAAATAAATGACCTGTTCACCAGCTCACCATTGCCTGACACTCACAGGCAGGTTAGAGCCCTCCTGGGCATGGGCTGGTGTGTAGATGTTGAGATACAGGCAGTCCTCAGACATAGGGGTGGGAAGCATGGTAAACTCCATCTCCTTTGCACCCTCTAAATTCATTATATCAATCTGCAGACACCTAGTGAAAAGGAAGGCAGGAAGTCCAAGATATGAGGTGGACAAATATGTATCTTATTCTGAACTTTCCCTGAGCCACTTATAGCTACTGCTTTCCACCATGGCCTGCCAGCATGTGATTCGCCTCTAAAGTTCCTACTACAGTAAATGCCACCAGCCCTGTGGAAATAGAAATAGGACAGTATTTTTCAGGGAGGACTGTATATATATAGTAAGATTCTGGGGGCTGGTATATGGAGATTTCCCACAGCTTCATTGAAAATTTTGGCTTTCTATTTCAACGTTCAATCCTGTGTTTAAAATTTAAGTCCTGATGTGGTGTTTACTTTTGATTGTTGACTTGAAATACTATAGAATCACCTGGGAAAATAGTCTCACTGAAGGATTGTCTAGACCCTGTTTGGCTGGTCGACATGCCAGTGACAAGTTACCTCGATCATGTTCACCGCAATAGGAATACCTGCCCATGGTAGGAGGCACCATTCCCTAGGAAGGGGGCTTCTGGATTGTATAAGAATGGAGAGAGTAAGTGAAGGTTAGTAGGCATGCATGTGCCCTTTAAACTTCTGTCTCTGTACTTTCCCACCTATGGCTGATTATCAACTGGAATTGTGACCCATAATAAAGTCTTTCCTCACTAAGTATCTTATGTAAGAATACTTTATCACAGCAACAAAAAGGGAACAAAGATACTTTGGTACTAAGTTACTGTGCCCACATAGCACCTAGAGGAATGAATGGACAATACCATTCTATAGGGTAGTGAGACATTCTTCATTTTACTTCCCAGTACCAGTAAGGAATCTCCTTGTTCTACATAGTCTTCAGTTGGAAGCATGTGTATTTTTTCCTAAGTCAATGTTACATGAACAGTGGACAGTGAAGAATGGGCTCAGTCTCTGCTCCTTACTGCAGTGCCTACAACTAAGTCACTACAGGTGCCAAGCTCTGACCCAGCAGGTTGGCACAGCTCTTCTATTTGAATTCCCAGCACATTCATCAGGAACATGCATGGGAGACGCCCGTCAGCACAGGCAGAAAACTGTGATACAGATCAGGAGGAGGAAGCACTGCAGTGCTGAGCCCTGAAGACCCCTAAGTCCCAGAACTTACATGGCTGGGTGTGTGGTCCCATCTCTCACACCACTCCATGGCTCAGGGTCCTCAGGAGGTGCAAAGCGCAGTGGTCCTACAGGAGGCTTGGCAAAGGGAATTCCCAGGAAGGCGTGGACATCAGATTTAGTCTCCTTCACGTGGACAAGGCTTCCTCTTACCTGGCCCATGTCTGTGTTCCTGATGGGGCTGGCTGAGTCCTGGCCTGTAAGAGGAGAAATGCGATCAGTTCTCATCACACTTGGGAATTTTTACCTCATCATCACCACGGTACAAGGGGAAGGTAACCTGGGTCATCTCAGTTCAGCAGTAGGATGAGGAAATAAGAGCTTCTGCATTCCCAAGGATAGAAATCCTGTCCACTGACCCTCTTGAAAAGTGATAGGGGTCTTCCATATTCAACAAAATGATAGGCACAGAGCCACTTGGCATGATGAAGGAATTGTTGTCATTATCCAAGTTCAGTAGGAGATTTATCCACAACCACATGCAGAGGAGGAACATGTTCTTGTTCTTCTGTCCCTGTTGCCTCCTCAGTACATGCTAACCTCAGGCATCTCTGACCCCATGTGTCCTGGTGGGACATTAGAAAGCACACAATCCCTGCTGTCGTCTGTCATTCTCCACCAGATTCTTCTCTGTCCCTGGTGCCTTCCATCCCCAAGCTCAGCCTCTGACTTTGCAGACCTGGGACAGCTCTGTCCCCTCTGCTCTTGTAGATAGTCTCACCATGCACACGCTGGAGGAGAAGCAGGAACACACTTGCTACAACACACAGCCAACCAGGAAGTCTAGCCAAAGGCATGGTTGAATCTTGGGCTTAAACTTGTGCTGCTGCAGATGAGAGTTCTGTCTCACAGCAGGAGACAGAACGGACTGGCCTGGCCCAGGCAGGAATTTGTACCTTTAGGGGCATAGGTGTGGAAATTTGATTGGATGGGGCAAAGTTCTTATTGTAGAAGAACTGATAAGGCAGAAGCCACAGAGAGCCAAGAGCCAGCAGGGAGGGCATAGTCACCTCTGCAGTTTCTGCTCCTTCCCTGGCCTCTTGAACAGAGACAACACGGCATCTGAAGTCCTTCTGCAATGCCAGGATCCCTGATCCCCAATATGGAGTCATCAGGATCCCTGGCTCTCTTACTTACCAGCCAAACATAGATGTTGCTGTGCATATCGTGGAGGAGAAAGCTGTATCAGTAGAAGTCATGGGGTTCCTATCAATAGGTGCACAGTCAAGGTGATTCCTGTTGTGGGAGATTGACATTACAAGAATCATCATTTTAGTAATGTTTAAGAAATGGCCTTCACCTTACTGCATGAATCCTGCAAAAGCTAGCACCCTGGGAAGACACAGGTTTGTCATATGTAGGGTGCCTGGGAACATGGGGATCTAGAGAAGGAGATATAGAGCCCATTAATGACAGAAAAAAATGTGCTCAGGAGAACTCAGAGGCAGATAGAGTAACATTTGACACTATTGTATGATAGCATAAAGTACAAAGATTATTTTTAATAGAGGGCACAGAGAAGATTTAGGGACATCAGTAAATTAATATGGAAGGTGAAGGAGAGTGACTGTGTCACAAGCAACCAAAGAATCTCAGAGGGTATGTGAAAGTTAGAAATAAGTGTCTATACAAGAGCAGGTAATCAGGGAGGCAGGAATAGGATGCTCTTCTCCTGGACATATCTGGATCTTCTAATGCTCCCATTCCATTGCCAAGACATACCTCATAGTCAAACATATTCACAGATGCTCTGAGCATGTGAATATGAATCTCATAGTATCTCCAGGCCCTGGGGACTGGGAAGAATCTTCAGCAGACTCCAACATACACACACACACACACACACACACACACACACACACACACCATTATCATCATTATTGACTGTGCCAGAACTCACATGAGAGATTGTTAGGAAAATCAAATTGCAGCTATGTCCTGCACATGAAACACCCAACCTGCTGTACTAAGGACCAGCAAATTGTGGTGGAAAACCATTCAATGACCTAAAAGTCCTGTATGCTCCACGTCTTGATATTAGGGGATGATAAGCAGTTGGACACCATGGCTTTGGTAATTCTTTACCTCAGAAAAGGTTCTGCTTTTGATGCTGTGTGGTCCATAAGCAGTCCTAATTTTCTGTGCCTAAGTGTGTGTAGAGGTCTCAGTGAGACCCTCATTCTGGTGTGTGTGTGTGTGTGTGTGTGTGTGTGTGTGTGTGTTTGTGTGTGTGTGTGTGTGTTTTCCACCACCTCCCATGACTAGGGACCCCCTACCCCCAAACACCACTATCTGATACTGCGGAAGTTGACATACCTGATGAGCTGCCAAGAGAGGGGAAGAAATCCCAACCTGGCCCGGGGAATCTTCTGTTGCTGCCCTCCATGATCCGACCCACATGAATCAGCATCTTGATCCATGTTTGTAGATGGTGCCAGGGCCACAAAAGGGCAATTTTCAATATCATTCTGATTCCAAATGCTCACTTGGTCTCCCTGTTGAAGGATGCCAGTCTGTTCTGTTCTAGGGCTTGGCATATTCAGAGTTACTTAGCAGTATGAATACACTCTATTTTATTGTTGTCCAAAAGTCCAGTAGCAACTACAGCTACAGATGCACTAATGGAAAAGACCCACCTTCTCCTTTATCCTCTGACTTGCAGGTCCAGCATAACTCAGATCCCCTCCCTCTGTGCTGGCTCCTCAGTATGGGTGAACTCTTCTGGGATCCTTTGCATGGTGGAGGGCTACTCCATGTCCTTGGTTGTGTATTTTGGTCTGTGTATTTTGGCCAGGGCATTTGGAGTTAGTTATCTCTTTCCACAATGTGAGTTCAGGGGCTGAACTCTGGCCACCAGTTTGGAGGCGGGCACCCTTATCTGCCAAGTCATTTCACAGCCACTGGGGAGGGAATTTGGAGATAGACATTTCTAACGAGTTCTTCTGGCACCTCTGAGAGTTACTCCTCTCTGTGGCCTCAGCCTCCGAGTCAGCAGAATTCACCAGTTTTAACTAAGGTTCCTTATGTCCTCATTAAGAGTCTTGCCATGCATGAGGAGAGGGAGAAGTAAGACTGCTTAGGCTACAGCATTTAACCTGTTAGGAGGAAGTTGGTCCAGCAGAAAGGTGGGCCTGTTGGCCAAAGTCTGTTTCCTATGAGTCATTGACAGGAAACAGAATATTGGAACTTTCCTCAGATGGGAATTTGGAGCTCACATGGAGTAGGTGGAGAGTTTGCCGGGACAGGGCAAAGTCATAGACCTTGAACTCACTAGGCAGAGGCTACAATAGGCAGAAGGCAACAGAGAGGGCCCAGGCACCTCCACCATTCATGCTTCACCTTTAGCCCCTGTAGCAGAAGGCACAGCAGGACTCCTAAGGTCCTTCTAGGATACCAGCAATCCTCTCTTCAAACCCAGTCACTGTGTTCACAGTCCATTCAGTAACAAGCCCAGGGCAAGTCTTGGTATGGACAGGAGGCTGTGGAAAGCCACAATGGGAAATGCCAGGCAGGCTCTTCTAATAGATGAATGCTGAGAATTTCACAGAGGAGAACTGGGTGCAGCTCTGAGAAAGATGACATGGACAAAATGAGCATGCCCAGCACCCTGAAAACCACTCCCTGCTGTCAGGACATTCAGTTTTTGGGGCCCCACATCGGTTATAGTCAGTATTTTACATCTACCTCCTACATCAGTCTCCCTGTAATAACATAGCTGTTTTATTGAAATTCACTGCTGCTGGGAGCCAGCCCTGGTGGGAGGTGTTTCTTCTTGTTGGTTCTTCTGGAGTAAGCAGAGGAAGGAAGAGCATCAGCGGGGGTTGGGGAGTAAGACTTTGTCTTATGGAAAATTTAGGGTTGATGTATAATAAAAAGTTGACTTATCTAAGTCTAAGTTACTATGTTAATGTAGCTGACCTGCCTTCTGTGTTCCTCTGAAGCTGGAGACTGAAGTCTCATCCACTAAGCACCTCATCCTTAATCAGCAGGAAAGATGCTAGAGCCTTTCCCTATTGTCCAGATGCCTCTTGCTTGCCAGGCTGGGGGAAGGTATATTGAGCCAGAAGAGATAACACTCCAGGAAAGAAAAACTTTTACAGAAGTGAATATGCATAATCTTATATAAGTTCACAGATAGTTTCAAACATTCATTACACATTTCCACACAAATTCAGTTGGGCCCAGCTTGCATGCATTCTCTCAATTTCATACTTACTCAAAACACACAAACATGCCTACATGCTCACAATTACATACTTACACACACATTCATACTTACATATGTATATAGAGCAAAACACCAAGCACCGGTGCAGAAAGAACTTACTCATCCTGGATAAAAAATGGACTCCAATAATTATTGCACCTAGAAAGAAAAAGCTTCTGCCCTTTTAATGCTAAACGAATTAAATCCATGTTAGTAAGAAAAAACTGTGTTTCTTTTAATCAGACTAAGCCTGTCTTGTCTTTACCATGGGACCTGTTCTGTCCCTGTAGCTCTGTTGGTGGCAAGTTCTTATTAAAAAACAAGTTCATGGTCAGTTATATCCACTTTGGAAACATAAATGAAGCCTTTCTGGTTTGAACACTGAGGACAATCTAGGCTCTCAAGCCTGTGATAAAGCTGAAGAGAGAGTCATATAAGTAGGAGTTTCAGAATCACAGAAAACCTTGCCAGGATACATTAAGATGTACAGGATTGGGGGCTCCCACGTAGCCTGGCCAGACTTCCTAGAGGAAGTGATTTGAGGCTCAACATCACACAGACTTTAATGCCAGCTAAGAACTCACTATGGTTCTTCCTGATCAGCCCCTAATAGTCTCACAAGCATCTGCAGCCTGGTGCAGTGTGGGTTCCTCTTTAGGACTTCTGAGTGTTTACACTGGCATGGCACAGCCATGGCTTCACCTTCAGCTTGTGAAAAACACAATTTCACTTCCAAGAAAAATAATAGCATAAATGAAAAGGTTTGCTGGGGAAACTAGGTGGAGTAGCTTTGACCCTAGGTCCTTAAAGAATCTGGCCATTTGGCCCAAGGCAATAACACCTACATCATACTAAGTGAGGTAACCCAGTCTCAAAAGAACACTCATGGTATGCACTCACTGATAAGTGGATATTAGCCTAGAATCTTGGAATACCCAAGACACAATCCACGTATCAAATGATGTCCAAGAAGGAAGGAGTAGCCCCTGGTTCTGGAAAAGCTCAATGCATCACTGTACTGGAATACCAGATCAGGGAAGTGGGAAGGGGTGGATGTGGGAACAGGGGGAAGGAAAAGGGCATATGGGACTTTGAGGGAGCAGGGAGCCAAGAAAGGGGAAGTCATTTGAAATGCAAATAAAGAATATATCGAATAAAAAAAAGAAATGACATTCTCAGGACAAAATAATATAGCCCCAAAGGGTCCTTAGGAATAGGGACAATGGAAAGAATATATATGATAAGAAGTAAAAATAGATGGGCAAAAAACAGAGAGAAAATTCTTCAAGAAAAGTATTGAAATCTGTGTTTAGTTTGTAGATCCATACCAATGTTTAACAAAAAGAATTTTATGTTAAAAAAATTGAACTGGAAAATATCATACTAAGAAGGAGGGGGCCGTGTTCTGGAAAGGCTTGATGCAGCATTGTAGTGGATTGCCAGGTCAGAGGAGTGGGATTGATTGGGGAACTGGGGGAGGGAAGAGAACTTATGGGACTTAGGGGGAGGGGTAACCAGGAAAGGGAAAATCATTTGGAATGTAAACACAGAACAGAAAATAAAAAAATCAGTAATTCGCCTAAAAAAATTAAAAAATAAATAAAAATGTGGTGATTATTAAAGGTCTAGAGCATATTCTGAGTGTCTGTTCCTGGTTTAGTGTGTATGTACAAAACTGATGAGCAGAGGCATGCTGGGAGCAGAATCTTCAATCAGTAATGTGCATATAGAATGGAAACATCCTAAGTGGTCAATCTCACTGACAGGAAGGCCTTCCCTGCCCCCAGTTAATGTCAGCAAGGACTTTTTTCTTTTTTTTTTCTATATTCTTTGTTTACATTCCAAAGGCTTTCCCCTTTCCAAGTTCCCCCCTTACCATATGTCCCATAAGTCCTCTTCACCCCACCCATTCCCCTAACCCCTCACCACCACCACCATTTCTCTGTTCTGGTACTCTCCTACAAAACTGGATCCAGTCTTTTCAGGACCAAGGTCCTCTCCTTCCTTTTTTCTTAGGAATCTTTTGATTTGCTAATTGTGTCTTGAGTATTCAGAGCTTCTGGGCTCATTAATATCCACTTATCAGTGATTGCAATTCATGTGTATTCTTTTGTGATTGGGTTAACTCACTTAGGATGATATTTTCCAGATCCCACCATTTGCCTACAAATTGCATGAATTCATTGTTTTTAATTGCTGAGTAGTATTCTATTGTATAAATATACCACATTTTCTGTATCCATTCCTCCTTTGTGGGACATCTGGGCTCCTTCCAGCTTCTGGCTATTATAAATAAGGCTGATATGAACATAGTGAAGCATTTGTCTTTATTGCATGCAAGAGAATCCTCTGGGTATATGCCCAGGAGTGGTATGTCAGGGTCCTCTGGAACTGTCATGCCCAATTTTCTGAGGAACCACCAGACTGATTTCCAGAGCATTTGTACCATCTTGCAATCCCACCAACAGTGGAGGAGTGTTCCTCTTTCTCCACATCCTCCCCAGCACCTATTGTCTCTTGAGTTTTTAATCTTAGCCATTCTGACTAGTGTGAGGTAGAATCTCAGGGTTGTTTTGATTTGCATTTCCCTGATGACTAATGATGTTGAACATCTCTTAAGGTGCTTCTCAGTCATCCGAATTTCTTCTGGTGAAAATTCTTTATTTAGCTCTGTACCCCATTTTTAATAGCGTTATTTGGTTCTTTGGGGTCTAACTTCTTGAATTCTTTGTATATATTGGATATTAGCCCTCTGTCGGATGTGGGGTTGGTGAAGATCTTTTCCAAATTTGTTGGTTGCTGTTTTGTCCTTCTGACAGTGTCTTTTGCCATACAGAAACTTTGTAATTTTAAGAGGTCCCATTTGTCAATTCTTGATCTTAGAGCATTAGCTATTGGTGTTCTGTTCAGGAACTTTCCCCCTGTGCCCATGTCCTCCAGGGTCTTCCCCAGTTTCTTTTCTATTAGTTTCAGTGTGTCTGGTTTTATATGGAGGTCCTTAATCCACTTGGAGTTGATCTTAGTACAAAGAGATAAGAGTGGGTCAATTTGCTTTCTTCTGTATGTTGACCACCAGTTGAACCAACACCATTTGTTGAAAAGGCTATCTTTTTTCCACTGGATGGTTGTAGCTCCTTCATCAAAGATCAAGTGACCATAACTCTGTGGGTTCATTTCTGGGTCTTCAATTCTATTCCATTTATCTACTTGCCTGGTGCTGTACCAATACCATGTAGTTTTTAACACAATTGCTCTGTAGTACTGGTTGAGGTCAGGGATATTGAGTCCCCCTGAAGTCCTTTTATTGTTGAGAATAGTTTTACCTATCCTGGGTTTTTTGTTACTCCAAAGGAATTTGAGAATTGCTCTTTCTAGATGTATTAAGAATTGAATTGGGATTTTGATGGGGATTGCATTGAATCTGTAGATTGCTTTTGGCAAGATGGCCATTTTTACTATATTGATCCTGACAATCCAAGAGCATGAAATATTTTTCCATCTTCTGAGGTCTTTGATTTCTTTCTTCAAGGACTTGAAGTTCCTGACATACAGATCTTTCACTTTTTTGGTTAGAGTCATGTCAAGATACTTTATATTGTTTGTGGCTATTGTTAAGGGTGTTATTTCCCTAACTTCTTTCTCAGCCTGCTTGTTCTTTGAGTACAGGAAGGCTGCTGATTTGCTTCAGCAAGGACTTAATATTCTCCTTGTAATGGCCTTGTTTACACATCCTGTCAAGAGAGGGCACAAGACGTAATTGTTGAGACTGACATCCCAGAGAACTGTTTCTCACCACACAGCAAATCTGTGTGCATCTTGAACCCAAATTTCTCAATCCTTAAGCTATACATTCGTAACTGTTTATAAGATACTGAGGTTATGATATTGTTTTTGTTTCAGAGATGTGGGTCTTGTCATCTTGTCTCAGTTTTATATAATTCTCCTATTTCAGACCCACACATCTGAAGACACAGATACTAATTCCTATTTATAATCAATGTTGTTTTAGGAACAGAATTCTGAAGGCAAAAAGACTTATGGAAAGTAGATTTTCTAATGGTAATTATATATATATATATATGAAGACGTGAACTTGCCTAGAGAAGGTACAGGATTTGATGCAGTCAGTTGCTGCAGTCCATAGTCCCTGAATCATCCACTTCATGTGAAGAGGGTCTGGAACTTAAGAAAAGAGTGAGGATGGGGAGAAGTTAATGAAAAGAAGGAAGGAAGGAAGGAAGGAAGGAAGGAAGGAAGGAAGGAAGGAAAGAAGGAAGGAAGAGAAGCCTGGTTTCAATGATGTGTTAAAGAAGATAGTGGTCACAAATCCACATTGTTATGAGAGCTTTTATTGACTAATGAATGTTTGCCCAGAATGATAAGGAACTACACACAGAGTGGTTTTCATATATATCTGAAAGGGCAAATGCTGAGGTTAGAAATAGTTATATACTTGTTGGAACAAATAAATATAGATAAATGAAGTTTGAATGCAATATGGTGGCAGGTGGCATCTCTAGGACACGCCAGAGACCCAGGAGGGGAGGATGCCCCAGGGAGTGCATGGCAGTGACTCTAGCTGAGACTCCTACCAGTGGGGGATATGGCATCTGATGTGGCCACTTCCTGTTGTCAGGAAAGTCTCCCAGTTGAATAAGTGCAATGACCCATCCACAAACTCTTCCAAAACATTCCTGCTTGTAAGATGTGCAGGGACAAAGAAGGAGCAGAGATGGAGAGAATGTCCAACCAATGACTAGCCCTTATTGAGACCCAGTGTATGGGCAAGAAAGAACCAGTCCATGACACTATTAATGATACTTATGCTGGCAGCCTAGAATAACTGTCCTCTGAGAGGTTTAACACAGACAATGGAAGCAGAGGCAGAGACCCACAGCCAAACATTAGATGGAGCTTGGGGCGTCTCACAGAAGAGTTGGGGAGGGCTAGAGGGGCGAGGTGGGACTGTGTGGATGGGTGGGGGAGTGTACTCTTAGACATGAAGGAGAGGTGGTAATGGAGTGGGGACTCATGGAGGGGGGACAGGGAAGGGGGACATTTGAAATGTAAATAAATAAAATAGTTGTTTTTTTTTTTTTAAAAAAGATGGGCTCCATCAACCCCTACTGGTCATGTGGAGAAAGACCACAAGTAAAATTTCCAATTTTGTCTTGAGTTTGCTGGATAGCTCAGATAGGTCTTGCCTTGTGATCACTAGCCTCTCAGATCTCTGAGTAGCTAGGATTGAAAGCCTATATTATCTGATTTGGCTTTAATTTATTTTTTATGGTTCCCAGGGAACATATAATGGAAGCTGTCTACCACTGCTATATCCATAACCTTACAACTGCTTTAAATGCTTAACATGTCTCATGATTTAGCAATTCTGTTCTAAGTTGTAAATTTTAAAAAGTAATACATGTGGTCATATGATATCAATGATTGACTGATTGATGTGCCTACTGTTGGCATGCCTCTGCTCATCGGCTCTGTATATTGTCTAGAATCCAACATAAACTGAATGTTTTATATTTGTAACTGTTTGTTAGATACTGAGGTTATGATATGGTCGAAATAGCCATACATCTTATTAAAGCACAAACATGGGATGGTTGGCTCTATAATCCTATAATCCAACCCCTTAAGAAGGGAAAACTCTGAGATCATGTATTCAGGCCCCTCTGGGGTTATATAGAAACCATGTCTCCAGAAAAAGATACTAATTAACAAGGACAATAGTTTTTCATAGATTGGCAAGCAGATAAAATGTGTTGTGTGCACACTTGGATGTCATTCCACAATAGAAGGAAACAAAAACATTATGTGAAGTGACCTAACCAGTATAAAACATTCAGTTTATGTTGGATTCTAGACAATATACAGAGCCGATGAGCAGAGGCATGCCAGCAGTAGGCACGTCAATCAGTAATGTGCATATAGAATGGAAACATCCGAAGTGGTCATTCTCACTGGTCTTCCCTGCCCCCGGGTCAAGTCAGCAAGGACTTAATATCATCCTTGTAATGGCTGTGTTTACACATCCTACCAGGAGAGGGCACAAGCAGTAATCCTTGAGATTGATATTCCAGAGAACTGTTTCTCACAGTACAGCAAAGCTGTGGGCATCTTGAATCTGAATTTCTCAATCTTTAAGCTATATATTTGTAACTGTTTGTTAGATACTGAGGTTATGATATTGTGTTTGTTTCAGAGATGTGACTCTTGCTATGTTGTCTCAGATTTATATAATTCTCCTATTTCAGACCCACATATCTGAGGACACAGATACTAATGTCTATTGATAGTCAATGTTGTTTAGGAACAGAATTCTGAAGGCAAAAATCTTACTGAAAGTAGATTTTCTAATGGTAATTATATAAATGAGGAAATATGTACTTGCCAAGAGAAGGTACAGAATTTGATGCAGTCAGTTGCTGCAGTCCATAGTCCCTGAACCATCCACTTCATGTGAAGAGAGTCTGGAACTTAAGAAAAGAGTGAGGATGAAGAGAAGATAGTGGAAGGAAGGAAGGAAGGAAGGAAGGAAGGAAGGAAGGAAGGAAGGGAGATTGGAAACAGAGAAGGAAGGAAGGAAGAAAGGAAAGAGAAGCCTCGTCTCAATGAAGTATTTAAGAATTTAAGAGTATTTTGAGGCCGACATATCTACATTGTTATGAGAGCTTTTATTGACTTTAATGAATGTTTGCCCAGAATGATAAGGAACTACACACAGAGTGGTTTTCATTCATATCTGAAAGGGCAAATGCTGAGTTAGAAATGGTTATATACTTGTTGGAAAAAATAAACATAGATAAATGGACTTTGAAACCTCAGAATTAGTCCCATCTGCTTTCAACCTCACATGCCTTTCCTTACACAGGGCGCTACAGCTCTGCATGCTTGTCCTGAGAATCCTTTAGCTCCTGGATCTTCTGGGGCAGAGTCTTGGTCCAGAACTGCAGCCTTCTGGCCTTCAGGGCTCGGCCCGCAGCAGACTGGGTGTTTACCTGCAGATACTGCTCATCTTGGTCCATCACAGGCCAGTAGAGTAGACCCTCGCTGTTGGGGTTCCTGTGGATATGCTGCCCATCAGGGAAGAGGGAAGGTCTGCCTGACCCAAAGCCTGATCCCCTTCTTTGCTCAGGAGAGTGGATGAGCAGACCAAGGGCCTCAGGGGACAGATGGGCTGCTGTACTCATATAGATACAAGTGTCACCATCACTGTCTACTCCAGGTGAAGCAAGGGGAGCAAGCTAGTTTTGTGTCTTCTTCTTAGATACAAAATCTAAAGAACAGTACCACAATAGTGTGACTCCCCACCCTGTCTCTGTGGGATGAACAGTGAGTGAAAACTTGAAGGTATCTGCCTGAGTGTGCCCTGAGTTGAAGACTATCACATAGGTATACACATATATCACATATGCATACTAACGGAGCATTGGGACACCAGAAGAAGACTTGAAAATGAGGAAATTGAGGAAGGGGTGTGTTCTCACCCAGTTCTGGCAAAGTTGGCCCAGTACTTCATCACTCTCCTCTTCAGCAGCCCCTCCTCCTCAGTGAGGTCCACTGCACACAGAAGAAGAACAGGAGCCCAAGTCCTAGCCTCATGCAGGGGCCAATTCATGCTCCCTGCAGCAACCACAGCCCGATGGCAAAACCTAGGCCTGGTTTATAGCCTCTTTCCTCCCAGTCAGAATCCAGTATCCATCCAAAGCACTACTTGCAGTTTCTCAGGTTTATTTCTATACCAGTGTGCCCTCATTACTTCTAGTGCAAGCTAGTCTAGGAAAGGTTCATGTTATAACCCTTGTATATTTCAGGGAGAGCTTGGGTCTTTTTAAAGCTCAGATATGGTGAACACTTGTTCCTTTACCTTCACAGACTCTCAGTTTCCCCAACTGGACAAAGAGCTCAATAACCACTCGGGAAGTCATCTGATGCTACACTAAGCTCTAGCAAAACATGAAAGACTCACATATCATACCCCAGAGATAGGATCCAAAGATAAAGACAAGATCATCACCATGGTCTGCCTTGGGATAGAATGGCCTGACATGCTTGATGAAGCTGGGCAAATGCTGGATCTCATAGAAGTAGACAGGAGCCTGGGAACCTGGAGGTGAGGACACATGTTGACATCATGATTTTTCATATAGACCTTATCTGCCTAACCTGTGGTGACAAGAAACCTTGCTCTACAGTTGTCTCGAATGACAGTTGTGCAGTGAGCTTCAGACTAGTGCATTGGGTATGGGAAACCTTGGTTAAGCAGGGACCCTGGCATTCCACATTGAGTTGTTGACAAGACCTTGAGGGTAACTAACATCTTTCCTCTTCTAGACCTGGATAGGATGCCAGCCTTTACACTAGACATAAAGATTTAGTGGAGGAAAGCTGCCTGCTATCAGAGACCAGACCAAGATGAGTCTGTTCTGGACACTGCAGAGCTCACCAGGGTCCCACAGCTCTGAGCACCCTCTGTCCTTCCTCTTGTCACAGATGTACTCACGCTGGAAATGTGCCACTCAGAGAGCAGAGATCACAAACATGAAGTCTGCCAGCATCTCTCTGAACTGTGCCTTCAGGGTCTCTGAGTCCTCAGTGTCACCCATGTACTCTTCCACTAGCAGGTCACTACATTCTTTGAGGCAGCCTCTATACCAAGAGGAATCAAGAAAAATGATGACAGGCTGATAGCAACCTATAAGTAAGGAATGTGTCCAGGAATAAAACAGGGTCTAAGGGTAAAGTTAGAAGCTTTGGGATGACACAGCACAGAAAGACACAGAAAGACACACACACACACACACACACACACACACACACACACACAGAGAGAGAGAGAGAGAGAGAGAGAGAGAGAGAGAGAGAGAGAGAGAGAGATCTAAGTAATATATGGGAATTCTCTATCAGGATAGGAGCCAAGGTCTCTCTCACCATCTGTGCTGCTGTGCTCTTCAGAATAGCTGGCAGCGTCTCTCTGGTTATGTTCTCTATGATATGATAAAGGCCCATGATCTGGGAGGCAGAGGGTAGTCTTAAGTATTGAATAGTTTGGAACTACATCCAAGTAACTCTGAGTTCCCACCTCCCACCATTTGAGTTTATCTTCTCAGGTGTTTAGAACTAGGTCTCACCATGGGGACTCCCCAGCCACGTTCATCTGAGTTGACACCAATGATGCTGGGGACAGGGTGAAAATTCTTAGAGGCCAACAGCTCCTGAGGAAGCTTGGGTAGGAACTTCCCATCCACCACACCAGGGACCATCTTGAAGACCTATACAGCATTGATGGTCAGTGCTGAAGATCAATCCTATAAATATTCTAATGCCCATGAAAATACACAGCAATTCTCCATAGCCTATCTCATCTCTGGGTTCACACAATCTAGAAGAAACTTGAAATCATAATTACCTTGTCTTGTTATTTTTGCATACTGTACTGAAAGGACACCAAACCCTGGAGATAAGTTAGCGCATTTAAGATGGTAATCCCACACCCTGTTCATCAGGTCCTCAAGAAACACAATTCTCCCAACCTGGTTAATAGCCAGGATCTCTTGTTTACTCTTTGCTCACAGGCAATTTGCTCATCAGGGATTCTGAGTCTTTGACTTCACAACCAGATAGGTTGGCTACTGTCTGTAAATGGAAAAGTCAATGGTTAGCTCATTACCTCTAAATACCACATCCTAGTGTTTGTTGTGTATGAAAGGAATAAGTGGAATGTTCACATTGTCTGTTTCTAAGAGTTGATGCCTGGGAAAGGACTTTCTACCTGTGAATCGTTTTGTTGTTCCTGTGTGTGTGTGTGTGTGTGTGTGTGTGTGTGTGTGTGACTCATGGCTGACAATGTATATGGTGTAACACATTTTGTCTGTAAAGGTTGGAGAATAATCTTAGCTGTTATATGTCATCATATCTCTTATTCACATTTGTCTACATCAGTTTAGCTGATCTATGATCTTCCAGAGAGTCTTCTGTCATTTCCTGTATCTCCATAGAAACCCTGAAATTTCTGAAACATGCTAAAAACCACCAGGTTTGTATGGGTTCGGAGAACTTGAAGTTGGGACCTCACACTTGTACAGCAAATACTTTTACCAGATGACTCTTTCCCTCAATACATATGTACTTGTTAGATTTCCTTTTTATCAACTCAAGCCAGGATCATCTGGGGAGAGGAGTGTGAGCTAAGAATATTGCCTCTATCAGATTTGTCCATAGGAAAGTCTGAGCATTTTCCTGAGAAATTACTATTGCAGAAGAGCCTACCTCACTGTGGGCAGTGCCACACATAGACAGGTGTTCTGGGTTGTATAATAAAGCTGAGGAAGCCATGGGTAACAAGCCAGTAAGCATGTTGCTCCTTGGCCTCTGATTTAGGTCCGGCCTCCAGTTACATGTCTGAGTGCACACTTCCCATCAAGACAGATTATAAACTGTGGGCTGAAATAAGCCTGTTCCTCCCCATGGCGCTTTTTACAATAATCTTCATCACAACAATAAGAAACAAAGTGGGAAACCATGCATAAGTGTTCTTGCTAATGACAGCAGCCACTAGATAGAGTTTGCTGTCATAGAACATGCTCTGCATACATGAAATTCACTTGGCTGAATACCAGAGTACCAAAGACAAAGACTGAGGTAGCAAAGTAGGGGCTGGTCTTCTTGAGGGCACTTACCTTGTAGACCACCTCAGACGAGTCAGAGATGAGGTCAGGCAGCAGGGCCACTCCACTCTGCATGGTGGCTCCATGAAAGAGTCCTTTGGACATGGGGAACACAACATGGGAAGACACACTTGTGCCTCCTGCTGAGCCACCAAATATAGTGACCCTGTCACGGTTGCCTCCAAAGTAAGCGATATTTTTCTGCACTCGGCGTAGGGCGGCCACTTGGTCCAGGTATCCCCAGTTGCCTCTGGCATGCTGGTCTCCAGTGCTGTAAAGTAGCAGGAAAACAATGCATGGATCTCCATATGCTACTTTGTCCCCATTACCCAGCCCAGTCCCAGGCTTACCTGAAGAAGCCAAGGATACCCAAGTGATACTGGATGGAGACAATCACTATTTGCTCAGTGACTGCCAGTGAGGATATATCATACATGGAAGGCGATCCTAGAACCAGTACACCACCATGGATCCATACCATCACCTAGAGACAGCAACTTATATGCCAGGAGGCCCACAAACACCCCAAGCTCATCTAGAAGGTCCACTAGATTATCAACTGCTTAGCTCTGCAGCTTGACCCACAAACAGATGTCCTCAGGATCTCAGGAAGTGAGCCACAGGTCAGGTGCTTTAGGCCTGTGAGCATATTTCCATTCCCACTTCCTCAAAAGGAAATCTCAGCATGGATTAATGGTTCTAGATCTAAATTAAAGTCATTGTTACTCTCAAACCCATCAAAGTAGAAGAAAAAAGGAGTGTCTTCCTGAGGGGCTTTCCTGATTGCTAATCAGAATGGCCAACAGATCCTGTTGGCAAAACAGATAATTTGTAGCTTGTGAGTTGGGTGGTGTCAGTATTCAGTCCTTGTGTACATCCTGAGCATTTGCCACGTTGAGAGAATTCTTGGTTAAATCAACTACCTAGACCCTCTTAATTATCATAGTACCAGGACTCTGACACACACACACACACACACACACACACACACACACACACACACACAGAGAGAGAGAGAGAGAGAGAGAGAGAGAGAGAGAGAGAGAGAGAGGTTTAAGCATCTCACCACAGCCTGACATGGCTTTCTTGAAACCCAAAACATAAGATTATTAATCATGGTCTAATCTTCAGTGGAGCACAGAATTATTTTTCCCTTCTTATCTTCCAGAGAAATAAATGGTATGTTCCCCAGCTGACCATTGCCTGACACTCACTACTACTAACCTTTCACGTGGACAAGGCTGCCTCTCACCTGGCCCGTGTGTGTGTTCCTGACGGGGCTGGCTGAGTCCTGGCCTGTAAGAGAGATGTCATCAGCTGTCACCTCACTTGGGAACTTCTACCTCACCATCACCACGGTGTGTGACCTTGTAAGGTAGTCTGTAGCCTGGCTGAGCAAGGCTTACTCTGGAGACCCAGTAGAACATTCCACAAGGGACAGAACCTGTGAGCCATGATCCCAGACTGCTGACCCCTCAACTCCATAATCCTGTGGCCAACAGTCACATATGGCCATGCCCCAGGCCCCTAGCATTCTGGCTGGACTCCACCCCTACAGTCACCTGGCTACAGCCAGGCTTTCCCCACCCCGTGGTTACCCGGCTGTTGCCAGGTAACCCGGCCTACTATAAAAGAAGGCTTCTTTCCCCTCCTCTCTCTCTCTCTCTCTCTCTCTCTCTCTCTCTCTCTCTCTCTCTCTCTTTCCTTTCTCTTGTCCTTGCCCTTGTTTCCCTGCTTCCCCTCTTTCCACGTGGTCATGGCCAGCTCTCATCCCTCTATCTTCTCTTTCTTTTTACTTCTCTATCTCCGTTTCTCTTTCTACTTTCTACAATAAAGCATTGAAACTATGAACTGTCTCTTCTTATCAAACCTGCTGTGTAAGAACACGGAGCAAGCCTCAGCATTTCCAGCCACCAGGAAAGGACACAGCCCCTTCTCACTCAAGCTTCCTCTACAGGTACCCGGGAGGCCCATGCAAGAATGGCACTGACTTCTGAGCAAGGACCCCCCCCCATCCCCGCTAGCCAGGCAGTCTCTTGGTCTACAGGTACTCAGGTACCCACAGTCCCTACCCCGGTACAGTGTGTGGGCCTAGTCAGTGTTCCCCGATGCGTGCCTTGCATGCCAGTGTTCTCCCTATGTGGACTTTGCCCACTAGTCTTCTCCTATGCCAGCCCTGCCACCATCCCCACTTCCTTTTTTGTCCCACAAGGGTACATGGGGAAGGTGACCTGTTTCATTTCAGTTCATCAATAGGATGTGGAAATGTGAGCTCTGGATTCCCTAAGGACAGAAACCTCGTTCACTCACCCTCTTGCAAACTGACAGGGCACTTCCCGAGTCAACACAGTGAGGGGTTCTGAGTCTCTTGGCATTATGAAGGAACTATTGTCATTATCCAAGTTCAGTGGGATTTCTATCCACTGCCACAGACAGAGGAGGGACATGTCCTGCTTGTTCTTTTGTCCTATTGCCTCCTCTGTACGTGCTAACCTCAGACATCTCTGATCCCTTTGAGTCCTGGTAGGACATTAGAAAGCACACAATCCCCCATGCTGTCACCTTTCATTCTTTACCAAGTTCCCTTTCCCTCCCTGGAGCCTTCTATCCCCAAGCTCAGCCTCTGACTATGAAGACCTGGGGCAGCTCTGACCCTGGTTTCCTCTGCTCATGTAGATAGTCTCACCATGCACATGCTGGAGGAGAAGCCGGAGCACACTGGCTACAACACAGAGCCAATCATCAAGTCTAGCCAAAGGCATGGTTGAATCTCAGGCTCAAACCTGTGCTGCTGCAGATGAGATTCACTCAGCAGGAAAGAGAACAGATTGGATTTGTACCTTTCGTGGTGTAAGTAATACAGTGTTGTTCCTTTAACATATGCTTGTCCAATCTGACATTTGATTGTCAGACAATCAAATGCTTGTCTGACATTTGATTGGATGGGGCAAAGTTCTTATTATAGAAGAACTGATAAGGCAGAAGCCCCATGAATCCAAGAGCCAGGAGTAAGGGTAAAGCCACCTCTACAGTTTCTGTTTCTTCCCTGGCCTCTTGAACAGACACATCATGGCATCTGAAATCCTTCTGGAAGGCCAGGATCCATGAGAAGTACAAGGGCAGGAGCTCTGAGTGTGCCTTTCACCCTCAAGAGTCCTCTGTGCTGACAGTAGTCATAGAGTAGTGAGTCCATCCTGGAGGCCCTTGTCCATTATGGTGACCTTACACTCACAGAAACAATGCTCCAATCCCAATAAGGTCACAATAGCTTCATTTAAAGACACTGAAATTCTGACACTTCTGTCTCCACCTACAACGTAGCCTCTCACATTGCCAGCTCATGTTTATTTATTTTTTGGTTTTTCAAGGCTGGGTTTCTCTGTATAGCCATGGCTGTCCTGGAACTCACTCTGTAGACCAGGCTGGCCTCGAACTCAGAGATCCGCCTGCCTCTGCCTCCCGAGTGCTGGGATTAAAGGCGTGCGCCACCACCACCCGGCTCATTTATTTTTATTAGATATTTTCTTCGTTTACATTTCAAATGCTTATCCCCTTTACCTGTTTCTCCTCAGAAAACTCCCTATCCCATCCCCCCTCCACCTGATTAACTAACCCACCCACTCCCGCTTCTCTGTCCTGACATTCCCCTACACTGGGGCAATGAGCCTTCACACGACCAAGGGCCTCTTCTCTCATTGATGTCCGACAAGGCCCTCCTCTGCTACATATGTGGCTAGAGCCATGGATCCCTCCATGTGTACATTTTGGTTGGAGAAGGCATTCTTCTATTTATTATGCTTTGCCAAACCAATGACTGACATTGCACTATGAGTGCATTTAAATAAAGCACAGCAAATAGAGCAAATATGAACACTTAAGTCTTTCAGAGGAGAGGAGGGTAGCTGTAGTTACCTCAGGGATGGAGAAGAAACTAAGATTACAATTGGTGTCAGATGCTAGCATGGATAGCATGTACATCAAAATCAGGATGGGGTTGTTTAGGTATGTGACATCATAGGAACTTTTCATAGTGGGATTTGAACTGGGCTCTGACAATGGGTGTAGCTGTAACTATAAATGAAGCATGCATGACCAGAATGGTCTGAGCTCAGTGATTTAGAGGATACATGTCTCCAGAAAGTATGGATTAAGAGTATGAATATTTGCATGTATTTGGATGCGTTTCATTTTACAAGTGAAATGGAAGGTTAATTTAGAACTTGGGGTCTGCAGGATGGTCATGAAGGTTCAAGTAGAACAACAAATAGTAATGGATAGGGTGATTTCTAGAATGGAGTCATGTGTTCATATTCTCTTACCTTTGTCATTGTGAAAGATGGTCAAAGAGTAGACACAGTCTGGTGTTGCAGTGGGAGGGGCAGGTATAACTTCTACCCTGCTGCTATGAACCAGCTCATGTTTAGATCAACTTCACAGTCATGTGTCCGTTGGCAAATTTTTACCCTTTCCTACCATTTAGTTTTGTGTTGTGTGCATGCATGGGCACTCAGGTTCCAGCACATACATGCAGAGGTGAGAAGACAATTTGTAGCAGTCACTTCTATCTATCCACCATATGGGTTCAAGCACCAAACTTACTTTATTATGCTTGGCAGCAAACTCCCTCACCAGCTAAGCCCCTTGTGAACCCCACCCCACCATAATCTCACTTTGATGGGTTCTGGTATACATGTCCAGAATAGGAGTTTCAGAATCAAAAGTCCTAGTAAGCTATATCAAAGAATATACAACCAGGAGTTGATAACCAACCACACCTGACTTCCTGGAAGACGTGGTGTAGAAGTCAACATTGGGTAGTCTTTTGCATCTGAGATTTGGCTTTGGCTCTATGGTTTCATCCCCATGGAATATACAATCCCATAGCCCAGAACTGCAGGATTTCCTTTACAGCCCTGCCTCCCTGATACAGTGTTGTTCCTCCAATATATGCTTGGCCAATCTGTGATCCCAGGCTTTTCTGGAGGATGTTCTACTTTAGGGGATTAAAACATCTCTATCTCCTCCAATCTCTGGCCCAAGAAGTTAATTTCTTTGTTTCATGAGCCTTCTTGTGCTTTTGCCTAACTCCAAATTGTTTTGTAGTTCTGCTGGAGGAAAGTCCCCTTATCCTCTGCAAAGAACATTTACCATCATTCAGAGGCCAGAGACATGGTAAAAAAAAAAATGTTGATTGGAGAAAACCCAGGTTCTCTTCTGAGTCAGGGACACAGGCTAAATGACAGACAGACAGACAGACAGACAGACAGACAGACAGACAGACAGACATTGAAACAGAGGTCTAAGGGCTCAAACTACATTGAAATATTTGCACTGAGACACCACTCCACACCCATTTAGTATAATCAGAATCCTAGGCATTATAATCAATCTGAGCATTCTGCCAATTTCTGTCCCTATGGATAAATCAAGCCTGGGTGGTAGAGAAGGGGATGGGCCACAAATCTTTGTCCTTTTCTTGTTGCCAGTGGTTTTGATCCCAATTGATCAAACAAACAACATTTAAAACAACAGGCCATGAGGAAATGTGCTTGGAAGGTACTGTACTGGCTAGTTTGGTGTGTCAACTTGACACAGGCTGGAGTTATCATAGGAAAAGGAGCTTCACTTGGGGAAGTGCCTTTGAGATCCAGCTGTGGGGCATTTTCTCAATTAGTGATCAAGTGGGGAAGAGCCCCTTGTGGGTGGTACCATCTCTGGGCTGGTATTCTTGGGTTCTATAAGAGAGCAGGCTGAGCAAGCCAGGGGAAGCAAGCCAGTAAGTAACATCCCTCCATGGCCTCTGCATCAGCTCCTGCTTCCTGGCCTGCTTGAGTTCCAGTCCTGACTTCCTTTGGTAATGAATAGCTGTGTGGAAGTGTAAGCTCAATAAACCCTTTCCTCCCCAACTTGCTTCTTGGTCATGATGTTTGTGCAGGAGTAGAAACCCTGACGAAGACAGGTACTGATGACCTCCCAGAACCTGCAACAGCAGGCAAGAGACCAAGGGTGAGGCAAGACCAGCCTGCTTTGTGGGGAAGCTGCTTTGATGGGGCTAGAGTTCACCAGAGATCTCATATGGGGGTTTGGAGTAAGGTGCTGCACACATACACACTGACCACACTGCCTCGCTATCTCAGCTCTAAGAAGGACTTGCAATGGTTAACATACCCAAAGCACATACTGTTTACCCTGGAAACCAAGCTCCAAGTGAGGTTCATCAGGAAGGGAACCCAGGGTTTCTTGGTTCAGCTGTAGATTATGGGCCTGGGAGCTTCTGCATGCCTTAGAGGCAGCCAGTAGCTCATGCTTTTGAAGAGTCCTTTTGAAGAGTCGCATTGCACCTCCCTATTCTGAAAGCAGCATATCAGTATTCTTTAGCTGCATGAAGTTCTACAGCTATTATCCAAGTCAGTAGCAGCTACAGTTTCAGTCATACAGAGAGTAAACCTCCCATTTGCTTCCCTGACCTTTAGATCCAGCACTACTAAGAGCCCTTCATAGCAGGATGGCTCCTTAGTATTGGTGTTGTGGGGGAGGGGCTCTGGCATCACAGACCTTTTGTTTGGTAGATGGGCTAGCCCTATGACTTTAGTAGGGCATTAGGAGATGCTCATATCCCATACTGTCACCTCTACCAGCTCCTCCCTCACTGGTATTTTCACTCCTGTGGTCTCAGCCAACAGCTCTTCATCAATTACATGTTGGCAGCTTGGACATGGGTCCCCCATTCCTCCCTTAGTAGTCTTGCCATGCACATGAAAGAGAGGAGAAGCAGAAGTTCTCACGTTGTAGTATTGAGCCCTATAGGAAGTCTGTCTGATAGCATAATTATGTTCCAGCCCTGAGTCTGTACTGCTGTGGGATTGACCACAGATGAATGAACCTTGCCCTGGCAGGAGCTTTGTCTGTTGCTATGTCCCATTTTTTTATTTCTAGTTGTGTTAATTTGAATCTTCTCTCTCTCTACCTTTTAATTTTTTGGAAAAGGGTTTGTCGAAGTTCCTAATTTTTTAAAATAACCAACTTTTGGTTTTTCTGATTTTTTTTAGTATTATTTTGTTTGTATCTGTACAACTGATGTTTCTCCCCAGGTTTGATTACTTCTGCCTTGCCAGGGAACCCATAAAAATTGCATCCATGAAATGGTAGTTATGATAGGTGTAGCGTTTGCTTTAAAAACAGTCAACCAGCCTGCAGAAAAAATGGGGAACAGGCAACTCCTCTGGTAATACCTCACAGCTTCCATGGACAAGGCATCATAGAACAAGCCCACTCATCCCTCGAATAACAATAAAAGAAGGGGATACAGGTAGACATAGGGCTAAAGCCTACAACACATTAACCCATGCATTATTTACACTTAGTTTTTTAAACTTTGAAAAAAAAAAGCCTATTTCCTGCCTGTAAGCATTGGGTTACCATGTTGCCCTGCATCACCCCTCTACACTTGGTTTACTGGAAGGATTTCCT
This sequence comes from Apodemus agrarius, assembly GCA_964023405.1. Taxonomy (NCBI): domain Eukaryota; kingdom Metazoa; phylum Chordata; class Mammalia; order Rodentia; family Muridae; genus Apodemus; species Apodemus agrarius. The sequence continues at coordinate 24,822,887 of OZ030024.1, read as the reverse complement.
ACCAACAACTGGGAGGATCAGCCTCACAGATAATCATGGGATGAGGGTTTGCTTGTTCTTTTCCCTAAAGGACCTGAAAAACCCATCAGGGTTCTGGCTGATCCATCAAGCCACGTACTGCCGAAGACCTACAGGGAACAGATGGCACCTCTGAGGATCAAATTTCAGATCCTCTCTCTAAGGGAGTCTGGTGGGGAAGAGGGACTACCACACCTATGGGGCAGCACTCTCTGGACTACAGACCAAGAGGGGGAGGCCCAAAGAGAACACACTGGAGGAGAGGGTACCCTCTATCAACCCTTGTACACATAATTTGGGGAAGCCTCAAGGCTCTCATAAATCAACCCCAGAGAATGTCGCCTGAAGGGAAAGGGACAGTACCCTATACCTATTCTTGTTCCTGTGTGCAATTATAACAGTCAACACACAGACATAAGCTACTCCCTTTTTGGGCAGCAATGAGAAACCCACCAATTCTACTCCCTGCTAGTTGGGATTCCAGACTCCCTGTAAGGTGCAGCAATAACCTGCTGATGGGAGAAAACCCTTTTGCTTTTAATTCCACTCTAGAAGTAGCATTTAATGGCTCATACTGTGTTACGAAGGCCCTCGTGGGATTCTGCCTATGAAACTGCTTGTCCACTGCACTTTGCTGCTCTAGCCAAAGTAGTAACAAGTGATATTTGCAATTGGACTAATTGTTGATGTGGACTCCAGAGATGTTGGGCTGTTCCCAATTATGCCCCTTCTGTAGGTTATGACTCCATGACTCATTTCTGGCATGTATAAATGGTTCAATGGCAGGTATTAATGCAATTTTTCCAATAACCCCCAAAACACCTGTCTTTTAGCCGACTCTATACCTTTTGCTCACCTGGAACTCTCCTCAATATGTGATTCATGGAATTTGGAATGGGTGGGTTACCTTTGTCCAGAATGGAAATCTACTTACACAGGATGCCTCTGAATTGACTTGCCAGTACCAGTGGCCTCCTGAATGGCATTCTGGGGGCAAGAATTTTGCAACATGTTTGACTAATCTCTGACATTTTTTCCAGCAAGCCCCACAACCAGACTATTGCTGGCCTCTCCAATCACTCTGAGGCCAGCCATACCTCTGTGGCCCTGGTTCTGTATGGATTATTGGCCATCCTTCCCTATTAAGAATGGCTTCTTTTATGACTTCTTCTTTGAAGGAAATCCAACCAGAACTTTCTCAGAAGTTCATTGGACTACCAACTGCACCTCTCATGGTGGTCCAGATCCCAATTTGACCTATACTGGAAATCCCTGTGTTAGATCTCCTTTGTTCTTTCTTGACTGGTTCCAAAGTGACACTCTCAATGCCAAGTTAAACTTTTCATAGATGAACTGCATTCTCTTCCCCTGTGGGGATCCAGTGAATGGGTATACCGCCATGCTTCTCTGAGAACCACCACCAATCTGGGTCCTGGCAAATGCCTTTGATGGCTGGACTGGGGAACTTGTCATCTTTAATCATGTTCCCATCCCTGCATTATATATATATATATATATATATATATATATATATATATATATCTGCCATCATTGTTGCCACAGTGATAGAACTCTTAGCTGTAGCTGCTACAGCCACTGAGTTTGTAGCCTTGTAAAACTCTATGTAGGCTGCCAAGACACTCCTCTTGATACCCTCTCAACCCCTGCCTTAGATAAGCAGTTCCAGGTAAAGCAGCTCTTCCAAATTGGTGTGTTAAATAACACTATTATGTGGTACTTTTACAGGATGATGCTAATTGTGCATGGGATCTTGCCCAAGCTAATTGTGATCCACGCTATCTATCCTGCTAGCTGCTTAATCTAGGATCAGCCAGGCTTCAATAGTACAACAGCACTAAATTTACAGCCTAGCTTGTTATGGATAGCCCTGGGCTTGTATTTTGATGCTAATTCCACTCCTCAGAGGGGCTGCAGATGAGGAGTTGCCTTGTGAACCTTCTCCCCACTTTAACTTTTCAAATAAAAGCTTGAGCCAATGATTGGGCAGGAGGAAGTGGGAGGAACTGAGAGTCTAGGGGAGGAGCTATGGGGTATAAAACAGGAAGAGAAGTAATGGAAAGAAACGGAAAAAGAAGAAACAGAGAGGCGGCAGGGAGAAAAGCTCAGGGCCTGGAGAAACCGCAAGTTGTATGGGATAAAATAGATGGAAACAGAGTAGTGGAGTGGGAGGCTGTCCAATCTAGGCTTGTAGCTTGTTTTGTTAACCGCTGAGTTGAGCTTTCTTTCACCAAGGAACTGGGTTGGAAACATAGAAGCAACAAAATGGCGCCCAAAGTATTGTTTAGAACCTAACAAACCTGAGATAAAACGTTAACTGCCTGAGAAGCTCTGAATGGCTTGGGCAGCAGAACAAAAGGTTTCCAGACCAGGTAATTCATTGATATAAGAGAGATATATAGCATCTTGATATTTAGAGATAGGTAAAACAATAAAGACCTTTTTGGCTTTATGTGATGATATTTTGAGTGATTTGATAGGAGTGGGTTTAGAGGAAAAAGTCATTGGTATTGCAATACTTATTCTCTTGATGTACTATGTCATCTCAAGAGACAGGGTCCTAAACAAAAAATTCCTTGCCTTAGAAAAGAGATTAAAAGTAACACTAGAACTAAAGGTTCAGGATTTCATAGGTCAAAATAAGGCAGATGCTGCAATATTAGAATTACAACACAAAGAGAAGCTAAGATTATGGAAGCAGGGCTTAGAACAGAAGATACAGGAAATTATAAAACAACATGAACAACAGAAAGAGGAATTTAAGACTTATCAATGTGGCCTAGAGGAAACACTAGAATTGAAGACCCAGGAAATTATAGAACAGAATAAGAGACAGAAGGAGGAGAATGAAGGTGGGAGAAAGAAGTTAGAAAAGATGCTAGAACAAAGGATGCAGCAGTTCACAGATCAGACTGAGCAGCAGAGTGAAAATAATGAGGATTGGAAGCTAGACTTGGAGAATAACCTTTTAAAATTAACCAATCAAAATAAAATAGACAGTAGACTATCAGAATTGCAATATAAAGAAAAGATCAAAATGTGGAGGCAGAACCTTGGACAGAAAATACAGGAACTCAAAGAAAAGGAAAATACTCAGGGAGGGATAGGAGATAAAAGTAGAGAAAGCCAACCAAAAGTTATTAAAAAACAAACTTTAGTCTATCCTGTCAGTATGCAACAAAGACCTCCAGATGATGATCATCCACAGGGTTTTCAGGAATTCGAATGGTGACCTGTGGATGTGTTAGATCTAAAAAAATTTAAGGAAAGTGTCACTAATTTTGGAATGCATTCACGATTTGTAAAGCAAATCCTGACTTCTTGAGCTATTAAAAATATAATAATCCCACAAGACTGGAAGGATATGGCAAGAGCAATACTAGAACCTGCTGCTAATTTACAATGGGTCACATGGTGGAGAGACAGGGGGGGGAGGGAGATAGCACGACAAAATAGAGCCAGGGGTAGAGAGATTTCTGTGGACCAATTGCTTGGTGAGGGTTGCTTTGCTGAGGTAGAAGAGCAGGCTATATATGATGAAGAAACCCTAGCCTTGTGTCAATTGTCAGCTTTAAGGGCCTGGGACAAAGTTGCAGAATCAGGGAAAAGACTTGAGCCATTTACTCAAGTCGTACAAGGTCCACAAGAAACCTTCCCCGACTTTTTACAAAGACTAACCTCAGCTGTGGAAAGGAGTATATCATATTCTGCAGCAAGGAAGGCAATAATTGGGTCTTTAGCTTTTGAGAATGCAAATACTAAATACAAGGAAGTAATCAGACCACTGAGGGCAAGGTCAGCATCAATAGATGAATGGATTAGATATGCAATTGATGTATCTCACTCACCTGATATGGCTGTAATAGGAAAAGCTGCCACTAGACACCTAGACATGACCCAAGATTTCAAATGTTTTAGTTGTGGTGAGTGGGGTCATCTCAGAAAGGTCTGTAGAAAAAAACAAAGTAATATCAAAAGGGGGCCTATGCCTTTTGGAATATGTCAAAGGTGTGGCAAAGGCCGACATTTGCCTAGAGAATATAGAGCAAGAATAGATAAATTGAACAACATCTTGCCAAAAAAACTCCCAAGGGGGCCTCTCACAGGCCCCAATGCCAGACAAGGAGAGTTCTCTTCCTCAGGACAATTAAGTGTCACTGCATCAAAAACGGATGTTCTAAGACCAGACAAGACTAAGGCAAGTTCTGTAGACAATTCAGAAAGCCTCAAAGGGACCCAAAAAAGAATATTTTAGCAAACTTCTATAGAGTATCACAGGCCAAAACTACAAATATTAGTAAACAATATTAAGATTGAAGGAATGTTTGACACTGGAGCAGATGTCACCATTATCTCTCCAAAATCTTGGCCTGTAAGTTGGCCACTTCAAGAAGTAGACATCCAATTTCAAGGAGTTGGGACCTTATCTCAAATAAGCAAAGCACCAGATGGCTTAAATAAATAGGACCAGAAAGTCAGGTTGGAAAATTGAGGCCATACGTGGCTGATACAGCCATTAATTTATGGGGAAGAGGTCTATTACAGCAGTGGAATACACAAATTAATATCCCCTCAGTCTCAGTATCTAACCATGAAACTAGTCGGGATTCTAACAAAAATCTTAAATTAGTTAGGGAATCTTATCAAAGGCAGTTGCAGACTGTCCAAGCTGTCCATAAACAAGATAGAGCAGAAGCTGACAATTTAGCTTTACCCCCAAGGAGCCACTGCTGCCAAAACACCAACAGCCTTACCACTAAGGTGGTTGACTGACCAACCCATTTGGATTGATCAATGGTCTATGACAAAAGAAAAACTACAGGCATTAGAACAGCTAGTCCAAGAACAGCCTAAGACTCAGCATATAGAGGAGTCTTCCAACCCTTGGAATTCTCCAGTATTTGTCATTAAAAAAAATCTGGCAAATGGAGGATGTTGACAGATCTCAGAGCAATTAATAAGATTATTCAGCCAATGGGTTCCTTGCATTCTTTAATGGGATCCCATTGCCTTCTTTTTGCCTAAGGAATGGCCTATCATAGTGATTGATCTGAAAGATTGTTTTTTTTTAACCATTCCTCTACATGAATGTGATAAGGAAAGGTTTGCTTTCTCGGTACCTACTTTCAATAGAGGTCACCCAATGAAAAGATATCATTGGAAAGTCTTGCCAAAAGGAATGTTAAATAGCCCTACCTTGTGTCAACAGCCATTTTGTACAACAGCCATTGGAGATGATTCGCAAACAATTTCCCCAATCCATTATTTATCATTATATGGATGACATCCTATTGGCTGATTCAGATATAAATACTGTGGAAAGAATGATGAAGTACAAAAAACGTTGCCTTCCTGGGGATTGCAAATTGCCCCTGAAAAGATACAAAAAGGGGATTCTATTAATTATCTAGGACATAAAATAAGTCTGCAAAGGGTTAGGCCACAAAACGTGCAAATCAGAAGAAGCCAATTAAGGACCCTTAATGATTTTCAGAAGCTACTAGGAGATATCAACTGGCTGAGGCCTGCAATTGGCTTGGCCACTCAAGAGCTAAGCAATTTATTTCAAACCTTACAAGGTTATAAGGATTTAAATAGTCCAAGGAAACTGTCAGCTAAGGCTGAGAAGGAGTTAACTTTGGTAGAAAGGAAATTGCAGGATACATATCTAGATCGTATTGATCCAAAGATGGCCTGCATGTTAGTTATCTTACCTTCTACTCATTCCCCTACAGGAATTCTTATGCAGAGGGAAGATTATATCTTAGAATGGATATCTTAGCACATAAACAGAGTAAGAAATTAAAAACATACATTGAGAAAGTCTCTCAATTGATACTTAAAGGAAAAATGAGACTTTGACAAGTAATTGTTGTGGATACGGCTGAAATTGTGGTACCTTTTACTAACACAGAAATTGCCTTACTATGGGCACAAGATGAATACTGGCAAAGAGCGTGCAGTAACTTCTTGGGTGAGATTAACAACAGATACCCTAAAAGCAAGCGGCTTCAGTTCACAAAAAGTACTTTTTGGATTCTCCCTCGTATAATAAAGAAAACTCCAATATCTGGAGCCCCTACATTTTACACTGATGCCAGTAAATCAGGAAAAGCAGGATATAAATCAGAAGATGTAAGTAAGGTGGCTGAGAGTCCCTATAAGTCAGTTCAAAAATCTGAACTATATGCAATAGTCATGGTGTTGTCAGATTTTCAAGAGTCTCTTAATATAGTAACTGATTCTCCATATGCAGAAGGGGTTGTCTTACATATAGAAACTGCTGAACTTATACAGGATGATTCTGAATTGACTTCATTATTTATTCAGCTACCGCAAATAATCAGAAATAGGAGTTATCCACTATATATCACACACATAAGATCCCATACAGGTCTGCCAGGCCCTCTGACACAAGGTAATAATGAAATTGACCAACTAATGATAGGAAGTATACTAGAGGCTTCAGAATTCCATAAAAACACCATGTTAAGTGCAAAGGTTTAAAGAAAGAATTCTCTATCACTTGGCAATAAGCCAAGGAAATTGTGAAGCAATGCCCTACTTGTTCATTATATAACCAGACTCCACTGCCTATGGGAACTAACCCTAAGGGTACCCAAAGAAATGACATTTGGCAAATGGATGTCTTCCATTTTACAGAGTTTGGCAAACTGAAATATGTGCACTATACTATAGACACATATTCAGGATTTCAATGGGCAACTGCATTACCATCAGAAAAGGCTGATTCTGTAATTACACATTTGTTAGAGTTATGGCCATTATGTGAATACTAACACAAATTAAAACAGACAATGGGCTGGCATATATCTCTAATAAGATGAAGCAGTTTTTTGAATATTACAATATAAAAATTGTTACAGGCATATCACATAATCCTACAGGACAAGCAATTGTGAAGAGATCAAATCGAACTCTAAAGGAGATGCTTAATAAGCAAAAAGGGTCAATGAGAACCCCCAAGGATAGATTACATAATGCTTTATTAACCTTAAAATTTTTAAATGCCAATGAACAAAACACCACAGCTGCTGAAAGACATCGGACTATAGAAAGAACTATTGAACTAAATCAGCCTGTTTACATTAAGGATATTCTAACATTAGAATGGAGAATGGGAAATGTGTTATGCTGGGGGAGGGGGTATGCCTATGTTTCCACAGGAAAAGAAAAGCTGTGGGTCCCTTCCAAGTTGATAAAAATTAGACATGACAAAGGGAGACCTCCTGAAGACCTTGGCGACAGAGAAGAAAAGGAAGACTAACACAATCAACAAAATAGGTGATGTATATGTGGTGATGTTTATGTCTCTGTATATGGAGACAGCTCTGGAACTGATTGAGGCTAAAATGTCTATACACAGCCATTAACACTTATTGGGTGTTACATACCATCCTTTCCGAGGATATGGATACACAGTTGCATTTTAGTTTGACTAGGTGATCAAGCTAACCTGAGGAAAGGCAGTCAGTTGTCTTTCTTTATTGATCTTCATTGGCCAATCTGTGCCCCCTGCATGCTCTGTGTGAATGTCTTTACCTGTTTACTTGTTGCTTTTAAGTTTTGTATGCTACAGAGATGAAAGAAGAGAAAGACAGCCCTGAAAAGATTCACACTCCAGGATGCTGAGATTTGGGACCTTCCAATCCAGCTTCGCACTTGACTCTATTTCAACTACATCAAAGCTGATTCTCTTAAAGACTTGCTTCCAGAACTTTGCTTGCCTCTCCAGCCTTTCAGAATGTCATGGTCAAGATGTCATCTGACATAGAGGCATGAACTTTCTCACAACATAGTGACTGGAAGGCAAATAATGCCAGCTAGTTTTCAAACTTTCCCTTTGGGCCCCCAGATGGGAATTCTTCGCCCCAATTCAGCTGGAAGCAGACAGAAGACAATCATCATCCCAGTTCCTTATGTGGGGTAGATGGTTCTGGTTATTTTAGGAATTATAGATATGTTATAATTTTAGGGATACTTTACAAATGTAGCTTTGGACAGGAAGGGAACTAAAGAACTTAAATTCAGGGATTTCTACCTTTCCCTTCCTCTTCTCTATCCTTCTTTCTTAGGTAAAGGAGAAGTGGGTGGAAAAGAAAAAGGGGGATAAAGTAATATCATAGAAATTATAGAAACAGACAAATAGGGATAGGTGAGAAAATGTACTTTTAAGCAAAACATTACATAGCAAGATCTTACATTGGTAGAATTCTTTATAATTGATACAAAGTTGAAGTTAAAATCTCTTATATTGGTTTAGTTGATGTAAATTTAAGGTTTTCATTGGTATGAATTTACTATTGATATAAAACTGGGATTAATATTGTTACTCCCATGTAGGCATTGTGCCTATATAACACATTTAAGAATACAAGGCTTAAAAAAAAGAATACAAGGCTTAGACCCAGTCCTTCTATAACTGCTAGTATAAACTGCTTTTAGATGATTAAGTAATACAAGTTAAGGGCCAGATAGCAAACTCATGGTTGTGAGTTAGTTAAAAGAGTGTTCCTGAGTTATTTTGATTAGAAATGGCCGAGAATAGTCAAGGCTTAACAGTTCAGAGATGTTTTAGGTAGACAGATGGTCTTCAAAGGTGCCAGAAGTCCACAGAATATGTTTATTGACATTTCTTTATTAAAGATCATTCGGCTGGAGACCTGTCTGCTCCTGACAGCACCCCTTTCTTGAATTCAAAGAAGAACTTGAGCATCAATGGAATTGCTTCAGTTGTGGCGAAACAGTCACCAGGCAAGAAGTGCCTCATTTCATCTACAGACAAATACTGTCCAAATAAAAGGACACACTGCAGAATAGTCGACTGATAATCTCTGCCAAGACAGAGTAATCAGCCCTTCAAAATTCTGCATTACCAAGGTCTGTCAGATGATCTTGGGCCAGAAGACTGAAGACTGATGCTCCAACGTCTTGGTGTATAGGGCCTGTCCAGGTGATCAGTGGTCTCTATAAATTGCCTAAGTTTTAGAAGCTATATTTTGTGCTTCTCATACTTTCAGGTGATATTAGTCATTCTTGGATTTCTGATGGGGTTGAAGACTAATAGTCTTACAGCCAGTCCAAGCTGGTTAGCATTTATAAAGATGATACAGATTTGAGAGGATGGTTTTCAGATGGGTTACAGTCTAAAGCCAGGACTTGAGTCAGGTGTAGAATTATAAGTCATTTAAGTTCGAACAGATGACAGGGGCACTATTAATTGATAAAAAATGATTGACTGGGTATTAGGTCTATCCTGTATGTTATAAATTACAAAATGGTAACAATTGTGCTTAATTGATGTCTGAGATAAAAAAAAAGTCTTTTAATTGGACAGAAAGGGGGAAATGTTGTGGATAGCCCTGGGCTTGTATTTTGATGCTAATTCCACTCCTCAGAGGGGCTGCAGATGAGGAGTTGCCTTGTGAACCTTCTCCCCACCTTAATTTTTCAAATAAAGGCTTGAGCCAATGATTGGGTAGGAGGAAGTGGGAGGAGCTGAGAGTCTAGGGGAGGAGCTATGGGGTATAAAACAGGAAGAGAAGTAATGGAAAGAAATGGAAAAAGAAGAAACAGAGAGGCGGCAGGGAGAGAAGCTCAGGGCCTGGAGAAACCGCAAGTTGTATGGGTTAAAATAGATGGAAACAGAGTAGTGGGAGGCTGCCCAATCTAGGCTTGTAGCTTGTTTTGTTAACTGCTGAGTTGAGCTTTCTTTCACCAAGGAACTGGGTTGGAAACATAGTAGCAACATTAGCTATATAACAGTACATGGAATTCTCCACTCCTTTCTCACAACAGATTCATCAAGACATTGCTACTTATGTAGGTGTTATTACCTTGGGCCAAATAGCCAGATTCTTTAAGGACCTAGGGTCAAAGCTACTTCAACTAGTTTCCCCAGCAAACCTTTTTATTTATGCTATTATTTTTCTTGGAGGTGAAATTGTGTTTTTCACAATCTGAAGGTGAAGCCATGGCTCTGCCATACCAGTGCAAACACTCAGAAGTCTTAAAGAGGAACCCACACTGCGCCAGGCTGTAGATGTTTGTCACACGATTAGGGGCACAAGAAGAACAACCATGGTGAGTTCTTAGCTGGCATTAAAGTTTGTGTGAAGTTGAGCTTCATATCACTTCCTCTAGGAAGTCTGGCTGGGCTAGGTGGGAGCTCCCAATCCTGTATATCTCGATGTATCCTGGCAGGGTTTTCCGTAATTCTGAAACTCCTACTTATATGTCTCTCTCTTCAGCTTTATCACAGGCTTGAGAGTCTAGATTGTCCTCAGTGTTAAAACCAGAAAGGCTTCATTTTTGTTTCCAAAGTGTATATAATTGACCATGAACTTGTTTTTAATAAGAACTTGCCACCAACAGAGCACATTTGAGAACATACATTCTTCTCAGCAGCACCAGAGATTTTCTATAAAGTAGTGTGTATATTAGGACACAAAGCAAAATTTTAGAAATACAGAATTTTGAGATCATTCTGTTTATTTGACTACAACAGATAAAACTGCAAAAAAAGCAAGAGAAACAATGGAGCACATATAATCTCATAGGATTAAACAACATGCTGTTAAATGAAGACATCATTCAAGAATGAAATAAATATTTGGAATGTAAACATAGAATATAGAAAATAAAAATTAAAAAAAATAAATAAATAATGCTTCCCCATAAAAAAGAATGAAATAAATAATGTGAAAATGCCCATCTTACCAAAAACAATCTACAGATTCAATGCACAATAAAGAACTTCAAGATATTCCTTCACATATAAAGAAAAAGGAAATCTTAAAATTTTCATTAAATAAAAAAGACTGGATACCCAAATAATTCTTGAATAAAAGAACATGGCTGGAGGTATTGCCACACTGAGTTTTAAGTTTTAATACAGAGCCAGAGTAGTTTGGGAAGCGTACTATGGCTAGTGGAATAGAATATGGGAGCCAGATATATGTCCATAGCAATCTGATTTTTTCACAAAGATACCAAAAATATAACTGAAGGAAGAGCAGCATCTTCTACAAGTTCTACTAGGAAACCTGGATATCAATATTCAGAGTAATGAAGCTGGATTTCTGTTTCTAACCTTTGCATAAATCTTAACAACAAAGTGATCATTTTCCTTAGCATAAAACCTAAATTGCCAGAGGAAAGGTACAGAGTATAAAGGAACAGGTCATGGTTTTCTGAAAAGGACTCAAAGCATAGGACCTCAAACCCCACCCACCCACAATGATGAACTTCCTTCAACAAAGCCACACTACTCTAAGAAGGCCATACCTCCTAATAGTAGCACTTCCCATTGGCCAAGCCCCTTCAAACCATCACAGCCTTTGATATATAAATATAAATGACAGAACTTTTGGAACAAGCATCTAAAGGTCCTGAATAATCTGATAGAGTTGCCAACAACTAAAACATGTCTCCACCTATGGTATCTGTTAACTAAATGTCAGTAAAGATTGATATTCAAGACAATTCAATTCCTGTTCCATAGTTGTTTCTTATTTTTAAGAAATGGCACACAGGTCTAGGTGCAACCATCAGAATTGAAGTGGTGGAAGACAGATGGAGCTGACGTAGACAGCTGGTTTATTGGTGTCAACTGAGTATATATGTATATGGAAAATTTTACAATTACCCCCCCACACACACACACAGTAATGCAACAAGGAACATTTTATCTTGGAAAATCATCAATAAACATCCTTTGAGTGATGTTCTATAAGAGGCAGATACATTTCCACTAGATGTGATGCCAGAGTCTAGCCTGGAAAAGAAGCGCCAGGATATGCAGAAAATGAAGGAGCTGGTTCCTAGTGCTAGAAAATGAAGCAATCTCTCAGCTTCACAGCTCATCGATTCCCTGGTCAAATAATATTTTAGAGTAGAGAGAGCATCTGCCCTGAAGGGCTGGGACCACAAACTGGAAAAGCATGCTCTGGTGGTTTGAATAGGAATGGCCCCCATAGACTCATGTGCTTAAATGCTTGGTCCATAGACAGTGACACTGTTAGGAGATGTGGCCTTGTTGGAGGAACTGTGTAACTGTGAGGGCAGGCTTAGAGATTCCCTCTGCTCAAGCTGTGCCCAGTATGGCACACAGTCTTTTCAAGCTGCCTGAGAATCAAGATGGAGAATTCTCAGCTCCTATTATGGCACCATGTCTGCCAGCAGGCTGCCACACTTCCAGCCATGACTATAAAGGACTGAACCTCTGAAACTGTAAGCCAGCCCCATTGAATGTTGTCCTTTATAAGAGTTGCCTTGGTCACGGTGTTTCTTCACAGCAATAAAATCCACAGTAAGACAATTGTATTGGAGGAGCTACAGTGAAAGGCAGCAAACATTGCTGTTTGGAGGAGGCAAGAGCAGCCATGGCTGTGCCTTTCTAGAAGAAACAGACAACCACCAAGGAGGAACTCCTTTCGTGCCTTGGTATGGGAGCCTAAGACTTCTGGGGACAGAACAATGGAAATAAGAGCAATCTTCAGAGTACTACAGGCTGTCTGGTACCAGTCTCTGCACATCCTCCAGAAACTCAGGCTGGGATAGATGGGAGCTTCTCCTAATCCAGGATTCTTTAATGTGTCCTGCCAGGGTTCTTTGTGACCCTGAAGCTTCTACTTACAGACCTGTATTATAGGCTCTGAGTGCCTAGCTAATCCCAGCTGCTGGAACCATGATGCCTCCCATTAAACTTGTTGAGTAGGTAAAGGAGTGTGAACTTGATCTCTGTAGGAACAGGCCATAAGAGTAAGGCGGTAGGGAGATGGTCAGGATAGGGGGATAAGGTTTTCAGAGGGGCCAGGTTTGAACTGTGTCAGAAGCCATAATGGGACAAGCTAATATAATAGCAGGTGATCATCCTGAAATGGCCTACTTCAGATTATTACATAAACTGTGACAGGTGAGCCCTCATTAAGCAAGGCTATGAGGGACTAATTTTCAGAAAGATTTCTGGTATTAATATGATTTTCCTGTTATTTTAAACATATATAATAATCAGTAAGTAATAGCACACCCCTTTGGAGAAGATCTCTGCAGATCCATGAAGAGGTACTGTCTTACGGTGAGGCTATGTAGACAAATAGATGACTTAAGTTTTAATGATGATCCTATAAGAATTCCTAAAATTATATCTGTGATTAGTAAACACTTTTACAATGGAACTACTACTAGGTTCTTTTCTGATAGTCAAAACTGCAATGAGAACTCTGCTAGTCTCCTAAGTGTCACAAGTTAATTGCTCTTAGATGGCAACCAGACTTTCTCCTACTCAGAGCACATTCCAAGAGGCTATAAAACAATTAACCAAAGATCATATAAAGGGAACTACCGATTTATTATAGGTGCTATGTCAGAAGAAAAAATGTTTTCTGGGTTTTTCTATACAAAACTTCACTTATAAATTACTTATAGTTTTAAACTTTCTATGAACCAATAGAGAAGGCAAGTGATAGATCTTTAGCTACTTTACTCCTAATGGATATACAAGTACACAATCTCTGTTGTAAACTTTTATTTCAATTTCTGACTTGGTATTTTGTGTGAACTTGTGATGAACTTTGTAACATGTGATCATGTATTCTGAAAGATGTTTAAGGGCTGAGGACAAAGTGAAGAGTCAAACCAGAAGAATTTAGGTTAGAGGAATAGAGGTGAGAAGAACAGAGCTGAGAGAAGAACTGAACTGAGGAGAAGTCTTTAGTTAAAAGAGAACAAGATTAGAAGGAGAATGCAGAGTGGAATAACTTAGAAACTATAGGTAACATAAAAAAACTAAGAGAGCTATGTGCAGAATACAGAAAAAAAGAAGGTGTTGCAGAGATCAGAAGGAGCAGGCAGGCTTCTCATTACCATGGCACAGAACAGGTTCCATGGTAAGGACAAGACAGGCTTAGTCTTATTAAAAGAAACAAAGATCTTTTCTTACTCACATGGATATAATTCATTTAGCATTAAAAGGGTAGAAGCTTTTTCTTTCTAGATGCAATAACTATTTTTCATCCAGAATGAGTGAGTTCTTTCTGCACCAGTGCTTGGTGTTTTGCTCCATATACATATGTAAGTATGGATGTGTGTTTAAGTATGTAATTGTGAGTGTAGGGATGCGTGTGTGTGTGTGTGTGTGTGTGTGTGTGTGTGTGTGTCTGTGTGTGTGTGAGAGAGAGAGAGAGAGAGAGAGAGAGAGAGAGAGAGAAGAGAGAGATAGACAGACACACATACAGAGAGAGAGAGAGAGAGAGAGAGAGAGAGAGAGAGAGAGAGAGAGAGAGAGACTAAGTATGAAATTGTTAGAATGCATGCCACCTGGGCCCAGCTGAATTTGTGTGGAAATGTGTAATGAATGTTTGAAGCTGTCTGTGAACATATGTGAGATTAAGCATATTCACTTCTGTAAAAGTTTTTCTTTCCTGGAATGTTATCTGTTCTCCTGGCTCAATATAACCAACAAGAAGAAACACCTCCCACCAGGACTGGCTCCCAACAGCAGTAAATTTCAATGAATCAGCTATGTTATTACAGGGAGACTGATGTAGGAGGTAGATGTAAAATCATGACTATAACCGATGGGGGACCCCAAAAACTGAATGTCCTGAAAGCAGGGAGTGGGTTTCAGGGTGCTGGGCATGCTTATTTTGTCCATGTCATCTTTCTCAGAGCTGCACCCAGTTCTTCTCCTGTGATATCCTCAGCATTCATCTATTAGAGGAGCCTGCCTGGCATTTCCCATTGTGGCTTTCCACAGCCTCCTGTCCATACCAAGACTTGCCCTGGGCTTGTTACTGAATGGACTGTGAACACAGTGACTCTGGGTTTGAAGAGAGGATTGCTGGTATCCTAGAAGGACCTTAGGAGTCCTGCTGTGCCTTCTGCTACAGGGGCTAAAGGTGAAGCATGAATGGTGGAGGTGCCTGGGCCCTCTCTGTTGCCTTCTGGCTATTATAACCTCTGCCTAGTGAGTTCAAGTTCTATGACTTTGCCCTGACTCGGCACATGGGATCCAATTTCTCGTTTGAGAAAAGTCCCAATATTCTGTTTCCTGTCAATGACTCACAGGAAACAGACTTTGGCCAACAGGCCCATCATACCGCTGGACCTACTTACTCCTAACTGGTTAAATGCTGTAGCCTATGCACTCTTGCTTCTCCCTCTCCTCATGCATGGCAAGGCTCTTAACGGGGACATAGGGAACCTTAGTTAAAACTGGTGAGTTCTGCTGACTCAGAGGCTGAGGCCACAGAGAGGGAGTAACCAACAGAGATGTCAGAAGAACTTGTTAGAAATGTGTGTCTTCAAGTTCCCTCACCAGGGCCTGTGAAGTGACTTGGCAAGCGAGGGAGCCTGCCTCCAAACTGTTTGCCAGAGTTCAACCACAAGAAGCCGCATTGTGGAAAGAGATAACTAACTCCAAATGTCTGGTCCAAAGTACACAGACCGAAATACACAACCAAAGACACAGGGTAGCCCTCCACCAAACAAAGGTGTGTGCTCTGAGCCTGCCAGTAAGTTATCAGAAGTTGATCCAGAACGACTTTCTGCCCAGAGAGTGTGTGCTGCACTTAATGGTCCCCACCCACACCTCTTCCAGGGCCTCTCCAAACTGATAGTGTAAATATCCTTAACCTCTTTCTAAGCCACTCCAATCCACTGAACTTGCCTCACTTGTGACCCCTGTTGTGGGACATTAGACTCAAGAAGGTCACCAGGGTTGTCCATGCAGCAAGATCTGCATGACTCACACCCAGCTACTGTTTGGAACATTGTTTGGATTCCTGTGTTTGGAATCCCTGACAGCTGTAAGAAGGATGGAGTTGCCTCCTATCCCCTCCCCCATCTCACTCTATTCTGCAACATACTCTGGAACATCAAATTGTCAGAGTCTTGTGGGGGATGCCCAGGATTACTTAGAGCAGATGCGTTAGCTGGATGCTCTGTGATACACCTGTAAACCCAGAATCTAAGAAGCTCAGATAGCAGGCCAGTCTGGAGTAGAGGTCATATTCTGTCTCAAACACTAAATTAAAATGAAAGCAGAAAAAGAAGAAATGGATTCACTTAATTTGAGTTCCACCAATGGCTCCTGTTCTAGAGCATGGCCATTTAGCTTATAGCCTTCTGGCTATAAGCCATTACACCTGAGCACACAGGATTTCATAGTTTTCTCAGAAGATAAAGCTTTGTGGGCATAGTCAGGCTCTAAGCATGACCGTTTCAGTATTTGTTGTCTGTTAGAACAACTGTCAGGCATCAGTGGCTGGTGGCATCAAAAAGATGGGTAGACAACGAGGCTGTGTGGTAAGCCATGGAGGCAGCAAGTCACAGGAGACAGAGCGAGCATTTGGAATCAGAATGATGTTGAAAATTGCCTTTTTGTGGCCCTGGCATCATCTACAAACATGGATCAAGATGCTGATTCATGTGGGTCAGATCAGGGAGGGCAGCAACAGAAGATTCGCCAGGCCAATTTGGGGTTTTTACTCCTCCTGTGACAGCTCATCAGGTATGTCAACTCCTACAGTATCAGAAAGTAGTGTTTTGGAGGTAGGAGGTCCCTGGTCATGGGAGGTGGTGGAAAATACACACACACACACACACACACACACACACACACACACACATCAGAATGAGGGTCTAACTGAGACCTCTGTGGACACTTAGGCACAGAAATCAGGACTGCTTATGGACCACACAGCGTCCAAAGCAGAACCTTTTCTGAGGTAAAGAAGAATTACCAAAGCCATGGTGTCCAACTGCTTATCATGTCCTAATATCAAGACGTGGAGCATACAGGACTTTTAGGTCATTGGATGGTTTTCCGTCACCATTTCCTGATCCTTAGTACAGCAGGTTGTGTGTTTCATGTGCAGGACACAGCTGTGATTGTCCTAGCAATCTCTCATGTGAATATTGGCACAGATAATGATGATCATGATAATGATGAGTGTGTGTGTGTGTGTGTGTGTGTGTGTGTGTGTATTGGTATGTATGTCTCTAGCTTTGTGTGGTCATGTCTGTGTCTGTGTGTTTGTGTCTGTGTGTGACTCTGTGTATATATGTGGATCTGTGTGTGTTTGTGTCTCTATGTATGTGTGTGGTTGTGGTTGTTCTGTCAATGTGAATGTGTGAGTCTGTGTGTCTGTGTGTCTATGTGCATCTGTCTGTCTGTATTTCAGTCAGCCTGTCTGTCTCTGGTGGGGGGGCGTGTGTGTGTGTGTGTGTGTGTGTGTGTGTGTGTGTGTGTGTTGGAGTCTGCTGAAGATTCTTCCCAGTCCCCAGGGCCTGGAGATACTATGAGGTTCATATTCACATGCTCAGAGCATCTGTGAATATGTTTGACTCTGATATATGTCTTGGCAATGGAATGGGAGCATTAGAAGATCCAGATATGCCCAGGAGAAGAGCATCCTATTCCTGCCTCCTTGAGTACCTGCCTTTGTATAGACACTTATTTCTAACTTTCACACACCCTCTGAGATTCTTTGGTTGCTTGTGACACAATCACTCTCCTATAGCTTCCATATTAATTTATTGATGTCCCTAAATCTTCTCTGGGCCCTCTATTAAAAATATTCTCTTGTACTTTATGCTATCATACAATAGTGTCAAATGTTACTCTATCTGCCTCTGAGTTCTCCTAAGCACGTTTTCTCTGTCATTAATGGGCTCTATATCTCCTTCTCTAGATCCCCATGTTCCCAGGCACCCTACATATGACAAACCTGTGGCTTCCCAGGGTGCTAGCTTTTGCAGGATTCATGCAGTAATGTGAAGGCCAATTCTCAGACATTACAAAAATGATGATTCTTGTCTTGTCAATCTTCCACAACAGGAAGCACCTTGACTGTGCACCTATTGACAGGAGCTTCATGGATTCTCCTGATACAGCTTTCTCCTCCACAATCTTTACAGAAACACCTATGTTTGTCTGGTGAGTAAGAGAGCCAGGGATCCTGATGACTCCATATTGAAGGTCAGGGATCCTGGCACTGCAGAAGGACTTCAGAGGCCTTGTTGTGTCTGTTTAATCGGCCAGGGAAGGAACAGAATCTGCAGAGGTGGCTTTGCTCTGCCTGCTGGCTCTGTGCTTCCTGTGGCTTCTGCCTTATCAGTTCTTCTACAATAAGAACTTTGCCCCATCCAATCAAATTTCCACACCTACTTCCCTAAAGGTACAAGTTCCTGCCTGTGCCAGGCCAGTCTGTTCTGTTTCCTGCTGTGACACTCTCACCTGCAGCAGCACAGGTTTAGGCCTGTAATTCAATCATGCCTTTGGCTAGACTTCCTGGTTGGCTGTATGTTGTAGCCAGTGTGCTCCTGCTTCTCCTCCAGCATGTGCATGGTGAGACTATCTACATGAGCAGAGAGGACTTGGGTCAGAGCTGTCCCAGGTCTCTGAAGTCAGAGGCTGAGCTTGGGAATAGAAGGCACAAGGGAGGGAGAAGAAGCTGGTGGAGAATGACAGATGACAGCAGGGACTGTGTGCTTTCTAATGTCCCACCAGGACACATGGGGTCAGAGATGCCTGAGGTTAGCATGTCCTGAGGAGGCAACAGGGACAGAAGAACAAGAACATGTTCCTCCTCTGCATGTGGTTGTGGATGAATTTCCTACTGAACTTGGATAATGACAACAATTCCTTCATCATGCCAAGTGACTCTGTGCCTATCATTTTGTTGATTATGGAAGCCCCCTGTCAGTTTTCAAGAGGGCCAGTAGAAAGGGTTTCTGTCCCTCAAGAAAGCAGAAGCCCTTATTTCCTCGTCCTACTGCTGAAGACGCAGGTTACCTTCCCCTTGTACCATGGTAATGATGAGGTAGAAATTCCCAAGTGTGGTGACAGCTGATGGAATCTCTCCTCTTACAGGCCAGGACTCAGCCAGCCCCATCAGGAACACGCACACAGGACAGGTGAGAGGCAGCGTTGTCCACGTGAAGGACACTAAATCTGATGTCCATGTCTTCCTGGGAATTCCCTTTGCAAAGCCTCCTGTGGGACCACTGCGCTTTGCACCACCTGAGGACCCTGAGCCATGGAGTGGAGTGAGAGATGGGACCTCAAAGCCGGCCATGTAAGTCCTGGGATCTAGAAGACTTCAGGGCTCAACAGTGCAGTTCTTTTTCCATCTCATCTGTAGCACATTTTCTGCCTGTACTGAGGGGCGTCTCCCATGCATGTTCCTGCTGAATGTGCTGGGAATTCAAATAGAAGAGCTGTGCCAACATGCTGAGTCAGAGCTTGGCACCTGTAGTGACTTAGTTGTAAGCACTGCAGTAAGGAGTAGAGACTGAGCCCATTTTTCACTGTCCACTGTTCATGTGCCATTGACTAAGGAAAAAATACGCATGCTTCCAACTGGAGACTGTGTGGAACAAGGAGATTCCTTACTGGTACTGGGAAGTAAAATGAAGAATGTCTCACTACCCTAGGGAATGGTATTGTCCATTCATTGCTCTAGTTGCTATGTGGGCACAGTAACCCAGTACCCAAGTATCTTCGTTCCCTTTCTGTTGCTGTGATAAAGTATTCTTACATAAGCAACTTAGTGAGGAAAGACTTTGTTATGGGTCACAATTCCAGTTTATAATCAGCCATGGGTGGGAAAGCACAGAGAAAGAAGTTTAAAGGACACATGCATGCCTACTAACCTTCACTTACTCTCTCCATTCTTATACAATCCAGAAGCCCCCTTCCTAGGGAATGGTGCCTCCTACCATGGGCAGGTATTCCTATTGCAATGAATATGATCGACGTAATTTGTCACTGGCATGTCAACCAGCCAACAGGACCTAGACAATCCCTCAGTAAGACTCTTTTTCCAGGTGATTCTACAGTGTGTCAAGTCAACAATCAAAAGTAACCACCACTTTGGGACTTAAATTTTACACACAGGAAAGTTGGATCAGAAAGCCAATCATTTTCAATGAAGCTGTGGGAGGTCTCCATATACCAGCCCCCCAGAATCTTACTATATATAGACAGTCGTCCCTGAAAAATTTGGCTCCATTTCCATTTCCACAGGGCTGGTGCCATTTACTGTGGTAGGGACTTTAGAGACAAATCAGGAGTTATCAGGCTATAGATGGCTCAGGGAAAATTCAGATTAAGATACAGATTTGACCACCTTGTATCTTGGACTTCCTGCTTTCCTTTTCACTAGGTGTCTGCAGACTGATATGATGAATTTAGAGGGTGTGAAGAAGATGGAGCTGACCATGCTTCCCATTACTATGTCTGAGGACTGCCTGTATCTCAACATCTACACACCAGCCCATGCCCAAGAGGGCTCTAACCTGCCTGTGAGTAACAGGCTATGGTCAGCTGGGGAACAGGGCATTTATTTCTCTAGAAGTCGGGAAGGGACCAAATAATCCTGAGCTCCCCTATAGTTTAGTTTCAGATTAGTAGCTTTACCTTACTGGGTTCAAGAAATTCATGTCAGCCGTGTGTGTGTGTGTGTGTGTGTGTGTGTGTGTATGTGTGTGTGTGTGTGTATGTGTGTGTGTGTGCGCGCGTGAGCATGCAAGACACAGAGTCCTGTGACTTGGGGAGGTAAGAGAGTCTAGGTATTTGATTAAACTATGAATTCTTCTATCCCTGTGACAGACCCACTCAGGATGGTGCACAAGGGCTGAATATTGACATCACCCAAATTACTATCTCCAAGTTATTTGTTCTTCTAATGGGATCTGATGACCATTCTGATCAGCAATCAGGAAAGCCCCTCAAGAAGGCTCTCCTCTTTTTGTTATTGTTCTAATTAGATGGGTTTGTGGGGTCGACCTACACAGGACAAAGCAGTTGATAATCTAGTGGGCAGTTTAGATAAGCTTGTACTGTATGTGGGCCTCTTGGCATCTGAGTTGCTGTTTCCAGGTGATGGTATGGATCCACGGTGGTGGGCTGGTTCAAGGATCTGCTTCCATGCTTGATCGATCAATACTGGCAGCAACTGAGAAAATAGTAATTGTCGCCATCCAGTATCGCTTAGGTATCCTTGGCTTCTTCAGGTAAGCTGGGGAATGGGCTAGGTAACGGGGACGAAGAAGCACATGGGCATCCATGAATGCTTCTTCCTGTTACTTCACAGCACTGGAGACCAGCACTCCAGAGGCAACTGGGGATACCTGGACCAAGTGGCTGCCCTACGCTGGGTGCAGAAAAATATCGCTTACTTTGGAGGCAACCGTGACAGGGTCACTATATTTGGTGGCTCAGCAGGAGGCACAAGTGTGTCTTCCCATGTTGTGTCCCCCATGTCCAAAGGACTCTTTCATGGAGCCATTATGCAGAGTGGAGTGGCCCTGCTGCCTGACCTCATCTCTGACACATCTGAAGTAGTCTACAAGGTAAGTGCTCTCAAGAACACCAGCTACCTCAGCCTTTGCCTCTGGTGCTATGGTAGCCAGTCAATTGCATTTTATGTATGCTGAGCAAGTTATATGACAGCAAACCTCTAACCAGTGGCTGCTGTCAGTCAAAAACACTTGTGCATTGGTTCATTGTTTGTTTCTTATTGATGTGATGAAGACCATTGTCACAAGATCCTTGAGGAGGAACAGGCTTATTTCAACTTACAGTTTATAATCTGTCTTGATGGAACATGTGCACTCAGGCAAGTACCTGGAGGCCAGAACCGAATCAGAAACCAAGAAGCAACATGCTTTCTGGCGTTTTACACATGGCATTCTCAGCTAGATTTATTATACAACCCAGAGCACCTGCCTTTAGGTGACATTGCCCACAGTGAAATAGGCTCTTCTCCATCAGCCATTTCTCAAGAAAATGCCCAGACTTGTCTCTGGGCCAATATGATAGAGACAATATATTCTCAGCTGAAGTTCCTCTTTCCAGATGGTCCTGGCTTGTGTTCAGTTGATAAAAAGGCAATCTAACAACAATAAATGATTGAGGAAAAGGGTCAGCTGGTGAAGATATTTGCTGTGCAAACATGGTGTGCCAAGTTCATTTCCTCTGAACCCATATATATTTGTTGGTAGCAATATGTGTCAGAAAATCCAGTGTTCCTATGAAGGTAAAGAAACCAAAAATAGAAGACTCCCTGGAAGGTCATAGGCCAGCTAAGCTCATGTAGACAAATTCTAACAAGTGATAGGGTGACATGTAAGAGTTGAGATAGTTCTCTGATGTTTACAAACAAAATGTGCTTTCATACCTATTGTAACCCATGAGTAACACACAAACACACACACACACACACACACACACACACACACACACCAAAGCAACAAATTATATGCAGGTATTATGCCCTTTTCTAGCAGTCACCTCTGATCAACAGAAAATGTCAAGAATTCCACTCACTCCTTTCATACACAACAAATACTAGGATGTGTTATTTAGGTGTAATGACATCTACTGGAATGAAAAGAGTCTGCTCCCTGCTGCGAGGGATTTGTTACCTATCATTTGTTCCATTAACAGACAGTAGCCAACCTGTCTGGTTGTGAAGCCGTGGACTCAGAAGCCCTGATGCACTGCCTGCGAGCAAAGAGTAAACAGGAGATCCTGGCTATTAACCAGGTTAGGAGAATTGTGTCTTGGAGGACCTGATGAACAGGATGTGGGATTACCATCAATCACTCAAATGTGCTAACTACTCTCCATGGTTTGGTGCCCTTTCAGTACAGTGTGCAAGAAGAACAAGACAGGCTAAGATGATGTTGAGTTTCTCCTAGAGTGTGCATAGCATCCTGAGATGAGATAGGCTATAGGGAATTGCTATGGATATTCATGGGCATTAGCATATTTATAGGATTAATCTTCAGCACTGCCTGTTAATGCTGTATAGGTCTTCAAGATGATCCCTGGTGTGGTGGATGGGAAGTTCCTACCCAAGCATCCTCAGGAGCTGTTGGCCTCTAAGGATTTTCACCCTGTCCCCAGCATCATTGGTGTCACCACAGATGAATGTGGCTGGACATTCCCCATGGTGAGACCTAGTTCTAAGCCCATGAGAACATAAACACAAATGGTGATAGGTGGGAGCTCAGAGTTACTTTGATGTATTTCCAAACCATCCAAAACTTAAGATTTATCTTCTGTCTCCCAGTTCATGGGCCTTTATCATATCATAGAGAACATAACCAGAGACACACTGCCAGCTATTCTGAAGAGCACAGCAGCACAGATGGTAAGAGAGACCTCGGCTCCTGTCCTGATAGAGGGGGTTCTGTATTTTTTCCAGATGTCATGCTCAGAAATAACATGTGTGTTTGTGTGTTTGTGTGTGTGTGTGTGTGTTTGTATGCTTGTGTGTTCTTGTGTGGAATCACCCCAAAGCTTCAACCTTTCCCTGTAGACCCTCTTATATCCCTGGTCACATTCCTTACTTAGAGGCTGCTGTCTGCCTGTCATCATTCTTCTGGTTCCTATTGGTGTAGATGCTGCCTCCAGGATGCAGTGACCTGATAATGGAAGAGTACATGGGGGACACTGAGGACTCAGAGACCCTGA
The DNA here is from genome assembly GCA_964023405.1 of Apodemus agrarius. NCBI lineage: Eukaryota > Metazoa > Chordata > Mammalia > Rodentia > Muridae > Apodemus > Apodemus agrarius. The sequence continues at coordinate 24,799,342 of OZ030024.1, read as the reverse complement.
AAGCACAGTTCAGAGAGATGCTGGCAGACTTCATGTTTGTGATCCCTGCTCTCAGAGTGGCACATTTCCAGCGTGAGTACATCTTTGGCAAGAGCAAGGACAGGGGTGCTCAGAGCTGTGGGACACTGGTGAGCTCTGCAGTGTCCAGGCCTGACTCATCTTAGTCGAGTCTCTGATAGCAGGCAGCTTTCCTCCACTAAATCTGTATGTCTAGTGTAAAGGCTGGCATCCTATCCAGGTCTAGAAGAGGAAACATGTTAGTTATACTCAATGCCTTGTCAACTACTCAGGTAGGAAGTCCAGGGTCCATGTTGAACAAGTGTTTCCAATATCCAATGTTCTAGTCTGAAGGTCACCACTCAACTCTGATTCCAGATGACTTTAGAACAAGGTTTCTTGTCACCTAAGGTTAGGCAGATATGGAGAAATTACAATGTCAGCATGTGTCCTTCCTTCCAGATTCCCAGGCTCCTGTCTACTTCTATGAGTTCCAGCATCGACCCAGCTTCATCAAGCATGTCAGACCATCCCATGTGAGGGCAGACCATGGTGATGATGTTCCCTTTGTCTTTGGCTCCAATTTGGGGGAAATGAATTGTGAGTCTTTTTTGTTTCCTTCAGATGAATGGAGCATCAGATGAGTTCCCGAGGGATTATTGAGCTCTCTGTCCAAATGGGTAAACTGGGAGTCTGGGAGGGGACATCATAAGTGTTCACCATATCCAAGCTTACAAAAAAACCACAAGCTTCTTCCCCCAAATATACTAGTGTTAGGATATGAACTTTTGTTTGTCTAGCTTGCTCTAGATGGAATGAGAGAACACTGGTGTAGGAAGGAACCTGTGAAACCTTAAGTAGTGCTTTGGTGGATCCTGGATTCTGAGTGTGAGGGAAGAGGCTATAAACCAGGCCCAGGGTTTGCCATCAGACTGTGGTTGCTGTGGGGAGCATGAGTTGGCACCTGCATGAGGCTCGGACTTGGACTCTTGTTACCCTCTGTCTGCAGTGGACCTCACTGAGGAGGAGGAGCTGCTGAAGAGGAGAGTGATGAAGTACTGGGCCAACTTTGCAAGAAATGGGTGAGAACACACTGTTCCTCAACCTCCTTATTTTTAAGTCTTCTTCTGGGGTCCCAATGTTCTATTAGTATGCTTGAGTCCTTAATTACATGATAGTCTTCAACTCAGGGTACACTCAGGCAGATACCTTCTAGCTTGCACTCATTGTTCATCCCACAGAGACAGGGCAGGGGAGTCACACTATTGTGGTACTGTTCTTTAGATTTTGCACTTGAGAGACACACAACTAGCCTGCTCCCCTTGCTTCACCTGGAGTAGACACTGGTGGTGACACTTGTATCTCTATGAGTACAGCAGGCCATCTGTCCCTGAGGCCCTTGGTCTGCTCATCCACTGCCCTGACCAAAGAAGGGGATCAGGCTTTGGGTCAGAGAGACCTTCACTCTTCCCTGCTGCCTGGCATATCCACAGGAACCCCAACAGTGAGGGTCTACCCTACTGGCCTGTGATGGACCAATATGAGCAGTATCTGCAGCTGAACACCCAGCCTGCTGTGGGCCAAGCCCTGAAGGCCAGAAGGCTGCAGTTCTGGACCAAGACTCTGCCCCAGAAGATCCAGGCACTAAAGGAGACTCAGGACAAGCATGCAGAGCTGTAGTATCCTGTGTAAGGAAAGGCATGTGAGGTTGAAAGCAAATGGGCTACTTCTGAGGTTTCAAAGTTGATTTATCTATATTTATTTGTTCCAACAAGTACATAACCATTTTTAGCCTCAGTTTTTGCCCTTTCACACATGTATGAGAACCATTTGTGTGTTGTTCCCTTATCATTCTTGGCAAGCATTTATTAGAGTCAATAAAAACTCTCATAACAATGTGGATGTGTGAGTCCCAAAATACACTTAACCTCTTAAACACTTCATTGAGACGAGGTTTTTCTTTCCTTACTTCCTGCCTTCGTTCTTTCATTTGTTTGTTCATTCGTTCCTTCCTTCCTTCCATTATCTTCTCCCCATCCTCACTCTTTTCATATGTTCCAGATCCTCTTCACATGAAGTGCATGATTCAGGGACTATGGACTGCAGTGACTGCATCAAATTCTGTACCTTCCCTCGGCAAGCTCACGTTTTCTCATATATATAATTACCATTAGAAAATCTACTTTCTGTAAATCTTTTTGCCTTCAGAATTCTGTTCCTAAAACAACATTGATTATAAATAGGCCTTAGTATGTATGTCCTCATATATATGGGCCTGAAATAGGAGAATTATATAAATCTGAGACAACATAACAAGACCAACAACTCTGAAAAAAACACAATAACATAACCTCAATATCTTACAAACAGTTACAAATATATAACTTAAAGATTGAGAAATTCAGATTCAAGATGGCCACAGATTTGCTGTGTGGTGAGAAACAGTTCTCTGGGATGTCAGTCTCAAGCATTACTTCTTGTGTCCTCTCCTGATAGGATGCATAAACACAGCCATTAAAAGGATAATATTATGTCCTTGCTGACTTGAACTGGTGGCAGGAAGACCTTCCTCTCAATGAGACTGAGCACTTAGGATGTTTCTATTCTATATGCACATTACTGATTGAGGTGCCTACAGCCGGCATGCCTCTGCTCATCAGCTCTGTATATTGTCTAAAATACAACATAAATGGAATGTTTTATACTGGTTAGGTCACTTCACATAATATTTTTGTTTCCTTTTATTGTGGAATGACAGCCAAGTGTGCATACAACACATTTTATCTGCTTGCCAGTCTATGAAAAACTGTTGTCCTTGTTAATTAGCATCTTTTTCTGGAGACATGGTTTCTATATAACCCAGGAGGGGCCTGCATACATGATCTCAGAGTTTTCCCTTCTTAAGGGGTTGGATTATAGGATTACAGAGCCAACCATGCCATGTTTGTGCTTTAATAAGGTATTTGTATCTTTCCACACATGATATCATGTGACAACATGTATTATGTTTTAAAATTTACAACTTAGAGCAGAATTGCTAAGTCATGAAATGTGTGTTAAGCATTTAAAGCAATGGTAAGGCTATGGATATAGCAGTGGTAGACAGCTTCCCCTATATGTACTCTGGAAAACATAAAAAATAAATCAAAGCCAGATCAGATACTATAGGCTTTCAATCCTAACTACTCAGAGATCTGAGAGGCTAGCAATCACAAGATAAGACCAGTCTTAGTGGCACCAAGGCCGCCATCTTGTGGATGGATGGTGGCTAGGGTCAGGTGCGTGGACAGAGACCTAGCCTAGCACCGACTGCCCTGTCAGGCTCTTGCTTGTGCCCAGAGCAAGAGCAACTCAGCAGGAGGTCTGTGCACCTACAGCCCAGTGGCTGTTGCTGACCACTGGTGACCAGATTGCTGGGCTTGCAACAGGGCTGCCATCTTGCCTCGGGTCACTGCAGATGGCCGGTGGCTGGGGTCAGGTGTGTGGACAGAGACCTAGCCTAGCATCGATTACCCCATCAGGCTCTTGCCTGTGCCCAGAGCCAGAGCAGCTTGGCAGGAGGTCTGTGCTCCTACAGCCCAGCGGCAGTCACTGACCTCTGGGGACCAGCTCACTGAGCTTGCAGTGAGGCTGCCATCTTGCCTCGGGTCACTGCGTAAAGATGGTGTCTGGGTTCAGTTGCGTGGACAGAGACCTAGCTTAGCATAGACTACCCTGTCAGGCTCTTGTCTATGCCCAGAGCCAGAGCAGCTTGGCGGGAGGTCTCTGCGCCGACATGTGTGGGCACCAACCTGCTAGTGGGTCTGTGCCTGGAGTAGAGCCAGAGGCCGACATCTTGCCTCAGGACACCACAGACAGCTAACCAGACAGAGCCCTGTGGAATGAGAGCACCACCATCTAGGTTCTAGCAGTCCAACCAGGGAACCTCCAGTCCTGCAGGGAATCCCATGGTTAGACAGAGCCCTGAGACCCGCCACCATCTTGGAGCTGGTGGCCTGAACAGGTCACCATAGAGAACCAACAGAGGAGCCCAGGTCACCATAAATATCTAACAGATGAGCCCAGATTGGTGGGGGGGGGGGAAGATCTGATTCTGAAGAGCTGGCAACTAGGCAGGCCAGGAGGAGACCGTGGGAGGCGAATTGCAGGTCCAGCAGCAAGCCTGGGGAAGACTTGGGTCCAGCTCAGCAGAGCTGAGGAGGTAATTGGGAGCCCAGTAGCAGAAACCTCCCAGTCTCCACCTCGGGACCACAGACACCCTCTATGACAGCAGCGCCAAACGCCAGGCTCACAGGGGCTTCAAACACCAACCAGTAACAACAAGACCAATTAACTCCAGAGATAAGCATATGGCAAAAGGCAAACATAGGAACATTACTAACAGAAATCAAGGCAATATGGCAGCATCTGAACCCAATTTGCCAACCACAGCAAGTCCTGGATACCTCAACAGACCAGAAAAACAAGAGTTGGATTTAAAAGCACTGGTCATGATGCTGCTAGAGGAACACAAAAAAAGACATAAACAAATCTATTAAAGAAATGCAAGGGAACATGAATAGGGTAGAAGCCCTTACAATGCAAACCCAAAAATCACGTAAAGAATTCCAGGAGAATATGAATCAATATTGACAATATTGACAGAAGCCAATAAAGAGGAAATGAGAAAATCTCTTAAAGATATGCAGGAAAAATTGAGTCAACAGGCAGAAGTCAAGAAAGAGGAAACCCAAAAATCTCTTAAAGAATTGCAAGAAAACACAAGCAAACAAATGAAGGAACTGAGCAAAACCATCCAATATCTGAACACAGAGGTAGAAACAACTAAGAAATCACAAAGGGAGACAACTTTGGAGATACAAAACCTTGGGAAGAAAACAGGGGTCATAGATGCAAATATCAACAACAGAATTCAAGAGATAGAGGTAAGAATCTCAGATGATGAAGATACCATAGTAACCATTGACTCCACAGTCAAAGAAAATGCAAAATGCAAAAGGCTTGTAACCCAAAACATCCAGCAAATCCAGGACACAATGAGAAGACCAAACGTAAGGATTAGAGGGATAGATGAGAGTGAAAATCTACAATTTAAAGGGCCAGCAAATATTTTCAACCAAATTATGGAAGAAAACTTCCCTAACCTAAAGAAAGAGAAACCCATTAATATACAAGAAGCCTACAGAACACCAAACAGATTGGACCAGAACAGAAATAACTACCATCACATAATAATCAAAACCCCAAATATACTAAACAAAGAAAGAATACTAAAGGCAGTAAGAGGAAAAGGTCAAGTAACATATAAAGGAAGACCTATTAGAATCACACCAGACTTCTCTCCAGAGACCATGAAAACTAGAAGACCCTGGGCAGATCTCATGCAGACTCTTAGAGAACACAAATGTCAGCCAAGACTACTATATCCAGCTAAACTCTCAATCAACATAGATGGAGAAATCAAAATATTCCATAAGACCAAATTTATACAATCTCTTTCCACTAACCCAGCTCTATAAAGAATAATAGGAGGAAAACTCCAATAAAAGGAGGGAAAATGAACCCTAGAAAAAGCAAGATAGTAACCTTCTATCAAACTCAAAAGAAGAAAACCACTCAAAAACAAAAATAACATCAAAAATGACAGGAAGAAATAATCACTATTCCTTAATATCTCTTAACATCAATGGACTCAATTCCCCAATAAAAAGACATAGACTAAGAGATTGGATGCGGAAACAGGACCCTACATTTTGCTGCATACAGGAAAAACACCTCAGGGTCAAAGACAAACACTACCTTAGTGTAAAAGGCTGGAAGACAATTTTACAAGCAAATGGTCACAGGAAGCAAGCTGGAATAGCCATTCTAATATCAGATAAAATTGACTTTCAACCTAAAGTCATCAAAAGAGACACAGAAGGTCACTTCTTGCTAGTCAAAGGAAAAATCCACCAAGAAGAACTTACAATTGTAAACATCTATGCTCCAAATGCAAGGGCACCCTCATTTGTAAAAGAAACTTTACTAAAGCTCAAAGCACAAAGTGCACCTAACACAATAATTGTGGGGGATCTCAACACACCACTATCCTCAATGGACTGATCAGGAAAACAGAAACTAAACAGGGACACGGAGAAACTCATTGAAACTTTGAACCAATTGGATTTAATGGATATATATAGAACATGTCATCCTAAAGCAAAAGAATATACCTTTTTCTCAGCCCCTCATGGTACCTTCTCCAAAATCGACCATATAATTGGTCACAAGACAGACCTCAACAAATATAAAAAGATCAAACTAATCCCATACCTCCTATAGGATCACCATGGAGTAAGAGTGTTCTTCAATAGCAACAAAAACAACAGAAAATCCTCATACACATGGAGGCTGAATAATATTCTACTCAATGATACCTTAGTCAAGGAAGAAATAAGGAAAGAAATCAAAGACTTTTTAGAATTTAATGAAAATGAAGGCACAACAAATGGGACACAATAAAAGCAGTGCTAAGAGGAAAACTCATAGCCCTGAGTGCCTCCAAAAAGAAACAGGAGAGAGCATACATGACCAATTTAATGGCACACCTGAAAGATCTCGAACACAAAGAAGCTATTTCACCTAGGAGGAGTAGAAGACAGGAAATCATCAAACTCAGGGCTGAAATCAATCAACTTGAAACAAAGAGAACCATGCAAAGAATCAACAAAATCAGGAGCTTGTTCTTTGAGAGAATCAACAAGATAGATAAACCCCTAGCCAGACTTACCAAAGGGCACAGAGACAGTATTCAAATTAACAAAATTAGAAATGAAGAGGGAGATATAACAACAGAAACTGAGGAAATTCAAAAAATCATCAGATCCTACTAAAAAAGCCTATACTCAACACAACTGGAGAATCTGGAGGAAATGGACAAATTCCTAGCCAGATAACAAATACCAAAATTAAATCACGATCAAATAGATCATCTAAACAGTCCCATAACCCCCAAAGAAATAGAAGGGGTCATAGAAAGTCTTCTAACCAAAAAAAAAAAAAAAAGCAGAGGACCAGATGGTTTTAGTGCAGAATTCTATCAGACCTTCAAAGAAGACCTAATACCAATACTCTTCAAATAATTCCACAAAATAGAAACAGAAGGAACACTACCCAACTCATTCTATGAAGCTACAATTACCCTGATACCAAAACCACACAAAGATCCAACTAAAAAAGAGAACTTCAGACCAATCTCCCTTATGAACATCGATGCAAAAATACTCAATAAAATTCTTGCCAACCTAATCCAAGAACACATCAACACAATCATTCACCATGATCAAGTTGGCTTCATCCCAGGGATGCAGGGATGGTTCAATATATGGAAATCTATCAACGTAATCCACTACATAAACAAACTCAAAGAAAAACACCACACGGTCATCTCATTGGATGCTGAAAAAGCATTTGACAAAATTCAGCATCCTTTTATGCTAAAAGTCTTGGAAAGAGCAGGAATTCAAGGCCCATACCTAAACATAGTAAAAGCAATTTACAGCAGACCAGTAGCCAACATCAAAGTAAATGGAGAGAAACTTGAAGCAATCCCACTAAAATCAGGAACTAGACAAGGCTGCCCCCTCTCACCATATCTTTTTAATATAGTACTTGAGGTACTAGCTAGAGCAATTTGACAACATAAGTAAGTCAAAGGGATACGAATTGAAAAGGAAGAAGTCAATCTGTCACTATTCGCAGATGATATGATAGTATACTTAAGTGACCCAAAAAACTCCACCAGAGAACTCCTACAGCTGATAAACAACTTCAGCAAAGTGGCTGGTTATAAAATCTACTCAAGCAAATCAGAAGCCTTCCTATACTCAAAGGATAAGCAGGCTGAGAAAAAAATTAGGGAAATGACACCCTTCACAATAGCCACAAACAATATAAAGTATGTTGGTGTGACTCTAACCAAACAAGTGAAAGATTTATATGACAAAAACTTCAGGTCTCTTAAGAAGGAAATGGAAGAAGACCTCAGAAAATGGAAAAATCTTCCATGCTCTTGGATTGGCAGGATCAATATAGTAAAAATGGCCATCTTGCCAAAAGCAATCTACAGATTCAGTGCAATCCCCATCAAAATCCCAAATCAGTTCTTCATAGATCTAGAAAGAGCAATTCTCAAATTCATCTGGAGTAACAAAAAACCCAGGATAGCTAAAACTATTCCCAACAATAAAAAGACTTCTGGGGGAATCATTATCCCGGACCTCAAGCAATACTACAGAGCAGTAGTGTTAAAAACTGCATGGTATTGGTACAGTGACAGGCAAGTAGATCAATGGAAAAGAATTGAAGACACAAAAATGAACCCACAGAGTTATGGTCACTTGATCTTTGATAAAAAACCTACAACCATCCAGTGGAAAAAAGATAGTCTTTTCAACAAATGGTGCTGGTTCAACTGGAGGTCAACATGCAGAAGAATGCAAATTGACCTACTCTTATCTCCTTGTACTTAGATCAACTCCAAGTGGATCAAGGACCTCCACATAAAACCAGACACACTGAAGCTAATAGAAAAGAAACTGGGGAAGACCCTGGAGGACATGGGCACAGGGGAAAGTTCCTGAACAGCACACCAATAGCTTATGCTCTAAGATCAAGAATTGAATGGGACCTCATAAAATTACAAAGTTTCTGTAAGGCAAAGGACACTGTCAGAAGGACAAAACAGCAACCAACAAATTGGGAAAAGATCTTCACCAACCCCACATCCGACAGGGCTAATATCCAATATATACAAAGAACTTAAGAAGTTAGACCCAGAGAACCAAATAACCCTATTAAAAAATAGGGTACAGAGCTGGGCGTGGTGGCTCACTCCTGTAATCCCAGCACTTGGGAGGCAGAGGCAGGCAGATTTCTGAGTTCAAGGCCATCCTGGTCTACAGAGTTCCAGGACAGCCAGGGCTACACAGAGAAACCCTGTCTCGAATAAACAAAATAACCTGGGGTACAGAGTTAAACAAAGAATTTTCACCAGAAGAAATTCAGATGGCCAAGAAGCACCTTAAGAGATGGTCAACATTATTAGTCATCAGGGAAATGCAAATCAAAACAACCCTGAGATTCCACCTCACACCAGTCAGAATGGCTAAGATTAAAAACTCAAGAGACAACAGGTGCTGGCGAGGATGTGGAGAAAGAGGAACACTCCTCCACTGTTGGTGGGATTGCAAGATGGTACAAACACTCTGGAAATCAGTCTGGAGGTTCCTCAGAAAATTGTGCATGACACTTCCAGAGGACCCTGTCATACCACTCCTGGGCATATACCCAGAGGCTTCCCCTGCATACAATAAAGACACATTCTCCACTATGTTCATAGCAGCCTTATTTATAATAGCCAGAAGCTGGAAGGAGCCCAGATGTCCCTCAAAGGAGGAATGGATACAGAAAATGTGGTATATTTATACAATGGAATACTACTCAGCAATTAAAAATAATGAATTCATGCAATTTGTAGGCAAATGGTTGGATCTGGAAAATATCATCCTAAGTGTGCTAACCCAATCACAAAAGAATACACGTGAATTGCAATCACTGATAAGTGGATATTAATGAGCCCAGAAGCTCTGAATGCTCAAGGCACAATTAGCAAATGGAAAGATTCCCAAGAAAAAGGAAGTTGAGGACCCTGGTCCTGAAAAGACTGGATCCAGTTTTGTAGGAGAGTACCAGAACAGAGAAATGTGTGTGGGGGGGTGTTTGGGGAATGTGCATGGTGGGGGGGGGAAGAGGACTTATTGGACATACGGTGAGGGGGGAACTGGGAAAGTGTAAAGCCTTTGGAATGTAGACAACAAATATAGATAAAAAATTCTTAGTGAAGTTCCATTGCTTCAGAATCGCCATTGTGACTAAGTAAAAGCTCACTGGGATGAATAGTGGTTTGTACTGTGGGCACTTCAATGGCTTTTTAAACAAGCGGTGGTGATTGGAATAAAGTGATTTTAACAGAAACACAAAAAATTTATGAATCTAGTTATTTATATCCCAAATGTCTCCCTTCTAGGTTCCCCCTACTCCATGAGCCCCCACTCCATCCCCCTCCTCTTCACCTCTAAGAGCGTCTGCCCTCACCCACCTACTTTCTATTTACCCTGCTAGCTTCCCCTTCTCTGGAGCATCAAGCCTCCAAAGACCAAGCATAACACCTCCCACTGAGGTCAGTGAAGGCAGTCTTCTGACTCATAAGTAGCAAGTAGGAAGACAAGACAGTGAGATCATGTGTTCAGGCCCCTTCTGGGCTATATAAAAACTGGGTCTCCAGAAATAAGAGCATATTAACAAGGACAAGATTTGGGAAGAGACTGGTAAGTGGATAAGATGTGTTGTCTACACACTTGGATGTTATTCACAATAAGGGGAAACAAAACCATTATGTGAAGTGACCTAACCTGTCACAAAACATTCTGTTTATGTTGGAGTCAAGACAAGTCCCAGTATAGTAAGATAAAGAAATTTAATCTTTACTCTGAAGCAGGGTTAAAGTTTGAATGTCAGAAAAAAATAGATGGCAGCATAGAACTTGCTCATGCCTTATGAACTATACGCCTAAGATAGATCAATTTAATTGCAGGTAAATAATCCACAGTAGTCTGAAGGTTCATAAGTGGAACCATTGCCTGACAGGAATAAGTCCTAAGATCAATCCCTAGCACTATAAGAACAGTCCACACTCAAGCTATTAAAAATGAGGTGATTATTAAAGGTCTAGAGCATATTCTGAGTGTCTGTTCCCGGTTAGTGTGTATGTACAGAGCTGATGAGCAGAGGCACACCAGCAGTAGGCACTTCAATCAGTCATGTGCATATAGAATGGAAAATCTTAAGTTGTCAGTCTCACTGAGAGAAAGGTCTTCGCCACCCACAGATCAAGTCATCAAGGACTTAATATCATCCTTGTAATGGCCTTCTTTACATATCCTAGCAGGACAGGGCACAAGCAATAATCATTGAGACTGATATCCCAGAGAACTGTTTCTCACCACACAGCACCTCTGTGGGCATCTTGAATCTGAATTTCTCAATCTTTAAGCTATACATTTGTAACTGTTTGTAAGATACTGAGGTTATGATATTGTGTTTGTTTCAGAGTTGTGGGTCTTGTTATGTTGTCTCAGTTTTATATAATTCTCCTATTTCAGACCCACACATCTGAAGACACAGATACTAATTCCTATTTATAATCAATGTTGTTTTAGAAACAGAATTCTGAAGGCAAAAAGACTTACAGAAAGAAAATTTTCTAATGGTAATTAGACATAAGGAAAATATGAACTTGCCAAGAGAAGGTACAGAATTTGATGCAGTCAATTGCTGCAGTCCCTAGTCCCTGAATCATCCACTTCATGTGAAGAGGGTCTGGAACTTAAGATAAGAGTGAAGATGGGGAGAAGATGAGGGAGGGAAGGAAGGAAGGAAGGAAGGAAGGAAGGAAGGAAGGAAGGAAGGAAGGAAGGAAGCCTCATCTTAATGAAGTGGCAAAGAAGTTGGGGGTATTTTGGGGCTCACAATCCACACTGTTTTGAGAGCTTGTATTGACTCTAATGAATATTTGCCCAGAATAAGTAACAACACACAGAGTGGTTTTCATACATGTGTGGAAGGGCAAATGCTGAGGTTAGGAATGGTTATGTACTTGTTGGAACAAATAAATATAGATAAATGGACTTTGAAACCTCAGAATTACTTCATCTGTGTTCAGTCTCAAACGCTTTTCCTTACACACAATGCTATAGCTTTTTATGCTTGTCCTGAGAATCCTTGAGCTCCTGGATCTTCTGGGGCAGAGTCTTGGTCCAGAACTGCAGCCTTCTGGCCTTCAAGGCTTGGCCCACAGTAGGCTGGGTGTTCAGGTGCTCATCTTGGTCCATCACAGGCCAGTAGGGCAGACCCTCACTGTTGGGGTTCCTGTGGATATGCCAGGCAGCAGGGAAGAATGAAGGTCTGCCTGACCCAAAGCCAGATCCCCTAATTTAGTCAGAGCAGTGGATGAGCAGACCAAGGGCCTCAGGGGACAGATGGACTGCTGTATTCATATAGATACAAGTGTCACCACCACTGTCTACTCCAGGTGAAGCAAGGGGAGCAGGCTAGTTTTGTGTCTCCTCAGATGCAAAATCTAAAGAATAGCACCACAATAGTGTGACTCCCCCACTCTGTGCCTGTGCGATCTGCCTGAGTGTGCCCTGAGTTAAAGATTATCATGTACTTAAGGACACATGCATACTAATGGAACATTGGAACCCTAGAAGGAGACTCCAAAATAAGGAGGTTGAGGAAGGGGTGTGTTCTCACCCATTTCTTGCAAAATTGACCCAGTATTTCATCACCTTCCTCTTCAGCAGCTCCTCCTCCTCAGTGATGTCCACTTCAGACAGAGGAGAACAAGAGTCCTAGTCCTAGTCTACTTATTCAGGTGCCATCTCATGCTCTCTTACAGAAACCTCAGCCTGATGGTGAACCCTAGACCTGGTGTACCCCCTCTTCCCTCCCAGTCAGAATCCAGGGTCCATCCAAAGCACTACCTGAAGTTTTTCATGTTCCTTCCTACACCAGTATGCTCTCATTCTGTCTAGAGCAAACTAGACAAGCAAAAGCTCATATCCTAACACTAGTATATTTGGGGGGATGAACATGGGGGTCTTTTGTAACTTGGATATGGTGAACACTTATGTTGTCCCCTCCCAGGCTCCCAGTTTCCCCAACTAGACAGAGAGCTCAATAATCTCTCAGGAACTCATCTGATGCTCCATTCAGCTGAAGGAAAAAAGAAAGACTCACAATTCATTTCCCACAAATAGGAGCCAAAGACAAAGGGGGCGTCATCACCATGGTCTGCCCTCACATAGGATGGTCTGACATGCTTGATGAAGCTAGGCAGATGCTGGAACTCATAGAAGTAGACAGGAGCCTGGAAACCTGGAAGAGAGGACACATGCTAGCATCATGATTTATCATATGAAGCTTATCTGCCTAACCTTTCGTAACAAGAAACCTTGTTCTAAAGACATCTGGAATCAGAGTTGAATGGTGACTTTCAGATGGAGCATTGCATATGGGAAAACAGGGGCCCTGGCCTTTCCAGCTGAGTAGATGACAAGATCTTGAGGGTAACTAGCATATTTCCTCTTCTAGACATGGAGAGGATGCCAGCCCTTACAATAGAGATAAAGAGTTAGTGGAGGAAAGCTGCCTGATATCAGAGAACTGACCATGATATAGGTATGGCCTGAACAATGCAGAGCTCACCTAGATCTCACATCTCTGAGCAACCCCTGTCCTTGCTCTTGCCCCAGATGTACTCAAGCTGAAAATGTGCCATGGGAGATCAGGGATCACAAACATGAAGTCCAGGAACATATCGCTGAATTGTGCTTTCAGGGTCTCTGAGTCCTCAGTGTCCCCCATGTACTCTTCAATTATCAGGTCACTACATTCTGGCAGCAGCCTCTGCACCAATAGGAATCAGGAAGAGTGATGACAGGCAGACAGCAGCCTCCAAGTAAGGACTGTGACCAGGGATAAAAAAGGGTCTAGGGGGAAAGGCAGAAGTTTTGGGGAGATCCCACACAGGAACACACACACACACACACACACACACACACACACACCACACTATTTCTGGGCATGTCATCTGGGAAAAATATATGGAACCCTCTCTATGAGGACAGGAGCCGAGGTCTCTCTCACCATCTGTGCTGCTCGAATAGCTGGCAGGGTCTCCCTGGTTATGTTCTCTATGATATGAGAAAGGCCTAAGGACTTGGAAGCAGGAGATAGTCTTAAGTTTTGGATGGATTAGAACCACATCAAAGTATCTCTGAGCTCACATTTCCCATCATTTGAGTCTATGTTCTCAGGGGCTTAGAACTAGGTCTCACCATGGGGACTTCCCAGCCACATTCATCTGCAGTGACACCAATGATGCTGGGGACAGGGTGAAAATCCTTAGAGGCCAACAGCTCCTGAGGATGCTTGGGTAAGAACTTCCCATCCACCACACCAGGGATCATCTTGAATAACTATACAGCATTGATGGTCAATGCTGAAGGTCAATCCAATAAATATTCCAAGGACCATGAAAATATACAGCAATTCTCTATAGCCTATCTCATTCCTGGATTCTATGCACACTCTAGAAGAAACTTAATTAGCTTGTCTTGTTCTTTTTGTACACAGTACTGAAAGGGCACCAAAAAATGGACATAAGTTAGCACATTTGAGTAGTAAGTGATTGATGGTAATCCCACACCTGTTCATCAGATCCTCCAAGATATACAATTCCCCCAACCTGATTAATAGCCAGGATCTCTTGTTTACTCTTTGCTCACAAGCAGTGCATCAGAGTTTCTGAGTCATTGGCTTCACAACCAAATAGACTGTCTACTGTGTGAAAATGGAAAAGTCAATGGTTAGCTCATCCCTTCCAGCAGAGAGCAGTTTCTTTGATTCTAGTAGATGTCATTATCCCTAAATACCACATCCTAGTGTTTGTTGTATATGAAAGGAGCGAGTGGAATTGTTCATGTTTTCTGTTGCTCAGAGGTGACAGCTAGGAAAGTGCATTCCACATGCATATAATTTTGATGTTGCTTTGGGGTGTGGGTGTGTATTACTCAAGGGTGAAAATAGGCATGAAAGAACATCTTGTCTGTAAAGGCTAGAGAATGATCTAAGCTGTTACTTGGTACCCTATCCCTTGTTCGAATTTGTTTACATGAGCTTAGCTGGCCTATGACCTTCCAGGGAGTCTTCTATCTTTGGTTTCTTTACTTCCATATGAACACTGGGTTTTCTGACACATACTGCCACCAACAAATTTGTATTGGTTCAGATAATTTGAACTTGGAACATCATGTTTGCACAACAAATATTGTTACCAGCTTACCCTTTTCCTCAATCATTTATTCTTGTTAGATTTCCTTTTTATCAACTGAACACAAGCCAGGATCATCTAGAAAGAGGAACTTCAGCTGAGAATATTGCCTGTATCATATTGGCTCATAGGCAAGTATGGGCATTTTCCTGAGAAATGACTTACGGAGAAGAGCCCACCTCACTGTGGGCAGTGTCACACATGTCAAGGTGTTCTGCTTTGTATAATAATAAATCTAGCTGAGAACACCCTGGGTAACAAGCCAGTAAGCATGTTTCTCCTTGGCTTCTGATTCAGTTCTGACCTCCAGGTACATGACTGAGTGCACATTTCCCATCAAGACAGATTATAAACTGTGAGATGAAATAAGCCTGCTACTCCTCAAGGATCTTGAGACGATGGTCTTCATGACATCGATAAGAAACAAATAATGAACCAATGCACAAGTGATTTTGCTGATGACAGAAGCCACTGGTTAGAGGTTTGCTGTCATATAACTTGCTCAGCATACATAAAATCCAATTGACTGAACACCAGAGCACCAGAGGCAAAGACTGAGGTAGCTGGCATTCTTGAGAGCAAATACCTTGTAGACCTCTTCAGACATGTCAGAGATGAGGTCAGGCAGCAGGGCCAACCCACTCTGCATAATGGCTCCATGAAAGAGTCCTTTGGACATGGGGGACACAACATGGGAAGAGACACTTGTGCCTCCTGCTCAGCCACCAAATATAGTGACCCTGTCATGGTTGCCTCCAAAGTAAGTGATATTTTTCTGCACCCAGTGTAGTGCAGCCACTTGGTCCAGGTATCCCCAGTTGCCTCTGGCATGCTGTCTCCAGTGCTGTGAAGTAGCAAGAAAAAGCATGCATGGATGCACATGTACTACTTGGTCCCCACTACCCAACCCAATCCCAGGTTTACCTGAAGAACCCAAGGATACCCAATTGATACTGGATGGTGACAATTACTATTTCCTCAGTTGCTGCCAGTATCGATCGTTCGAGCATGGAAGCCAATCCTAGAACCAGTCCACCACCATGGATCCATACCATCACCTGGAGACAGCAACTCAGATGCCAGGAGGCCCACACACTGCCCAAGCTCATCTCGACTACCCACTCCATTATCAAATGTTTTGCTCTGTGCCCCATCCAGCAAGGGTTTCCAACAGGGGACCATGGGAGAGAATGGCAGAGAAATAGAGACAGGAGACTCCAAGAACGAGGCCATGACCGACTTTGTTCAAGGCCCCTTTAAGATCTGCTTGTGTAGATAATCAACCCCTAGCAGGACTTCTCCAGCTGTACTTGGCTCCCAGCCACAGTGCAGGGTAACTTATCAGTTTTTGCTGTGCAAATTGAGACTGCCTTTTAAACAAGTTAAACTAAATTAAACGGTGAATAGCCAGCAGATAAAGTTTTAACCATTTTTTAAACATGAAACACAGAACAACAATCATTCAAACAACAAAACAAAAACAAACACAAATTGACACACAAAGACAGACTGGTGCACCAAGGACAGATGATAGACAGAGAGGGAAGAGAAATTGAGGTCCCAAAGAGATCCAGATATCCTAAGCTAAACTAAGAATGTCTCCAGTAGGATCCAGAGAGGAAGCAGGACATCCCCCACTTTCCTCTCAGACCCAGGAGACACCTGAAATAGCCTATAACCATTTTCCTTCTTTGGTTGCAACGTCCCAGACACGAAACAACTGCTTTTCTGAAACCTTCTCTCTCTCTCTCTCTCTCTCTCTCTCTCTCTCTCTCTTTCTCTTTCTCTCTCATTCAAGATCTAACTCTTTATCTCCCTTTTCCTCTGGGAATTCTGTCAGAGAAAAGAGAGGAGACACAGTGGCAGCACTTATAGTTGCTCCCCAGCTCCCTGTTTTTCTAACCTCTCCAATTTCTTCTCAACATGTATAAGTTTTTCATTTATATATTTACCATTTCTACTTCTCAGAGCCATGCACAGTATAAGCATATTTGAGCTAAGAATTTTTCTAGCATCTGTTTTTTGTTGTTGTTTTGTTTTGTTTTTTAGTGTTTTTGTTTTATTTTATATAAAAATAAAACATTTGTGAAGATCTTATTTTTAACCCTTATTCTTCCGTCCTTGAGGGCCTCCTTGAGAGCCTCCTGCTTTACTTAATGCCTGTCCCACAATGCGTTGTCTCACTTACCTCAGATCTCCCACAGATGAGCATTTCTGTGGTGACCAACTTATCCTAGATCTCCCACAGAGGAGCCTTTCTGTGGTGAACAATTACCTCAGATCTCCCACAGAAGAGCATTTCTTTGGTGATCAACCACGACCTGATGAGTTGGTGGTTTCAAATGATGAGCAGCTGATCCTTTAAGATGATGTTCTCTGTGATCCTTACTCACAAAGAGGTCCCACATTGGGCGCCAGTTGCTCTAGCATGTGGGGGTTTTCCACAGGGGACCCTAGGAGAGAAGGGCAGAGAAATAGAGACAGGAGACATGAAGAACGAGGCCTAGAACAACTTTGTTCAAGGCCCAAAAAACTATTTTCTCAGGGAACTTATACAGGCAGGGGAAGAAGTAAGGCAAGTGGGATTTTCCATGTAGCCTGGGCATTCTGCCAAGGTGAATCTCTGGCAACTGTAAGATGTTTTTTTCTTCTGGCAGGGCGCAGTGACCACTGACCACATGATTTCTCCAATGTCTGTAGCGGAGAAGAAGTAAAAACCTAAGCTTATCTTTAAAATGAACTCTAAACATAAAGTAAGGTCAGTTTGGCCCCTGGCAGCTCTGTCCATATCAAACTACAAACAGATCTCCTCAGGATCTCAGGAAGCGAGCCACAGATGGGATGCTTTAGGCCTGTGAGCATATTGCCATTCCCACTTCACCAAAAGGAAATCTCAGCATGGATCAATGGCTCTAGATCTAAATTAAAGTCATCATTACCCTCAGACCAATCTAAGTAGAACAAAAAAAAAAAAAAGGAATGTCTTCCAGAGGGGCTTTCCTGATTGCTAATCAGAATGGACATCAGATCCTGCTGGTAGAACAGATAACTTATAGCTCAACTTTGGGTGATGTCAGTATTCAGCCCATGTGCACATCAGGAGTGTGTCTGCCATGTTGAGAGATTTCTTGGTTTAATCAAATACCTGGACCCTCTTACCTATTACAGTGCCAGAACAGTCTCTCTCTCTCTCTCTCTCTCTCTCTCTCTCTCTCTCTCTCTCTCTCTCTTACACACACACACACACACACACACACACACACACACACACAGGATTAGGCATCTTACCACAGCCTGACATGACTTTCTGGAAACCCAAAACATAAGATCATTAATCAATGTATAATCTACAGTAGAGCACAGAATTATTTTTCCCTTCTGATCTTCCAGAGAAATAAATGGTATGTTCCCCAGCTGACCATTGCCTGACACTCACAGGTAGGTTAGAGCCTTCCTGGGCATGGCCTGGTATGTAGATGTTGAGATACAGGCAGTCCTCAGACATAGGGATGGGAAGCATGGGCGGCTCCATCTCCTTCAAACCCTCTAAATTCGTCATATCAGTCTGCAGACACCTAGTGAAAATGGAAGACAGGAAGTCCAAGATAAGTGGTGGTCAAACATATTCTTAGTCTGAATTTTCTATTAGCCACTTACAGCAACTGTCTTCTATGATGGCTTGATAACATGATTCTTCTCTAAAGTCCCTACCACAGTAAAAGCCAGAAGTCCCGTGGAAATGGAAATGGGGCCAGATATTCCAGGGAGGCCTCTTGATACATAACGTTTTTCTGGGAGCTATTATACAGACTTCTTGCAGCCTCTATGAAAACGCTAGGCTTTCTGTTAAAACATTCAATCCTTATGTGTGTACAGTTTAAATCCTGTGGTGGTCATTAGTTTTGGTTGTTGACTTGACACACTAGAGAATCACCTGAGAATAAATAGTACTGAGGGATTGTCTAGACACTGTTGGCTGGTCAGCATGCCAGTGATAAGTTATCCCTATCATGTTCAGTGCAAAAATAATACCTGCCCATGGTAGGAGGCACCATTCCCTAGGGTGGGGGGTTCTGGACAGTATAAGAATGGAGAGAGTAAGTGAAGGTTAGTAGGCATGCATGTGTCTTTTAAACTCTGTTTCTGATTATGGATGTGATGCGATCAGCTCTCTTAATCTTCTGTCTCTGTGGTTTCCCACCTAAGGTTGATTATAAACTGGAATTGTGGCCCATAATAAAATCTGTCTTCAATAATTTGTTCATGTAATGATACTTTATCACAGAAATGTAGGGGAAGTAAGACACTAGGGTATTGGTGTACTGTGTCCACATAACAACTATAGGAATGAATGGACAATACCATTCCATAGGGTACTGAGACACTCTTCAGTTCACTTCCAAGTACCAATAAGGTGCTTCATTCTTCCACATAGTTTCCAGAAAACTGCTATAGAGCTGAGGGGGAGGAAGCACTGTGATGTGGCCTAAAGATGAGGCCTGAGGTCCCCTGGGTCCCAGGACTTACATGGCCGGCACTAAGGTCCCATCTCTCATACCACTCCATGCCTCAGGGTACTCAGGAGGTGCAATGTGCAGTGATCCTACAGGAGGCTTGGCAAAGGGAATTCCCAGAAAGGTGTGGACATCAGATTTAGTGTCTATCACTTGGAAAAGGCTGCCGCTTACCTGGCCCATATGCACGTTCTTGATGAGGCTGACTGAGTCCTGGCCTATAAGTGGCAAGAAGCCATCAGCTGTTAGCACACTGGGGAATTTCTACCTTATCATCACCACAGCATGTGGGACCTTGTAAGGTAATCTGTAGACTGGATAAGCAAGGCTTACTCTGAAGACCCAGTAGAACATTCTACAATGGACAGAACCTGTGAGCCATGATCACAGACTGCTGAACCCTCAACTCCATAATTCTCTGGCCATCAGTCATGTATGGCCACGCCCCAGGCCCCTAGCATTCTGGCTGTACTCCACCCCTACAGTCACCTGGCTACAGCCAGGCTTTCCCCACCCCACAGTTACCTGGTTGTTGCCAGGTAACCCGGCCTACTATAAAAGAAGGCTTCTTTCCCCTCCCCCCTCTCTCTCTTTCCTCTCTCTCTCTCTCTCTCTCTCTCTCTCTCTCTCTCTTCTTTCTCTTGTCCTTGTCCTTGTCTCCCTATTTCTGATCTTTCCACGTGGTCATGGCCAGCTCTCATCCCTCTATCTTCTCTTTCTCTCTTTTCTTCTCTATCTCCTTTTCTCTTCATACTTTTCTACAACAAAGCATTGAAACTATGAACTATCTCTTCTTATCAAACCCACTGTGTAAGAACATGGAGCAAGCCTCAGCATTTCCAGCCACCAGGGAAGGACCCAGCCTCTTCTCACTCAAGCTTCCTCTACAGGTACCCGGGAGGCCCATGCAAGAATGGCACTGACTTCTGAGCAAGGATCCCCCTCCCTACTACCCAGGCAGTCTCTTGGTCTACAGGTATCCAGTCCCTACCCCGGTACAGTGTGTGGGCCTAGTCAGTGTTACCCGATGCGTGCCTTGCATGCCAGTGTTCCCCCCATGTGGACTTTGCCCACTAGTCTTCTTTTATGCCAGCCCTGGCACCATCCCCGCTTCCTTTTTTGTCCCACAAGGGTACATTGGGAAGGAAACATGTTTCAGTTCAGTTCGGCAGTAAGACGTGGGAATGTGGGCTTCTGGATTCCCTAGGGAAAGAAACCTTGTTCATTGACCCTCTTGCAAACTGACAGGGCACTTCCCTAGTCAACATAGTGATAGGGTCTGAGACACTTAACATGAAGGAACTATTGTCATTATCAGAGTTCAGTGGGATTTTTATCCACTACCACACACAGAGGAGGGACATGTCCTGCTTGTTCTTCTGTCCTATTGCCTCCTTTGTATGTGCTAACCTCAGACATTTCTGACCACTGTGTGCCTGGTGTGACATTAGAAAGAACACAATCCCCATGCTGTCACCTGTCATTCTCCACCAGCTCTTTTTCCATCCCTGGTGCCTTCTATCCCCAAGCCCAGCCTCTGACTGTAAAGACCTGTGGCAGCTCTGACCCTGGTTCCCTCTGCTCTTGTAGATAGTCTCACATTGTACATGCTGGAGGAGAAGCCGGAGCACACTGGCTACAACATACAACCAATCATCAAGTCTAGCTAAAGGCATGGTTGAATCTCAGGCTCACACCTGTGCTGCTACAGATGAGAGTCACACAGCAGGATAGATTTGGCCTGGCCCAGACAGGAATTTGTACCTTTAGGGGGGTATGTGATACAGTGTTGTTCCTTTAACATATGCTTGTCCAATCTGTGACATTTGACTGGATCGGGCAAAGTTCTTATTGTAGAAGAACTGATAAGGCAGAAGCCACAAGAATCCAGGAGCTGGCGTGCAGGGCAAAGCTGCTTCTGCAGTTTCTGTTTCTTCCCTGGCCTCTTGAACAAATACAACATGGCATCTGAAGTCCTTCTGAAAGACCAGGATCCCTGACCTCCAAAATGGAGTCATCATGTTCCCTGGCTCTCTTACTCAACAACACAACACAAGTGTTGCTGTGAAGATCGGGGAGAAGAAAGCTATAACAGGAGAAACCATGGGGCTCCTGTCATGATCATAGTCAATCACAGTCATGATGCCAACATAAAAGAGAAGTACAAGGGCAAGAGCTCTGAATATGCCTTTCGTCCTCAAAAGTCCTCTGTGCTGACAATAGTCATAGAGTAGTGAGTCCACCCTGGATGGATGTCCATTATGGTTACCTCAGCCTCACAGATACAATCCCCAAACCCCAATTAGGTCATGAAAGCTTCATTGAAAGACACTGAAATTCTGACACTTCTGCCTCCACCTCCAATGTGGCCTCTCACATGTTTAGATCAACTTCACAGTCATGTGTCCATTGGCAAACATTTTACCCTTTCCTACCATTTAGTTATTTGTTGTGTGCATGCATGGGCACTCAGGTTCCAGCACATACATGCAGAGGTGGGAAGACAATTTGTAGCAGTCAGTTCTACCTATCCACCCTATAGGTTCAGGCTCCAAACTTATGTTATTATGCTTGGCAGCAAACTCCCTAACCAACTAAGCTCCTTGTCAACCCCACCCCACCCCACCCACCCCATCCCACCACAACCTCACTTCAATGGGCTATGGTATACATGTCCAGAATAGGAGTTTCGGAATCAGAAGTCCTAGTAAGCTATATCAAAGAATATACAACCAGGAGTTGATAATTAGCTACACCTGACTTCCTGCAAGAAGTGGTGTAGAAGTGAACATGGGTAGTCTTTTGCATCTGAGGTTTGACTTTGGCTCTATGGTTTCATCCCCAGGGAATATACAATCCCATAGCCCAGAACTGCAGGATTTCCTTTACAGCCCTGTATCTCCTGCCCCCCTCATACGGTGTTGTTCCTCCAATATATGCTTGTCCAATCTGTGATCCCAGGCTTTTCTGGAGGATGTTCTACTTTAGGGGATTAAAATATCAACTCCTCCAATCTCTGAGCCAAGCAGTTAATTTCTTTGTTTCCTGAACCTTTTTGTGCTTTTACCTAACTCCAAACTGTTTTGTAGTTCAGCTGGAAGAAAGTCCCTTTATCCTCTGCAAAGGACATTTACCATCATTCAGAGGCCAGAGACATGGTAAAAAAAAAAAAAATGTTGATTGGAGAAAACCCAGGTTCTGTTCTGTTGAGGTAGTCAGGGACACAGGCTAACCAACAGACAGACAGAAAGAGACAGACATTGAAACAGAGGTCTAAAGGCAGAAGAACACAGCTTTTTTCTTACTAACATGGATTTGATTCGTTTAGCATTAAAAGGGCGGGAGCTTTTTCTATCTAGAAGCAATAACTATTGGAGTCCATTTTTCATCTA
Organism: Apodemus agrarius; assembly: GCA_964023405.1. Classification (NCBI taxonomy): domain Eukaryota; kingdom Metazoa; phylum Chordata; class Mammalia; order Rodentia; family Muridae; genus Apodemus; species Apodemus agrarius. The sequence goes on along the minus strand of OZ030024.1, from coordinate 24,776,501 downwards.
GAATGAGTGAGTTTTTTTTCTGCACCGGTGCTTAGTCTTTTGCTCCATATACATAGGTAAGTATGGATGTGTGTGTAAGTATGTAATTGTGAGAATTTAGGCGTGTGTGTGTGTGTGTGTGTGTGTGTGTGTGTGTAGTATGAAATTGTAAGAATGCATGCAAGCTGGGCCCGGCTGAATTTGTGTGGAAATGTGTAATGAATGTGTGAAGCTGTGTGTGAACTTATGTGAGATTATGCATATTCACTTCTGTAAAAGTTTTTCTTTCCTGGAGGGTTATTCTCTTCTCTGGGCTCAATAGAAGTTTATTGCTCTAACCTTCCCCATAGCCTGACAAGCAAGAGTCATCTGGACAATAGGGAAAGGGCTCTAGCAACTAATCTTTCCTGCTGTTTTAGGATGAGGTGCTAAGTGGCTTCGGTCTCCAGCTTCAGAGGAACACAGAAGGCAGGTCAGCTACATTAACATAGTAACTTAGATAAGTCAACTTTTTAATATACATTAACCCCAAATTTTCCATAAGACAAAGTCTTACTCCCCAACCCCCACAGATGCTCTTCCCCCCTCTGCTTACTCAAGAAGAACCAACAAGAAGAAACACCTCCCACCAGGGCTGGCTCCCAGCAGCAGTGAATTTCAATGAAACAGCTATGTTATTAAAGGGGAGCAGATATATGTAAAATCCTGACTATAACCGATGTGGGGCCCCAAAAACTGAATGTCCTGAAAGCAGGGAGTGGGTTTCAGGGTGCTGGGCATGCTCATTTTGTCCATGTCATCTTTCTCAGAGCTGCACCTAGTTCTCCTCCTGTGATATCCTCAGCATTCATCTATTTGAGGAGCCTGCCTGGCATTTCCTATTGTGGCTTTCCACAGCCTCCTGTCCATACCAACACTTTCCCTGGATTGTTACTGAATGGACTGTGAACACAGTGACTGGATTTGAAGAGAGGATTGCTGGTATCCTAGAAGGACCTTAGGAGTCCTGCTGTGCCTTCTGCTACAGGGGTTAAAGGTGAAGCATGAATGGTGGAGGTGCCTGGGCCCTCTCTGTTGCCTTCTGCCTATTGTAGCCTCTGCCTAGTGAGTTCAAGCTCTATGACTTTGCACTGTCCAGGCAAACTCTCCACCTACTCCATGAGAGCTCCAGATTTCTGTCTGAGAAAAGTCCCAATATTCTGTTTCCTGTCAATGACTAACAGGAAACAGACTTTGGCCAACAGGCCCATCATACCACTGGACCAACTTCCTCCTAACTGGTTAAATGCTGTAGCTTATGTGCTCTTCTCCCTCTCATCATGCAGGGCAAGACTTAATGGGGACATAGGGAACCTTAGTTAAAACTGGTGAGTTCTGCTGACTCAGAGGTTGAGGCCACAGAAGGGAGTAACTCACAGAGATGTCAGAAGAACGTGTTAGAAATGTGTGTCTCCAAATTCCCTCACCAGGGCCTGTGAAATGGCATGGCAGGTAAGGGAGCTGCCTCCATACTGGTGTCCAGAGTTCAACCGCAAGAACCCACATTGTGGAAAGAGATAACTAGCTCCAAATGCCCTGGCCAAAGTACACAGACCGAAATACACACCCAGAGACACAGAGTAGCCCTCCACCATGCAAAGGATCCCAGAGGAGGTCACCCATACTGAGGAGCCAGCCCAGAGGGAGGGGATGTGCCTTATGCTGGACCTGCAAGTCAGAGGATAAAGAAGAAAGTGGATCTTTTCCCTTAGTGCATTTTTAGCTGTAGCTGCTACTGGACTTTTAGACAATAATAAAATACAATATATTCATGCTGCCAAGTAACTCTGAGTATGACAAGCCCTAGAATAGAACAGACTGGCATTTTTCAACAGGACACTGTACAAAGTTATTAGAGTATACAGAAGTTCCTGGTGCACCCACCATGCCTCAGTTGACCTTAACAGTCCCTGTGTTCGCTTCATTATGCACATAAGTTGGGGCAAAGGAAGGTTGGATTTCAGTGCAAAAGGCATGTGTGCTCTTCACACACTGTCAGCAACTTATCAGGAGTTGAGCCAGAATGGCTTTCTGCCCAGAGAGTGTGTGCTGCAATTGATGGTCTCCACCCATACCTCTTCCCGGGTCTCTTCAATCTCATAGTGTAATCCTTAACCTCTTCCTAAACCTCTCCAATCCACTGAACTTGCCTCACCTGTGACCCCTGCTGTGGGTCACTAGACTCAAGAAGGTCACCAGGGTTGTCCATGCAGCAAGATCTGCCTGACTCACTCACAGCTACTGTGTGGAACATTCTTAGTTTGGATTCCTGTGTTTGGAATCCCTGACAGCTGTAATAAGGGTGGAGTTGCCTCCTATCCCCTCCCCCATCTCACCCTATTCTGCCACATACTCTGGAACATCAAATTGTCAGAGTCTTGTGGGGGATGCCCAGGATTACTTAGAGCAGATGTATTAGTCGGATGCTCTGTGATACACCTGTAAACCCAGAATCCAAGAAGTTCAGATAGCAGGCCAGTCTGGAGTAGAGATAATATTCTGTCTCAAACACTAAACTAAAATGAAAGCAGAAAAAGAAAGAATGGGTTCACCCAATGTGAGTTCCACCAATGGCCCCCGTTCTAGAGCATGGCCATTTTAGCTTACAGCTAGAAGGACATTTCATGTGATCACACAGGATTTCATAGATTTTTTTTAGAAGGTAAAGTTTTGTCTGCACAGCCAGGCTCTAAGCATGACCATTTCAGTATTTGTTGCCTGTTACAACTGTCAGTGAAATCAGTGGCTGACACCATCAGTAAGATATGTGGACAAAGAGGCTGTGTGTTAAGCCATTGTAGACAACAATTTACAGGAGACAGAGTGACCATTTGGAAACAGAATGATGTTGAAAATTGCTTTTTTGTGGCCCTAGCATCATCCATAAACATGGCGCCCAAGATGCTGATTCATGTGACTCATCAGGGAGGGCAGGAACAGAAGATTCACCAGGCCAATTTCGGGCTTTTTCTCTTGCAGCAGCTCATCAGGTTTGTCAACTTCTGTAGTATCAGACAGTAGTGTTTTGGGGGTACGGGGTCCCTGGTCATGGGAGGTGGTAGAAATCACACACACACACACACACACACACACACACACACACATGCATGCACACAAACACACACACACAACAGAAGGAGGGTCTCACTGAGACCTCTGTGCACACTTAAGCACAGAAAATGAGGACTGCTTATGGACCACACTATCACGGACCCCCACGGACACTGTGAATTCCACAGGTAAAGCGAAAGTCTCAAGGAGACACTGAATAAGCGCTGTTTAAAACGCAAGTTTCAGTGTATACCTTTTTGAGTAATCGCAGTCCCTGAGGGAACAAAGCTGTGAATTTCCCTGGCTGGAAAGGATGCTAATCTCAGGGCAACCCTATCTTTGCTTTTTCTTTGATCTATTTCTCAGGTATTTCTGATATCCGGAGCTATATGCAACCAGGCAAGAATGTTTATTAAAGGTTCATTCCTTAAACTACAGTACTGGCCAAAACACCTCGGTTCTAGGCGCCATCGCTTTGCTTAGTAGTCTACATACTTCTATTGATCTTTTGTGGCTATGCTAATGAGAGTGGCACTGACATTGGGAGACTCTGATTTAACACAAAGATCTCAGGTTCCCTCAGAGAGAGCCAGGTGATAATTAGGTTACTCACTGAATCTCATTAAGACCTAAAGAGTCAGGTTTGCAGTCCGTTTATAGTTTGCAGTCCCTGTTTACGGATGTCACACAAAAATGTTTCCTACCTGGCTGATTTTACATTTCCTCTTGGTAAATGGTTATTGCTAATTGTCTTTTGTGCCTGCTGTACTGGATACATCCTTTGATATGTAAAGATCTCATGTTTATAATGCTCTGGCTGAGTGCAACAGGTGGCACTCAGACACCAAATACATGAAGATTCTACACCCTTTTCTGTGTCCTGGTGTTCTGTTTGCCACGCCGCCTGGAACCCGTACTTTCCTGCTTAGAAAAAGAATCCTAGCCCCGACTTCGAGAGAGTGTGGTCCGCAACACCACACAGCATCCAAAGCAGAACCTTTTCTGTAAAGTAAAGAAAAATCAATAAAACCAGGGTGTCCAACTGCTTATCATCCCCTAATATCAAGACATGGAGCATACAGTACTTTTAGGTCATTGGATAGTTTTCCACCACCATTTCCTGATGCTTAGTATAGCAGGTTTGGTGTGTCATGTGCAGGACACAGCTGCGAATTTCCTAGCAATCTCTCATGTGAGTCCTGACACAGAAAATAATGATGATGATAATGATGTGTGTGTGTGTGTGTGTGTGTGTGTGTGTGTGTGTTGTGTGTGTGTGTTGATATGTGTGTCTGCGGCTGTGTGTGTTCATGTCTGTGTCTGTGTTTGTGTCTGTGTGTGAGTGTGTGTATATGTGTGGATTTGTGTGTGTTTATGTCTCTATGTATGTGTGTGTTGGGAGTGGTTGTATCAATGTGAATGTATGGGTCTGTGTGTCTGTGTGTCTATGTGCATCTATCTGTGTGTCAGAATGTGTGTGTGTGTGTGTGTGTGTGTGTGTGTGTGTGTGTGTTGGAGACTGCTGAAGATTCTTCCCAGTCCCCAAGACCTGGAGATACTATGAGTTTCATATTCTCATGCTCAGAGCATCTGTGAATATGTTTGACTGTGAGGTGTATCTTGGCAATGGAATGGGAGCATTAGAAGATCCAGATTTGTCCAGGAGAAGAGCATCCTATTTCTGCCTCCCTGAGTACCTGCCTTTGTATAGACACTTATTTCTAACTTTCACAGACTGTCTGAGATTCTTTGGTTGCTTGTGACACAATCACTTTCCTTCAGTTTCCATATTAATTTATTGATGTCCCTAAATCTTCTCTGGGCCCTCTATTAAAAATAATCTCTTGCACTTTATGCTATCATACAATAGTGTCAGATGTTACTCTATCTACCTCTGAGTTCTCCTAAGCACGTTTTCTCTGTCATTAACGGGCTCTATCTTTCCTTCTCTAGATCCCCATGTTCCCAGGCACCCTACATATGACAAATCTGTGTCTTCCCAGGGTGCTAGGTTCTGCAGGATTCATGCAGTAACATGAAGGCCAATTCTTGGACATTACTAATATGATGATTCTTGTAATGTCAATCTTCCACAACAGGAAGCACCTTGACTGTGAACCTATTGACAGGAGCTGCAAGGCTTCTCCAGATACAGCTTTCTCCTCCCAGCAACACCTATGTTTGTCTGGTGAGTAGGAGAGCCAGGGATCCTGATGACTCCATATTGAAGGTCAGGGATCCTGGCACTGCAGAAGGACTTCAGATACCGTGTTGTGTCTGTTCAAGAGGCCAGGGAAGGAACAGAAACTGCAGAGGTGGCTTTGCCCTGCCTGCTGGCTCTTGGTTTCCTGTGGCTTTTGCCTTATCAGTTCTTCTACAATAAGAACTTTGCCCCATCCAATCAAATTTCTACAACTACACCCCTAAAGGTACAAATACCTGCCTGGGCCAGCCCAATCTGTTCTGTTTCCTGCTGTGAGACTCTCATCTGTAGCAGCACAAGTTTATTCCTGAGATTCAACAATGCATTTGGCTATTCCCGGTTGGCTGTGTGTTGTAGCCAGTGTGTTCCTGCTTCTCCTCCAGTGTGTGCATGGTGAGACTATCTACAAGAGCAGAGGGGACAGAGCTGTACCAGGTCTGCAAAGTCAGAGGTTGAGCTTTGGGATGGAAGGCACCAGGGAGGGAGAAGAAGCTGGTGGAGAATGACAGATGACAGCAGGGAATTGTGTTCTTTCTAATGTCCCACCAGGGCACATGGGGTCAGAGATGTCTGGGGTTAGCATGTACTGAGGAGGCAACAGGGACAGAAGAACAAGAACATGTTCCTCCTCTGCATGTGGTTGTGGATGAATTTCCTACTGAACTTGGATAATGACAACAATCCCTTCATCATGCCAAGTGGCTCTGAGCCTATCATTTTGTTGACTATGGAAGAGCCCTGTGACTTTTCAAGAGGGTCAGTGGACAGGGTTTCTGTCCCTTGGGAAAGCAGAAGCTCTTATTTCCTCATCCTACTGCTGAACTGAGATGACCCAGGTTACCTTCCCCGTGTACCATGGTGATGATGAGGTAGAAATTCCCAAGTGTGGTGACAGCTGATGACATCTCTCCTCTTACAGGCCAGGACTCAGCCAGCCCCGTCAGGAACACGCACACGGGCCAGGTGAGAGGCAGCCTTGTCCATGTGAAGGACACTAAATCTGATGTCCATGCCTTCCTGGGAATTCCCTTTGCCAAGCCTCCTGTAGGACCACTGCGCTTTGCACCTCCTGAGGATCCTGAGCCATGGAGTGGAGTGAGAGATGGGACCACACAGCCAGCCAGGTAAATTCTGGGACCTAGGGGACTTCAGGCCTCAGCTCTAGACCACACTGCAGTGCTTCCTCCACCTCATCTGTAGCACATTTTCTGCCTGTACTGAGGGGCGTCTCCCATGCATGTTCCTGCTGAATGTACTGGGAATTCAAATAGAAGAGCTGTGCCAACCTGCTGAGTCAGAGTTTGGCACCCTTAGGGACTCCAATAAGGAGAAGAGACTGAGCCCATTCTTCACTGTCCACTGTTCATGTGCCATTAACTAAGGAAAAAATACACATGCTTCCAACTGGAGACTGTGTGGAACAAGGAGATTCCTTACTGGTACTTGTAAGTGAACTGAAGAGTGTCTCACTACCCTATAGAATGGTATTGTCCATTCATTCCTCTAGTTGCTATGTGGGCACAGTAACCCAGTACCCAAGTATCTTAGTTCCCTTTCTGTTGCCGTGATAAAGTATTCTTACATAAGATACTTAGTGAGGAAAGACTTTATTATGGGTCACAATTCCAGTTTATAATCAGCCATAGGTGGGAAAGCACAGAGACCGAAGTTTAAAGGGCACATGCATGCCTACTAACCTTCACTTACTCTCTCCATTCTTATACAATCCAAAAGCCCCCTTCCTAGGGAATGGTGCCTCCTACCATGGGCATGTATTCCTATTGCAATGAACATGACCGAGGTAACTTGTCACGGGCATGTCAACCAGCCAAACAGGGTCTAGACAATCCCTCAGTAAGACTCTTTTCCCAGGTGATTCTACAGTGTGTCAAGTTAACAATCAAAAGTAACCACAATATCAGTACTTAAATTTTAAACATTGAAACAGAAAGCCAATCATTTTCAATGAAGCTGTGGGAAGTCTCCATATACCAGCCCCAGAATCTTACTATATATACACACTCCTCCCTGAAAATCTGGTACCATTTCCATTTCCACAGGGCTGGTTGCATTACTGTGGTAGGGACTGTAGATATGAATCACATGTTAGCAGGCCATGGTAGAAAGCAGTAGCTGTAAGTGGCTCAGGGAAAGTTCAGACTAAGATACAGATTTGATCACCTCATATCTTGGACTTCCTGCCTTCCTTTTCACTAGGTGTCTGCAGACTGATATGATGGTTTCAGAGGGTATGAAGAAGATGGAGTTGACCATGATTCCCATCCCTATGTCTGAGGACTGCCTGTATCTCAACATCTACACACCAGCCCATGCCCAGGAGGGCTCTAACCTGCCTGTGAGTGTCAGACTATGGTCAGCTGGAGAACAGGACATTTATTTCTCTGGAAGATGGGAAGGGACAAAACAATCCTGCGCTTCACTGTAGTTTAGTTTCAGATTAGTAGTTTTACCTTACTGGGTTCAAGAAGGTCGTGTCAGCCATTGGGGTGTGTGTGTGTGTGTGTGTGTGTGTGTGTGTGTGTGTGTGTGATACAGTGTCCTGTGGCTCTGGAAGGTAAGACAGTATAGGTTTTTGGTTAAACTATGAATTCTTCTACCAACGTGGCAGACCCACTCAGGATGGTGCACAAGGGCTGAATATTGACATCACCCAAATTTCTAGCTCCAAGTTATGTGTTCTGCTAATGGGATCTGATGGCCATTCTAATTAGCAATCAGGAAAGTCCCTTAGCAAGGCTCTTCTTTTTCTGTTGTTGTTCTAATTAGATGGGTCTGAGAATAACTATAACTTAAATTCATATCTACAGTCATTGATCCGTGCTGTGACTTCTTTTTGAGGAAGTGGGAATGGAAATATGCTCACAGTCATAAAGCGCCCCATCTGTGGCTCACTTCCTGAGATCCTGAGGAGATCTGTTTGTAGGTCTACCTGCACAGAACAAAGCAGTTGATTTAGATGAGTTTGGACTGTATGTGTGTTCCTCCTCGCATCTGAGTTCTTACCTCTAGGTGATGGTATGGATCCACGGTGGTGGGCTGGTTCTAGGATCAGCTTCTATGCTTGATGTATCTGCATTGGCAGCTACTGAAGAAATAATAATTGTCGCCATCCAGTATCGCTTGGGTATCCTTGGCTTCTTCAGGTAAGCCTGGGACTGGGCTGGGTAATTGGGACCAAGAAATACATGGACAGCCATGAATCCTTCTTCCTGCTACTTCACAGCACTGGAGACCAGCATGCCAGAGGAAACTGGGGATACCTGGACCAAGTGGCTGCCCTACGCTGGGTACAGAAAAATATCGCTTACTTTGGAGGCAACCAGGACAGGGTCACTATATTTGGTGCCTCAGCGGGAGGCACAAGTGTCTCTTCCCATGTTGTGTCCCCCATGTCCAAAGGGCTCTTTCATGGAGCGATCATGCAGAGTGGAGTGGCCCTGCTGCCTGACCTCATCTCTGACACGTCTGAAGTGGTCTACAAGGTAAGTGCCCTCAAGAAAACCAGCTACCTCAGTCTTTGCCTCTGATGCTCTTGTATTCAGTCAATTGGATTTTATGTATGCTGAGCAAGTTATATGAGAGCAAACCTCTATCCAGTGGCTTTTGTCATTAGCAAAAAAAAAAAAAAACATTTATTCATTGCTTCCTAGTTTGTTTCTTAATCGTCTGATGAAGACTGTTGACACAAGCTCCTTGAGAAGTAACAGGCTTATTTCAGCTCCCAGTTTATAATCTGTCTTGATGGGAAGTGTGCACTCAGGCATGTACCTGGAGGCCAGAACTGAAACAGAGACCAAGGAGCAACACATTTTCTGGTTTTTTATCATGGCATTCTCAGCTAGATTTATTATAAAACCCAGTACACCTGCCTTTGGGTGACACTGTCCATCAGTCATTTCTCAGGAAAATGCCCAGACCTACCTATGGGTCAATATGGTAGAGATAATATTCTCATCTGAAGAACCTCTTTCCAGATGATCATGGCTTGTGTTCAGTTGACAAAAAGGAAATCTAACAAGAATAAATGATTGAGGAAAAGGGTCAGATGGTAAAAATATTTGCTGTGCAAGCATGAGGTCCCAAGTTTAAATCCTCTGAACTCATACAAAGTTGGTATTGGAAATATGTGTCAGAAAACCCAGTGTTCCTATGAAGGTAAAGAAAACAAAGATAGAAGACTCCCTGTAAGGTCATAGGCCAGCTAAGCTCATGTAGTCAAATTCGAACAAGTGATGGGGTGACATGTAACAGCTGAGATAGTTCTCTGACATTTACAAACAAAATGTGCTTTCATACCTATTGTTACCCCTGAGTAATACACACACGCACACACACACCCCAAAGCTACATAAAAATTATATGCAGGTAGAATGCCCTTTCCTAGCAGTCACCTCTGATCGACAGAGAATATCAAGAATTCCACTCACTCCTTTCATAAACAACAAACACTAGGATGTGTTATTTAGGTGTAATGAGATCTACTGGAATAAAAAAAAAGACTCTGATCCCTGCTGCAAGGGATGTGTTAACTATCATTTGTTCCATTAACAGACAGTAGCCAACCTATCTGGTTGTGAAGCCGTGGACTCAGAATCCCTGATGCACTGCCTGCGAGCAAAGAGTAAACAAGAGATCCTGGCTATTAACCAGGTTGGGAGAATTGTGTGCCTTGGAGGACCTGATGAACAGGGTGTGGGATTGCCATCAATCACTTACTACTCAAATATGCTAACTCCTCTCCATGGTTTGGTGTCCTTCAGTACAGTATGCAAAAAGAACAAGACAAGCTAATTATGATTTAAAGTTTCTTCTAGATTGTGAACAGAACCCAGAGATGAAATAGGATATAGGGAATTGCTGTGTATTTTCATGGGCATTCGAATATTTATTGAATTGATCTTCAGTACTGACCGTCAATGCTGTACAGGTCTTCAAGATGATCCCTGGTGTGGTGGATGGGAAGTTCCTACCCAAGCATCCTCAGGAGCTGTTGGCCTCTAAGGATTTTCACCCTGTCCCCAGCATCATTGGTGTCACCACAGATGAATGTGGCTGGGGAATCCCCATGGTGAGACCTAGTTCTAATCCCCTGAGAACATAAACACAAATGGTGATAGGTGGGAACTGAGTTACTTTGATGTATTTCCAAACCATCCAAAACTTAAGATTTATCTTCTGTCTCCCAGTTCATGGGCCTTTATCATATCATAGAGAACATAACCAGAGACACACTGCCAGCTACTCTGAAGAGCACAGCAGCACAAATGGTGAGAGAGACCTCGGCTCCTGTCCTGATAGAGGGGGTTCCTTATATTTTTCCCAGATGTCATGCTCAGAAATAGTGTGTGTGTGTGTGTGTGTGTGTGTGTGTGTATGCATGTGTGTTCCTGTGTGGAATCACCCCAAAGCTTCAATCTTTCCCCATAGACTCTCTTATATCACTGGTCACAGTCCTTATTTAGAAGCTGCTGTCTGCCTGTCATCATTCTTCCTGATTCCTATTGATGTAGATGCTGCCTCCAGGGTGCAGTGACCTGATAATGGAAGAGTATATGGGGGACACTGAGGACTCAGAGACCCTGAAAGCACAGTTTAGAGAGATGCTGGCGGACTTCATGTTTGTGATCCCTGCTCTCAGAGTGGCACATTTCCAGCGTGAGTACTTCTGGGACAAGAGCATGGACAGAGGGTGCTCAGAGCTGTGGGACCCTGGTGAGCTCTGCAGTGTCCAGGCCTGACTCATGTTGGTCGGGTCTCTGATAGCAGGCAGCTTTTCTCCACTAAATCTGTATGTCTAGTGTAAAGGCTGGCATCATATCAAGGTCTAGAAGAGGAAACATGTTAGCTACTCTCAATGTCTTGTCAACTACTCAGCTGGGAAGTCCAGGGTCCATGTTTAACAAGGTTTTCCATATCCAATGCTCCAGTCTGAAGGTCACCACTCAACTCTAATTCCAGATGACTTTAGAACAAGGTTTCTTGTCACCAAAGGTTAGGCAGATAATTTCCAAAGGAGAAATTATAATGTCTACATGTGTCCTTCCTTCCAGGTTCCCAGGCTCCTGTCTACTTCTATGAGTTCCAGCATGTACCCAGCTTCATCAAGCGTTTCAGACCATCCCATGTGAGGGTAGACCATGGTGATGATGTTCCCTTTGTCTTTGGATCCTATTTGTGGGAAATGAATTGTGAGTCATTTTTGTTTCCTTCAGCTGAATGGAGAATCAGATGAGTTCCCGAGGGATTATTGAGCTCTCTGTCCAGCTGGAAGACTGGAGACTGGAAGTCTGGGAGGAAACATAATAAGTGTTCACCATATCTGAGCTTACCAAAAAACCCCAAGCTCCTTCCCCAAAATACACTATAGTTAGAATATGAACCTTTGCTTGTCTAGCTTGCTCTAGATTGAATGAGAGAGCACTGGTGTAGGAATGAACTTGAGAAACTTCAAGTAGTGCTTTGGATGGATCCTGGATTCTGAGTAGGAGGAAAAAGGCTATAAACCAGGTCTAGGGTTTGCTATCAGACTGTGGTTGCTGCTGGAAGCATGAATTTGCATCTGCATGGGGCTAGGACTTGGACTCTTGTTCTCCTGTTTTGCAGTTGACCTCACTGAGGAGGAGGAGCTGCTAAAGAGGAGAGTGATGAAGTACTGGGCCAACTTTGCAAGAAATGGGTGAGAACACACCCCTTCCTCAACCTCCTTATTTTCAAGTCTTCTTCTGTGGTACCAATGTTCTATTAATATGCATGTGTCCTTAATTACAGGATAGTCTTCAACTCAGGGCACACTCAGGCAGATACCTTCTATCTTGCACTCACTGTTCATCCCACAGAGACAGGGTGGGGGAACCACACTATTGTGGTACTGTTCTTTAGATTTTGCACTTGAGAGACACAAAACTAGCCTGTTCCCTTTGCTTCACCTGGAGTAGACACTGGTGGTGACACTTGTATCTCTATGAGTACAGCAGGCCATCTGTCCCCTGAGGCCCTTGGTCTGCTCATCCACTGCTCTGACCAAAGAAGGGGATCAGGCTTTGGGTCAGAGAGACCTTCACTCTTCCCTGTTGCCTGGCATATCCACAGGAACCCCAACAGCGAGGGTCTCCCCTATTGGCCTGTGATGGACCAAGATGAGCAGTATCTGCAGGTAAACACCCAGCCTGCTGTGGGCCGAGCCCTGAAGGCCAGAAGACTACAGTTCTGGACCAAGACTCTGCCCCAGAAGATCCAGGAGCTAAAGGGGTCTCAGGACAAGCATGCAGAGCTGTAACGTCCTGTGTCAGGAAAGGCAAGTGAGGAAAGTCCATTTATCTATATTTATTTGTTCCAACAAGTATATAACCATTTCTAACCTCAACATTTGCCCTTTCACCCATGTATGAAAATCACTCTCTGTGTTCTTCCTTATCATTCTGGGCAAACATTCCTTCGAGTCAATAAAAATTCTCATAACAATGTGGATGTGTGAGTTTCAAAATTCTCTTAACTTCTTAAAAACTTCATTGAGATAAGGCTTCTCTTTCCTTTCTTCCTTCTTACTTCCTTCCTTCCCTGTTTCCTTTCTCTCTCCCTTCCTTCCTTCTATTATCTTTTCCTCATCCTCACTCTTTTCTTAAGTTCCAGACCCTCTGAAATGAAGTAGGTGCTTCAGAGACTATTGACTGTGGAGGAGTGGCTGCTTCAATTCTTATATCCTCTCTCAGCAAGTTCACGTTTTCTCATATTTATAATTACCATTAGAAAATCTGCTTTTCCTAAGTCCTTTTGCCTTCAGCATCCTGTTCCTAAAAGATTATTAACTACAAATAGGACTCATAGTATCTGTGGCCTCAGATGTGTGGGGTCTGAGAAAGGAATATTACATAAATCTGAGACAAGATAAGAAGAACCACATCTCTGAAGCAAAACAAAAGTCATAACTTCAGTAGCTTACAAGAACAGTAACCAATGCAGAGTTTTATCACTTGAGAAATTCAGGGTCAAGCAGCCCACAGTGTTGCTTTGTGGTGAGAAACTCTTCTCTGTCTCAAGGAAACTCTAATCAGTCTCAAGGAGTGCTTGTGCACTCTCCTGGTAGGATGTGTAAACAAGGCCATTACAAGGATAATATTAAGTCCTTGTTGACTTGAACTGGTGGCAGGAAAGACCTTCCTGCCAGTGAGAATGTCCTTGTATAATGTTTTCATTCTACATGCACATGACTGATTAAAGTGCCTACTGCCGGCATGCCTCTGCTCATCAGCTCTGTACATACACACTAAACCAGGAACAGACAGTTAGATAATGCTCTAGACCTTTAATAATTATCTCATTTTTATAGCTTGAGTGTGGATTGTTTCTATGGTGCTGGTGATGGTCTTAGGACTTGTGCATGTCAGGCAATGGTTCCACCTATGAACTACACCCTCAGACTACAATGGATTGTTTACATGCAATTAAATGTGTATAGTTTATAAGCCATGAGTAAGTTCTATGCTTCCCTCAGGCCCTTTACCTGCCATTCAGTACCTTTAACCCTGCTTCAGAGTAAACATGACATTGCTTTATCTTACTATACTGGGCCTTGTCTAGAATCAAATAAAATTGAATGTTTTGTACTGGCTAGGTCACTTTACATAATGTTTTTGTTTGCTTTTATTGTGTAATGGCATCCAAGTGTTCACACAACACATTTTATCCACTTACCAGTCTATGCACAACTGTTGTCCTTGTTAGTTACTCTTCTTTCTAGAGACCCAGTTTCTATATAGCCCAGGAGGGGCCTGAACATATGATCTCACTGTCTTGACTTCCTGAGTGGTTGGATTACAGGATTATAGGGCCTCCCATCCAAGGTTTAGGTTTTAATAAGCTGTATGGATATTTACCCACACATAATATCAGGTGATCACATGTATTAAATTTTTGAATTTACAACCTGGAGCAGAATTGCTAAGTCATGAGACACATGTTAAGCATTTAAAACAATTGTAAGACTAGAGATATAGCAGTGGTAGACAGCTTCCTCTACATATACAAAGCCCTGGGCACCATAAAAATAAAATAAAGCCAGATCAGATAATATTGGCTTTCAGTCCTAGCTACTGAGAGAGCTGAAAGGTTAGGGACCAAAGCTAAGACCTGTCTGAGCTATACAGCAAACTCATGAAAATCCTGGAGAATTTATTTGTGGTTTGTCCCCACAAGGGCAACAGAGCACACCTTTTTTTTAAAAAAAAAAAGTTAATTATTTTATTTATTTTCATTTCAAATGTCCACCTTCCTGGTCCTCCCTCCATGAGTTTCCCCCACCCCATCCTGTCTCCTTCACCTCTAAAAGTGTGCTTCCCCACCCATCCACTCAGTCCCACCTAACCCCTCTACCATCCTCCTTCTCTGGGGCATCAAGCTTCCAAAGGACTCCCACTGAAGCAAGACTAGAGTCCTCTGCTAGATAAGTAGCCATGGGGGGCACGGAAGAGAGGGCTTGCCAAAGACCAGACAAAGCAAGCTCTTTGGTTGGTGGCTTAGTCCCTAGAAGCTCTGAAGTATCTGGTTCATTTATACTGGTGTTCTTCCTATGTGTTGCAATCCCCTTTAGCTCCTTTAGTCCTTCCCCTAACACTTCCATAAGGGTCCCCGGGCTTACTCCAATGGCTGGCTGTAAGTATCACATCTGTGTTAGTTACCTGCTGGCAGGGTCTCTCAGAGGACAGTGATGCCAGGCTCCTGCCTGCCAATACATCTTGGCATCAGCAACAGTGTCATAATTTGGTATCTGTGCATGGGTGGGATCCCCAAGTTGGGCAGTCTCTGGATGGCCTTTCCTTCAGCCTCTACTCCATTTTTGTCCCTGCATTTCCTTTAGACAGGAACAATTCTGTCTTAAAACTTTGGGCCATGTCCATCTACTGGAGGTGGTCACTTCAGGTTTTATCTCCCAAATGTTGGGCATTTCAGCTAATGTCATCCCCATTTGGTTCTGGAAGCATCTGAGCACACATTTAATCTAGCATTTGGGATGCAGAAGCACATGTATCTCTGAGTTCTGGGTCAGCCTGGTCTACAGAGAGAGTTTCTGGATGACTAGGGCTACACAGAGAAACACTGTCTTGAAAAAAAAAAGTACCAAAAAATCCAAAAATCTAATTTTACTTAGTGGGTGATTAAAGAAAGGAGGAATAGAAAAAGGAAGTGAAGAAACAAATAAAGAGAAGGTAGATGAGAAGGAGGAGAGAAAGAGGAAGAAAAGGAGGAAGACGAGGACAAGGAGGAAGAGGAGGAGAAAACAGGAGCCTGCATACAGATTGGGAAAATCTCTTCACTAACCTAATATCTAACAGATGCTCAATATCCAAAATATGTTATTTTAAAAAAACCTTGAGAAGTTAGACACCAACAATCCAAATAACCCAATTTTAAAATGGGTACAGTGCTGAATAGAGAATTCTCAACAGAGGAACACTTAAAGATCAATATCCTTATTCATCAGGGAAATGCAAATCAAAACACTCTGAGATTCCACCTTACCCCCATCAGAATGGCTAAGATCAAAATCTCAAGGGACAGCACATACTGGTGAGGATGTAGAGTAAGAGGAACTCTCCTCCACTGCTGGTGGGAGTGTAAACTTGTGCAACCACTCTGGAAATCAATTGGGCCTTTTCTCAGAAAATTAAGATAGTGCTACCTCAAGACCCAGCTATACCACTCTTGGGTATATCCAAAAGATGCTTCACAATCCCATAAGAACACTTGCTAAACTATGTTCAGTCAACTTTATTTTTAATATCTGGAAACCAGAATGATCCCAGATGTCCCTCAACTGAAGAATGGGTAAATAAAATGTGGTTCATTACACAATGGAATACTACTTAACTATTTAAAACAAGGACATCATGAATTTTGCAGGCAAATGGATGGAACTAGAAAATATCATCCTAAGTAAGGTAATTCAGACCTAAAAGGACATGCATGATATGTACTCATTTATAAGTGGACATTATCCATAAATAAAGGATAACCATCCTATAACCCATAGAAGCAAAGAAGCCAAAATAACAAGGAGAACCCAAAGGAAATGCTTGGATCTTTCTCAGAAGAGGAAATAAAACAGATATCAAGGTGGATGGATGGATGGTGGGAGAAGGAAAAAGAGGGGTGCTGGGCTGAGGGGTGATCAGGTGTAGGGAGAGCAAGGGAGAAAAATGGAATTCGGTGGCGGCGGTGGTGGTGGTGGTGGGCCATCTCTAGGACATTCCAGAGACCTGGGAGGGAGGTCCCAGGGAGTGCATGGGGGTGGCTCTAGCTGAGACTCCTACCAGGGGGGGTATGGCATCTGAATGGCCACTTCCTGTCACCAGACAAGACTCCCAATGGAGGAATGAGGACAATGACCCATCCACAAAGCCTTCCAAAACATTCCTGCTTTCAAGATGTGCAGGGACAAAGATGGAGCAGAGATGGAGAGAATTTCCAACCAATGACTAGCCCTTGTTGAGATCCAGCCTATGGGCAAGAAAGAACCAGTCCCTGACACTATTAATGATACTGTGTTAAGCTGGCAGCCTAGCATAACTGTCCTCTGAGAGGTTTAACACAGACAATGGAAGCAGAGGCAGAGACCCACAGCCAGACATTAGATGGAGCTTGGGGAGTCTCGCAGAAGAGTTGAAGGGCCCCAAAGAGGACAGAGACTTGACAGGAAGGCCAAGAGAGTTAACTAACCTGGACCCCTAGGTATTCCCAGAGACTGAACCACCAACCTAAGAGCATACACGCGCTGGGCCTAGTCTCCCTGCATGTATGTACCAGATGTGTAGTTTGGTCTTCATGTGGGTACCCCAACAACTGGATTGGGGGCTATCCTTGAACAAATTACCTGTCTCTGGATCCTGTTTCCCTAGCTGGTCCACCTTGTCTGGCCTCAGTGGGCCTACTCCTGAATGACTTGATGTGCCAGAGTAGGATGATACCCAGGGAAGGTCTCCCCCTTCTCAGTGGTGGTAGGAAGGAGGATTGAAGGAGGAGCTGTGTGATGAGGTGACTGGGAGGAGGGGGTGGATTTTGGGATTCAAAGTAAATTAATTAATTAATTAATGTATAACTAAGTGAAAAAAGAGGAAGAGGAGAAGACAAAGAAGGAAGAGGATGAGGAAGAGGAGGAGGAGGATAGGAAGAGAAGGAAGAGGAAGAGGAGCACTTAAGTATTATCTTAGGGTTTTACTGCTGTGAACAGACACCATGACCAATGCAAGTTTTATAATAGAAAACATTTAATTTGGGCTGGCTTACAGGCTCAGAGGTTCAGTCAATTGTCATCAAGGCAGAAACATGGCAGCATCCAGGCAGATATGGTACAGGCACCTGCTCAGAGTTCTACATCTTCATCTGAAGGCTGCTAGTGGAAGACTGACTTCCAGGCAACTAGGGAGAGGGTGTTAAGCCCACACCCACAGTGACACACCTACTCCAACAAGGTCATATCTCTTAATAGGGTCACTTCCTGAGCCAATCATATACAAACCATCACAAGTATCTTTCTTCCAGCTGCCCCCAGCCCTTGAGATCTGGGCAGGGGCTTGAGTGTCTGTCTAGGGACCCACCCTGGCAGGTGTGGCTGGGGTGGAGGTTTGGGTGTCTTCTTCCAGGCACCAGGGCACTGCAGGCACTTGCGTGTCTTTGTCAGAGCCAACCTACCAGCTGGCCTGAGTTTTATTTTTTTAATGAAGCTGTTATGAGCATTTCAAGCATGAGTTTCTGTGACAGATTCTGTGACATACTTTCACATCCTTGGGCTAGAAATGTGAAAGTAGACTTGCTGAATCAAAGCACAGTGTGACTAACTTTTAAAGAAAGTGCCAATCTGTCTTTCAAAATGACCACACCACGTAGCCTTTGTTCCAGCCATTCGTGAGCACGCCAGTGACTCCATGTGTTTGCCAGCACTAATTATCTGACTGTGTAGTAATGGTGTCCATTTGCAACTGACCCGGGGTTGGTTTTTTTCTTCCTCCTATATAAGAAGTTTCTGGCTTTTGAGGAGCTATTTTCAACATTTTAGCCCTTTTCTTCTTCTTCAAATGTATTTCTTTTTCTTTAAATACATTTAATTCTTTTTATGAAAAACACTTTTTCTTACATAGAATACCCGGATTACCATTCCCTCTCCTTCAGATTCCTCCAGGTTCCTCCTCACCTCATCTCCATCTGGATTCATGCCCTTCCTGTCTCTCACTAGAAGAGAACAGGCTTCTGAGAGATAACATTGAAATATAACACCAGTAAAACAAAACAAGATAAAACAAAAACTATCATATCAAAGTTGGATAGGACAAACTTTGTTGAAAAGAATAAAACCCAAGAGAAGGCAGTAGAATTAGAGACACTCTCATCCACACACTCAGGAATCGCACAAAAACACTAATTCTTAAGATATCCTGGAAACCCTGGTGTGGAGCAGGACCGACTGCCCCAGTCCCTGGGGTTCTGTGTGCTTTGTTCATGCTGATTTTGAGGGCCTTGTTTTCTTGGTGTCCTCCTGTCCCCTTGAGTCTCACAGTCTTTCTTCCTCCTCTCCTGCAGGGTCCCCTTGTCGCTGAGAGGTGGGATATGAAGAACATACAAATTTAGGGCTGAGTCTCTCAATGTGTAATGTCTGGTTGTGGGTCTCTCTGTTTTTTCCATGTGCAACAGAAGGACATTTCCCCAATGACAGCTGAGCTAGGCCTGGGTCTATGAGCACAGCAGAATACCATCAGGAGTCACTTCATCACTCTTTTCTTTTTCTTTAGACAAGGAATATTTTTGTTTTACCTTACATACTCGGAATATCTAGTCTCTGGTTCTTGGATGCCAGCCAGTGTTGAGTATGGGTTCCATCTCATGGAATAGACCTTAAGCCAAAGCACATATTGTTTGGTCACTTCTACAGCTCGGTGCCACTATTGCCCTAGCATACCTTGCAAGAGGAAAACCATTATAGACCTCAGGGTTTGTGGCTGTTTTGAAGTTTGCAGCTATTTTGGTAGCACACAAGAATACTATTCTGTACCAAAGACACTAGAATGTTGGGGCGAAGGACTATGCAGGAGGAGGCACCAGCTCAACCTCTCTGTTCAATGGCCTGCTTAGGTGTTGTCTTCACCAGTGAGACCTTGCTGTCAGTTTGTGAAGAGCAATCTATCTTGTTAGGAATAGCCTGGCTTGTTTGAGGATTCTGATGGGGCGTTTTTTGGCTAACAACCCAATTACAATTGAATTAGATGTAACTTAATCTTGACACTTGAAGCTTCATTTGCTGATAGAAGATGGCGAGCTGATACTCTGTCTTCTGCATTATTTGGCAATTTCACTTAGATTGCCATCATATATGTACATATTTTAGAATGTATTTACTGTATTAGGTTTCCATAGTACCCTTAAAGTACCTTTAGTTTTGTCTGTCTCTCCCTGTATTCCCTCCTTCAATACCCCTGATTACCCTCATCACTTTAACCTCCAATTCCTTCTCCGCTTCCATCCACAGTTATCTATTACGTTGCCCTTTCCTAATGAGATCACTCTGTTCCCTCTAGTCTCCTGATCTATTCCTACCCTCTGTGGTTCTATAGATCATAGTTTGCTTATCATTGACCATACACCTAATTTCTACACATAAGCAAATACATACAATACCTGATTTCTGGATCTGGGTTGGATACTTTACCCAGGATGACTTATTCTAGTTCTATCTAGTTGCCTGCAAATTTCAGGATGTCATACTTTTTTTTTTTACAGTTGAGTAACACTCCATTATGCAAATGTACCACTTTTCTTTATCCAATCATATGTTGAGGGACATCTGGGTTGGTTCCAATTTCATGCTATTATGAATAAAGCAGTGACTCAGGCCTTGAGCAGGAGCTGCGCACAGAGCAGGGGGTCCGGGGCCCCAGCCAGGCATGGGCTTTGTGTCCTAAAGGCAGACCCCACACTCCCTGCAGCCTCCACCATCTTCCCAGCTGTTTTGAACCAGCCTGCGGAACCAGGTAACCAAGATATCCCGAGTTTAAGAACTTTGGGGACTCAGGCCTTCAGCAGGAGCTGCACACAGAGCAGCAGTTTGGGGGGCCCCAGCCAAGCGTGGGCTCTGTGCCCTGAAGGCGGACCCTGCACTCCCTGCAGCCTCCGCCATCTTCCCAGCTGTTTTGAACCAGCCTGTTGAACCAGGTACCTGAGATATCCGGAGTTTAAGACCTTTGGGGACTCAGGCCTTGAGCAGGAACTGTGCACAGAGCAGTGGTTTGGGGGGCCCCAACCAAGCCTGGGCTCTGTGCCCTGAAGGCAGACCCCACACTCCCTGCAGCCTCCACCATCTTCCCAGCTGCTTTGAACCAGCAGGCGGAACCAAGTACCTGAGATATCCCGTTTAAGACCTCAGGGGACTCAAGTCACCTGTCAGCAATCTGTGAACAGGAGCCCTGCAGGGCAGTGGTTCAGGTGTCCCAGTCATGGGGAAATAGCCTTACAAGCCTACAGGAGGTTCAAGCACCAGCTAGTAACTACAGGACCAACTAACACCAGAGATAACCAGATGGCAAAAGGCAAACGTAAGATCGTTACTAACAGAAATCAAGGCAATATGGCAGCATCCGAACCCAGTTCCCCGACAGCAATAAGTCTCGGATACCCCAACACACCAGAAAAACAAAACTCAGATCTAAAATCACTGGTCAGGATGCTGATAGATGAACACTTAGATAAATATCTTAAAGTAATACAGGAGAAAATGGATCAAAAGCTAGAAGCCCTAACAAGGCAAACACAAATAAGTCTCGGATACCCCAACACACCAGAAAAACAAGACTCAGATCTAAAATCACTGGTCAGGATGCTGATAGAGGAACACTTAGATAAATCTCTTAAAATAATACAGGAGAAAATGAATCAAAAGCTAGAAGCTCTTACAAGGCAAACACAAAAATCACTTAAAGAAATTCAGGAGAATATGGATCAAAAAATGGATGCCAATAAGGGGGAAACACAAAAATAACTTAAAGAAATACAAGAGAATGTGGGTCAACAAGTAGAAGTCATAAAAGAGGAAACACAAAAATCCCTTAAAGAATTACAGGAAAACACAAGCAAGTGAAAGATCTGAGCAAAACCATCCAGAATCTAAAAACAGAAGTAGAAACAACTAAGAAATCGCAAAGGGAGACAATGTTGGAGATAGAAAACCTTGGGAAGAAATCAGGAGTCATAGATGCAAATATCAACAATAGAATACAAGAGATAGAAGACAGAATCACAGATAGTGAAGATACCATAGGAACCATGGATTCAACAACTAAAGAAAATGCAAAATGCAAAAAGCTGGTAACCCAAAACATTCAGGAAATCAAGGACACAATGAGAAGACCAAACCTAAGGATTATAGGTATAGACAAGAGTGAAGATCTACAACTTAAAGGGCCAGCAAATATCTTCTACAAAATTATGGAAGAAAACTTCTCCAACCTAAAGAGAGAGATTCCCATGAATATACAAGAAGCCTACAGAACCCCAAACAGACTGGACCAGAACAGAAATACTACCTGTCACATAATAATCAAAACCCCAAATGTACTAAACAAAGAAAGAATATTAAAGGCAGTAAGAGAAAAAGGACAAGTAACATATAAAGGAAGACCTATCAGAATTACACAAGACTTCTCACCTGAGCCCAGGAAAGCTGAAGATCCTGGGCAGATCTCATGCAGACTGTAAGATAACACAAACTTCAGTCAAAACTACTATACCCAGCAAAACTCTCAATAGCCATAGATGAAGAAACCAGGGCATTCCATGACAAAACCAAATTTGCATATCTATCTACAAACCCAGCCCTACAAAGGATAATAGGGGAAAAACACCAACACAAGGGGGGAAACTACACCCCAGAAGAAGCAAGATAGAAACCCCCTCTCATCAAACCCAAAAGAAGAGAACCACTCAAATATAAAAAATAACGCCCAAAATGTCAGGAAGTAATAATTACTATTCGTTAATATCTCTTAACATCAATGGACTCAATTCCCCAATTAAAAAAAACATAGACTAACAGGCTGGATATGGAAACAGGACCCTACATTTTGCTGCATAAAGGAAACACATCTCAGTGTCCACGAAAAACACTACCTTAGAGTAAAAGGCTGGAAGACAGTTTTACAAGCAAGTGCTCTCAGGAAACAAGCCGGAGTAGCCATTCTAATATCAGATAAAATTGACTTTCAACCTAAAGTCATCAAAATAAACATGGAAGGTCACTTCTTGCTGGTCAAAGGGAAAATCCACCAAGAAGAATTCACAATACTGAACATCTATGCTCCAAATGTAAGGGCACCCTCATTCATAAAAGAAACTTTACTAAAGCTTAAAGCACACATTGCACCTAACACAATAATTGTAGGTGACTTCAACACTCCCCTCTCCTCAATGGACCGATCAAGAAAGCTGAAACTAAACAGGGGCACGGTGAAACTAATTGACGCTTTGTATCAATTAGATTTAACAGATATATATATAGAACATTTCATCCTAAAGCAAAAGAATATACCTTTTTCTCAGCACCACATGGTACCTTCTCCAAAATTAATCATATAATTGGTCACAAGACAGACCTCAACAAATATAAGGAGACCAAACTAATCCCATGCCTCCTATCAGATCACTATGGAGTAAAAGTGGTGTTCAATACCAAGAATAACAACAGAAAACCCACCTACACATGGAAACTGAACAACACTCTACTCAATGACTCCTTGGTCAAGGAAGAAATAAAGAAAGAAATCAAAGACTTTTTAGAATTCAATGAAAATGAAGGTACGACCTACCCAAATCTATGGGACACAATGAAAGCAGTGCTAAGAGGAATACTCATAGCCCTGAGTGCCTCCAAAAAGAAACTGGAGAGAGCATACACTAGCAACTTAACAGCACACCTGAAGGCCCTGGAACAAAAAGAAGCTAATTCACCCAGGAGGAGTAGAAGACAAGAAATCATCAAACTAAGGGCTGAAATCAATCAAGTAGAAACAAAGAGAACCATACAAAGAATCAACAAAACCAATAGCTGGTTCTTTGAGGAAATCAACAAGATAGATAAACCCTTAGCTAGACTAACCAAAGGGCACAGAGACAGGATTCAAATTAACAAAATTAGAAATGAAAAGGGGGATATAACAACAGAAACTGAGGGAATTCAAAAAATCATCAGATCCTACTACAAAAGCCTATACTCAACACAACTGGAGAATGTGGAGGAAATGGACAATTTCCTAGACAGATACCAAATACCAAAATTAAACCAGGATCAATTAGATCAGCTAAACAGTCCCATAACCCCAGAGAAATAAAGGGGTTATAGAAAGTCTCCCAACCAAAAAAAGTATGGGACCAGATGGTTCTAGTGAGAATTCTATCAGACCTTCAAAGAAGACCTAACACCAATACTCTTCAAACTATTCCACAAAATAGAAACAGAAGGAACACTGCCCAACTCATTCTACGAAGCCACAATAACGCTGATACCAAAAGCACACAAAGATCCTACAAAGAAAGAGAACTACAGGCCAATTTCCCTTATGAATATTGATACAAAAATACTAAATAAAATTCTTGCCAACCAAATCCAAGAGCACATCAAAATGATCATTCACCATGATCAAGTAGGCTTCATCCCAGGGATGCAGGGATGGTTCAATATATGAAAATCCATCAATGTAATCCACTACATAAACAAACTAAAACACTAAAAGAAAAAAACCACATGATCATCTCGTTAGATGCTGAAAAAGCATTTGCCAAAATTCAGCATCCTTTCATGCTAAAAGTCCTAGAAAGAACAGGAATTCAAGGCCTACTATGTTTATAGCATTCCTGTTTATAATAGCCAGAAGTTGGAAGGAGCCCAGATATCCCTCAAAAGAGGAATGGATACAGAAAATGTGATATATTTATACAATGGAGTACTACTCAGCCCTAAATACTCAAGGCACAATTAGCAAGTCAAATGACTCCCAAGAAGAAGAAAGGAGAGGACCCTGAGCCTGTAAAGATTGGATCCAGTTTTGTAGACCCAGAACAGAGAAATCGTGTGGAGGGGGGGAATGATTGGGGAATAGTTGTGGGGAGGAATTATGGGACGTATGGTGGGGGGGGAACTGGGAAAGGGGAAAGCCTTTGGAATGTAAACATAGAATATAGAAAATAAAAATTAAAAAAAAAACCAGACACACTGAACCTAATAGCAAAGAAACTTGGGAAGACCCTGGAGGACATGGGCACAGGGGGAACACCAATAACTTATGCTCTAAGATCAAGAATTGACAAATGGGACCTCATAAAATTACAAAGTTTCTGTAAGGCAAAGGACTCTGTCAGAAGGACAAAACAGCAACCAACAAATTGGGAAAAGATCTTCACCAACCCCACATCTGACAGAGGGCTAGTATCCAATATATACAAAGAACTCAAGAAGTTAGACCCCAAAGAATGAAATAACCCTATCAAAAAATGGGGTACAGAGCTAAACAAAGAATTTTCACCAGAAGAAATTCGGATGGCTGAGAAGCACCTTAAGAGATGTTCAACATCATTAGTCATCAGGGAAATGCAAATCAAAACAACCCTGAGATTCCACCTCACACCAGTCAGAATGGCTAAGATTAAAAATTCAAGGGACAACAGGTGCTGGCAAGGATGTGGAGAAAGAGGAACACTCCTACACTGTTGGTGTGATTGCAAGATGGTACAACCACTCTGGAAATCAGTCTGGTGGTTCCTGAGAAAATTGGGCATGACACTTCCAGAGGACCCTGTCATATCACTCCTGGGCATATACCCAGTGGAATCCCCTGCATACAATAAAGGCACATGCTCCACTATGTTCATAGCAGCCTTATTTATAATAGCCAGAAGTTGGAAGGAGCCCAGATGTCCCTCAAAGGAAGAATGGATACAGAAAATGTGGTATATTTATACAATGGAATAGTACTCAGCAATTAAAAATAATGAATTCATGCAATTTGTAGGCAAATGATTGGATCTGGAAAATATCATCCTAAGTGAGTTAACCCAATCACAAAAGAATACACCTGAAATGCAATCACTGATAAGTGGATATTAATGAGCCCAAAAGCTCTGAACGCTCAAGGCACAATTAGCAAATCAAAAGATTCCCAAGAAGGAAGGAAAGGACCCTGGTCCTGAAAAGACTGGATCCAGTTTTCTAGGAGAGTATCAGAACAGAGAAATGGGGGGGGGTTGATTGGGGAATGGGCAGAGGGAAGAGGACTTATGGGACATATGGTGAGGGGGGGAACTGGGAAAGGGGAAAGCCTTTGGAATGCAAACAAAAAATATAGAAAATAAAAAATTTTAAAAAATGAATAGAGCAGCAATGAGCACGGTCGAGCCAAGTGTCTCTGGCAGAATGAATCATCTTTGGGCATATGCCCTGGATCTTGATGTCGATAGATTCCCATCTTCCCTAGGAACCACCACACTGATTTAATAAGGCCTGTACGGGGTTTCACTCCCACCAGGAAGGAGGAGTGTGCCTCTTACTCCACATCCTCACAAGCATGAGCTGTCACTTGTTTTGTTAATCTTAGCCATTGCCACAGGTGTAAGATGAAATCTCAAAGTACTTCTGATTTGCATTTTCCTGATAGCTGAGGATGTTGAAGATTGCTTAAGTGTTTCTCAGCCATTTGAATTTCCTCTATTGTGAATTCTCAGTTTAGATCTGTATCCCATTTTTAACTGGGTTATTTGCTTCTTTGATATCTAGTTTCTTGAACTATTTATGTATTTTGGATACTAACTGTCTGCCAGATGTGTAATTGGTAAACATTTTATCCCATTCTGTTGGTTGTCTCTTTGTCTAAATAACAGTGTCCTCTGCCATGTGAAGCTTTTCAGTTTCATGGGGTTTCATTTATCAATTATTGATCTTAGTGCCTGTGCTAAATAGTGTTCTGTTAAAAAAAAAAAAAAAAAAAAAAAAAAAAAAAAAAGCTCCTTTCCTCTGCCGATTAGTTCATGACTATTCTCCACTTCCTTTTCTATCAGATTCAGTGTATCTCGTTGTTGTTGTTGTTGTTGTTGTTGTTGTTGTTGTTGTTGTTGTTATTGTTGATGGTGGTGGTGGTGGTGGTGGCTTTGATCCACTTAGAGTTGATTTTTGTGCAGGGTGATAGATATGGATTTGTCTACGTACAGCCACCGACTTGACCAGCTCCATTTGTTGACGATGTCTTTATCCCCAGTGTGTACTTTTGGCCTCTTTGTCAAAATCACATGTCCATAAGTGTGTGGTCTTATGTCTGACTCTTCAATTCAATTCCATTTATCCCCACCTAGGGATTCATCCCATATGCTGCCACCAAACCCAGACAATATTGCTGATGCCAAGTAGTGCTTGCTGACAGGAGCCTGGTATGGCTGTCTCCTAAGAGGCTCTACCAGAGCCTCACCAATACAGATGATGCTTGCAGCCAACCATTAGACTGAGCACAGGGATTCCAATGGAGGAGTTAGGGGGAAAACTGAAAGAACGGAAAGGGTTTGCAACCCCATAGGATTGACAACAATATCAACCAACCAGACTGCCCTCCCCCCAGAGCTCCCAAGGACTAAACCACCAAACAAAGAGTATACATGGAGGGACCCAAGGCTCCAGCTGAATATGTAGCAGAGGATGGCCTTATCTGGCATCAATGGGAGGGGAGCCCCTTGGTTCTGTGAAGGTGAGATGCCCCAGTGTAGTGGAATTCTAGAGTGGTGAGATGGGAGTGGGTGGGTAGGTAGGTGAGCACCATCATAGAAGCAGGGGGGAAGGCCAGTGGGATAGGAGGTTTGTGGAGGGGAAATCAGGAAGGGGGATAACATTTGAAATGTAAATAAGTAAAATAACCAATAAAAACATGTCTCATATGTCTGATTTGGTGCCAATAGCATGTGGCTGCTGCTATTGTTTTTTTTTTTTTAGTTATTTTTATTTTCTATATTCTATGTTTACATTTCAAAGGCTTACCACTTTCCCAGTTCCCACCCACCATAGTTCCCATAGTTCTTCCCCCCAACTATTCCCCAATCATTCCCCCTCCCCCCTCGGTTTCTTTACTAAACTGGATGCAATCTTTACATGCCCAGGGTCCTCTCCTTTCTTCTTCTTGGGAATCATTTGACTTGCTATTTGTGTCTTGAGTATTTAGTGCTTCTGGGCTCATTAATATCCACTTATCAGTGATTGCATTTCATGTGTATTCTTTTGTGATTGGGTTAGCTCACTCAGGATGATATTTTCCAGGTCTAACCATTTACCTACAAATTGCATGAATTCATTATTTTTAATTGCTGAGTAGTATTCCATTGTATAAATATACCACATTTTCTGTATCCATTCCTCCTTTGAGGGATATTTGGGCTCCTTCCAATTTCTGGCTATTATAAACAAGGCTGCTATAAACATAGTGGAGCATGTGTCTTTATTGCATGTAGGGGAATCCTCTGGGTATATGCCCAGGAGTGGTATGCCAGGGTCCTCTGGAAGTGCCATGCCCAATTTTCTGAGGATCCACCAAACTGATTTCCAGAGCGGTTTTACCATTTTGCAATCCCACCAACAGTGGAGGAGTGTTCCTCTTTCTCCACATCCTCGCCAGCACTTGTTGTCTCTTGAGTTTTTAATCTTAGCCATTCTGACTGGTGTGAGGTGGAATCTCAGGGTTGTTTTGATTTGCATTTACCTGATGACTAATGATGTTGAACATCTCTTAAGGTGTTTCTCGGCCATCCGAATTTCTCCTGGTGAAAATTCTTTGTTTAGCTCTGTGCCCCATTTTTTGATAGGGTTATTTGGTTCTTTGCGGTCTAACTTCTTGAGTTCTTTGTATATATTGGATATTAGCCCTCTGTCAGATGTGGGGTTGGTGAAGATCTTTTCCCACTTTGTTGGTTGCCGTTTTGTCCTTCGGACAGTGTCCTTTGCTTTGCAGAAACTTTGTAATTTTATGAGGTCCCATTTGTCGATTCTTGATCTTAGTGCGTACACTATTGGTGTTCTGTTCAGGAACTTTTCCCCTGTGCCCAAGTCCTCCAGGGTCTTCCCAAGTTTCTTTTCTAATAGTTTCAGTGTGTCTGGTTTTATGTGGAGGTCCTTGATCCACTTGGAGTTGATCTTAGAGCAAAGAGATAAGAGTGGGTCAATTCGCATTCTTCTGCATGTTGACCTCCAGTTGAACCAGCACCATTTGTTGAAAAGGCTATCTTTATTCCATCGGATGGTTGTGGCTCCTTTATCAAAGATCAAGTGACCATAAGTCTGTGGGTTAATTTCTGGGTCTTCAATCCTGTTCCATTGATCTGTTTGCCTGTTGCTATACCAATACCATGCAGTTTTTAACACAATTGCTCTGTAGTACTGCTTGAGGTCAGGGATATTGATTCCCCCAGAAGTCCTTTTATTGTTGAGAATAGTTTTAGCTATCCTGGGTTTTTTGTTGCTCCAGATGAATTTGAGAATTGCTCTTTCTAGATCTATGAAGAATTGAGTTGGGATTTTGATGGGGATTGCATTGAATCTGTATATTGCTTTTGGCAAGATGGCCATTTTTACTATATTGATCCTGCCAATCCAGGAGCAAGAAATATTTTTCCATCTTCTGAGGTCTTCTTCGATTTCTTTCTTCAAGGACTTGAAGTTCCTGTTGTACAGATCTTTCGCTTGTTTGTTTAGAGTTACGCCAAGATACTTTATGTTGTTTGTGGCTATTGTGAAGGGTGTTATTTCCCTAATTTCTTTCTCAGCCTGCTTGTCCTTTGAGTACAAGAAGGCCACTGACTTGCTTGAGTTAATTTTATAACCTGCCACTTTGCTGAAGTTGTTTATCAGATGTA
This sequence comes from Apodemus agrarius, assembly GCA_964023405.1. Classification (NCBI taxonomy): domain Eukaryota; kingdom Metazoa; phylum Chordata; class Mammalia; order Rodentia; family Muridae; genus Apodemus; species Apodemus agrarius. The sequence continues at coordinate 24,747,298 of OZ030024.1, read as the reverse complement.
GAAGTTCTCTGGTGGAGTTTTTTGGGTCGCTTAGGTAAACTATCATATCGTCTGCAAATAATGATAGTTTCACTTCTTCCTTTCCAATTTGTATCCCTTTGACTTCCTTATGTTGTCTAATTGCTCTTGCTAGAACTTCAAGTACTATATTGAAAAGATATGGAGAGAGAGGGCAGCCTTGTCTAGTCCCTGATTTTAGTGGGAATGCTTCAAGTTTCTCTCCATTTATTTTGATGTTGGCTACTGGTTTGCTGTAGATTGCTTTTACTATGTTTAGGTATGGGCCTTGAATTCCTGCTCTTTCCAAGACTTTTAGCATGAAAGGATGCTGAATTTTGTCGAATGCTTTTTCAGCATCTAATGAGATGACCATGTGGTTTTTTTCTTTCAGTTTGTTTATGTAGTGGATTACATTGATGGATTTCCGTATATTGAACCATCCCTGCATCCCTGGGATGAAGCCTACTTGATCATGGTGGATGATCGTTTTGATGTGCTCTTGGATTCGGTTAGCAAGAATTTTATTTAGTATTTTTGCATCTATATTCATCAGAGAAATTGGCCTGAAGTTCTCTTTCTTTGTTGGATCTTTTTGTGGTTTAGGTATTAGCGTAATTGTGGCTTCGAAGAATGAGTTGGGCAGTGTCCCTTCTGTCTCTATTTTGTGGGATAGTTTGAAGAGTATTGGTGTTAAGTCTTCTTTGAAGGTCTGGTAGAATTCTGCACTAAAACCATCTGGTCCCGTACTTTTTTTGGTTGGGAGGCTTTCTATAACCCCTTCTATTTCTTTAGGGGTTATGGGACTATTTAGCTGGTCTACTTGATGCTGATTTAATTTTGGTATTTGATATCTGTCTAGGAAATCGTCCATTTCCTCCAGATTCTCCAGTTGTTTTGAGTATAGACCTTTGTAGTAGGATCTGATGATCTTTTGAATTTCCTCAGTTTCTGTTGTTATGTCTCCCTTTTCATTTCTTTTTTTTTTTAGTTATTTTTATTTTCTATATTCTATGTTTACATTTCAAAGGCTTTCCCCTTTCCCAGTTCCCACCCACCATAGTTCCCATAGTTCTTCTCCCCCCCCAACTATTCCCCAATCATTCCCCCTCCCCCCTCGGTTTCTTTACTAAACTGGATGCAATCTTTACATGCCCAGGGTCCTCTCCTTTCTTCTTCTTGGGAATCATTTGACTTGCTATTTGTGTCTTGAGTATTTAGTGCTTCTGGGCTCATTAATATCCACTTATCAGTGATTGCATTTCATGTGCATTCTTTTGTGATTGGGTTAGCTCACTCAGGATGATATTTTCCAGGTCTAACCATTTACCTACAAATTGCATGAATTCATTATTTTTAATTGCTGAGTAGTATTCCATTGTATAAATATACCACATTTTCTGTATCCATTCCTCCTTTGAGGGATATTTGGGCTCCTTCCAATTTCTGGCTATTATAAACAAGGCTGCTATAAACATAGTGGAGCATGTGTCTTTATTGCATGTAGGGGAATCCTCTGGGTATATGCCCAGGAGTGGTATGGCAGGGTCCTCTGGAAGTGACATGCCCAATTTTCTGAGGAACCGCCAAACTGATTTCCAGAGTGGTTTTACCATTTTGCAATCCCACCAACAGTGGAGGAGTGTTCCTCTTTCTCCACATCCTCGCCAGCACTTGTTGTCTCTTGAGTTTTTAATCTTAGCCATTCTGACTGGTGTGAGGTGGAATCTCAGGGTTGTTTTGATTTGCATTTCCCTGATGACTAATGATGTTGAACATCTCTTAAGGTGTTTCTCGGCCATCCGAATTTCTTCTGGTGAAAATTCTTTGTTTAGCTCTGTGCCCCATTTTTTGATAGGGTTATTTGTTTCTTTGCGGTCTAACTTCTTGAGTTCTTTGTATATATTGGATATTAGCCCTCTGTCGGATGTGGGGTTGGTAAAGATCTTTTCCCACTTTGTTGGTTGCCGTTTTGTCCTTCGGACAGTGTCCTTTGCTTTGCAGAAACTTTGTAATTTTATGAGGTCCCATTTGTCGATTCTTGATCTTAGTGCGTACACTATTGGTGTTCTGTTCAGGAACTTTTCCCCTGTGCCCAAGTCCTCCAGGGTCTTCCCAAGTTTCTTTTCTAATAGTTTCAGAGTGTCTGGTTTTATGTGGAGGTCCTTGATCCACTTGGAGTTGATCTTAGAGCAAAGGGATAAGAGTGGGTCAATTCGCATTCTTCTGCATGTTGACCTCCAGTTGAACCAGCACCATTTGTTGAAAAGGCTATCTTTATTCCATCGGATGGTTGTGGCTCCTTTATCAAAGATCAAGTGACCATAAGTCTGTGGGTTAATTTCAGGGTCTTCAATCCTGTTCCATTGATCTGTTTGCCTGTTGCTATACCAATACCATGCAGTTTTTAACACAATTGCTCTGTAGTACTGCTTGAAGTCAGGGATATTGATTCCCCCAGAAGTCCTTTTATTGTTGAGAATAGTTTTAGCTATCCTGGGTTTTTTGTTGCTCCAGATGAATTTGAGAATTGCTCTTTCTAGATCTATGAAGAATTGAGTTGGGATTTTGATGGGGATTGCATTGAATCTGTATATTGCTTTTGGCAAGATGGCCATTTTTACTATATTGATCCTGCCAATCCAGGAGCAAGAAATATTTTTCCATCTTCTGAGGTCTTCTTCGATTTCTTTCTTCAGGGACTTGAAGTTCCTGTTGTACGGATCTTTCGCTTGTTTGTTTAGAGTTACGCCAAGATACTTTATGTTGTTTGTGGCTATTGTGAAGGGTGTTATTTCCCTAATTTCTTTCTCTGCCTGCTTGTCCTTTGAGTACAAGAAGGCCACTGACTTGCTTGAGTTAATTTTATAACCTGCCACTTTGCTGAAGTTGTTTATCAGCTGTAGAAGTTCTCTGGTGGAGTTTTTTTGGGTCGCTTAGGTAAACTATCATATCGTCTGCAAATAATGATAGTTTCACTTCTTCCTTTCCAATTTGTATCCCTTTGACTTCCTTATGTTGTCTAATTGTTCTTGCTAGAACTTCAAGTACTATATTGAAAAGATATGGAGAGAGAGGGCAGCCTTGTCTAGTCCCTGATTTTAGTGGGAATGCTTCAAGTTTCTCTCCATTTATTTTGATGTTGGCTACTGGTTTGCTGTAGATTGCTTTTACTATGTTTAGGTATGGGCCTTGAATTCCTGCTCTTTCCAAGACTTTTAGCATGAAAGGATGCTGAATTTTGTCGAATGCTTTTTCAGCATCTAATGAGATGACCATGTGGTTTTTTTCTTTCAGTTTGTTTATGTAGTGGATTACATTGATGGATTTCCGTATATTGAACCATCCCTGCATCCCTGGGATGAAGCCTACTTGATCATGGTGGATGATCGTTTTGATGTGCTCTTGGATTCGGTTAGCAAGAATTTTATTTAGTATTTTTGCATCTATATTCATCAGAGAAATTGGCCTGAAGTTCTCTTTCTTTGTTGGATCTTTTTGTGGTTTAGGTATTAGCGTAATTGTGGCTTCGAAGAATGAGTTGGGCAGTGTCCCTTCTGTCTCTATTTTGTGGGATAGTTTGAAGAGTATTGGTGTTAAGTCTTCTTTGAAGGTCTGGTAGAATTCTGCACTAAAACCATCTGGTCCCGTACTTTTTTTGGTTGGGAGGCTTTCTATAACCCCTTCTATTTCTTTAGGGGTTATGGGACTATTTAGCTGGTCTACTTGATGCTGATTTAATTTTGGTATTTGATATCTGTCTAGGAAATTGTCCATTTCCTCCAGATTCTCCAGTTGTTTTGAGTATAGACCTTTGTAGTAGGATCTGATGATCTTTTGAATTTCCTCAGTTTCTGTTGTTATGTCTCCCTTTTCATTTCTAATTTTGTTAATTTGTATACTGTCTCTGTGTCCTTTGGTTAGTCTGGCTAAGGGTTTATCTATCTTGTTGATTTTTTCAAAGAACCAGCTCCTGGTCTTGTTGATTCTTTGTATGGTTCTCTTTGTTTCTATTTGATTGATTTCAGCCCTGAGTTTGATGATTTCTTGTCTTCTACTCCTCCTGGGTGAATTAACTTCTTTTTCTTCCAGGGCTTTAAGGTGTGCCATTAAGCTGCTAGTGTATGCTCTCTCCAGTTTCTTTTTGGATGAACTTAGAGATATGAGTTTTCCTCTTAGCACTGCTTTCATTGTGTCCCATAGATTTGGGTAGGTTGTACCTTCATTTTCATTGAATTCTAAAAAGTCTTTGATTTCTTTTTTTATTTCTTCCTTGACCAAGGTGTCATTGAGTAGAGTATTGTTCAGTTTCCATGTGTATGTGGGCTTTCTGTTGTTTTTGTTGCTATTGAAGACCACTCTTACTCCATGGTGATCTGATAAGAGGCATGGGATTAGCTCGATCTTCTTGTATTTGTTGACATCTGTCTTGTGACCGATTATATGGTCTATTTTAGAGAGGGTACCATGCGGTGCTGAGAAAAAGGTATATTCTTTAGCTTTAGGATGAAATGTTCTATATATATCTGTTAAATCCAATTGGTCCAGAGTTTCAATTAGTTTCACTGTGTCCCTGTTTAGTTTCTGCTTTCCTGATCGGTCCATTGAGGAGAGTGGGGTGTTGAAGTCACCCACAATTATTGTGTTAGGTGTAATGTGTGCTTTAAGCTTTAGTAAGGTTTCTTTTACGAAGGAGGGTGCCCTTGCATTTGGAGCATAGATGTTCAGTATTGAGAGCTCTTCCTGGTGGATTTTCCCTTTGGCCAGCAAGAAGTGGCCTTCTGAGTCTCTTTGGATGATTTTAGGTTGAAAGTCAATTTTATCTGATATTAGAATGGCTACTCCAGCTTGTTTCCTGAGACCATTTGCTTGTAAAATTGTCCTCCAGCCTTTTACTCTAAGGCAGTGTTTGTCTTTAACACTGAGATGTGTTTCCTGTATGCAGCAAAATGTAGGGTCCTGTTTCCATATCCAGTCTGTTAATCTATGTCTTTTTATTGGGGAATTGAGTCCATTGACGTTAAGAGATATTAAGGAATAGTAATTATTACCTCCAGACATTTTTGAAATTATATTTATTTATCTTATTTATTTTTTATATTCGAGAGGTTATCTTCTTTTGGGTTTGATGAGAGGAGGTTTCTATCTTGCTTCTTCCCGGGTGTAGTTTCCGTCCTTGTCTTGGTGTTTTCCCCCTATTATCCTTTGTAGGGCTGGATTTGTGGAGAGATATCTTGCAAATTTGGTTTTGTCATGGAATACCTTGATGTCTCCATCAATGGCAATTGAGAGTTTTGCTGGGTAAAGTAGTTTTGGCTGAAGTTTGTGGCTGCTATTGTTATTATTATTGTTGTTGTTGATGATGATGATGTTGTTATTGTTATTGTTATTATTTGTACTTTTTATCTTTTTTTTCTATATTATTTGTTTACATTCCAAATGATTTTCCCTTTCCCGATTCCTCCCTCCCCATAAGTACCATAAGCCCTCTTCCCTCTGCCCGTTCTCCAATCAACCCCCCTCCTACTTCTCTGTCCTGGTACTCCCCTACAATGCTGGATCAAGCCTTTCCAGGATGAGGGACCTCTCCTTCCTTTTTTTTGGGAATCATTTGATATGTGAATTGTGTCTTGGATATTCAGAGTTTCTGAGCTAATATCCACTTATCAGTGACTGCAATCTATATTTGTACTTTTGTAGTACAACTTTAAATCTGTAATGCTGATACTTCCAGGAGTTCTTTTATTATTCTGAATTTGTTTTATCTAATTCGTGTGTGTGTGTGTGTGTGTGTGTGTGTGTGTGTTTCTATATGAAGGTGGAAATTGTCCTTTCTAGTTTTGAGAAGAATTGCACTGGAATTTTTTGTGGGGGTTGCATTGAATCTTTAGATTTCTTTTCATAGAATTTTTTTGCTATGTTAATCTTAGCAATTCATGAACATGGGAGATGGTTGCATCATTTGATATGTTCTTCAATTTCTTTCTTCATTTACTTGAAGTTTTAATCTTGAGTTACATCAGAAATTGTATATTATTTTCACTATTTCCCTGATTTTTTTTTATCAGTCACTTGTCTTTGTGAGCTAACTTTGTATCAGCTCCTTTGCTGCAAGTGTCTATCAGCTGTAGAAGTTCTCTGGTAGATTTTTTATTTAACTTTGGTGATTGGTATCTGTCTAGAAAATCATTCTTTTAATTTACATTTTCCAATTTTGTGAAGTATAGGCTTTTGAAGTAAGATCTAATGATTCTTTGAATTTCCTCAGTGTCTCATCATGTCTCCATTTTCTGATTTTCTTAATTTGAGTACTGTCTCTCTGCCTTTTAGTTAGTTTGGCTAAGCGTTGGTCTATCATGTTGATTTTTCTCAAATAAACAGCTCTTGGTTTTGTTGATTCTTTATATTGTTTCATTGTTTCCAGTTGATTGATTTCAGTCCTGAATTTACATTTCTGACATATAGTCCTACTGGAGTATATGGGGGTTTTTTTCTAGATTTTTTTTCAGATTTACTTTTAATCATTAGTATGAGAACTCTCCAATTTCTTTATAAGAGCATTTGGTGTTAAAAAACTTTCTTCTAAACACTGCTTTCATTGTGTCCTATAAGTTTGGGTATGTTGTGCCCTCATTTTCATTGAATTCTAAAAAGTCTTTAATTTCTTTATTTCTTCCTTCACCCAGTGATCATTGAGTAGAGAGTTATTAAATTTCCCTGAGTATGTAGGCTTTCTGTTGTTTCTGTTGTTGAAGTCCAGTTTTAATCCATGATGATCTGATAAAATTTAAGGGTTTTTTTCCAATCCTCTTGTATATGTTGAAGTTTGGTTTTTGACCAATTATATGGTCAGTTTTGGAGATGGCTCAGTGTGGTGTTAAGAAAAAGGTATATTCTTTTGTGTTTAGGTGAAATGTCCTATACATATCTGTTAGGTCCATTTGAATCATAACTGCTGTTAATCTTATTATTTCTCTGTTTAGTTTTTATCTCCGATGCCTGTCCATCACTGAAAGTGGGGTATTGAAGTCTACAACTATTATTAATGTGTGGGATTCAATGTGTAATTAAAGCCTTAGTAATGTGGGTGTTCTTGCATTTGGGGCATTGATGTTCAGAACTGAGAAGTCCTCTTGTTGATTTTTTTCCTTTGATGATCATAGAGTCCTTCTCCATCTCTTTTGATTAATTTTGGTTGAAATTTTAGTATATATTATAATGGCTAACACAGCTTGTTTCTTGGGTCTATTGCTTGGAAAACAATTTTGTAGCCCTTTTCTCTGAGGTATTGTCTATGCTGAGATGTGTTTCTTGTATACCGCAGAATGATGGATCCTGTTTACATATCCATTCTAATAGCATGTGTCTTTATATTAGGGAATTGTGTCCATTGCTATTGAAAGATATTAATGACCAATAATTGTTAATTCCTGTCATTTTGATGCTGATGGTGGTGGTTTTGTGTGTGTGTTTCTCCTTTTTAATTTTAGTGGTATGTAATTGTTTATTTCTTGTGTTTTCTTGACTCATTGGTTGGAGTTTTCCTTCTAGTATCTTCTGTAGTGCTGGGATAGTTGAAAAATATTGCTTAGATTTGTTTTTGTCATGGAATATCTTGGTCTCTCCATCTATGGTGACTGAAAGTTTTGCTGAGTATAGTACTCTGGGCTGCCATCTGTGGACTCTTATGTCTGCAAGACATCTGACACATCCTTTTAGTTTTTAGAACTCCTCTGTTGAGAAGTTGGGTATAATTCTGGTAAGTCTTCATTTGCTACTTGGCACTTTTCTCTTGCAGCTATTAATATTCTTTATTTATTCCGTATATTTAGTATTTTGATTATTATGTGGAAGAAGGATTTTCTTTTCTGCTCCTGTCTGGTGTTCTGTAAGCTTCTTGTTTATTTATAAGCATCTTTCTTTAGGTTAGGAAATTTTCTCCTATTATTTTGTTGAAGATGTTTTTGGGCCTTTGAGCTGGGAATCTTAAGTTTGATCCTTTCATAGTGTCCAAAATTTCCTGAATGTTTTGTGTCAGGAATTTTTAGATTTTTCATTCTTTATGATTGATGTATCCGTTTCTTCCATCATATCTTCCATGCCAGTGATTCTCTCTTCCATCTTTTAAATTCTGATGGTGATGTTTGTGTCTGTGTAGTTCCTGCTCTCTTTCCTAGGTTTTTCATCTCCAGGATTGTCTCAGTTTTTGTATACCTTATACTTCTATGTCCATTTTCTATTCTTGGACAGTTTTATTTAGGTATTCTTTACCTGTTTCATAGCATTTTCCTGTATTTCTTTAAGATATCTATGCATCTCCTCTTTAAAGGACTCTATCAACTTTATATGATTGGATTTAAGATCATCATCTTGTGCTTTGGTTTTGTTAGCATATTCAGTGCATACTGTAGCAGGATTGGTGGGATCTGCTGGTGCTGTATTTCCCTGACTCTTGTTGATTGTGTTCTCATGCTGTCACTTGGCTGTCTTATTTTCTGTAGTGTTGGCTGGATGATCCTGATGCCAGCAGGACTCCTTGAGAAGGCACGGGGAACCATGAGCCTGGCAATGTAGTTCAAGGGGCCCAACTCTGCAGAGTATGCCTCAAGTGGGCCAACTGGCAAGGAATTGGTGGGGCAATGTCAAGCTAGTTGTTCTTGAGGTTGACACACACCTTCATAGGGAAGCAGGAAACTCTTGGAGTCCTCCAAGTCTCCTCAGGATAGAATGTCAAATCTGGTACCAGAATGGAGGCTATAAGACCACCTGTGAACAAATTTGCTGGCTGTGCCCCAGGAGTTCCAGACTGGGAAAATTGGTGGGGCAGGATTCTAAGCTGGTTGTTCTTGGGTACCCATAGGCCCCCACAAGAAATAAGACATTCCTGGGGTCCCTCAAGGGTCCTCCAGATGGCAGGAAAAGTCCAGAGTCAGACAATGGAGATCAGAATACCATGTGAGTGCAACTTACCTCTGCTGGTTGTGCCCCTAGTTTCATGAGACTTTGGGCACTACTCTTTATATCCCCATGGTAGAGTGTAGGCTTGAGTTGATCTGATAGTAGATGCCATAGAGGCAAAGGGCAAGCTCCGATGCAGACAAGAAAAGGTATGAACAGACACTTGATGATTCAAGTATTCTATATCAACAATAATAGATTTGTTGAATCCCAGAACAGATATGTGTTTAACTTTTGAAGAAACTATCAATAGGTCTTTCAAAGTGACTACGCCATTGGGGATCTCCTCCAGCCATCATGTGTGAGCACACCACTGGCTCCATGTATTTTCCAACACTGATTCTGTGCTCCTGTATTAGGGGTATTTCCTTGAAGATGATTCTATAGTCTTCAGTCCACCTCTCCCTTCTTGCTTACAAAAAAAAGATTCCAGACTCACTCACTCTGTGATACACACAGATTTTGAGTCTTTTCCATTCTACGTGTTTACTAAGGTCTCCACCACCCTCAGGGAAGGGCCTTTGAATGATGGTGCAGTGGGTGACAGAGCACTTGAAACCTTCCCTCAAGTCATGTTACACAGCAGCCTAGGATTAACAGGACACACCAGGCTGTCCAGATCACATAAAGAAGCTACTTCTATGTTGTTGAGCTTGGAAAAGCTGGGGGAGGGAAACTTTCAGCTCCATAGACATCTATTCCAGGGAGGGAGCTATGAAGAGACAAAACATCTGCCTAGACAGGGCCTGGAAGCACAGAGAGTGTGAGGGGAGACACTAAATTTAGAGCACACCTACTGCACAGGATGATTCTTATGTTGCACATTCCAAATACCAGGGAAAGATGGAACTATCCTTTAGCCTTGGATCAGTAGCTGGCAAAGAAGAGCTCTTCCTTTGAGTGCAAGAGGGTTAATTCTGGTACTTTTACTGGGGCCTCCATGTAGTATTGAGCTCCTGCTAGACACATGCATCTGTGAGGTCCCCATTTCTGCTGACACACAGACCCTTCACCAAATGGCCTTAAGAATCTTTGTATCTATATTATATTTAAAAACTATGTTGTCGATATTGCCTGCAGCTTCCCGCCCAGCTGGCGGTGGGGAAGCCAGAGGGTCACCCAGCGTGCCAGGTGCTCAGAACCATCCGGCGGCGGCGGCAGAACCAGGTACCCGAGACAGCCCAAGCTTAAGACCTTCGGGGACTCAGGCCTGGAGTGGGAGTTGGGCACAGAATAGTGGGTGCACTCTGCACTCGCGCGGCGGACCCCGAGCTCCCTGCAGGCAGCTGCCATATTGCCTGCAGCTTCCCGCCCAGCTGGTGGTGGGGAAGCCGGAGGGTCACCCAGCGTGCCAGGTGCTCAGAACCATCCTCAGAACCATCCGGCGGCGGCGGCAGAACCAGGTACCCGAGACAGCCCAAGCTTAAGACCTTCGGGGACTCAGGCCTGGAGTGGGAGTTGGGCACAGAATAGTGGGTGCACTCTGCACTCGCGCGGCGGACCCCGAGCTCCCTGCAGGCAGCTGCCATATTGCCTGCAGCTTCCCGCCCAGCTGGTGGTGGGGAAGCCGGAGGGTCACCCAGCGTGCCAGGTGCTCAGAACCATCCGGCGGCGGCGGCAGAACCAGGTACCCGAGACAGCCCGAGCTTAAGACCTTCGGGGACTCAGGCCTGGAGTGGAAATTGGGCACAGAATAGCGGGTGCACTCTGCACTCGCGCGCGGGGCGGACCCCGAGCTCCCTGCAGGCAGCTGCCATATTGCCTGCAGCTTCCCGTCCAGCTGGTGGTGAGGAAGCCAGAGTCAGCCAGTGTGCCAGGTACCCAGACCCAGCCGGAGGCCGAACCAGCCTCCCATCCAGCCAGTGGCAGGGAAGCTGGAAACCGGACCCAGCCAGCTTCCCAGCAGCTTGGGACCAGCAGGCGGAACCAGATAACTGAGATATCCCAACTTTAAGACCCCTGGGGAAACAGGATATCAGACAGCAAACCCTGAGTAGGAGCAGTGCAGAGCAGCCGCCCAACAGGCGGAACCAAATACCTGGGATATCCTGAGGTTAAGACCTCGGGGGACTCAGGCCACCTGTCAGCAATCTGTGAGCAAGACCCCCGCAGGACAGTGATTCAGGTATCCCAGTCACTGGGAAATAGCCTTACAACCCCACAGGAGGGTCAAGCACCAGCTAGTATCTACAGGACCAACTAACACCAGAGTTAACCAGATGGCAAAAGGCAAACGTAAGATCGCTACTAACAAAAATCAAGGCAATATGGCGGCATCCGAACCCAGTTCCCCAACAGCAATAAATATTGGATACCCCGAAACACCAGAAAAACAAGACTCAGATCTAAAATCACTGGTCAGGATGCTGATAGAGGAACACTTAGATAAATCTCTTAAAGTAATACATGAGAAAATAGATCAAAAGCTAGAAGCCATTGCAAGACAAACACAATTAAATCCCAGATATCTCAACACACCAGAAAAACAAGACTCAGATCTAAAATCACTGGTAAAGATGCAGATTGAGGATCACTTAGATAAATTTCTTAAAGTAATAGAGGAGAAAATAGATCAAAAACTAGAAGCCCATACAAGGCAGACACAAAAATCACTTAAAGAAATCCAGGAGAATATAGAGCAAAAAGTGAATCCCAATAAGGGGGAGAAACAAAAATCACCCAAAGAAATACAAGAGAACATGGGTCAACGAGTAGAAGTCATAAAGGAGGAAACACAAAAATCCCTTAAAGAATTACAGGAAAACACAAACAAGCAACTGAAAGATCTGAGCAAAACCATACAAAATCTAAAAACAGAAGTAGAAACAACTAAGCAATCGCAAAGGGAGACAATGTTGGAAATAGAAAACCTTGGGAAGAAATCAGGAGTCATAGATGCAAATATCAACAATAGAATACAAGAGATAGAAGACAGAATCCCAGATGCTGAAGATACCATAGGAACCATGGATTCAACAATTAAAGAAAATGCAAAATGCAAAAAGCTGGTAACCCAAAACATTCAGGAAATCCAGGACACAATGAGAAGACCAAACCTAAGGATTATAGGGATAGATGAGAATGAAGATCTACAACTTAAAGGGCCAGCAAATATCTTCTACAAAATTATGGAAGAAAATTTCCCCAACCTAAAGAGAGAGATGCCCATGAATATACAAGAAGCCTATAGAACCCCAAATAGACTGGACCAGAACAGAAATACTTCCCGTCACATAATAGTCAAAACCCCAAATGTACTAAACAAAGAAAGAATATTAAAGGCAGTAAGAGAAAAAGGACAAGTAACATATAAAGGAAGACCTATCAGAATTACACCAGACTTCTCACCTGAGACCATGAAAGCTAGAAGATCCTGGGCAGACCTTATGCAGACCCTAAGAGAACACAAACTTCAGCCAAGACTACTATACCCAGCAAAACTCTCAATTGCCATAGATGGGGAAACCAAGATATTCCACGACAAAACCAAATTTGCAAGATACTTATCTACAAACCCAGCCCTACAAAGGATAATAGGAGAAAAATACCAACACAAGGGGGGAAACAACACCCCAGAAGAAACAAGATAGAAACCCCATCTCATCCAACCCAAAAGAAGAGAACCACTCAAATACAAATAATAATAACAATTCCCAAAATGTCAGGAAGTAATAATTACTATTCCTTAATATCTCTTAATATCAATGGACTCAATTCCCCAATCAAAAGACACAGACTAACAGACTGGATACGGAAACAGGACCCTACATTTTGCTGCATACAGGAAACACATCTCAGTGTCAAAGACAAACACCACCTTAGAGTAAAAGGCTGGAAGACAGTTCTACAAGCAAATGGTCCCAGGAAACAAGCTGGAGTAGCCATTCTAATATCAGATAAAATTGACTTTCAACCTAAAGTCATCAAAAGAGACACAGAAGGTCACTTCCTGCTTGTCAAAGGGAAAATCCACCAAGAAGAATTCTCAATACTGAACATCTATGCACCAAATGCAAGGGCACCCTCATTCGTAAAAGAAACTTTACTAAAGCTTAAAGCACACATCGCACCTAACACAATGATTGTAGGTGACTTCAACACTCCACTCTCCTCAATGGACCGATCAGGAAAGCAGAAACTAAACAGGGACACAGTGAAACTAATTGAAGCTTTGGACCAATTGGATTTAACAGATATATATAGAACATTCCATCCTAAAACAAAAGAGTATACCTTTTTCTCAGCACCGCACGGTACCTTCTCAAAAATTGATCATATAATTGGTCACAAGACAGACCTCAACAAATACAAGAAGACCGAACTAATCCCATGTCTCCTATCGGATCACTATGGAGTAAAAGTGATCTTCAATAGCAAGAAGAACTACAGAAAGCCCACATACACATGGAAACTGAACAATACTCTACTCAATGACACCCTGGTCAAGGAAGAAATAAAGAAAGAAATCAAAGACTTTTTAGACTTCAATGAAAATGAAGGTACGACCTACCCAAATCTCTGGGATACAATGAAAGCAGTGCTAAGAGGAAAACTCATAGCCCTGAGTGCCTCCAAAAAGAAACTGGAAAGAGCATACACTAGCAACTTAACAGCACACCTGAAGGCGCTGGAACAAAAAGAAGCTAACTCACCCAGGAGGAGTAGAAGAGAGGAAATCATCAAACTAAGGGCTGAAATCAATCAAGCAGAAACAAAGAGAACCATACAAAGAATCAACAAAACCAAGAGCTGGTTCTTCGAGAAAATCAACAAGATAGATAAGCCCTTAGCTAGACTAACCAAAGGGCACAGAGATAGTATCCAAATTAACAAAATTAAAAATGAAAAGGGGGATATAACAACAGAAACAGAGGAAATTCAAAAGATCATCAGATCCTACTACAAAGGCCTATACTCAAAACAACTGGAGAATCTGGAGGAAATGGACAATTTCCTAGACAGATACCAAATACCAAAATTAAATCAGCATCAAGTAGACCAGCTAAACAGTCCCATAACCCTTAAAGAAATAGAAGGGGTTATAGAAAGCCTCCCAACCAAAAAAAGTACGGGACCAGATGGTTTTAGTGCAGAATTCTACCAGACCTTCAAAGAAGACTTAACACCAATACTCTTCAAACTATTCCACAAAATAGAGACAGAAGGGACACTGCCCAACTCATTCTTCGAAACCACAATTACGCTGATACCTAAACCACAAAAAGATCCAACAAAGAAAGAGAACTACAGGCCAATTTCTCTTATGAATATAGATGCAAAAATACTAAATAAAATTCTTGCCAACCGAATCCAAGAGCATATCAAAACCATCATTCACCATGATCAAGTAGGCTTCATTCCAGGAATGCAGGGATGGTTCAATATACGGAAATCCATCAATGTAATCCACTACATAAACAAACTAAAAGAAAAAAACCACATGGTCATCTCATTAGATGCTGAAAAAGCATTTGACAAAATTCAGCATCCTTTCATGCTAAAAGTCTTGGAAAGAGCAGGAATTCAAGGCCCATACCTAAACATAGTAAAAGCAATCTACAGCAAACCAGTAGCCAACATCAAAATAAATGGAGAGAAACTTGAAGCAATTCCACTAAAATCAGGGACTAGACAAGGCTGTCCTCTCTCTCCATACCTTTTCAATATAGTACTTGAAGTTCTAGCGAGAGCAATCAGACAACATAAGGAAGTCAAAGGGATACAAATTGGAAAGGAAGAAGTCAAAGTATCATTATTTGCAGATGATATGATAGTCTACTTAAGCGATCCAAAAAACTCCACCAGAGAACTTCTACAGCTGATAAACAACTTCAGCAACGTGGCTGGTTATAAAATTAACTCAAGCAAATCAGTAGCCTTCTTGTACTCAAAGGACAAGCAGGCTGAGAAAGAAGTTAGGGAAATAACACCCTTCACAATAGCCACAAACAACATAAAGTACCTTGGCGTAACTCTAACCAAACAAGTGAAAGATCTGTATGACAGGAACTTCAAGTCCCTGAAGAAAGAAATCGAAGAAGACCTCAGGAGATGGAAAAATATTTCTTGCTCCTGGATTGGCAGGATCAATATAGTAAAAATGGCCATCTTGCCAAAAGCAATCTACAGATTCAATGCAATCCCCATCAAAATCCCAAATCAATTCTTCATAGATCTAGAAAGAGCAATTCTCAAATTCATCTGGAGCAACAAAAAACCCAGGATAGCTAAAACTATTCTCAACAATAAAAGGACTTCTGGGGGAATCAATATCCCTGACCTCAAGCAGTACTACAGAGCAATTGTGTTAAAAACTGCATGGTATTGGTACAGCAACAGGCAGGTAGATCAATGGAATAGGATTGAAGACCCAGAAATTAACCCACAGACTTATGGTCACTTGATATTTGATAAAGGAGCCACAACCATCCGGTGGAAAAAAGATAGCCTTTTCAACAAATGGTGCTGGTTCAACTGGAGGTCAACATGCAGAAGAATGCGAATTGACCCACTCTTATCTCCTTGTACTAAGATCAACTCCAAGTGGATCAAGGACCTCCACATAAAACCAGACACACTGAAACTATTAGAAAAGAAACTTGGGAAGACCCTGGAGGACTTGGGCACAGGGGAAAAGTTCCTGAACAGAACACCAATAGCTTATGCTCTAAGATCAAGAATCGACAAATGGGACCTCATAAAATTACAAAGTTTCTGCAAAGCAAAGGACACTGTCAGAAGGACAAAACGGCAACCAACAAAGTGGGAAAAGATCTTCACCAACCCCACATCCGACAGAGGGCTAATATCCAATATATACAAAGAACTCAATAAGTTAGACCGCAAAGAACCAAATAACCCTATCAAAAAATGGGGCACAGAGCTAAACAAAGAACTCTCACCAGAAGAAATTCGGATGGCCGAGAAACACCTTAAAAGATGTTCAACATCATTAGTCATCAGGGAAATGCAAATCAAAACAACCCTGAGATTCCACCTCACACCAGTCAGAATGGCTAAGATTAAAAACTCAAGAGACAACAAGTGCTGGCGAGGATGTGGAGAAAGAGGAACACTCCTCCACTGTTGGTGGGATTGCAAAATGGTAAAACCGCTCTGGAAATCAGTTTGGCGGTTCCTCAGAAAATTGGGCATGTTACTTCCAGAGGACCCTGGCATACCACTCCTGGGCATATACCCAGAGGATTCCCCTGCATGCAATAAGGACACATGCTCCACTATGTTTATAGCAGCCTTGTTTATAATAGCCAGAAATTGGAAGCAGCCCAAATATCCCTCAAAGGAGGAATGGATACAGAAAATGTGGTATATTTATACAATGGAATACTACACAGCAATTAAAAATAATGAATTCATGCAATTTGTAGGTAAATGGTTAGACCTGGAAAATATCATCCTGAGTGAATTAACCCAATCACAAAAGAATGCACTTGAAATGCAATCACTGATAAGTGGATATTAATGAGCCCAGAAGCCCTAAATACTCAAGACACAAATAGCAAGTCAAATGATTCCCAAGAAGAAGAAAGGAGAGGACCCTGGGCCTGTAAAGATTGCTTCCAGTTTAGTAAAGAAACCGAGGGGGGAGGGGGAATTATTGGGGAACATATGGGGGGGAGAGGAACTATGGGAACTATGGTGGGTGGGAACTGGGAAAGGGGAAAGCCTTTGGAATGTAAACATAGAATATAGAAAATAAAATTAAAAAAAAAAACTATGTTGTCTAATAATTTCTATGTAACCAAATTTGCTCACTTACCAGCATAGATGGGTAAATTTTGCATAAAAATATGAAATATCCAACCACCCCCCTACATTTTTTTTTGTTTTGTTTTGTTGTTTTTTTTATTTTTTATTTTCTATATTCTTTGTTTACATTCCAAAGGCTTTCCCCTCACCCCCTACACTTAAGTATGAGACTACTTCATTCACTACTGTTCTCTGTCAATCATTGCTCCATCTCTGCTCCAGAGCAACCACTTTCAGATGCTAGAGTTTGGAAGCTGCATATAATTTGAAAATATCAGAGCTCCATCGGTCTTATCATGGTAAAGGAATTCTTTGTGACTGGTCCTGTTACTAAATAAAACCTCTTTGAGAGGCAAGTGTGTCATTTGTTAACAGTATCATTCCACATATACACACAACCCATTTTATCTACTCCCCCACTCCCCAGCTGATGTACATCTAGATGACCTGACCATAACTGCTTTTAATTGAGCTCTTATGAACTTTTGTTTTGTTTTGTTTTGTTTTGTTGGGTTTTTTTTTTGTTTTTTGTTTTATTTTCTATATTCTTTGTTTACATTCCAAAGGCTTTCCCCTTTCCCAGTTACCCCCCACCATATGTCCCATAATTCCTCTCCCCCCATGCTATTCCCCACTCTTTCCCCCCCCCTTATCTATCTTGTTGATTTTCTCAAAGAACCAGCTGTTGGTTTTGTTGATTCTTTGTATGGTTCTCTTTGTTTCTGCTTGATTGATTTCAGCCCTTAGTTTGATGATTTCCTCTCTTCTACTCCTCCTGGGTGAGTTAGCTTCTTTTTGTTCCAGGGCCTTCAGGTGTGCTGTTAAGTTGCTAGTGTATGCTCTTTCCAGTTTCTTTTTGGAGGCACTCAGGGCTATGAGTTTTCCTCTTAGCACTGCTTTCATTGTATCCCAGAGATTTGGGAAGGTCGTACCTTCATTTTCATTGAAGTCTAAAAAGTCTTTGATTTCTTTCTTTATTTCTTCCTTGATCAGGGTGTCATTGAGTAGAGTATTGTTCAGTTTCCATGTGTATGTGGGCTTTCTGTTGTTCTTCTTGCTATTGAAGACCACTTTTACTCCATAGTGATCCGATAGGAGACATGGGATTGGTTCGGTCTTCTTGTATTTGTTGAGGTTTGTCTTGTGACCAATTATATGATCAATTTTTGAGAAGGTACCGTGCGGTGCTGAGAAAAAGGTATACTCTTTTGTTTTAGGATGGAATGTTCTATATATATCTGTTAAATCCAATTGGTCCAAAGCTTCAATTAGTTTCACTGTGTCCCTGTTTAGTTTCTGCTTTCCTGATCGGTCCATTGAGGAGAGTGGAGTGTTGAAGTCACCTACAATCATTGTGTTAGGTGCGATGTGTGCTTTAAGCTTTAGTAAAGTTTCTTTTACGAATGAGGGTGCCCTTGCATTTGGCGCATAGATGTTCAGTATTGAGAATTCTTCTTGGTGGATTTTCCCTTTGACAAGCAGGAAGTGACCTTCTGTGTCTCTTTTGATGACTTTAGGTTGAAAGTCGATTTTATCTGATATTAGAATGGCTACTCCAGCTTGTTTCCTGGGCCCATTTGCTTGTAGAACTGTCTTCCAGTCTTTTACTCTAAGGTGGTGTTTGTCTTCGACACTGAGATGTGTTTCCTGTATGCAGCAAAATGTAGGATCCTGTTTCCATATCCAGTCTGTTAGTCTGTGTCTTTTGATTGGGGAATTGAGTCCATTGATATTAAGAGATATTAAGGAATAGTAATTATTACTTCCTGACATTTTGGGAATTGTTATTATTATTTGTATTTGAGTGGTTCTCTTCTTTTGGGTTGGATGAGATGGGGTTTCTATCTTGTTTCTTCTGGGGTATTGTTTCCCCCCTTCTGTTGGTATTTTTCCCCTATTATCCTTTGTAGGGCTGGGTTTGTAGATAAGTATCTTGCAAATTTGGTTTTGTCGTGGAATATCTTGGTTTCCCCATCTATGGCAATTGAGAGTTTTGCTGGGTATAGTAGTCTTGGCTGAAGTTTGTGTTCTCTTAGGGTCTGCATGAGGTCTGCCCAGGATCTTCTAGCTTTCATGGTCTCAGGTGAGAAGTCTGGTGTAATTCTGATAGGTCTTCCTTTATATGTTACTTGTCCTTTTTCTCTTACTGCCTTTAATATTCTTTCTTTGTTTAGTACATTTGGGGTTTTGATTATTATGTGACGGGAAGTATTTCTGTTCTGGTCCAGTCTATTTGGGGTTCTATAGGCTTCTTGTATATTCATGGGCATCTCTCTCTTTAGGTTGGGGAAATTTTCTTCCATAATTTTGTAGAAGATATTTGCTGGCCCTTTAAGTTGTAGATCTTCATTCTCATCTATCCCTATAATCCTTAGGTTTGGTCTTCTCATTGTGTCCTGGATTTCCTGAATGTTTTGGGTTACCAGCTTTTTGCATTTTGCATTTTCTTTAATTGTTGAATCCATGGTTCCTATGGTGTCTTCAGCATCTGAGATTCTGTCTTCTATCTCTTGTATTCTATTGTTGATATTTGCATCTATGACTCCTGATTTCTTCCCAAGGTTTTCTATCTCCAACATTGTCTCCCTTTGCGATTGCTTAGTTGTTTCTACTTCTGTTTTTAGATTTTGTATGGTTTTGCTCAGATCTTTCAGTTGCTTGTTTGTGTTTTCCTGTAATTCTTTAAGGGATTTTTGTATTTCCTCTTTTATGACTTCTACTCGTTGACCCATGTTCTCTTGTATTTCTTTAGGTGATTTTTGTTTCTCCCCCTTATTGGGATTCATTTTTTGCTCTATATTCTCCTGGATTTCTTTAAGTGATTTTTGTGTCTGCCTTGTATGGGCTTCTAGTTTTTGATCTATTTTCTCCTCTATTACTTTAAGAAATTTATCTAAGTGATCCTCAATCTGCATCTTTACCAGTGATTTTAGATCTGAGTCTTGTTTTTCTGGTGTTTTGGGGTATCCAATATTTATTGCTGTTGGGGAACTGGGTTCGGATGCCGCCATATTGCCTTGATTTTTGTTAGTAGCGATCTTACGTTTGCCTTTTGCCATCTGGTTAACTCTGGTGTTAGTTGGTCCTGTAGATACTAGCTGGTGCTTGACCCTCCTGTGGGGTTGTAAGGCTATTTCCCAGCGACTGGGATACCTGAATCACTGTCCTGCGGGGATCTTGCTCACAGATTGCTGACAGGTGGCCTGAGTCCCCCGAGGTCTTAAACTCAGGATATCCCAGGTATTTGGTTCCGCCTGTTAGGCGGCTGCTCTGCACTGCTCCTGCTCAGGGTTTGCTGTCTGATATCCTGTTTCCCCAGGGGTCTTAAAGTTGGGATATCTCAGTTATCTGGTTCCGCCTGCTGGTCCCAAGCTGCTGGGAAGCTGGCTGGGTCCGGTTTCCAGCTTCCCTGCCACTGGCTGGATGGGAGGCTGGTTCGGCCTCCGGCTGGGTCTGGGCACCTGGCACACTCGCTGACTCCGGCTTCCTCACCACCAGCTGGACGGGAAGCTGCAGGCAATATGGCAGCTGCCTGCAGGGAGCTCGGGGTCCGCCCCGCGAGTGCAGAGTGCAGCCGCTATTCTGTGCCCAACTCCCACTCCAGGCCTGAGTCCCCGAAGGTCTTAAGCTCGGGCTGTCTCAGGTACCTGGTTCCGCCGCCGCCGGATGGTTCTGAGCACCTGGCACGCTGGCTGACACTCCGGCTTCCCCACCACCAGCTGGGCAGGAAGCTGCAGGCAATATGGCAGCTCTCTTATGAACTTTTTAAAGTACGAGTCTTTCAGGTTGGTGTCTTCAATTCATAAACTAAGGATCTGAAGTCAAATTACTCAGTCACAGGATAGATATGTTTAACTTTTAAAGAAACTGTCAAACTGACATCTATAATGACTATGTATCTCCTCTAGCCATTTATGAGAGTGCCAGTGCTTCCATGTCTTTGCCAACACTTGGATCTATGAATCTTAAATCTGATTATACTGAATGGGCATATAGAAGTATGAAATTGAATATATTTCCATGGAGGTGAACTTCTATGTTTTCTCTGTGAGTGTGTGTTTGTAAATATCTCTCTCTCTCTCTCTCTCTCTCTCTCTCTCTGTGTGTGTGTGTGTGTGTGTGTGTGTGTGTGTGTGTGTGTGTGGTGTGTGTGTGTGTGTGTGTGTGTGTGTGTAGCTTACATCTCTGTCTATCTCTCATGCTTTCCTTACTCACTCACTTCCCCCATAGAACAAAACCTGAGTGTCTTCTTCATTTCACATTTTTCACTGTGGCCATGGCCTTCATCAACACACGGCCTCTGAGTGATGGTGCAGGGAGTAGCAGAACACATGGGGATTTCCCCAGCAGAGCTAGAGAAATGTCTGGGATTAGGAAGCATAGACATACCCAGCCCCCAGGTTACTCCATCCTGAGATTGGAGGAGTTTGGAACTTCCCAGCTCTCATTGTCTAGCAAGTCTTTGGTCAGGGAATGTGGTGTAGAGAGAACAGTTATCAAGAGAGTCTTGGACCACAGACAGGACAAGAGTGCATTGGAGGGGTAAAATTCAATCAAAGGTGCCCCTGTTGACTAGAGAAACCTGGAAAAAATATGCTGGGTTATGCCAGGAAAGCAGCCAGAGAGACACAAGGAAGAAACTCTGTAGTGCCATACTGTAGGCTCCGGATTATTATTTAGATAATTATCATGGCAATTATAATTAGGAGCCAAGATCTATTTGCAGTGGTAGTAAAGGCTGTCTGACACTGATAGCCACAACACTTTCTCCATGGAGTCAGGATGGACTGGGTATGGGTTCCTGATCCTTCATTCTTCAATACATCCTGTTGGCGTTCTTTGTAAATCTGAAACTTCTATTTTCAGATTTGTATATCAGCTTTATCATAGATTGACCTCAGTGTTGGAGCTATGAAGGTCTCATTAAATACTAGTCATATGGATAAGAATGAGACTGATTGGGGTGTGGTACGAGAATGTTCCTTCAATTATGATGACCTGAGTTCCGCCTTGAGATTGACACGGTGGAAGGACTTAACACAAATTATTCTTTCACCTCCATATGTCAACCATAGATGGCCTGGGAGCATCCACACATGCACATGTCCATGAGCAAAGTAAAGGCAAACACAATTATTTGTTAAATGGATGTGTGACTGTGAAGTTGATCTTGGCAGGAGCTGGCCACTAGAGAAGACACATCCTAACAGTGGGGAGAACAGGGGCTGTGGGCTATAAAAACACCAGAATGTCAGGTCAGTGTGTTTTGTTGAAATAAACATGATCTAATAGGAAGAGGGTCCATGTACATCCTAAGACTATTTTAGGGACCAGGGACCCTGGAAGCAGGCTCAGATAACTGAGTCTTCAAAGCACAGTAAACTGAGTCTCCAAAGCTCTTGCATTTGCCCATCTCTCCTGTGACATCTTACTGTATCCTTCTTATAGAAGTCATACGGCTTCTGCTGTTACAGCTCTCTGCCCAGGTGGGAAGACAGGGTTCCTAGTATCCCAGATGAGCCTCAGAACTCATGCTGTGCATTTTCATATGGACAAAGACAGAACAGAAACCACAGAGGTGACTTTGCCCTGCCTCCTGGTCATTGGCTCCTATCAGTTTTCCCTAATCACTTCTCCTACAGGAAGAACTTTGATCGACCACAGGTTCCCCACCTAGATATTTTGGTTTAAATTCCTGACTGAGAAAAACTCACACATTCTGCTTCCTGTGAGTGTGTTTGTAAATGTGTGTGTCTGTCTCTCTCTCTCTCTCTGTATCTTACATCTCTATCTCTTGTGCTCTCCCTACTCACTCCCTTTTCCCACAGAACAAAACCTGAATGTCTTCTTCATTTTACATTTCACTGTGGCCGTGGCCTTCATCAACGTTTCTGAAATGTTGTCCTCCTAGCATCACAGACTCAGGCCTGAGAGCTGACCATGCCAAGGAACCAAATGCAGAGCTGGCTGAATACTGGGCTCTTTGGGCTCCTGCTCCTCCACGTCCATGTGCAGGATGAGGCTCACTAAACTAGCAATGTGGAATGAGTGATGTCAGAGCCACCACATTCCGCATCCCTTCCCTTCTGGGAGGGAAGGCATGGAGGGCAGGTTCTGATGGAAATGATGCTTAGTGGCTCTCAACCTGTGGGTCATGACCATTGAACCCCATATTTCTGATGGTATTAAAACCACCCGGACATGTCTATTTTTATTACAACTTCCTAACTATAATGTTGTTCTTGAGTGGTTTCTAAGTTTCTAAGAGCATCAGAAATATGTGTTTTCCAATGGTCATGACCCACAGGTTGAGGATTGGTGCAATAGATTAAAGTATGAGAAATGTGCCTACCAAGTCCCCGACAAAAGCACACACATTTTGTGGACCGAGTGGATCAGAGACATCTAAGATCACTCTAAACTGAGGAGACAGTTTGTATTAGGAGCTCTGGAGAGAATAGCAGATAATTCAAGGGGAAACATGGAGGTATTTTCCCTCCTCAGTGTCTGGCTATGCTTATAACCACTATTGACCTTTGGATAATAGTGACAATAATCATGAATTCATGTGGCCAAACAGCTCTGAGTCTGTGACATCTTTAACCAGAGAAATGCTCTGGTACCGTTCAAAAGGGGTAATATGAAAGGTTCCTGGCCCTAAGAGATAGGGTAACTCCCACGTTCACACCCCACATGTGAACTGGGTGGGGGGAAGCTGGGTTTCTTTTTCCTGTGCCCTGGTCACAATGAGATGAGAATCTCACAATCTGCTGGCAGCTGATTGCATAAAACTAACCCAGATGGCATCTCTCCACCAGGTCAGGACTCACCAGAGGCCAGCCCCATCAGAAACACATATACAGGCCAAGTTCAAGACAGGCTCATCCACATGAAGGACACTAAAGCTGCTGTCCATGCCTTCTTGGGAATTCCGTTTGCCAAGCCTCCTGTAGGACCACTGCACTTTGCACCTCCTGAGGACCCTGAGCCATAGAGTGGTGTGAGAGATGGGACCACACAGCTGGCCATGTAATTCTGGACCCAGAGGGTTTCAGGCAGACTGTGCTCTCAGCTCTGGGCCATGCTGGAGTGTCTCATCCATCTCAGCTACACAGCAGTTTTCTCTCCTTGGGGATGAGTGCTACGGATGTTCAGGGAACCTCAGTCCAGCCCTTCTATGTCTTCTGTTAGTGGTTCGGTCTCTGAGAGTCCCCAAAAGTCCAGGTTAGTTCGCAGTATTGGACTTCTTGTGGAGTCCCCATCCTCTCTGGGTTCCTCAGTTCTTCCCTCAACTCTTCCACAAGACTTCCCACGCTCTGTCTAATGTTTGCTGTGGGTCTCTGCATCTGCTTTGCTCAGCTGCTGGATGGAGCCTCTGCTAGGCTTCTGTCTGTGTATCTAAGCTGACAGGCTCAGTGTGTGGTCTTTCCCTTGGTTGTAAAGGACGTAGAGAGAGAATATGTATTCACAGGCACCATGAGGAGCAGCAGCTAAATGTAGCTGAGATAAAATCTCCAGACTCATATTGGGTTTTGATCACCATCCATGTCTTGGAATATCTATCTGTTCTTTTCATCAGGTGTCTGCAAACTCTTGAACTACTGTATCCAGAGGGCTTGAAGGAGATGAAGCTGACCCTGCCGCCTATCTCTATGTCTGAGGACTGCCTGTCTCTCAATAGCTACACATCAGTGCATGCCCATGAGGGCTCTAACCTGCCTGTGAATGTCAAGCCACAGTCAGCACTGGGAGAGGGCATTTTGTCAAGATGATTAGAAGGGAAAAAAAGCAACCTGAATTCCATTACAGGGTGGACCCTGATGAAAGTCCTATCTTTCTTGGGTCAAAAAAGGCCATCTCGGCCACACAATGTAGCTGAAATCTGGGTATAGGACACAGAGCACTAGAGCACTGAGCCATCAAAGACTTTGATAAAACCAGAACTCATTCTACAACTTGTGCTCTGCAAAACCACCTAAGGGCTCAAGACCTCAACATTGAGATCACCCAAACTTATATTTTCAGATGATCTGTTGTGACAATGAGGGCTTATGATCCTTTCCATTTTCAATCTGAAGAGATATCCATGAGGACACCCCTCTTTGTTGCACTGTGAAGATCCTGAGTAACAATGACATCACTCTATACACAAAGGCATGAATTCAAAGTGCAACACATGGTGGGAATGGGGACAAGCAGCTACTAGAGGGCCCTGGCTGTGGCTAAGGCTCTGCAGTTCTAAGGATTTTTATGTATTTCTGTAGCTGCACAGAAACACAGCAGTTGATAGTCTAGTAAGCATACCAGAGAACTTGGATGGGCTAGGAGCTTCCTGGCATCTCTCTTGACTTCTCCAAGTGATAGTGTGGATCCATGGTGGTAGACTAGTTTCAGGCACAGCTTCCATGTATGATGGATCTCTATTGACAGTCAATGAATACTTGGTGCTTGGCAGCCACTGAGGATGTGGTGGTGGTCACTATCCAGTACCACCTGGGTGTCTTGAGCTTCTTCAGGTGAGTCTGTGGCTGGGCTGGGCACTGATTGCTGATCACAGCCTAGACATCCCTTTGATCCATAACGCTTCCACTTGTCAGCACTAGAGACCAGCATGCCAGAAGCAACTGGGGATACCTGGACCAAGTGGCCGCCCTACGCTGGGTTCAGCAGAATATCGCCCACTTTGGTGGCAACCCTGACTGCATCACTATTTTTGGCGAGTCAGCAGGTGGCACAAGTGTGTCTTCACTTGTTGTGTCCCCCATGTCCAAAGGACTCTTCCATGGAGTCATCATAGAGAGTGGAGTGGCCCTGCTGCCTTACCTTATCTCCAACAACTTGGAGATGGTTCATACTGTAGGTATTCTCAACCCTGCTGCCTAAGCCTTTATATTCTGGTATTCTGGTGTTCTGTTCATTTGGGGAAATCAAGGACCATGGAAAAATAGCTTCTTTCCAATAATTTCTGAAAACTCGGGGGTTAGCAATCTAGTCATCTCTACTTCATACTGAGTGACTATGTTATCTGACCAGCAAACTAGTCCTTGAAGCTTCTTCACTGGCAAAATAAGTACACATGTGCTTGGAAGCTGCTTCATTAAAAAAAAGTGCCTGGAGTGCAAACCTGAGGACATAAGTTCAAATACCCAGAATCCCCAAAGGGCTAGAGATAGTGACACCTAACGGCAAATCACATGTTCCCCTGGTCATTTGAGAGCTGGAGACAAGAGAATCTCTGGATGTTCACAGACCAGCTTAGGTAGTCTAGGTAGCAAAAAGAAAAGACACCCTGTCAAATAAGGGGGCAGGAAGACTGATATTTTTTTCCTCTAATCTTCATGTACAATCCTTGACAGACTTATTCCTCCCCTCATGTATAAAATAGAACAAAGCCAATGGAAAAACCAAAACTACCCTCAACAAAAAGAACATGTATGGGCTGGAGAGATGGCTCAGTGGGTAAGAGCACCGACTGCTCTTCCAAAGGTCATGAGTTCAAATCCCAGCACCCACTTGGTAGCTCATAACCATCCGTAAAGAGATCTGATGCCCTCTTCTGGTGTGTCTAAAAACAGCTACAGTGTACTTAAATATAATAAATAAATCTTAAAAAAAAAAAAAAAAGAACATGTATGCAGGTAGAAAGAGTCCTGCTTGCTGGCTGTCACCTTTGAGCAATAGGAAAATGGAAACAATACATATTTATTCCAATCCACACAATACACTCTATAGCATGGGAATTAGGCACAACAGCATCAGATTGGATTGAGAATTCTTCTTGCCTCATTTCCTTTGCAGATGGTGGCCAGGTTCTCTGGATGTGAGGCCATGGACTCAGAGGCCCTGGTGCACTGTCTGAGGGGCAAGAGTAAAGCAGAGATTCTGGCTATTAACAAGGTCAAGAGAATTGTGTGTCTGGGAGAACCTGGTCCACATGATGTGGGATTCTGAACCAAATACCACATCTTTATACCTTGTGTTCTTTCAGTTCTCTGTGTAAAATGAATATCAAGATAGCCTA
The DNA here is from genome assembly GCA_964023405.1 of Apodemus agrarius. Classification (NCBI taxonomy): domain Eukaryota; kingdom Metazoa; phylum Chordata; class Mammalia; order Rodentia; family Muridae; genus Apodemus; species Apodemus agrarius. Next base: position 24,720,552 of record OZ030024.1, on the reverse strand, counting down.
ATCTGAGTGTAGGTTCTCCTCCAAGGTGAGCAGATCACCCAGAAACTAGTGAGAAATGAGAAAATGGTAGAGGCGACTCAATGGTCATCAGGATATTTATTTCATTAACCTCCCAGCATTGACCTCTAATGCCTCGCAGGTCTTCATCCTGACCCCCGCTGTGGTGGACAGAGAGTTCCTACTCAGGCATCCCAAATGGTTGTTGGCATCTGAGGATTTTCACCCTGTCCCCAGCATCATTGGTGTCAACAATGATGAGTATAGTTGGACAATCCCTATGGTGAGGCACAGTTCCAATCCTCTGGGATCCTGGAGACTCATATGCTAAGTAGATGTATTGATGGAAACACAATACATCTTTAATCCAAGTCCATCAGACCCCACACTTAAGACTGTCTTCTGCCTCCCAGGTCATGGGCTCTGCTCAGACAATAAAGGAAATAACCAGAGAGAATCTGCAGGCTGTTCTGAAGAATACAGCAGCAGAACTAGTGAGATATTTCTGGTCTTGTACAAATAATCAGATCCCTCATATCTCCTCTGATAGCAACCCCATTAATAGAAGTCAGTACATATGTATAATTTGGGATGGGGTTACCTCAGACCGTGAACCTTTTTACCTATGACCTATATTATCCCTGACACCATTCTCTTAATACTGAAGGAGGTTGCCTACCTAACCTACAATATGGCAACTTTATTATTCCTGGTCTCCTTGGTGTAGATGCTGTCTCCAGAGTGTAGTGACCTACTAATGAAAGAGTACATGGGGACACTGAAGATCCCCAGACCCTCCAAATACAGTTCACAGAGATGATGGGAAACATTGTGTTTGTGATCCCTGCCCTCCAAGTAGCATATTTTCAGAGTGAGTATACCTGTTTCAAGGCTTAGGGGAGCAGCTCAGAGATGGGGGTCATGGGCAAGCACTGTGGAGTGGTGTAGTGTTCAGGTCTCCTCAAGTCTAGTTTAAGAAAGTGAAATCTGGGCTGGAGAGATGGCTCAGCTCTTAAAGGCTAGGCTCACAGCAAAAAATATAAGAGAGTGAAATCTGGGCACAGTGGAGAAAATGAGTTGCTGATACTCTATTGACCTAACAAAATCACTCAGCTGGGAAGGCCATGGGCACTGATTGGCCAAGGGTTTTTCCATAGCTAGTGCTCCTGCTCAGGGCTCCCTCTCCCATCTAACTTTTGTGATTCCTGGTAACTTTTTTATCAAGGTATCTTGTCACCAAATATGAATCAGAAAAAAATTCATGTCACTCTTTGCCCCTCCTCTAGGTTCCCATGCTCCCGTCTGTTTCTATGAATTTCAACATCAATCCAGCTTCCTCAAGGATGTCAGACCACCCCATGTGAAGGCTGACCATGAGAATGAGGTTCCTTTTGTCTTTGGTTGCATGCTCTTTGGAATGAAACTTGAGTCTTCTATTATTATTATTATTATTATTATCATCATCATCATCATCATCATCATCATCATCATCATAGCTGAATGAGATCCTAGATGACTTTCTGAGTGACTGTTGAGCTCTCAGTCCATTTGAGAAAATCTAGGTTCTGGGAGAGGACAAAATCAAATGTGTACCATATCATGGCCCAAACATCTATATCCAGCTTAGAATCTGCACCCTTCCCAGTCTAGCCTGTGATGGAGGGAGCTGACAGCACGTCGGGGTAGGAATTCAATTAGAGGCTTGCATGGATCTTGCCTACTGGATAATGAAGAAGCAAGGCAGCAGCAACCCAACAGTTTGGAGTCCGACAACGGTTGAGATTGTGAGTGTTGTGTGAGGTGGCACATACTTGGAGTTTTGTCTTTCTTATGACTCTAGTTGATTTCACTGAGGAGGAGGAGGAGCTGCTGAACCAGAGGATGATGAAGTACTGGGCCAACTTTGCAAGACATGGGTGAGAACACACCTCTTTCCCAACTTTTTAGTTGTGGCTCTCTATCTAGGACTCAGTTTTAGATGGGGACGTTCTTAGCATGCATGAATCTTTGATCACATGATGGAGTCTTCTCTATACAAGACCCAATTTATATAAATACTTTGTAGTTATCAGATACTGGCCATCTTATGGTGGTAGCTGGTGGGATACAGTACTGCTCTTTTAATCTGGCTTCATAGAGTGAGACATAAAAGAGCACATGTATTCTTCCCCCACACGAAGCAGAAACTAGCGAGTGACACTTGTATGCACATATCATGACTCCCTTCCCACCAGTCCCCATAACCACTGTCCTTCTTCTTCCACTGCCATGACCCAAGACAGGGGATCAGGCTTTGGACCAGAGTGACCTCACCCTTCTTTTCTTGGTGGTATATTTACAGGAACCCCAACAGTGAGGGTCTACCTTACTGGCCCAAGCTGAACCAAGATGAGCAGTATCTACAGCTGGACATCCAAACTGCTGTGGGCCAAGCACTGATGGCCAGAAAGCTGAAGTTCTGGACCAAGACTCTGCCCCAGAAGATTCAAGAGTTAAATTGATCTGAACATATGCACAAAGATATGTAGTGCCCTTTGTGAGGAATGGTGTGTGGGGTTGCTTGCTGAGGGAGTCAGCTTCCATTTCCCAAAACATATTGATACCTGAGTTGATTCTACTATTCATATAGTCTCCATATTTGCCTGGTTTTCTTATTTATCACAAATTCTCTGCATGTGACTCTTTATTTAGCCGGGTCATCTTTGGTTAGACCCACTTGATAAGTGCTCCTATAACTGTGGATTTGTGAGCCCCCCAATTCCCCATTTCCTTTCAGAGTTCACTGAATTTAGGCCTCTTTATCCTTCCTTGCTTAATCTCTCATCCTCACTCTCATCTTCTCTATGACCTCTTTAAGTGTGGGGTCAGAATCTGTGGGACTGTCAGAACCAGCCTAAATTAAGAGCATGTTTGAAGTATGTTCAAATCCCCAGACATGTCTTCCTGAGCTTAGAATAAGTAGGACTGCTCCTCTCTACCCTGGGGCCTTATGAGGTCATGTCCTGAACACCTGGAATTTCTCTTTATATACCCAGGTCCCAGCCTATGATGTACTCTCAACCCAAAGACCCCTACCCACTCTCCAATGGTTTAATTACCCTTTGTCCACCCCACCCCCACCCCATTAAATCAAGCTGTCTCACTGAAACTGTCTCCTAAGATTCTGTTCTAGATGCAGTTGTGCTGCCTGAGATACCCCCGTCCCCAGCCATTCCTGCCTTGCTTCCCTTCTCGAAATTCGGCAGCTGTGATTGTGGGCAGAGCAAGCAGTGAGGGGCGAGGAGTAGAGATTCTACCTTATGTGTTTTTATAGCCTCACAGTCACCAAGTCAGTGTGTGTTAACTCTCCTGCCTTTCTCTGGTGAAATACCATTACAAGTTCCTGTGTTAACCCCCTTTTTGCCATGGACCACCCCAGTCAGGTATGGGGGTTCCTGGAATGAGGTCCTCGAAATCTAGGTGGGTAAGGATTTGGTGGTGACAAACAGAAACATACACAGAGGCAGTTTGAATCTGAGTGTATTTTTCAGCTCCCAAGCAGGGGTTTTTAGACATTAAACAACAAATATTGCAACTCTTAGAAAATGTTTTCAGTGAAGCAATCACAAATACCATTACTATCATTTGGCACAGTAAAGCACAAAAATCAAGCAAACATTACAACTCTTAAAAGATGTATTTGGTGAATCACAAACAGTACAGGTAACATCATTATTAATAGAAATCACCCAACTATTACAATTTTGAAAGGATATATTCAGTGGGGCAGTCGTCTAAGGCTAGTGGCATATTTCCAAGAGCAAGTTAATAAATCTTTATGGTCAATTATTATTTAACATCTAATGTCTGGGGGGTTTTATAAATCTTCAACACATAAATTTAAACTAGTTCAATTCTCTTATTTAAGGCTTTCTTTACCATATACCAAAGCCCACCTCCAATGACACCCGTGTAGCCATATGAAATTTTATTGTTGGGAAAGGTTTTATCTATCATAATACTATTATATAGTTTTGTAAATGATTTATAAAGTAAAGCATTGGCTTCCTCAGAGATAAGGTCATGTTATTCCCCCATCTCAAGGGATGGTTTCTTACGCATTATTCTCACTTAAGATCTTGGCCTCAGCTACCAGGAACATGTCAAAAGAAAAGGAATAAAAGAAAACAAAAAAAAAAGATAAGTTGTCATGAGAACTCAATATGTTGTTCTGGGCAAGGGTTCCACAACCGGTTCCAGGAGGCCTCCCTCTTTTGAAATTTCACCTCAGTCTGTGGAACTTGTCACACAGATTCTACTGGGCTTGGTGTGGCACCTTTCCAAGGTTTCTGCAGTCCTGTAAGGACTGTTCCCCAGGTTTATGTCTATGAGCCAGAACTTGCTTTACAGCAGGGAGGGGACGGAAAGAAAAGGGAGATAGTTGGTCTTCTTGGACTGTGACTCACAGTCTCACTGAGTGCCACAGGGAACCGTTGGTATAGCATTCAAAGACACCATCTGGCTGTCGACTTTCAGGACAAGCTTGACCAGACCATGGCTTCCACCTTGTACAGCATCTAGTCCCTTTAACTGCAGGTAACCTCCCTAGTGGGAATTGCCTTACCAAACAGGAGAGCTCCCAACCTGCTGACAGCTGAGCACAGAAGAACTTGTGCTGTCCAAGGGAAGACATGCTGTTTCTATGTTAATGAGTCTGGGCTAGTTGAACAAAACTTTCAGGTATTTAAGGATCTCCTGCCACATCTCTGAGCCTCTTACAATCCATGTACCTCCACACCATAGTACTCAAACCCTCTGGTAGCTTGTCTTCCTCCCCTCCTTGGCCCTGTACTGGCCACTGGGGCCTTCCTCCTCCTTGATTCCTGTTCCATCCAATTTCTAAAACAGCAACTCAGCAACATTGCCAAAGTCACTAACAACTAGGTTCTGGTTCAACAACAAACCATTCTCAACCCAGAGGCCAACAACTATGATGAAAATGGGGAGATGTGGAGCCAGGGGGCAATGGGAACCAGGGATCTGGTCTCAAATAAGAGTAGGGTTAAGGTATTACATCCAAACCCCGGAAAGTTTGTCCTAAGATCGGCCGAGTAGTACTGATTCTCCCTGCCCCTGGCCTGCATGTCCCCATGCACACCACCCTGAAGCTCCTGGTACATTTTGTGTGCCTTTCAGTTCCTGAGAAACTGAGGCACTTCCTCAGGCAATGAGGCATGCAGTCACCGGTATGTCTCTCTGGGTAACATAGAACTTGGTGAAGCATGTAGAACTTGACTAAACATTAGTCTTGCATCCACATCTATCTTGCACCCACCATTATAAGATGGGAACCGTATTCTGTTTTGATACATGTATAAAAAGGCTGATTACTTGGGATAATATAGCAAGACTTTCTGGACTCACCAATGGTTAAATAAAAATACAGAGACTTATTAATTTTTATTATAGCCAGGCCTTTAGCTAAGAAGATTCTGAATTAACCTGATTCAATCTGAATTAACCTGATTGTTTTTCATAAACTCCTATGTGCCAAAGGGAAGGAAGGCATTCTGAGATGGAGATGTACCTAGGTTTAGTAAGGGAAAGATGGACAAAGGGTAAGCCTGGAACCTGGCCGGTAGAGGAGGAAAGAAGGGATCATGCCAGAGACCCCAGATCAGGTTAAGCAGGGATGTCAAATACAGAACAATAGCTGGCAGCTGCTTGGTGTGGGCAGGACCAGGACCCTCGTCCTCCTCCTGTCTGAAGCTGACCTCACTGAGGAGGAGCTACTGAGCAGGAAGAGCGTGTGCTAGTGTAAGGCAAAGGACACTGTCAGAAGGACAAAACAGCAACCAACAAATTGGGAAAAGATCTTCACCAACCCCACATCCGACAGAGGGCTAATATCCAATATATACAAAGAACTCAAGAAGTTAGACCCCAAAGAACCAAATAACCCTATTAAAAATGAGGTACAGAGCTAAACAAAGAATTTTGACCTGAAGAAATTCGGATGGCTGAGAAGCACCTTAAGAGATGTTCAACATCATTAGTCATCAGGGAAATGCAAATCAAAACAACCCTGAGATTCCACCTCACACCAGTCAGAATGGCTAAGATTAAAAACTCAAGAGACAACAGGTGCTGGTGAGGATGTGGAGAAAGAGGAACACTCCTCCACTGTTAGTAGTATTGCAAGATGGTACAACCACTCTGGAAATCAGTCTGGTGGTTCCTCAGAAAATTGGGCATGACACTTCCAGAGGACTCTGTCATACCACTCCTGGGCATATACCCAGAGGATTCCCCTGCATACAATAAAGACACATGCTCCACTATGTTCATAGCAGCCTTATTTATAATAGCCAGAAGTTGGAAGGAACCCAGATGTCCCTCAAAGGAGGAATGGATACAGAAAATGTGGTATATTTATACAATGGAATACTACTCAGCAATTAAAAATAATGAATTCATGCAATTTGTAGGCAAATGGTTGGATCTGGAAAATATCATCCTAAGTCAGCTAACCCAATCACAAAAGAATACACATGAAATGCAATCACTGATAAGTGGATATTAATGAGCCCAGAAGCTCTGAATACTCAAGGCACAATTAGCAAATCAAAAGATTTCCAAGAAGAAGGAAGTAGAGGACCCTGGTCCCAAAAAGACTGGATCCAGTTTTGTAGGAGAGTACCAGAACAGAGAAATGGTGGAGGGGTGATTGGGGAATGGGGGGGGGGAGAGGACTTATGGGACATATGGTGAGGGGGGAACTGGGAAAGGGGAAAGCCTTTGGAATGTAAACAAAGAATATAGAAAAAATAAAAAATTTAAAAAATTTTAAAAAGAGGGTGTGCTAGATCAATATTTCATAACACATATGAGCAGATGGCTCTCTGTCACTCTATTGGTGGTGGAAAAAGATTCAGAGCTCTGTTTATCATTGTTGGCCTCACTACAAGGCATTTGTTCTTGACCACATTATAGCGTCCTTCCTCTGTGTCAAGATCCACATAGACAGAAATAACTTCTAGATCCTGGCTTCCAGTCATTAAATAAAGATCTAGTGGGTTTAGATATTATGGTTTTTTATCTATAGAAGCTTACCTTGGAGGGGAAAGAGAAGTTGTCTCCATCACATGCTCTACATGCAATGGATGCTGATCACTCTTTGATTGTTTAATCATCATATTCATACCCCTGTGTTGCCAATTTAATGACCTCATTCATTGCCCACACTAGCCCTAACTGGTAGATAAGGCTCAGAGTCATCATGACTCTGAGTGACATTTTTCTCATGCTGCTAGAAGAAGGTATTTGCAGTAACATCAATGGCCAGCTCCAATAGCCCATGTCCCACCAGGATAAGTGATATCTGCAGTTGGATATGCCGCCTACCATGGGCCGTGAAGTCTACAGGCTGAAGTTCTGGATCCAGACCCTGTTCTCAGATGCTCAGATGAGATCAAATGGGCTTAAGACAAGCACAGAGAGCTGCAGCATGTAAGGATGGCACTAGCCTGAGTGCGAGTGAGGGCCTTCTGAGATGCTCACCCTTCTCAGAAAGCCAAGGGTAGCTGCATTATATTTGTCTCTATGTATCTACTCGTCAGCAGTCTCATCACCTAACATTTATGAGGAATCCTCTCTATGACCCTAGTTACAAATCCTATATTGTCCCTGGCTTGCTTTATTCCTGGAGTAGATGCCCCAAGTGAAAGTATATATACTTTATGTATTATTCTTGTAATATTTATGTATTATTCTTGTATTCTTTATTACTTAGTATATATACATACATACATACATACATACACACACACACACACACACACACACACACACAGAGAGAGAGAGAGAGAGAGAGAGAGAGAGAGAGAGAGAGAGAGAGAGTAAATTCCCACAAGACAATGTATATGTGTGAGCCCCAATGGATGCCACCTTTCTCCACACTCTTCCCTGAGCCTGGGTTTCTTCTTCTCTTCCTTACCTCATCTTCTCCCCACTTAAACTCCAAGTCTCAAGCATTAAAAGTAAGCAGGTGGGACTGGTGAGATGGCTCAGCAGTTAAGAGCACCAACTGCTCTTCTGAAGGTCCTGAGTTCAAATCCCAGCAACTACATGGTGGCTCACAACCATTCATAACGTGATCTGACGCCCTCTTCTGGAGTGTCTGAAAACAGCTACAGTATACTTACATATAAATAATAAATAAATAAATCTTTTTTTAAAAAAAAAAAACCTTTTTAAAGAAAAAGTAAGCAGGTGCTTTAATAAGTGTTGGCCACATTATGTGTAGGTATCAAATTTTTGTACTCATCTTTGACCAAGTCATATGTATAAGTGGCCATTAAGGCCTTGATTTGCTGAAAGTCTTGTATCTTAATACGTTAAGCTGCAGTGATGTTAAATATTGATTGTTAACATCATAGTATCTGGAATCAACTAAGAGGCACACCTTTGGTTGGGTCTTGAAGACCATCTCTGGGGAGGATTAGCGGAGGGGAGAGGAGCCTCCTTGACAGTGTGTCCCAGACATAGAGGTCCATGTCAGCAGCAACATCCTTTCCTCTGCTTCTTCCTGGTGTAAGCATCTACCTGGTGTAAGTATCTACCTGGTGTAAGCATCTGCCTGGTATAAGCATCTACCTGGTGTAAGCATCTACCTGGTGTAAGCATCTACCTGGTGTAAGCATCTACCTGGTGTAAGCATCTGTCTAGTGTAAGCATCTACCTGGTATAAGCTTCTACCTGGCACTGCTCATGGTGCTACCATCTTTCAGTGACATCAGACTTTAGTTTCTTCAAGCCTTCCAATGTGTGTTGAAGACAAGAGACTCTCCAGGAATCTCCCAGGCCTTCAACACCAGATTGGAAGTGCTAGGGTATTGAACATCATGGACTAAGCAGCTACCAGGGTTCTAAGCCTCTCTAGGGTGCAGATGGTCACCATTCGAGAAACTAACACTTATTATGTAAGCCAGCCATTCTAGTAAATCCCACCCCCCTCCCCTGTATAATATATGTACAATCTACCACTTCTACTTCTTTAGGGGACTCTGCATGATACAACTGTTGTAGCAAAATCATCCTAAACTCCTAGCTTTGTGTTGAGGCATGTGGCTATGGCCCAGCTACTTGGAAGGCAGAGACAGGAGGATTGCATGTGTTCAGGATTACAAGAATAATACATTTGAAGCATAGGAATTACATATCAATAATTATATATGAATGTATTTGTATGACTATACATAAGTTTTCAACTTAAAACAATAAAAATTTGTTCATAGCTTTGGAGATTTATAAGTCTAAGTTCAAGATGCTGGAAGATTTGCTGTGTTGTGATGATTAACTTTCTAATCTAAATATGTAACTTGTATCCTCACAAGATAGAAACTATAAACAATGTTGCTTATGACTTAACAATCTTATTGTAACAGTCCCAGATTCTTAATATCATTACATTTAAGAATCAGTTTCAAGGCTTGATGCAGCAATGTAGGGGATTGCCAGGACAGAGAAGTGGGAGGGGGTTGATTGGGGAACTGGCGGAGGGAAGAGGACTTATGGGACTTAGGGGAGGTGGGAACCGGGAAAGGGAAAACCATTTCGAGTATATACAAAGAATATAGAAAATAAAATAAGAAAAAAAAAGAATCAGTTTCAACATATGATACAACTTAGGTGTCCCATATGACTGACATTTAAGACAACCCACCCATTTATCTATTTATTTCATAAGTGTTGGGTGACACATATTTTAAAGAGATCTGGATTTGGACTTTCCCATTAGTCCTTCTATCCTGAAACTGTGTGTGTGTGTGTGTGTGTGTGTGTGTGTGTGTGTGTGTGTGTGTGTGTATTGGAGTCTGTTGAAGTTTCTCCTCACACCTCAGGGCCCCAGGGGTTCATGTTCCCCTGCTCAGAGCATCTGTGAATATGTTTGACTGTGAGGTGTGTCCATGTAATTTCACAGATCCTCCTGAGACTGTGGTTTCCTGTGACACAATCACTCTCCTTCAGCTTCCATATTAATAATTTATATTCCTACTTCATTATTGTCCCTAAACCTTTACTAGGACCTCTGCTGAATAACTTTTTATTATACTTTATGCCATCATATAAAGGTGACAAATTGTGCTCAACCTACCTCTGTGTTCCCCTAAAGCATTTTCTCCTTGTCATTAAAGGTTTCTGTCCTACCTAGTTCCACAACAGGATGCCTTACCTGGTTACAGAAAATGGCCATTTCATGCTCCACACTCTCTGTCACTCAGCGTCTTTACCAGGGTTCCTCTTGTAGATTCAAGGGAGTTTCCACTGCACTAGCTTTCCACATCACCCTCCCAAATGCCTCCAAATCCCACGCATCTCTCCCAGTACTCTCTCCTTCCATCATTCCCTGCTCCTGATTCCTCCTGTTTCCATTCCCCAACACTCCCACTCCACCCATAAAATGTTTTATTTCTCCTTCCCTGGTAGATCCATGTGTCCTCCCTTGAGACCTTCTTGTTATGAAGTTTCTCTGACTCTGTGGACTGTAGTGTGATTAGTCTTTACTTAACAGCTAATAGCTACTCATAAGTGAGTACATGTTTGTCTTTCTGGGTCTGGGTTACCTCATTCAGGATTATTTTTTTTTCTAGTTCCATCCATTTGTCTGCAAATTTCATGGTGTCATTTTTCCTAACAGATGAGTAGTACTCCATTGTGTAAATGTACCATGTTTTCTTTACCCATTCTTCAGAGGAGGAACATCTAGGTTGTTTCCAATTTCTAGCCATTATGAATAAAGCTACTATGAACATAGTTGAGCAAGTGCCCTTGTGGTAGGATGGAGCATCCTTTAGGTATATGCCCAAGAGTGGTATTGCCAGGTTTTGAGATAAATCGGTTCCAAATTTTCTGAGGAACTGCTATATTGACCTACAATTTGTCCTGCCTGCAACATATTCTAAGGTAATGGTGGTGAAGAACATGTGGGCATGGTCAATTAATGACTGATCCAACTTGAGCCCCATGTCATGAGAGGGAGCCCATACCCAACACTGCATGGGTGGCCAGAGACCAGAGGCTGGATAACCCAGACACCTATGATAGAACCAAACAAAACTTGTCAAAAATTAATGAAATGATTCCTAATGATAGCCTTCTATGCCCAATCCAGTTATCATTAGAGAGGCATCAATCAGCATCTGATGGGAGCAGTTGAAGACACTCATAGCCAAATATTAGGCAGAGTTTGGGTACTCCGTGAATACGGGGAGGTAAAAGTGTAGGATGAGTGGATGACACCACAATAACACATCTCACAGAATCATCTAAGTAGGGCTCATAAGGGTTCACAAAGACTGAAGCAGCAATCATGGAGCCTGCATAGGTCTGTGCTAGGTCCTCTACCTACATATTATGGTTGTATAGATTAGTGTTCTTATGGGACTCCTAACAGTGGGAGTGGGGTGTGTCTGATTCCCTTGCCTACTCTTAAGACCCTTTCCATCTTACAGAGTTGCCTTGAGAATTAATATTTGTACCTGATCTTATTGTAACTTGTTAAGCCATGTTCAGAGGATATCCCTGGAGGCTAGCTCCTTTCTGGGGGGAAAGAGAGAAAGAAGTGGATCTGGGTTGGAGGTCAGGGATTCTGGCATTCCAGAATAACTTGAAATGCCATGTTGTGTCTGTCCAAGAGGCCAGGGAAGGAGCAGAAACTGCCAAAGTGATTTTGTCCTGCCTGATGGCTATTAGCTTCTTGTGGCTTCTGCCTTATCAGTTCTTGTGCAATAAGAATTTCACCCCATCCAACCAAATGTCTACACCTACACCCCCAAAGGTACAAATTCCTGCTTGGGCCATGCCAATCTGTTCTGTTTCCTGCTGTGAGACTCTCATCTTACAGCAGCACAGGTTTAGGCCGGAGATCCAACCATGCCATTGGCTAGACTTTCTGGTTGGCTGTATGTTATAGCCTTTGGGGTCCTGTTTCTCCTTCAGCATGGGCATGGTGAGACTATCTAAATGAGCAGAGGGGACCAGGGTCAGAGATACTCTAATTCTGCAGAATCAGAGTCTGAGCTTGGGGATGGTAGGAACCAGGGAGGGAGGAGGAGCTGGTAGAGATGACTGTCATCAGACTGCCTCGACCCACCAGCTCCCAGTAATGACACAGAAACTATTATTATTTATTATGCCTCAGGCCTTAGCTTAGGCTATTTCCAAAGTGACTCATATTGCTTAAATTAACATGTTTATTCGATCCCACATTTGCCACATGGCCTTTTAGTTATCTGTAATTCAGTCCCAGTACCTTCAATTCCCTCTGAGTCTGGCTAGCTAGTCCCTCACTTCTCAGCTCTTCCCACAGTCCCTATCTTTACTCAGACGTCCCTCCTCTCCTGCCTCAGTTATAGTCAGCATCTCTTTATTAAACCAATCAGAAGATGATGGAAAAGATGTTTGCAAAACACTGAAACAGGTGACACTTCATAAAAATAATACCAAGGTCTGGCTAGTCCTCAGCTCTCTGCTGGCACAGAAATCAACATTTGAATAATACAAAGGCAACATTTACACTATGCACAAAAAGATTATCCCAACATTTCCCCCTTTTGTCCAATAAAAAACTGTTTTTCTAACATAAACTATGTACAATAAGGAAACTGTAAGAATTTTCTGTTAAGATTACATTTACAATGTCTAGTAATCTGCATTTGGCAACTTTGGAGAAAGTACTCCATCTATATCTTATCTTAGTGAGCACAAAGTTCTGTACCTAATCCCTGTCTTATAAATTGCCTTACCAAACTAAAAATACCTTAAACAATTTAAATCCTAAATAACTTAAGCTTAATGTGAGACTATAACTATCTAGTTTTCCACCTTATCAGAGACTTAAGAAGGATAAATATTGCTTGCCTAAACAGGAAGTACAGAGCAAGCCAGTTCCAAAACTACAGAAAAGATAAAGACTGTTAGTTGCCCGGATGTCACCCAAGGTTCCTCTGCGACACTGGGGCATCCATCTCTCTTTGGTCTACAGGCCCAGAGTATCTGACAGACTTATCTGTGAAGCAGGAATACTGAAGCACTGGCCCACCTTGACTATGTAAAGTTAGTCAATTAACTTCCTAGTGTCCTGTTTTTCCCTTGCTTGGACAGCATGCTGTCAATAATCAAGAACAGGGCAGGTTTTTTGCCCAATGCCTAGCTTTGCCACATTTGAAGCAAACTCTATATAAGGTTCTTCAATGCCCATCATCTTCTTTGAAGTGTGGGGTGCTGCCAGGAACTGACGTGTCTCACAGTCACGGAAGCCTTTTGTTATTAAAACATATTAAATGCCATAACATCTCTAAGTGGATAAGAATAATAGCTCATTGTCTCCTTGTTTCCAGGTTTCTAGAACATTCTTTCCTTGCAATTATAGTAATTGCATACAATGCATGTTGACAGAATATGATGCATCATTAGAAAGTCAAACCTGACAAGGAATGAAAAGAAATATTAAATCGTTAACCAATACAGGAAACAGGAATAGAAAAAAAGAAGTAAAAGTATATTCTGATTTGTGATCTGCTGAACAGCCCTTGGAAAATGTCCTATCTGTAACAACCCCTAATAGTTCCATGATAGGAAAAACAAGAAATCAGACAAAGTGATTCATTCAACTTTATCGTCTGGCAATTTTAGAGTCACAGGAGAAGGGTGAATAAGTGTTTCTGGACTTAGCTTTGTAGGCGTTACTTACACCAAGCCTAGAAGTTCGTAGGGGCATGTTTTCTTCCATAAGAGAAAATTATGAAAACGCAGTGTGGATGGGTTCATTGGAAAACAATTCCTAGGATCATTGAACAGGTAATGTTATTAATACTCTTACATGTTTAGTTTATTGGATGTAATATAATGTAAGTCATCACTATGGCTTCCAGGTGACTTGTAAAGGTTTACACCTAGCTGAATAGCAAGTTGAAGTCCATTAACTTCTCAAACTGTCTGGCAGAAGGTTCCTAAGAAGTTTCTAAGAGCATGCTCAAAATAAGAACACCAGCTCATTAATAAACTAGTTTTGAAATGGTTTAAAAAAAAAAAAACAAACCATGGGCCGGTCCTTTCTGCTGGAACATAGTTTGGCTGGTCTGCACCACTGAAGACACCATCGCCTGATCCATCCTAGAGAACCTGTGGCACTTAGAGCAGCTGAAAACCTGCTGCAGTCATAGCAGTTGAGAGTCAGCTGCACTCAGAGAAGTTGGAAAACATCTGGACTGCTTCACTGAAGACCCAACAATCTGAAGGCCTGCCCGGAGATGTACTGCAGCCAGGGCAACATATCAGCAGCCTCTCTATCCCTGTGAAGAGCCCCCAGTTGGAATGTCTCACAGGTGGTCTGCTACAGCCAGAGCTGGAGGCCTACAAAGAGACCTGAAGCAATCCAGAGACAAAAGAGGCAGACTCTAGACCAACAAACACGAGGGATATCCAGATGGCAAAGGCAAGCACAAGACCACAAGCAACAGAAGCCAATGTAAGTGGGCATCATCAGAACCCAGTTCTCCTGCCACAATAAGCCCTGAATACAACAACACACCTGAAAATCAGGAAGCTGACCTAAAATCCTATCTCATGAAAATAATAGAGTCCTTTAAGGAGGCTATCAATAACTCACTGAAAGAAATACAGGAAAACACAGGTAAACAGTGAAGGAATTGAATAAAGTGATCCAAGATCTAAAAGTGGAAGTAGAAACAATAAAGAAAACACAAATGGAGGCAAACCTGGAAATGGAAAATCTAGGGAAGAGGTCAGAAATTACAGATGATATCACCAAGAGAATACAAGAGATAGAAGAGAGAATCTCAGGTGTAGACGATACTGCAGAAGAGATGGACACAACTGTCAAAGAAAATTCAAAACATAAAAACTCCTAACCCAAAGCATCCAAGAAATTCAGGACACAATGAAAAGACCAAATCTAAGAATAATCGGAATAGAGGAGGAAGATTCCCAGTTCAAAGGACCTGAAAATGTCTTCGACAAAATATAGAAGAAAACTTCCCCAACCTAAAGAAAGAGATGGCCATAAAGGTAAAGGAGCCTATAGAACACCAAACAAATGGGACCAGAAAAGAAAATCCTCTTGTCACATAATAATCAAAACACTAGATACACAGAACAAAGAAAGAATATTAAAAGCTGCAAGGGAAAAGGGAAAAGAAACATACAAAGGTAGACCTATCAGAATTACACCAGACTTCTCAACAGAGACTGTGAAAGCCTGAAGAGCCTGATCAGAGGTCATGCAGACTCTAAGAGAACACAAATGCCAGCTCAGACTACTATACCCAGCAAAACTCTCAATCAACATAGATGGAGAAACCAAAATATTCCAGGACAAAACCAAATTCAAAAAGTATCTATCTACCAATCAAGCCCTACAGAGGATCCTAGAAGGAAAACTCCAATACAAGGAAATTACCTGTACCAAGGAAAGGATAAGATATTAAGCATCTCACAACAAAGTCAAAAGGAGAGAACCACAAGCATATAAAGCCACCTACAAAAACAAACATATCAGGAACCAACAGTCATTGTTCTTTAATGTCTCTCAATATTAATGGACTCAACTAACCTATAAAAAGACATGAGCTAACAGACTGGATATGCAAACACGATCCAGCATTTTGCTGGAAACAAGAAACACATCTCAATAACAAAGACAAACACTATCTTGAAGTAAAAGGATGGGAAAAGTTCCAAGCCAGTGGTCCCAGGAACCAAGCAGGAATTACCATCCTAATATCCAATAAAATAAATAGACTTTCAACCAAAAGTTATCAAGTGTGATGATGAAGTATACTTCATATTCACCAAGGGGAAAATCCACCAAGAGAAATTCTCAATTCTGAACATCTATGCCCCAAATGCAAGAGCACTTACATTCATAAAAGAAACTTTACTAAAGCTCAAAATTCACATTGAACTCCATACAAAAATAGCGGGAGACTTCAACATCCCACTCTCACCAATGGACAGATAATGGAAACACAAGCTAAACAGAGACACAGTGAAACTAAGAGAGGTTATGAACCAAGTGGATTTAACAGACATCTACAGAACATTTCATCCTAAAACAAAATAAGACACCTTCTTCTCAACACCTCATGGTACCTTCTCCAAAATCAACCATGTAATTGGTCAGAAAACAACCTTCAGCCAATACAAGAAGACTGAAATGATACCATACATCCTATCAGATCACCATGGCCTAAGGCTGGTCTTCAATAACAGCAAACACTACAAAAAGCCCAGATACACGTGGAAACTGAACAACTCTTTACACAATAATAACTTGGTCAGGGAAAAAAAGAAAGAAATTAAAGACTTCCTAGAATTTAAAGAAAATATTGGCACATCATACCCAAACTTATGGGATACAATGAAAGCAGTGCTAAGAGAAAAATTCATAGCACTTAGTGCCCAGGTAAAGAAACTGGAGAGATATTACACTAACAACTTAACAGCACATCTAATAGCTCTAGAACAAAAAGAAGCAAACTCACCCAAGAGGAGTAGAAGGCAGGAAATAGTCAAAATCAGGGCCAATGATTGGGGAATAGTTGGGGGGAGAGGAATTATGGGACGTATGGTGGGAGGGAACTGGGAAAGGGGAAAGCCTTTGGAATATAAACATAGAATATAGAAAATAAAAATTAAAAAAAGAAAGAAAGAAAATCAGGGCCAAAATCAGCCAAATAGAAACAAAGAAAACAATACAAAGAATCAACAAAACCAGAAGCTGGTTCTTTCAGAGAATCAACAAGATAGATAAACCCCTAGCCAAACTAACTAAAGGGCTGAGAGACAGTATCCAAATTAACAAACTCAGAAATGAAAAGGGAGACATAACAACAGGAATAGAGGAAATTCAAAATCACCATATCCTTCTATAAAAGCCTATATTCAACAATACTGGAAAATCTAGATGAAATGGATGGTTTTCTAGACAGATAGACATCCCAATGTTAAATAAAAAAGCAGGTAAACTATCTAAACAGGCCCATAACACACAAAGAAATAGAAGAAGCCATTAAAAACCTCCCTGCCAAAAAATGTCCAGGACCAGATGGATTTAGTGCAGAATTCTACCAGACCATCAAAGAAGACCTGATACTAATTTTTCTCAAACCATTTCATAAAATAAAAAGAGAAGGAACACTACCTAACTGGTTCTATGAAGCCACAATTACTCTGATACCTAAACCACACAAGGACCCAACCAAAAAAGAGAACTTCAGACCAATCTAGCTTATGAATATCTATGCAAAAATACTCACTAAAATTCTTGCAAACTGAATCCAAGAACACATCAAAACCATCATTCACTACAATCAAGTAGGCTTCATCCCAGGGATGCAAGGTTGGTTTAATATATGAAAATCCATTAATATTATCTACTATATAAACAAACTCAAAGAAAAAATTCACATGATAATCTACTTAAATGCAGAAAAAGCATTTGACAAAATACAACACCCCTTCAAGTTGAAAGTATTTGAGAGATCAGGAATTCAAGGCCCATACTTAAACATAATAAAATCAATATACAGAAAACCAACAGCCAATATCAAATTAAATGGAGACATACTTGAAGCAATCCCACTGAAACTGGGGACAAGACAAGGATGCCCACTCTCCCCATATCTATTCAATATAGTTCTCATAGTGCTAGCTAGAACAATAAGACAACACAAAGAGAACATGGGGATACAAATTGGTAAAGAAGAAATAAAGGTATCACTATTTACAGATTATATAATAGTATACATAAGCGATCCCCAAAAATTCTACTGGAAAGCTTCTCTTTCTTTCTTTCTTCTTCTTCTTCTTCTTTTTTTTTTTTTGTTATTGTTGTTGTTTTTGTTTTGTTTTTTGTTTTTTCTAGACAGGATTACTCTGTGTAGTCCTGGCTGTCCTGGAACTCACTCTGTAGACCAGGCTGTCCTCGAACTCAGAAATCCACCTGCCTCTGCCTCCCGAGTGCTGGGATTACAGGCGTACGCCACCACCGCCCGGCTGGAAAGCTTCTCCAACTGATAAACAACCTCAGCAAAGTAACCGGATATGAAATTAACTCAAATAAATCAGTAACTTTCTTTTATACAAATGATAAACAGGCTGAGAAAGAAATTAGGGAAACAACTCCCTTCACAATAGCCGCAAATAATACAAAATATCTTGGGGTAACTCCAAACAAGTGTTTTGCCTGGAGTAGACACTGGTGGTGACACTTGTATCTGTATGAGTACACCAGGCCATCTGTCCCCTCAGGCTATTGGTCTGCTCATCCACTGCCCTGACCAATTAAGGGGATCAGGATTTGGGTCAGAGACCTTTACTCTTCCCTGACATATCCACAGGAACCCCAGCAGCGAGGGTCTACCCTACTGGCCTGTGATGGACCAAGATGAGCAGTATCTGCAGGTAAACACCCAGCCTGCTGTGGGCCGAGCCCTGAAGGTCTGAAGGCTGCAGTTCTGGACCAAGACTCTGTCCCAGAAGATCCAGGAGCTAAAGGGTTCTCAGGACAAGCATGAGGAGCTGTAGCGCCCTGTGTCAGAAAAGGCATGTGAGACTGAAAGCATATGGGGGTAATTCTGAGGTTATAAAGTCCATTTATTTATTTTTATTTGTTCCAACAAGTATATAACCATTTCTAAACTCAGCATTTGCCCTTTCAGGCACGTATGAAAACCACTCTGTGTGTTATTCCTTAACATTCTAGGCAAACATTCCTTAGAGTCAATAAAAGCTCTCATAACAGTGTGGATGTGTGAGCGCCAAAGTGCTGCCATCTTCTTTAACCCTTCACTAAGACTAGGCTCCTCTTTCCTCCCTCCCTCCCTTCCTTCCCTCTTTCCTCCCTCCCTCCCTTCTTTCCTTCTTTCCTTCCTTTAACTATCTTCTCCCCATCCTCACTCTCCTCTTCTCCAAGTCTCAGACCCTCTTCAAGTGAAATGCGTGCTTCAGGGACTGTTGACTGCAGGAGATAGATCTTATCAAATCCTGCCTCCTCTCTCGGTATAGTTATAATTGCCATTAGGAAATCTGCTTTCCCTACGTCCCTTTGCCTTCAGAATGTTATTTCTAAAAGATCATAAAGTACAAATTGGACTCATAGTATCTGTGGCCTCAGATGTGTGGGGGCTGAGACAGAAGGATTACATGTCTTGGGCATGATAACAAGAACCACATATCTGAAGCAAAACAAAAAGCACAACTTCAGTAACTTACAAACAGTAACAAATATACAGTCTTACAGATTGTAAAATTTGGGGTCAAGATGCACCCAGATTTGCTGTGTGGTGAGAAACAATTCTCTGGGAAATCAGTCTCAAGGATTATTGCTGTGGCTTTTCCTGAATGTGTAAACAAGGCCATTACAAGGACAATATTAAGTCCTTGCTGACTTGAACTGGGGGGCAGGGAAGACCTTCCTCTCAGTGACCATGTATGTTGTTTCCATTTTATATGTACACCATTGATTGAGGTTCCTCCTGCCAGTGTGCCTGTGCTTATCAGCTCTGTATAAACACACTAAACTGGGTGTCAGTTATGTTTGAGACTTTTAATAATTATCTTTAATAGCTTGAGTGTGGGTTGTTTTTATGGTGCCGTGGATTGATCTTAGGACTTATGCATGTTTGACAATGGTTACACCCATGAACCCTCAGACTATTGTAGATTGTTTAGATGAAATTGAATTAATCTCTTTTAGGTGTCTGGTTTAGTAAGTCTGAATAAATTCTCAAGACATGGAACTGTCATCAAATCAGATTTAGAACATCCCTCCCCGCCTTGCTTCCCACAGGTTTTCCCTCGGGCCCTTTTGCTGCCATTCACTGCCTTTAATCCTGTTTCAAAGTAAACATGACATCATCGCTTTATCTTACTAGCCTGGGACTTGTCTCTAATCCAATATAAATAGAATGCTCTGTGACTGGTTAGGTCACTTCCCATAATGATTTTGTTTCCCTTTATTGTGGAATGCCATCCAAATGTGCACACAACAGATTTCATCTGCTTACCCCATATGCACAACTGTTGTCCTTGTTTATTACCTCTTCTTTTTGGAGACATGATTCCTATGTAGTCCAGGAGGGCCTTGAACATATGCTCTCACTGCCTCGGCTTCAGTGGATGGACTATAGGATCATAGGGGCACCCATCCTATGTTTGAGTTTTAATAAGTTGCATGACTATTCTCACACATGATTTCATGTGATCTCATGTGTTCTATTTATGAATTTACAATCTAGGACAGACTTACTATGTCATGAGACACATGTGTTAAACATCTACAGAAGTTGTAAGGTTAGGGATAGAGCAGTGGTAGACAGCTTGCCCTACGTGTACAAAGCCCTGGGCACCATAAAAAGTAGAAGAAAGCCAGATTGGATGACATAGGCTTGTAATCCCAGCTACTCAGAGAGCCGTTGTGGTGAGGGATCACAAGTGAAGGCCAGCCTGAGCTAGAGAGCAAAACTCCAGGCAAAACTGGAAAAGTTAGTTGTGGTCTGTCTCTACAGAAAGAGTACAAAACTGGTCTGTAGGTGGCAGTGGTTATGCCTTTAATCCAGCACCCTGGGGACAAGCACAGTTGAGCCTCTGACCCAACCATCTCAGTCAGTCAACCAGGTCTCAAATGAGGGAGTGAGGTTAAAAAAAAAAAGAAGAAGAAAAGACAAAATTATAATATGACTCCAGCCCAGACTGAGGCTGAAACAGCTTTCTCTCCAGTCTGCTCCCCTGCCCTTTTTTATTGAACATATTCTCTTTTTACATTTTAAATGTTATTCCCTTTCCCAGACCCCCCTCCCAGAAAACCCCTAGCCCATCCTCTCTCTCCCTCTGCTTCTATGAGGATGTTCCTCCTCCCAACCCACTCCCACCTACTCCCCCCCCTCGATTTCCCCACTCTGGGGCATCTATCGAGCCTTCATAAGAACAAGGACCTCTCCTCCCACTGATGCCTGACAAACCATCAACCAAAGGGTACACACTGTAGCAGCTGGAGCCATGTGTACCCCTTGGTTGATAGCTTAGTCCCTGGGAGCTCTGGGGGGGGGGTCTGGTTGGTTGATATTGTTGTTCTTCCTATGAGGTTGCAAACCCTTCCAGCTCCTTTAGTCCTTTCTCTAACTCCTCTATTGGGGACCCCACATTCTGTTCATTGGCTGCTAGCATCTGCCTATGTATTTGTAAGGCTCTGGCAGGGCCTCTCAGGAGACAGCCATATCAGGCTCCTTTTGGCAAGCATTTCTTGGCATCCACAATAGTGTCGGGATTTGGTGACTGTTTATAGGATGAATCCCCAGGTAGGACAGTCTCTGGATGGCCTTTCCTTCAGTCTCTACTCTACACTTTATCTCCATAATTGTTCCTGTGAGTATTTTGCTCCCTTTCTCAGAAAAACAGAAACACCCACACTTTGGCCTTCCTTCTTCTTGATCTTCATGTGGTCTGTAAATTGTATCTTGTTTATCCTGAGCTTTTGGGTTAATATCCACTTATCATAAAATTGCAAAGCTTCTGTAAGGCAAAGGACACTGTCAATAGGACAAAATGGCAACCAACAGATTGGGAAAAGATCTTAACCAATCCTACATCTGATAGAGGGCTAATATCCAATATAATATCCAATATCCAAAAGAACTCAAGAAGGTAGACTCCAAAGAATCAAATAACCCTATTAAAAAGGGGTACAGACCTAAACAGAGAATTCTTAACTGAGGAAACTCAAATGTCTGTAAAGCACCTAAGAAATGTTCAATAGCTTTAGTTATCAGGGAAATGCAAATCAAAACAACCCCAAGATTCCACTTTACACCGGTCAGAATGGCTAAGATGAAAAACTCAGGTAACAGCAGATGCTGGAGAGGATGTGGAGAAAGAAGAACACTCTTCCATTGCTGGTGGGATTGCAAGCTGGTAAAACCACTCTGGAAATCAGTTTGGCGGTTCCTCAGAAAATGGTACTACCTGAGGACCCAGCTCTACCACTCCTGGGTATATACCCAGAAGATGCTCCAACATGTAATAAGGACACATGATCTACTATGTTCATAGCTGCCTTATTTATAATATCCAGAAACTGGAAAGAACCCAGATGTTCTTCAACAGAGGAATGGATCCAGTTTGCTTTAATATCAGTCTAGGTATATCCAAAACACATGGTCAGTTCTTAGATCAAAGTCAAAGTAATCAAGTGAAATAGTAAACAAGGAGATCACACAGGAAAGTAATCAAGTAGAGTAGTAAGCAAAAGGATCACACAAAGTAATAATTAAGTGAAGTAGTAGCAAAGAGATCACATAAGGTAGTAATTCAGCAAAGTAGTAAGCAAAGCCCCACGGTCACTGTTTCTAATATTCTTATCTGAGCCTATTACCTTGTCCATGCCCAGTGACAAATGCCAAATTCCTAGAAGAGGTGCAAAAGCTCTCAACAGATCTCTGAGTTCCAGGCTAGCCTATTCTACAGAGGGAGTTCCAAGACAGCCAGGGCTACACAGAGAAACTTTGTCTTGAAAAAACAAAAAACAAGAAACAAAAACAGTACAAAAAATCTTGACTTAGAGTATTATTATAAAGATGGGGGAGGAGGAGGAAAAGAAGGAAGAAGAAAAAGAAGAGAAAGGGAGAGGAGGATGGGGAAGAAACAGGGAGTAGGAGCAGGAGGAGGAGGGAGAAGAATGTGGAGGAGGGGAAGAAAAGAGGAAGAGAAGAAGAGGAAGAGGAGGAGGACAGTAGTAGAAGTAGAGCTGGTAGGAAAATGTGGTGGTGTGGTTGGGGGGTGTCTTGAGAGTGAGGGGAGTAGGGAGTTGTGTTAGTTTATGAAGTTACCAAAGGAAAGAATCCCCAAGGTCCTGGGAATAAAGCTCAGTGATAGAGGGCTTAGCTAGCATATGTGAGACCATAGATCCAACTCTCTGTGTCCTCTTAGAAGCTCTGGGGTAACTGCCTACATCAGAGCTCATTGAGTGTCAAACTTCTACGTCCATTTCTTACCAACAACCAAGCTTTCTCATGTCTACCGATGGTTTATAATATGTCTGATAAGCTGCAGACCTGTTGCCTCCATCAGTTCACAGTGCCATAAGAAAAGGCCAGCTAGTTCAGACCTGCGATTGGCATCCACAACTCGGTTCCCTGGAAGACTGAAGCAGGAGGCTTTCATGAGCTCAAAGGCTAGCCAGATACGCAGTATATATATATATATTGCATCTCAGTAATATATATGCTGTATATGTGTGCATATGTATGTATCATTCCACATGTGGCTTATAGACAATAGAAATGTGTTTATAGTTAAGAAGACCATGAAGCTCAAGCTTAAGGTACCAGCATATGTTCTGTGGGATGAGGTCTAGCTCTCTTTACCAAAGACACAAAGTTGAACCTTGTGTCTTCAACTGGGCACACAGGATAAAGAATGGTGTCCAAGATCTGGACACATTGTGTTCATGTGTGAAATTACCAAAGAATAAATGAAACCCCAAGGCTATGGGAATACAGCTCAGTGGTAGAGTATTTATCTAGAGTGTGAAGACCCTAGATACAGTCCTCTATACTGGATTTTTCCGATCTCCTGAAACTTCTAAAGCCCACATTCACACTAACATCCCATTGGAGAGGGGGTGTCACTATAGGCGTGTGATACATCAAGTTTCAGAACATAGCACTTAGAGGTCCCCATATCAGCCACCAAAGTTGTGAAAAATGGAAAAGAACTCTACCTTTTGTGTTTGGAAATCTAATGTGCCCTATGATTGATATTTAAAACAATCTATTGTCAGTCCCAAGATGGAAAATAGTATAAGTTTTATTAGAAATAGGTATGGATATCTATTAAATTTTTGAACCTGAGGTGTGTGTGTGTGTCTTTGTGTGTGTATATCTATGCATGTGTGTGCCTATGTATGTATGCCTTCATATGTGTGTGTGTTTATTATGTGTGCATATGTGTGTATGTGTCTATATTTGTGTGTACATCTATGCATGTGTGTGTCTATGAGTGTGTGCCAACATATATGTGTATGTTTACGTATGTGTATATATGTATTTATATGTTTTATTTTTTGTGTGTATGTCTATATGTGTGTGTTGGGGACACCAATCTACCCAGAAAATCTATCACAGAAAATTTATCCTACCTACAAGATGTGCAGGGAGAAAGATGAAGCAGAGATTGAGGGAATAGCTAACCAATGTCTGACTCAGCTTGAGACCTACCCCACGGGAGAGCACCAACTCCAACACTGTTAATGATACTCTGCTGTGCCTGCAGACAGGAGCCTGGCATATCTGTCTTCTGAGAGGCTTCATCTAGCAGCTGATGGAAACAGATGCAGAGACCCACAGCCAGTCATTAGGCAGAGCTCAGGGAGGTTTGTGGAAGGGCTGGGGGAAGGATTAAGGATTGAGAGCCTGGGTGGTGGGCCGGTCAAGAACAGCACAAGAATACCAACAGAGTCAACTAACCTGGGCCTATGGGGGCTCACAGAGGCTGAACCACCAACCAAAGAGCATGTATGGACTGGACCTAGGCCCCCTACACATATGTAGCAGCTGTGCAGTTTGCTTCATGTGGGTCCCCCAACAATTGGAGTGGGGGCTGTGTCTGACCTGGACTCTGTTGCCTGCCTTTGGATCCTAGCAAGGCTTCTTTGTCTGGCCTCAGTGGGAGAGGATTAGCTTAATCCTGTTGAGACTTGGTGAGTCAGGGCAGGTTGGTACCTGGGGATGGGGAGAGGATCCCCTTCTCCTCAGAGAAGGGGGTGGGAGAGTGGGACTGGGAGGAGAGGAGGGAGGGGACTGTAATCAGGATATAAATAAGTACATTAATGGAAAAAGATATTTTATATTATTTGAAGCTGTTGTGAAAGATATTTCCCTCATTTCTTTATCAGTTTACTTTTCTTTGTTCATAGGGTGACTGATTTTTGTGAGCTAATTTTGTACCCCGCTACTTTGCTGAAAGTGTTTATCAGCTGTAGAAGTTTTCTAGTGAGAATTCTTAGATCATTTACACATGCTCTCATGTCATCTGCAAATACAGGTGCTTTAACTTCTTCCCTTCTTATTTGTATCCCCTTGATCTCCTTCAGTTGTCTTATTGCTCTAGCTTAGAATTCAAGTACTATACTGAACATGTACAGAGAGAGTAGATGTCCTTGTCTTGTTCCTAATTTTCCTGGAATTGTGTTCAGTTTCTCTCAATTTAAGTTGATGTTGCCTGTGGCCTTGCTGTAAAATGCCTTTATTATGTTGAGGCATATCCATAATCTCTCCAGGACTTTTATCATGAAAAGGCCTTTTCTGCATCTAATGAGATGAATGCGTGCTCTTTTTTTCTCTGTTTGCATGGTATATTACATTAATCAATTTACCCATGTTGAACCATCCCTGCATCTTGGCGATAGAGCCTACCTGATCATGAAGGATGATCTTTTGGTGTGTTCTTGGTTTCAGATGGCAATTATTTGATTATTGTTTATGAGGGAAATTGTGGTTTGAGTACCAGGGTAACTGTGGCTCCATAAAATGAATGGAGTAATGTTGCTGATGCTTCTATTTTGGGGAAGTTTAAGAGTGTTGGCATTGATTTTTCTTTGAAATTTTGGTAGAAGGGAAAAAGGGGGTATACCACAGGTGCTTTGATGCAGAGCTGAGGATGAGAATGGGGGAGGCTGGATTTGGAGGAGGAGAGGGAGAAGCTAGCATCCCTGCTCCCCTGGTTAGATTGTGTCTGTGGTTCTCTCTCTCTCTCTCTCTCTCTCTCTCTCTCTCTCTCTCTCTCTCTCTCTCTCTCTTCCTCTTCCTCTCTCTTCTCTCCCTCCCTCTCTTCCTCTCTCCCTCTCTCCCCCTCTTTCCCTCTCTCCCTCTCCCCTCCCCCCTCTCTCTCCCTACATGTGAATGGCTTCACAACTGTCCCTTATCCACAGATTTGACACTCTTCTCCCTTCTACATGTTTACTCTGGTCTCCGCTAACCTCACTGTAGGGCCTCTGAAGGACGCGGTGCAGATGGGTGCAAAGCACATCGGACCTTCCTCCAAGCCACAATCCACAGCAGCAGGGACTGGGGTTACAGGAAGTATTGAATGGAGACGCTGAATCTGTAGAGTTCTTTACTGGTAGGAGGAAGCAGGTGAAGCCATGGCTGCCCCATGCCACTGGGGATGCTAAATCACTGATAAAATAAGACTGATGTTCTGAGCTGTTGGATGCCCTAGACTTGGGGGCTGGACTGAAGGAGCCAGTCCTTGAATATCCCTGAAGCCTGAGGTTTCTTACTGCACCACCTCATCCAGGAATTCAGACTGAGATGTTTCAGACTCTTTACCTGTATCCTGGCAGGGTTCTCTGGGATTCTGAAACACAGGGCCTGAAGATCAATGTCTCGGAGTCTGATCTCAGGAGCTTACCAATAGTGTACATACAGAATGACAGAGAGACGAATAGGAGATGGCACTTAAGGAGAACCACACAAAAATAAACAGAAAATATGATTTAAATGATATCATAGATCAAATGGACTTAACTGCTACCTACATACAATTCCACCCCAAAACTACAGAATACACCTTCTTTTCAGCAGCCCCTGGGACTGACTATACAATAGCTCATTTATTAGGACACAAATCAAGTTTTAATAAATATATAAAAATTGAAATAATTTCTCCTAGTTTATTACAAAGCAATAAATCTCCCAACCCTCCTCAAGAGAAACTATGGAACACACACATTCTTGTGAAGATTAGACAACACACTTTTGAGAGTTGACTGTGGCATTCAAGAAGTCCAAAAGGAATTTAAAATTCCAAGAATCACTTGACAATGAAAAGGGAAACTAATGGAAAGCAAAAGACAGCATACAGAATCCCGTGGGAGATAGGGCAGCCCTAAGAGGGGCATTTGCAGGCCTAATTCCCAGGGTGTGCATGTCACCTGTCCAGCCCCTTCTCCATTTGTGTTTTCACCATGCATGGAATCCTCAGCACACACTCAAATCTCCAATGCAGAAAAAGAATCTTCAGTTTCCTGCTTCCATGGCTTTGCCCACGCTGGATCTGTGACAAGAAGTAACTATGGTTTGGGGTGAGGTTTGGGGCAAGGGTTACTGGTATTTGGAATGACTTCAGGGTCCATGCTGTCTTCTGAAGCTGGTGATGAGGTGGCCTTGCCAGTCTGATAAGCACTGGCTTCTTTACCTTTGCCTGGTCGTACAGTTCTCCTGCAATAATACCCACCATACCCTGCACTGTGCCTTGGAGCTCCCACCTGTACCATGTTGGGTGCAAAGTCCTACCTGGCAAGCCCACAACCACTTCCTGTTGGGAAACACAGCGCATCCCATAACAGCACAAACTCATGCCCAGGAACTGACCATGGCTCTGGATCACTGTGCTGCTTCCTGAAGGCTCTGGCCGAGGCACTTAGCATCTCCTCCTGTGGATGTGTTCAGTGTGAGACTGTGAAACAGGCAGATGGAAAAGAGGTCAGAGCTGCCAATGACTGCAGACTCAGAAACTGAGAGAGGGCAGGTGGCAATGGATCAGGGACGGAGGAACTTAAAAGGGTGACAGACAGCAGTGAGGAAAAACACATCCACTAAAGCCCACAGGGTGACCCCTGTAGCACACACACACACAGGATCAGTGATGCCTGAGGATCCAGAACAGTGTGAGAAATTCTGATGAGCCTGGAGTTCAGAAGGACCAAGCAGATGGTCAGGAACAGGGGGGCAGATGGAACATTTCCCTTTTCTGTGTGTGCCTATTGATAGACTGTGGTTGCTGATGCTGAGGACCCTTGGATAGCAATGAAAATGTTAACACCTTCCCAATATCCTTGTGCTCTGATTATCCAATCCCTTGGTCAGATGCCCCAAAAAGGACTCTAGAAAGTTTTCTAGCTCTGAACATCCAGAACTTTCCAGTCTCATACCCCACAGCTGAAATGAAAGGTCCCGGGTTCCCTTCCCAATGTATCTGATCTTGGGCAAAGGTACAGATTGGTTTCTAGGACAAAGAGCATGTGGTCCTACCCTGCCCACAGAGTCTTCAGTCCCTTATCAGAAGCTGAGCCAACCAAGTACCAGGCCAGCATGTGTGTGCATATCTTGATGCTTCTTTTTTTTTCTTTGACTGTATCCTTTATTATTAAAAATAAATTTTGGATCAGAATCAAAATAATAACTTATTAATTAAGCCTAGGGGCTTTTAATACATTCTTTTTCATGGTAACTAGACATACCAGTTATGGACTCAGTATATGTGGTTTCACTGGCTTTATAAAAATATTCCAAGATTGGAGAAGACTCAAAAGTAGCCCCTTCCATCCTATGTTAGATACACACATCTGGTCTCACAAGTGCATGTGATTTACAGAAACCTCGGTGTAAATGATACAAACTACAATGCACTTTCAGTCTTCACAGGATCCTGATAATGATGTTGGATAATAATGATTCCATCAGGATGTCAGTGAGGTAGGAGAGCAGCTATTTCCTCTTAAGACCATATTCCTGATCTTGGCTGGAGCTTCTTTTCCTGCAAGGAGGAAACTCAGTGGCAGTAACTGTTTGGTTCTTCTAATGGAACTTGCAGAACTTGGAAGGAACTCGACTATGTCCATGTCAGGAGTCCTTCACAAGGGAAGGCGCTAGATGAGACAGACTGGGTGATGATGCTGAGTCTATGGAGGTACTAGTGACTAGTTCTCCTAAAGCGTCAACTCGTCTCCTCAGACTGTGTAAGGTGTCTGCCACTTTCCTTCTGGCTTTCTCATGCACCAGGTTGATGCTTCTTATACCCAGACATTCTCCTGAGAACTCTGGCAAATTCCTACCATGTCCTCTAGCTTGAGTCACTATGAGGAAGCCATACTTCCCTCAGTCTGTGAGGCCTGCCTGTTGTTTCCCAGACTCTAAGAGGTCACTTGGCCTTATAGGCAAGAAAATCTGCCCAGTCATGCATGGATGCTCTTCTGAACATTCTTGGTTCAGGTACCTGGGTTCTGAACCACAGAGTTGTATCACATCCTCTTCTGTGGTACCCAGAACTGGCTTCATGCACAGGGATGTCAAGGTGACAGAGTCTTGCACACAGTCCTCAGGATTCCTTAAGCATGGACAAGGTCTGGCTCCATCTGCCTGTCAAGCCAGCACTCTTGAGGAGGCAAAGTAAATAAAAGATTTTCCAACTGATGTCAGACAGGAATCTGTTCACACTGCACAAACATGAGGATGTATAGCATGTGCTAGGGCTCATAGACTCAGGAGACTCAAGCTCTTCCTCTGGATCTCTAGGTGGGTAATGTGCACCGAGTAGGAAAGAAACATTTTCTTCAGTGACACATCTACTGGTAAATTTCCCATTCTCCTGTAAATAAGCCTTTACCCAAGTAGTTACTGTAATTGACTTTATTGGCCAATTAACAACAATTAAGACAATAAAGTAGAAGAGGGACTAGAGCAGAAAGGAGACAGGGACAAACGAAAGTTATAGGGGAATGACTATAAACAAATGCCTCATTCATGCGTATGAAAATGTCATAATGAAACCCATTATCATGTATCATTAGTATGTATTAATGGAAAACATAAAAAAGAACTCTAATACTATGAGTAATGTTGACTGTGAATGTTGTGTACATCAAGATCGCATTGCTTTTGTAGAGGGCTATTTTCAAAATGAGAACATTAAGATAGTGTGCTTCCTGCTACAGGTCTAAACATGCTCTGATTTACTCCTTTTCCAGGTGTAATAATACTACAAGGACTGGGATTCTCATAACAAAGACAAGGAACCTTGTTTACAGTGCCACATCCCTGGTAGATTTTTGTCCAGTGTACATTAGCAACCACCCATGATCCCATTAACCAACAAAGAAGAGGTTTCTTAACCAACCCTTTGAGATGTAACTTTAGAAGCCTCCAAAATCAGATGTATGTCTATGGTTACAAGGAGAATCTCTTGAGATACAAACATACATGCTTAGTGTGTCTTGTCCTTTCGTTTGATAATTCTCTTAAACCCCTGTGCTAAAAACATGGCAGCATCTCTTCTTTAAAATGCTACCTCTCAAAAGAAGTAGACTGGCAGGGGAGGAGACTGTTGAATCGGTTGACCTTCATGCAAACCTCACATAGATCTCTAAAGATGCAGATATCTTGAACCATGACTCAGCCTGGGGTGGTCTTTGACTTATCCTTGCTCTTGTAAGCAATCTTGTGAAGGTCCTGCCTAGAGATTCAGGTACTGAGTTTGGACCAGAAGCTGATGGGTTATGATGGTTGATACTCTTTTACTATTCTGGGGGCCAGAGCTGATGCTTCTGGCAATTAACTCCTGTTGATAGCAGCAGGGAATTAAACAAAGAAACTTGGTTACTTGGACTCTATATTCTTTAACTCAGACGCCACTGTTGGCCAAGCTAGAGGCTTGGAGTTTGTTAACTCTTCACGAGCCAGGGAGAAAGAAAAAGAAAGAGAGAAAGCAAGGCACACACAGACACACACGCACTGGATAAAGCAGAAAAGGGATGCACTAGCAGTTTAGTTTTGTTCTTAGTCTTTATAGCTTCTCAGACAAAAATTACCTCACAGAAATTATCAGGTAGAACCATTATAGTGGGATAATTGATTGCATGGTTTTCTAAACACTTTTACATTTCATAAGTTCATGATAAGTGTTAAGCAATGCTTTATGTCATAGGTTAATAATGTTTAAGGAGTAACAGCAGAATTGTTTACATACCTTTCCATTAAGACTAGTACCTGACAAAACATTCTTTATCTATTTTCTAGCTTCACAAGTTCATTATAAGTTTAAAGTAGTCGTTTTCAATGTCACATGTTACCAAGGTTTTGTCAAGAGACAAATAATCTGCCTTATTTTGAAGACGTGTATAGATAAATTAGTCAATTATTTATTTTCTGTCCTGGCACCTGCAATAAATTGCCCATTCCCAGTTTATGACCTTTATGACTGACGTTAGTGACCTCATTCCTAATCTAGAAAGATTGGAATCTTCTAGAATAATCTAGAATGTTTTCCTTGATCGTAAATTTGTTTCAAGCCTATTTTCTTTTAGCACATGACATAGAATCTATTTGTAGGTTTTTTTCTAAAGGGGGCTTAAAACTACTTGTATCAACTCAGGAGTTCTACAAAATCACTGTCAAGAATTATGAAATCATCATTTCATCTAAACATCATTATTACATGAAAGTTCATCTTCATATTGATCTGTAGGAAATTTGCCCAATAAGATGAGCTGATGCCCAGAACTCATTAGGCCATGTAATAGTAGCAGGAAGGGCATATCTGCAGTGAGAAACTATCCTTGGATGAAGTCTCTGGGGTCCATGCTTCTCAGAGCACACCTATGCAAAATGGTCAGTTAATTCCAGGTAACTCACTTGCTTGCCATAGCCTTCCCTGAATAGCTTTTGTCACAACCTCTTGCTCATACTCTATACCCTAATGAACTCATTAGTCACCCCACCCCCCAAAAAAAGAAAAAAAAAAGAATGCCAGCTCTGCATAATAAATATGACCAAATACCAAAAGAGGATAAATATGTGCACTGATCTTTAGTTTTCACAGATTAATCATAATCTGACACCTTTCTGGGATGGACTTCACAACCCTCAGACTAAAAGTACACCATCCCACTAAATGCCGTTTCAGGGAAAGCTTCTCTCAGGGGATAAAGCATCTCAGGGGATGTGCTGTACTCTAAACAGGACCACCCCACCAGGTTTAATCTGTTGCGGTAACAGTGTCAGGCATCAATTGTGGACTCAGTGAGCTCCATGGTCAGAAGAACCATGTGGCAACATATCCTGTGTATGCAGGAAGTCACTGAGGACAGGGAGCTGAGCTTCTGTTGACCTTGGAAAGATCTAGGTAAAATTCACTGATGCTCGCACGTGCTGCTGCTCTGACCTCATCAATGTCAGTTGGCAGAAAAGATGCTGATCATGTGGACCAGAGGGTGTTTCAGGAACACCAGACTGATTTGAAGCTTAGGTTTGCCAAATTCTACACTGTCAGAACATGATGCTCTATGAAGTGAGGTGCCAGGGAGGTGGGAGCTTATGGAGATGACAAACCCTGAGGACCTCACTTGACACCTCTGAACTGGCTGGTTTTGTGTGTTAACTTGGCCCTTCCAGAGAAAGAAGCCTCCCTTGAGGAAATGCCTCCATGAGATCCAGCTGTAAGGCATTTTCTCTATTAGTGATCAAGGGTAGGAAGGCCCATTGTGGGTGGTGCCATCCCTGGGCTGGTAGTCCTGGGTTCTATAAGAAAACAAGCTGAGCAAGCCAGGGGAAGCAAGCTAGTAAGAAACATACCTCCATGGCCTCTGTATCAGCTCCTGCCTTTAAGTTCCTGCCCTGTGTGAGTTTCTCTCCTGACTTCCTTTGGTGATGAATAGCAATGTGAAAATGTAAGCTGAATAAACCCTTTCCTCCCCAACTTGCTTCTTGGTCATGATGTTTTGTGCAGGAATAGAAACTCTGACTAAGACAACCTCCCTGCACCTTTGGCCGTGGAAAGAATCAGGGCTGCCAAAAGAGTGCATAGTAGCCAAGGCAAGTCCCCAGTCTGAGATGGAGAAAAGTTTAGCCTTGTAATGTACGCATCTACCTTCACTCAAATCATAACCTCACAGCCTAGGCTCATGGGGGTCAGTGGGTGAAAGGAGGGATACTGGCATGTCCTACCCAGGGCACCAAGGAGTAGACAAGGATAAAGTTCAGCCTGACTTAAGTGTTGGGGAGAGGGAAGAGCAATTTGTTAAGTGCAATTAGATAACTGCCCCACCCTTCCGCTGGGCACTGAGGGCATTATTGAGTTCCTGCTGCAAACACCCCTCTGTGCATTTGCACACATAAGTTCACAGGGCAGTTTAGATTTTTAATACCTAAATTATTTTTGAAGAGTTTAATTATTAAATGATTTGTATGCAATCAAATATATGCATCTATGTGCAGAGCTTGGTCATTTTTGAGCAAAAGAATGAGATATTGTTTAACCATGCTCATTTCACACAGTGCACACTTTGAGATTTTCAGGGTGCACACACCACATTCAGTTTGGAGATGTTGGAAAATTTGTTCTCCCTTCCTAGAGGAATAAGCCAGCCAGTCCCTGCCTAATTCTTGTACAGTTGCTGTCCAGTCTGTCTGGGTGTGAGCAGGACTCAGAGACACTATTCAGTTGCCTGGGAGGCAGAGGGAAAAGGGAGCTTCAGGCTTCTTATAAAGTTTGTTGAATTCTTTGTAGTAAGAATTTTGTTTTCTTAATAAAAAAATAAACACCTGCAGAAATAGTATGTGAATATTTTTGTTTTAATTCCAGGTGTGAGATATGGCGCTGCTTCAGATTGTCCACAGCAGCTATCTATGGCTTCTCATGCTCTGGCAGGGGTGTGATTTTGCCAGCTGTGGGGAGTAGACTAAGGAGATCAATGCCCCTTTCCCCCTTTAGCCTTCTTTCTCCCCTATCTGGTTTATTGCAGCTGCTGCCACTGGGTTTCCCCTGCTTTGCTCCCAGGGAGGATTTTCTGTTGTTGTTGTTGTTGTTGTTGTTGTTGTTGTTGTTCTTCTTCTTCTTCTTCTTCTTCTTCTTCTTCCTCCTCCTCCACCCCTCCTTCTCCACCCCTCCTCCTCTTCCTTCTCCTCCTCCTATTATTATTCTTCCTATATTCTGTCTCAAAAAAGGTTGGGAGAATGGCTAAGCAGGTTGACTAGTTACAAATGGAAATTAAGAAATCTGAAGAACAAAAAATGGATAAAATGAGGGAGCCAAAAGGGTCTCCCTAGTATTTCATTTTTGAAATGGTTGCAGAGTTGACTGCGCAACTGGAAAAACTGAGGATAGAGGTAGGAGCACTTGAAAAGCTGGAAAAGCAAGGAATAAAAGGATCAGACCCTGTGAGGTGAATGGGAATTCCCAGAGGATGAAAGAGGGTAGCAGTGTGGGCTGCGGGCAAGTCA
Organism: Apodemus agrarius; assembly: GCA_964023405.1. Taxonomy (NCBI): domain Eukaryota; kingdom Metazoa; phylum Chordata; class Mammalia; order Rodentia; family Muridae; genus Apodemus; species Apodemus agrarius. The sequence continues at coordinate 24,686,500 of OZ030024.1, read as the reverse complement.
TGTCCCTACCTGGTGCCATGTACCTTTGGTTTCAAGTCCCCGGGGCTGCTGAACAGGGCAGGGATCTGGGTGTGTGGCAGGAAAGAAGAGAAGGAGACTGTGCAGGACCACAGGGTCAAAGAAATGCTCAAACAGCCTCTTTTGAAAGAAAGGGTTAATCTTGAACCAACCAGAGGATGATCATCACTTACAATGGTTAATGTGGTGGAGGGAGGAAGCCGGGAATATTGGACAGTGAAATAGAGCAAGGGGACTGAATATTGTCAAAGGTCAGTTGCTTGGTGAAAAGCAGTTCTCTGGTTTACAAGAACAGAATTGATTTGATAATGCCAATGTCGAACAATGTCACTTGACAGCTTTAAGAGCTTGGAACAAAGTTGAAAAGCCTGGGAAATGATCCACCACATTTATTAAGATTGTACAAGACTCCGGGGAAGCTGTCACAGATTTTTTTTTTTTTTTGCAAAGATTGGTTTCATCTGTAAACAAAGCCATATCAGACCCTGACATAAGACAAGTGTTGATAGAAACCTTGGCATATAAGAATTCCACTACCAAATATAAAAGAGTTATTAGACTGTTAAAGGTGCAGGCAGCATCACTGGATGAGTGGATAAAGGGACAGGACTCACATAGGTTCCCATGAGTATCATGCTAATATCATAGGACAAGCTATAGCCAAGGGTCTATGAAATCAATATGCCTGGTGCTTCCATTTCAGTAAACTTGGTCACTTGCAAAGAAGCCATGACCAAGCTGTTAAAAGCCTCAGATTTCAAAATGCTCAGTGTGTAACTGTGAGAAATATGATACTTTCTGCAAGAGAAGTGATCAAGCCATTTCTAGCAATGATGGGTTCTCAGAAAGAATGCTCTCTTTCTTTCTACCTTCATTGGGTCTGTGGGGTTTATCAGGGGGATTCCATACTTTCTTGCTAATATTCCTTGTCAGTGAATACATTCTATGCATGTCCTCTTGGGTATGGGTTACTTCACTCAGGATATTTTCCAGTTCCATCTATTTGCCTGCAAAATTGGTTTTAGTATCAGAATAGTATTCCACTGTGTAAATGAGCCACATTTTCTGTATCCATTCTTGAAATGAGGAACATCTAGGTTGCTTCCCGTTTCTGGCTATCAAGCTGCTATGATCACAGTGGAGCATGGGTCCTTGTGGTATGATAGAGCCTCTTGTGGATATATGCACAGGAACAGTATAACTGGGTCTTCAGGTAGAACTATTTACAATTTTCAGATGCCTAAATCCCACTTAGAAGGAGGGACAAAATAGTCAGGGGAGGCAGAGGGAGGGGCCGGAGTGGAGCAGAGACTGAAGGGTGGGAGAGGGGAGAAGGAGGGGAATAGGGGGAGGATCGGGTATGGGGAGAAACAAGAGAAGAGGTCCAGAGGGCCAGAAGAAAGAATGGAAATATGCAACTACTGAGGGGTTGGGGGAATCTCAAAGAAGTCCCAGAGACCTGGGATGGGGGAGAGTCCCAGGACTCAAGGCAAGTGACTTTAGTGGAAATACCCAACAGTGAGGATATGGAACCTGAAGAAATCATCTCCAGTAGCCAGACAGGACTCCCAGTGGAGGGATGGGAACACCAATCCACCTACAAAACTTTTAACCCCAAATTGCTCCTGTCCAATGGAAATTCGGGGCAAAAAAAATGCAGAGCAGAGACTGAAGGGATGGCTGACCGGTGACCAGTCCAAGTTGGGATCCATCCCATGGGCAGGCACAAATCCCTAGCACTATTACTGATGCTATGTTGTGCTTGCAGACAGGAGCCTAGCATGGCTGTACTCTGAGAGACTCCACCCAGCAACTGACTGAGACAAAGGCAGATACCCACAGCCACTCACTGGATGAACATCGGGGACCTCTATGGAAGAGTTAGGGGAAGAATGAAAGGAATGGAAGAGGATGGCAACCCCATAGCAGGATCAATAGCATCAACTAGCCTGGACCCCTGGGAGCTCCCATAGACCGAGCCACAAGCCAAAGAGCATATACATGGGCTGGTCTGAGGCCCCTGACACATATGTAGCAGAGGGCTGCCTTGGCTGGCTTCAGTGGGAGAGGATGAGTCTAATCCTGTAGAGACTTGGATTGGGGGGGGGGCAAGGGAGAACACTCTCTCAGAGGAAAAGGGAGATGGGGAAAAGAACTCTGTGAGGGGGCAGGGAGGAGACAGCATTTGAGATGTAAATAAATTAAATAATCAATAATTTTAAAAAAGGAATAAGAAAGAATACCCAGGCTTCCTGAGGTATGCAGGCATTGAGGCAAGGGATACCACTGGACCAATGAGTGTAGGTCCAAGAGGAATATCCAAGGCAATATCTTGCCACCAGGAAATGAAATGGGGGCCTAACAGCTTGAGGCCCTGCAGCAAAAAAAACATGAGCCATTTCAGTCAGCCAGGAAATAACAAGCAGGCAGGAAAATCGCAGCTAAGTACTGCAAGCTTCTGTAGGAAGTGCTTCTCTGAAGTTGGCCACAGATAAACCTCTTGCCTCATCCCTAAAATTTAATATTGCAAAATAACCCCTGGAGTTTATGGTCCTTTGCCACCACGGGCAGTAGGGATGATCTTGGGAAGAAGTAAATTAACTTCCCAAGGATTCACTGTGCATCCAGTAAATATAGATAAGAATTTCAAACAAAAATTAAAAATATGATCTATGTAACAAAAAAAAAAAACCAATTATGATGTGGGAGTGTGGAAGGAATGGAAAATGCTTTCTGGAAATAGTTGTTAATGATCAGAGACCAAAATTAAAATTTCAAGTAAATGTTGTTGAAATAGAATATTTGGTAGATACGGGAGCTGTTGTGATGATCATTTCCCAAAATTATTGTAATTGAAAATGGACATTTCAGAAGATTTATACACAGTTTATAGGAAATAGGGAAAATAATTTGAAATAAAACAAAGTGTCCCATGGCTTAAATGTGTTTTCCAGAAGGAAAACCAGGGAAGTTAAGACTTTATATGTCTGACATATACATGAAGTTATGGGGAAGGGATCTTTTCCAAAAATGAGGTGCTCAAATTAATTCCTGCAATCCCAAAGACAGCTCATGATGAAATTATGAGTAAAATGTTAGATGCTCCTGGAGATGGTATTGATAAATGTCATAAAATACAATCCCAGGCAGTGTCAATTGTCTAAATACAGGATATTCCAGGAATTGAGTTTCCATATTTAAGGGGGCACTGCTAAAATACCAATGCTCTACCCCTAAAGTGGTTGACAAGCCTGTGTGGGTAGAGCAGTGATCCTGAACTAAGGAAAAATTACAGCCACTTGAACAGCTAGAGGCTCAACATATTGAAGAGTCTACCAGCCCTTGGAATTCTGGTGTTTGATATAAGGAAGGAAGGAAGGAAGGAAGGAAGGAGAGAAAGAAAGAAGAAATAAAGAGAGAACTAAAGAAAGAAAGGAAAGAAGGAAGGAAGGAAGAAAAAGAAAGAAAGGAAGGAAGGAAGGAAGGAAGGAAGAAAGAAAGAAAGAAAGAAAGAAGGAAGGAAGGAAGGAAGGAAGGAAGGAAAGAAGGAAGAGAAGAGAAAGGAAGGAAGGAAGGAAGGAAGGAAGGAAGGAAGGAAGAAAGAAAGAAGAAAGAGAAAGGAAGGAAGGAAGGAAGGAAGGAAGGGAGTGAGGGAGGGAGGGAGGGAGGAAGGAAGGAAGGAATCAGAGAAATGGAGGATGCTAACAGTTTTAAGAGTGGTGAATAGACTAATTCAACCTATGGGTCCATTACAGTTGGAATTCTGATCCTGCCTGCGGATTCCCGAACAGGTTCCTAAGGGGTGGAGTAAGGACCTAGGGGGCAAGAGAAGGGAGAAAATGAGACAAGACAATCCTGATCAAGTCTCGTTTAATGCAGGTTCACATTAGCCGTTATATGGTAAAATATCTGGCAGCAAAAAGTAAAACAGGATGTGGTAAGCAACCAGTAAAGAAAAACAACCTGACCTTGCAGAGAATCTAATCTAAAGTATACGTCAGCACACTGTGTCTCATTGAGAGCTCAAGGTACAGTCAGCAGCAACAGTTCCAGACTGGCCAGACCATTTCCTGTGACTAATGCCCCCACCTTGACCCCGCTCAGGCCAGAGAAAGACATGTCTGACTCCAGTGGTCTCCTACAGATTCCTTTACCTTTTTCATTACCTAAGTCATGGCCTATGATAGTAATTTCCACCTGGCCCTCTGGAGGCATTTTTATCTCTGTAGAGAGTCTTCTATGTATAGAAAATGCAGGATGCCTAAAGAGGAATGCCAGACATCTTGCCAATTCTGGGGCATGTTTAAAGACTTGACTTTGGAAGAGGGATTTAGACCAAGAGGCATGCATACCATCATCCTTGATTGCCTGCCTGCGCTCTTTTAAGTCTCCAGCCTGATAAGGATACCAATTCGGAGGCTTAGTCTGGGTGGTGTGGACATTAACCAGGATTTCCTGGATCTCTGGACTCACAGCAAAGACTCAGAGGTGGCAGAGCTGCTAGGTAGTGGGAGGCGGGGCAGAGGGAGAAGTGTCATGCTGTGCAGTGTAGAGAGGCAAGGGAGGATGAAGGTGAATCTGAAGGGACCACAGTATGCTCCCATGACTGAGGAGGCAATTGTTTTATGAATCTCCTCTACAGACTTTTCTAGCGATGGAAGAGCTGTGTGGGGCATTCTTCAGGACATTCATCATCAGAGTCATCATATGGGAAGATGAAGCATTCTTGGTGGGCCCCAGCTTAGAGGGGACCACACATTGGCAGACAGCAGCTATGATGGGCAGAAAAGAAAGCAGGGCTTTTCTTCCTGGTTCCCTTGGCAGTGGGTGAGATAAATGATCCAAGTCCATGTACCAGAGTCATAAGGACCACCTACCACCATCAAGGGGGCTGCCTCAAGGATCCCTTCCGAAAAGGAATTAGCTTCCCTTTGAGTAGGTTTCATGCCATGGATTTTGAGCAGGATGCTTGGCCCTCCCATTTGAGACTCCTTTGAATGTGACGATGTATTTCCCATGATAGAAATGGTTTGGAAATGTCAAGGTGAATGTTCCCGGTGGGGCATGTAGCTCCACAGGGGATTGATTCCCCAAAATCTTAGACTTAAGCCTGACTACAGATTTCAAATAATCTGGTGACTATCCTAAGGGATTTTAACTGGCCATTACATTACTGGGTTTTTTTCAAGGAGCAAAAAATATTAAGGGTTGTGATCAACACCAAAGTGAGCTGATGAGTCTGGAAAGAGGGCTGGAGGGATTGTACCAATACCTAGGAGTATCCGTGGTCAGAAGGTATCACTTGCCCCATCAATGTACCCAGTCCATCACTGGGTACATTGCAAACATTTTTGCAAACCAAAAATAAGAGAGAAAAAAAGACTATAAGCCCTTGTTACAGGACACAAGATAAGGGTGTGAGGGAGGGTGTCAATGTACCCCGGGGCGGGATAGCTCACTTTCCTCTTGTGCATATTTGTGGTCTTCATGATCCACATTATGTAACCAGCTGCTATTTAGACTCCACCTCTCTGTAGTCACAGTGTGCTAGCTGCCATCAACAAGCGTGCTTCCTGAGAGGGGAAGCGGTAACAGCCAAAAATAGAAGAGACCTCAGGCAGCTGCGAATGTGACTAGAACAGAATCTTGGGAGACAGCTTCAGTGAGACGGCTAGGTTTTTGTTTTGTTTTGTTTTGTTTTTTAATTTTTATTCGTTATTTTGTTTATTTACATTTCAAATGTTATCCCCCTTCCCAGTGTCCTCTCCCCCTCCCCCTGCCTCCACGAGGGTACTCTTCCACTCACCCACCCACTCCCACCCCACAGCCCTAGCATTCCCCTATGCTGGGGCATCAAACCTTCACAGGGCCAAGGGCTTCCCCTCCCTTTGATGACAGACAAGGCCATCCTCTGCTAAATATGTAATCAGAGCCATGAAGGAGACAGCTAGTTTAGTAGGGGGAACAAAGGCTACTTAAGCTATGTCTAGAGTAGGTAGAGACATTGAGGCTGAATGTACATCATTGTCTGGGGCCAGTGTACTTAGAATGCCTCCTCTGCATGAGGAGGAATTCCAGGTGCTGCCAGGCTAAGTGATCTCCTGGGGAGGGGGGGTTGCAAAAGTAGGGGCACAGAGCTATGTGTGCCTAGAAACACAGACCACAGGCAGCAATCCTACTGCCAACTCAGGACAAGATTATTGGGGTTTGAACATGCCAGGACCTCACTCTGGCTCCCTACTCTCAACCCCCAGTTACACAGATCCCTGGCCCCACATATGATAGTGCCAGTAGTTCCATGTCTTTGACCACACAAGGCTGTATGGGTCTTAAATCTGGTTATAATGAATGGAAATACAACACTATGTCATTAAATGTATTTCAGTGGAATTGAGTCTATTTTCTTCTGTCTGTCTGTTGTATGTCTGCCTGTCACATTTTCACTGTGGCCATGGCCGTCATCAACACGGGGCCTCTGAGTGATGGTGCAGTGAGTAGCAGACCACACAGGGGTTTCCCGAGCTGAGCTATAGAAATGTCTGGGATTAGGAAGCACAGGGAAGCCCAGGACACATTGGGATCTGGTTACTCCATCCTGAGATTGGACGAACTGGGAATGTCTCAGCCCTCATGGTCTAACAATCCTTTGTTCAGAGAACTTGGTGTAGAGAGAACAGCTACCAAGAAAGGCTTGGACAGCAGAAAGGACAAGAGCACACTGAAGGAGTGAAATCAGAGAAGGCAGAAAAACCATGCTGTTTTATGCCAAGGAAGCAATCAGAGAGATACAAGTAAGTAATTCTGTAGTACCATATGTAGGCTCTGGGTTATTATTTGGATAATGAAGACAGTAATCATAATTTAGAGCCAAGGCAAATTCTCACATGCACTAAAGGCTGTCTGTCAATGATCCCCATAAAACTTCCTCCGGAGAGTCAGAGTGGACTGGGTACGGGCTCCTGATCATTCATTCATTGATATATCATCTCTGGGTTCTTTGCAATTCTGAAACTTCTACTGTTAGATTTGAATCTGAGCTTTATCGTAGATTGATCATAATGTTGGAACTATGAAGGCCCTATTAAATACTGGTCATGTAATTAAGAGTGAGAGTGATCGGGATGTTGTAAGAGAACAGTGCTCCTCCAATTCTGATGACCTAAGTACCACCTTGAGATTTACCAATGGAAGGAGAGGATGTGCTTAACACGAATTCCCCTTTCACCTCCATATATGTATGAACAATAGCCCTGGAGCATCCGCACATACATATATCCATGAGCAATAATAAACACAAACAAAATTATTTGTTAAATGGATAAGTGGCTGTGAAGTTGATCTTGGCAGGAGCTGACCACTAGAGGAGACACATCATTATAGTAAAGTGAATAGGGACTGTGAACTTTAAAAGCACCAGAATGGCAGTGTGTTTTGTTGAAACAAATGTGACCTCATAAGAAGAGGGGTCCATGCAGATCCTAAGAAAATTGTAGGGACCAGGGTCCCTGGAAGCAGGCTCTGTAAACTGAGTCTTCAAAGCACAGAAGTCTTGAGGATGAAGTCACACTCAGGGCTCCTGCCCTTGCCTGATTTTCCTGTGACATCTTGACTGTGACCTTCTCACAGAAGCACTCTGGCTTCTCCTGTTAGAGCCTTCTGGCGAGGTGGGTGGACAGGGTTCCTGGGACAAGCTCCAGAATTCCTGCTGTGCCTCTCCAGGAGGCCATAGAGGGAACAGAAAGAGCAGAGGTGACTTTCCCTGCCTCCTAGCCATTGGCTCCTTTCACTTGTGACTAATCACTTCTCCTACAATGAGAACTTTGACCGACCACAAGTTCCCCGCCTACATCCCTTTTTTCCTGACTGAGCAAGGTTCACTGCTTGTGCTTCCTGTTTGTGAAACTTGGTCCCTCCTAGCAGCACAGACTCAGGCCTGAGAGCTGACCATGGCACGCAACCAAAGGCAGAGCTGGCTGAACGCTGGGCTCTTTGGGCTCCTGCTCCTCCTCGTCCATGTGCAGGGTGAGGCTCACTAAACCGGCATGGGGGAATGACTGAGTTCAGAGCTGTCAAGTTCTTCCTGCCAGAGCTGAGCTTGTGGAGGGAAGGCATAGGAGCAGGGAGGGAACTGATGGAAACCATAGATCAGATATTCTCAAACTGTAGATCATGACCATAGGAGAAACTCATATATTGAATAGTTTAAGAAGCACCCAAATATAAGATTATTTTTATTGTTATATCCTAACTTAATATTGCTCTTGAGTGGTTTCTCAGTTCCTAAGAGTATCAGAAACATGTGTTTTCCAATGGTCATGTCCCACAGCTTGAGGACTGGTGTATGAGAAATGTGCCTACCAATTCCCTGACCAAAGCACACACATTTTGTGGACCCAGTAGATCAGACATCTAAGATCACTCTATACTGTGGAGACAGTTCAGTGTAAGGAGCTTTGGTAAGAGCAGTTGAGATTTCAGGGGAAGTAAGAAAGTATTTTTCCCTCCTCAGAGTATGGCTATGACTGTAACTACCATTGACATTTGAATAAGAATTATAAAAATCATAAATTCATGTGGCCAAATAGCTCTGAGTGTGTGACCTCTTTGGCTTGAGAAATGGTGGGAAACCCTTCAAAAATGAAACAGGGAAGGCTTCTGTCCCTGAAAGACAGGGAACCTCCTACACTCATACCCCAAAACTGAACTGGGGGGTATGGTGGGGGCATGGATTCCCTTCTCCTGTGCCCTAGTAACAATGAGATGGGAATCTCATTGCCAATCTCCTGGCAACTGATTACAGAAAACTAACCCAGATGGCATCTCTCCACCAGGTCAGGGCTCACCAGAGGCCAGCCCCATCAGAAACACACGTACAGGCCAGGTCCGAGGCAGCTTGCTTCACATGAAAGACATTAAAGCTCCTGTCCACACCTTCCTGGGAATTCCCTTTGCCAAGCCACCTGTAGGACCACTACGCTTTGCACCTCCTGAGGACCCTGAGCCATGGAGTGGTGTGAGAGATGGGACCGCACTGCCGGCCATGTAAGTTCTGGACCCAGAGGGTTTCAGGCTCTGGGGAAGACTGTGCCCTGAGCTCTGGGACATGTTAAGTGTCTCATCCATCTCAACTACACAGCAGTTTTCTCTCTTTGGGGATGAGTGCCCCATGCATCTTTCTGGTGATGCGCTAAGGCTGAGTAGAACAACTGGGCCAGGCTCCTGGGTCAGAGCTTGGCACTCATAGGGAGTTACATGTAGATATTATGGAAGGGAACAAAGATAAAGTGTTCACAGGTTTAGATTAAGCTCCGTGTTCTCTGCCACAATGGGAAGTATCTCCAGGCATGAGTAAATGTCACCTCTTAGGCATCAGTGTCCCTGACTCCAGGAGAATACACTTCAGATCACTGAGGAGTGCAACAGTGATCGATACTTGCTAACCCCACCCTCACAGTCACTGTGAAAACCTATAGGGCCATGTGTCATTGACCAGGGAACAAGTAATTAATTCCCTCTGGAGACACTTCAGACAAGCATAGCTCCCTGAGGGGTCTGCACATGTGATGAAGGACTACCCACTACCCTTTAGGGCAGCAATTACCCATTGAATCTTCTAGAAGCTGCGGGAGTCCAACACTCAATACTGAGACCTTAGTTTATTTTCTGTTGCTGTAATAAAGCACCCAAAGAAAGCAGCTTAGGGGAGAAAGCTATCATTAGACACTCCAGCTTGCAATCATCATTTGGATGAACACAGTGAATCAAAACTAGAGAAGCTGCTCACATCACAGCCTTGCCCAAGAACAGAGGTGAGAAACTGCTTGCATGCCTGCTAATGCTTAGCTTGATTTTCTTATATAATTCCATGAACATCACTACAGACAGCCAATCATTTCCATGAATACACCTGCTAGTCTTTCTATCCCAGTCTCAGGAATAGAGACATGGAGGCCCTAACCTATTGAAGGCCTCTGTAAAAGTCTGGTCCACCCAGCTTTCTCAGGGAGCAGCTGAACATGGCCAAAAACAAATCCAGACATTTGGTTTTGAGCATTATGCATCTACTCAAATGTTTGATCGCCCTTTTCATCAGGTGTCTGCAAGATCTTGATGTAATGAATATAGAGGGCCTGAAGGAGATGAAACTGAAGCTGCCACCTGTCTCCATGTCTGAGGACTGCCTGTATCTCAACATCTACACACCAGCCCATGCCCATGAGGGCTCGAACCTGCCCGTGAGTGTCAGGCCATGGTCAGCTATGGGAGAGGACATTTTTGTCAAGATGATTAGAAGGGACAAAGCCAACCTGAGTTCCATTACAGGGTGGACCCTGATGAAAGTCTTATCTTACTTGGGTCAAAGAAGGCCATCTCAGGCACACAATGCAGCTGAAACCTCAGTATGGGATACAGAGCACTGGAGCATGGAGCCATCAAAAGCTCTCGCTCTTTAATAAAACCAGAACTCATTTTACAACTTGTGCTCTACAGAACCACTTAGGGACTCAAGACCTCAACATTGAGGTCACCCAAACTTGTACTTTTGGATGATCTGTTGTGACAATGAGGGTTGATGATCCTTTCCATTTCTAATCTGGAGAGATATCCATGGAGACGCCCCCTCTTTGTTCCACTGTGAAGAACTTGAGTAATGATGACATCACTCGATACATAGAGGCATGGATTCAAAGTACAATACGTAGTCAGGATCAGGAATAGAAGGACACTGAGAAGCTACTAGATATCCCTGATAGTGGCCAAAGCCCTGAAGTCCTGCGAATTTTTACATGTGTCTGTAGCTGCACAGAAGCACAGTATTTGATGTTCTAGTAAGCAGACCAGAGAGTTTGGACAAGCTAGGAGCTTCCTCGCATCTCTCTTGACTTCTCCAGGTAATGGTGTGGATCCATGGTGGAGGGCTGGCTACAGGCATGGCTTCTATGTATGATGGATCCCTATTGACAGCCTCTGAGGACGTGGTGGTGGTTACTATCCAGTATCGTCTGGGTGTCCTGGGCTTTTTCAGGTAAGGCCATGAATGAGGCAATGGTAGCTGACTAAAATCCAGACACCCCTTTAATCCATGTCCCGTCTACTTCTCAGCACTGGAGACCAGCATGCCAGAGGAAACTGGGGATACCTGGACCAAGTGGCTGCCCTACGCTGGGTTCAGCAGAATATCATCCGCTTTGGAGGCAACCCTGACCGTGTCACTATTTTTGGCGAGTCTGCAGGTGGCACATGTGTGTCTACACATGTTGTGTCCCCCATGTCCCAAAGGCTCTTCCATGGAGCCATCATGGAGAGTGGAGTGGCCCTGCTGCCTTACCTTATCTCTGACACCTCTGAGATGTTCTCTACTGTAAGTGTCCTCAACCTGCTACCTCAGCCTTCATACTCTGGTACTCTGGTGGTGTGTTTAGTGGCAAAAGCAGGGGCCATGGAGAAATCACTACTTTAAAAATAATTTTTGAGCCGGGCGGTGGTGGCGCACGCCTGTAATCCCAGCACTTGGGAGGCAGAGGCAGGCGGATTTCTGAGTTCGAGGCCAGCCTGGTCTACAGAGTGAGTTCCAGGACAGCCAGGACTACACAGAGAAACCCTGTCTTGAAAAACCAAACCAAAAAAAAAAAAAAAAAAAATAATAATTTTTGAGAAACACGGGGCTTAGTGTGTGCTCACCTCCACTTCATACTGGATAAGTGTGTTATCAGACAAACTGCTCCTTGCAGCTTCTATCACTGGTAATAATAATAATAATAATAATAATAATAAGAAGAAGAAGAAGAAGAAGAAGAAGAAGAAGAAGAAGAAGAAGAAGAAGTATGCATGTGCTTGGGAGGTGGTTCATTTTGAAAATGGCGGTTCATTTGGTTGATTTTGAAAAGTACTTAGAGAGCAAGCCTAAAGACATTAGTTCAAACACACAAAGGGCTGGGGACAGTAGCATGCATCTGTAACTCTCATGTTACTCTGGTCAGGAAGGAGGTAGATACCAGAGAATTCCTGAATGTTCATAGACAAATCAGGTTCTAGAAAGAAAAAAAACACTCTGTCAAATAAGGGGGTCAATAAAGAATTACACTTTTTCCTCTAACCTTAATATACAAATCTTAAACAATTATTAAGTAGAAAAAGATAGGAGGAGAAAACAAAACTACCCTGATCAAAAAGAACAGATATGCTGCTTGCATATCTGTAGAAAGATTCCTGCTTGCTGGCTGTCCCTTTAGAGCAATTGTACAATGGGAACATTGTGTATTTGTTTCAACTAATACAACACACACTATAGCATGGGAATTAGGCACAATGACATCAACTTGGATTGAGAACTCTTCTCCTTGCTTGTTCCCTTTGCAGACTGTGGCCAAGCTCTCTGGATGTGAGGCCATGGACTCAAAGACTCTGGTGCGCTGTCTGAGGGGCAAGAGTGAAGCAGAGATTCTGGCTATTAACAAGGTTGGGAGAATTGTGTGTCTGGGAGAACCTGTTCTACATGATGTGGGATTCTGAACCAAATACCTTATCTTTATGCCTTTGTGTTCTTTTAGTTCTGTGTGCAAAATACATACAAAGATATGCTAATCTAAGTGAATATTCTCCCCCAGGGTGAGCATATCACCCTGAAACTAGTAAGAAATGAGAAAAAGGTGGAGATGACTCAGTGGACAGCAGGCTATTTATTTCACTAACCTTCAGCAATGACTTCCAATATCATTCAGGTCATCCAGATGATCCCTGCCGTGGTAGATGGAGAGTTCCTACCCAGGCATCCCAAAGAGTTGTTGGCATCTGAGGATTTTCACCCTGTTCCCAGCATCATTGGTGTCAACAATGATGAGTTTGGTTGGAGCATTCCTATGGTAAGGCATAATTCCAATCCTCTTAGAGTCTGGAAACTCATATGCTAAGCAGATGTATTGATGGGAACTCAATACATCTTTAATCCAAGTCCATCAGACTCCACACTTAAGACTGTCTTTTGCCTCACAGGTCATGGGCTCTGCTCAGACAATAAAGGAAATAACCAGAAAGAACATACAGGCTGTTCTGAAGAATACAACAGCACAAATGGTAAAATATTTCTCATCCTGTCCTAATTAATAGTCAGATTCCTTATATCAACTCTGACAGCATCCCTATTGATAAAAATCAGTATATACGTATGATTTGGTATGGGGTTACCTTAGATTATAAACCCTTTTACCTATACCTTATATGATCCTAGGCCCCATTCTCCAAACACCAAAGTCTACTGCCTACCTAACCTACAATATGCCAACATCAGTGTTCCTGATCTCCTTGGTGTAGATGCTGCCTCCAGAGAGTAGTGACCTGCTAATGGAAGAGTACATGGGGGACATTGAGGACCCAGAGACTCTCCAAGCACAGTTCAGAGAGATGATGGAAGACTTCATGTTTGTGATCCCTGCTCTCCAAGTAGCACACTTTCAGCGTGAGTACATCTATGACAAGGCTTAGGGGAGACTTGGCTCATGGGTGAGCAGTATGGAGTGGTGTGGAATATGGGTCTCCTCATGTCTAGTTTAAGAGAGTGTAATCTGGGTACAGAGTAGTTGGGGGGGGAGGAATTATGGGACGTATGGTGGGGGGGGGGACTGGGAAAGGGGAAAGCCTTTGGAATGTAAACATAGAATATAGAAAATAAAAATTAAAAAGAAAGAAAGAAAGAAAGAAAGAAAGAAAGAAAGAAAGAAAGAAAGAAAGAAAGAAAGAAAATGGGTTGCTGATACTCTACTGCCTAACAAAACCTCCGCTGGGAAGGCCGTGGGCACTGATTAGCCAAGGGTTTTTCCATAGCTAGTGCTCCAGCCTGGAGGCTCACTCTCCTATTTAACTTCCATGATTCTGGGTAACTTTTTATCAAGCTATCTTGTTACCAAATATTTATCAGAAAAACGTCAGGCGAGAGCCAAATAAGTCATGATTTGTCCCCATCCCCAGGTCCCCATGCACCTGTCTACTTCTATGAGTTCCAACATGCACCCAGCTACTTCAAGGATATCAGACCACCCGACATGAAGGCTGACCATGCTGATGAGCTTCCTTTTGTCTTTGGGTACTCCTTCTGGGAAACAAAATGTGAGTATTAATTTCTTTTCTTTAACTGAATGAGGTCCCAGATGACTTCCTGGGGTGACTCCTGAGCTCCCACTCCATTTGAGGAAACGTAGGTTCCAGGAGGGGAGAAAATCAAATGTGTGCCATATTATATCCCAAAACCATGCCCATCTTAGAACCTGCACCCTTCCCAGTCTATCCTGTGATGGAGGAGCTGACAGCACATCGGGGCAGGAATTGAATTAGGCATTTGCATGGATCTTGGATTCTGGATAATAGAGAATGGAGGCAACAAAGCCAACAGGTTGGAGTCACAGAGCAGCTGGCATGATGCATGTGAAAAATGAATTAGCAGTTGCATTTACTTTGTCTTTCTCATGACTCCAGTTGACTTCACTGAGGAGGAGAAGCTGCTGAGCAGGAGGATGATGAAGTACTGGGCCAACTTTGCACGACATGGGTGAGAACACACCTCTCAACCTTACATGTGTGGGTCCAAATCGAGAGCTTGCTTTTGGATGGTGGCCTTCTAGCATGCATGAATCTTCCACTGCATGATAGAATATTTTCTACACAATAGCGCATTTATACAAATACTTTGTAGGTATCAGATACTGGTCATGTTACAGTGACCAAGCTAGTGGGGCTATAATGCTATGATACTGTTTCTTAGATCTCATCTCTTAGAGGTAACATAAAACAGGTCAGGTAGTCTCCTCCACATGAAGCAGAAACTCATGAGTGTCACTTGAATGCACATATCAGGATACCTGTCCCACCAGACACCTTAACCAGTGTCCTAATTGTTCCACTTCCCTGACCCAAAACATAGGATTGGGCTTTGGATCAGTGTAACCTCACCATTTTTGCTGGGTGGCATATCCACAGGAACCCCAACAGCGAGGGTCTACCCTACTGGCCTGTGATGGACCATGATGAGAAGTACCTGCAGCTGGATACCCAGCCTGCCGTGGGCCAAGCCCTGAGGGCCAGAAGGCTGCAGTTCTGGACCAAGACTCTGCCCCAGAAGATCCAGGAGCTAAACGGGGCTCAGGACAAGCACACAGAGCTTTAGTACCCTGTGGCAGGAAAGGTGTTTGGGGTTTAAAGTCGATGGCATGACAAGGTCTAATTATTTATTTTTATTTGTTCCCAACATTTACATAAGCATTGTAAACTCAGCCTTTGAGCTTTCATGTATGGAAAACACTCTCTGTGTTATTTCTTATCATTCTGGGAAAATTAAATGAATAAATAGAAAAAAATCTCAAATAACAGTGTGACTGTGTGAGCCCCAAAGTGCCTCCATCTTTAACCCCTCACTGAGACTAGGCTTCTCCTTCCTTCCTTCCTTCCTTCTTTCATTCCTTCCTTCCATTATCTTATCGCTATCTTTCCTCTCCATTTCTCTAAATTGCAGACCTTCTTTAAATGGAGTGGATGCCTCAGTGACTCTTGGCTTCAAGAGATTGTCTTTGTCAAAATCCTGTGTCTACTCCCAGAAAGTCATGTTTTCTCATATTTAAATTGACAACAGAAAACTTGCTTTCCCTGAGCCCTATTGCCTTCATCAGCTCAGAATGCTATTCCCAAAAGATCATAAACTCCAAATTGCACAGAGGGAAAGCCTGTATGAGGGCATGCTGACTTGCAGTGAGCAGGCTTCTAGCAGGCAGGGCATGGCTTGGTGGGCTGCTGCAGGTTGAAGCAGCAGCAGGACCAATCTCTTTCATAACCACATTGTAAGCAGACCCTTGGTGGAGTTGACTTAGGCTGGCCCTGAGTGGAATGGAACATTCAGGACCTCCCTGTTCCCTCTGAAGAAATGTGGGTGGCTTCAGGGCAGCTGCTAAGGCTTGGGTTTGGAGCCTTCTGATGTGGTTAAGCCTGTTGCGAAAAGTCATCCAGCTTCTCTCAGGCACTAACGACTTTAAAAGTAATTTTCTCACCAACTCCTGTAAGGAGACACTTCAGAAGGTGTGTATACAGTTTATAGGAATTAGAAAATTACCTTAAATAAAACTAAGTATACCATGGGTTGATGTGTGTGGCCAGAAGGAAAAACAAAGAAGTTGTGACCTTATGAGACTGACAAACACATGAAGTTATGGGAAAACAATCTTTTACAACAATGAGGTACTCAAACTGATATTCCTGCAATCCCAGAGAGAGCTCATGGTGAAATTATGGATAGAATGATAAATGCTCCTAGGGATGGTATTGATATATGTCATCAAATACAATCCCAGGCTGTGTCAATTGTCTAAATACAGTTTATGCCATGGATTGGGTTTCCAAATTCATAAGGTAGGACACTGTTGAAATGCCAATGGCCCTATACCTAAACTGGTTGGCAAACCTGTGTGGGTAGAGCAATGGTCTTTAACTAAGGAAAAATTACAGGCACTTTAGTAGCTGTTATAAGAGTAGCTGCAGACTCAACATATTGAAGAGTCTACCAGTTCATTGAATTCCCCGGGTGATCTCTATGCCACACATTGCATCACCAGCTGCCATTCAGGCACTGCCCCTCTGCCCATTATGTCTTGGTGGCCCTGATCTGACATGTGTATCCTGAGAGGCAAAGCAAGGTCTCTGTTTCTGTCTCTCTGTCAATTTCTCTGTCTCTCTCTCTTTCTCTGTCTCTCTCTTTCTCTCTTTCTCTCTCTCTCTCTCTCTCTCTCTCTCTCTCTCTCTCACACACACACACACACACACACACACACATACACACACATCTCTGTCTATCTCTCATGCTCTCTCTACTCGCTCTCTCCTTCCACAAAGAAGAACCTAAGTGTCTTCTTCATTTTAATTTCACTGTAGCCATGGCAGTCATCAACAAGGGGTCTCTGAGTAATGGTGCAGGAAAGAGCAGAACACACCGGGATTTCCAGAGGAGGAAGGAAAAAGTGTGCTGTGTTGTACCTGGGAAGCAGCCAGAAAGACCCAAGAAAGAAGTTCTGTAGTGCAATGCTATAAAGTTCTGGATTATTACCTGGATAATAAAGATAGTAATCCGTGAAGACTGAGGATGTTCAACATTTCCTTAGGTGCTTATCAGTCATTCAGTATTCCTCAGTTGAGAATTCTTTGTTTAGCTCTGTACCCCATTTTTATTAGTGTTATTTGGTTCTCTAGAGTCTTAAATTCTTAAATTCTTTGTATATATTGGATATTAGCCCTCTATTGGATGCAGGTTTGGTAAAGATCTTTTACAATCTGTTGGTTGCCATTTTGACTTATTGACAGTGTCCTTTGCCTTACAGAAGCTTTTCAATTTTATGAGGTCCCATTTGTCAATTCTTGATCTCAGAGCATAAGCCATTGGTGCTCTGTTCAGGAAATTTTCCCCTGTGCCCATGTGTTCCAGGTTCTTCCCCCACGTTCTCTTCTACTAGATTCAGAGTATCTGGTTTTATGTGGAGGTCCTTGATCCACTTGGACTTGAGCTTTGGACAAGAAGATAAAAATGGATCAATTTGCATTCTTCTACATGCTGACTGCCAGTTGAACCAGAACCATTTGTTGAAAAGGCTATCTTTTTGCCACCAGATGGTTTTAGCTCCTTTGTCAAAGATCAAGTGACCATAGACATGTGGGTTCATTTCTGGGTCTTCAATTCTATTCCATTGTTCTACCTACCTGTCTCTGTACCAATACCATGCAATACATGCTCTGTAGTACAGCTTGAGATCAGGGCTGGTTATTCCCCCAGAAGTTCTTTTATTGTTGAGAATAGTTTTTACTATTCCAGGTTTTTTGTTATTCCAGATGAATTTGTAAATTGCTCTTTCTTTTTTTTTTTTTTTTCGAGACAGGGTTTCTCTGTGTAGCCTTGGCTGTTCTGGAACTCACTCTGTAGACCAGGCTGGCCTCGAACTCAGAAATCCGCCTGCCTCTGCCTCCCAAGTGCTGGGATTACAGGCGTGCGCCACCACCGCCCGGCGTAAATTGCTCTTTCTAACTCTATGAAGAATTGAGTTGGAATTTTGATGAGGATTGCATTGAATCTGAAGATTGCTTTCAGTAATCCATGAACATAGAAGATCTATGAATCTTCTGACATCTTCTTGGATTTTTTTCTTCAGACTCTTGAAATTCTTGTCATACAGAACTTTCACTTGCTTGGTTAGAGTCACAATAGGTATTTTATTTATTTGTGACTATTGTGAAGGGTGTCATTTCTCTAAATCCTTTCTCAGCCTGTTTATCCTTTAAATAGAAGAAAGCTACTGATTTGTTTGGGTTAATTTTAGGGAAATGCAAATCAAAACAACCTTGAGATTCACATCATACCAGTCAGAATTGCTAAGATCAAAACTTAGGTGACAGCAGATGCTGGCAAGGATGTGGAGAAGGAGGAATACTCCTCCATTGTTAGTGGGATTGCAAGCTGGTACAATCACTCTGGAAATCAGTCTGGTGGTTCTTCAGAAAATTAGACATAGCATTACCTGAAGACCCAGCTATACCACTCCTGGGGATATACACAAAGGTGCTCCAACATATAACAAGGACACATGCTCCGACATATGACCATAGTGCTCATAGCAGCCTTATTTATAATAGCCAGAAGCTGGAAAGAAACCAGATGTCCTTCAGCAGAGGAATGGTTACAGAAAATGTGATACATTTACACAATGGAGTACTTCAGCTATTAAAAGCAATGACTTCATAGGCAAATTGATGGAACTAGAAAATAGCATGCTGAGTGAGGTAACCCAATCACAAAATAACACACATTAGTATATACTCACTGAAAAGTGGATATTAGTCCAAAAGTTTGGAATACCAAAAATACAATTTACAGACCACATGAAGTTCAAGAAGAAGAGAGACCAAAACATTGATACTTTGGTCCATCTTAGAAGGAAGAACAAAATATCCATAGGATGAGATACAAAGTATGGAGCAGAGACTGAAGGAAAGGCCATCCAAAGAATGCCCCACCTAGGGATCCATCCCATATACAAGACCCAGACACTATTGTGGATGCCAACAAGAGCTTGTTGACAAGAGCCTGATATAGCTGTCTCGTGAGAGACTCTGCCAGAACCTGACAAATACAGAAGTGAATGCCTGCAGTCAACCATGGGGCTGAGTAGGGGGGCTCCAGTGGAGGAGCTAAAGAAAGGACTGAAGGGGTTTGCAACCCCATAGAAGGAACAACAATATGAACCAACCATACCCAACCCAGAGCTCCCAGGGACTAAACCACCAACCAAAGGGTACACATGGAATGACCCATGGCTCCAACTACAAATGTAGCAGAGGATGGCCTTGTCAGCCATCAGTGGGAGGCCCCAGTGTAGGGGAATTCCATGACGAGGAAAGGTGATTGGGTGGATGGGTGGGGGAACATAGAAGCAGGGGGGTATGAAATAGATGGCGTTTAGAGGGGAAAACAGGGAAGGAGGATAACATTTGAAACATAAATAAGGAAAATATTTGACAAGATTTTCAAAAACATGAAGGTAAACATAATTTGGAGTCAAGGTCAATTCTCACTAAAGGTTGTCTGACACTGTTCCCCACAAAACACCCTCCATGGAGTCAGGCTGGACTGGGTATGGACTCCTGATCCTTCATTCATTGCTATATCCTGTCGGGGTTCTTTGCAATTCTGAAACTTCTATTTTTAGATTTGTATAGCAGCTTTATCATAGATTGACCCCAGCATTGGAGCTATAAAAGCCTCATAATACTGGTCATATGGATAAGAATGAGATTGATCAGAGTGTGGTAAGAGAACAAACTTTCCTCCAGTTCTGATGACCTGAGTTCCGCCTTGAGATTGACACGGTGGAAGGAGACGATGCCCTTAACACAAATTCTCCTTTCACCTCCATATATAACCAAGATGGCCTGGCAGCATCCACACACGCTTATATCCACGAGCACAATAAATGCAAACAATTAAAATTATTTGTTAAATAGATGAATAGCTATGAAGTTGAACTTGGCAGGAGCTGATCACTAGAGGACACACATCATTATAGTGGAGTGAATAGGGACTGTGAACTTTAAGAGTGCCAGAATGTCAGTGTGTTTTGTTGAAACAAAAGTGACCTCATAGGGAGAGGGGTCCATGCAGATTCTAAGATAATTGTAGGAACCAGGGACCCTGGAAGCAGACTCTGTAAACGGAGTCTTCAAAGCACAGGAGTCTATTATTATTATTATTATTATTATTATTATTAATACTTCAATTTATTCAAAGCAATCACTTTCAAAACTTAAGTTACAACAGTAAGAAAAAATAGTCAGAAGAAACACATGATCAGTACTTCCTGCCCTTGTGGTTAACACTGTGGTGGCTTTATTCAAAATACAATTGCACAAAAGTATTAACTTCAAAGACTCTAAGGACTCAACATACTGTACACACACAGAGCAGAGAGGGTTAGAACAGAGCCCAGAACTTCTACAGAACAGAAAACCCACCCTTGTTTATTTGCATGAAAATACCACCCACAAAGCTAAATAAGTCTTAATAGTTAATCTCAAGGCTCTAGATATTGTTTCATAATACTGGGGCTGCTGCTTTTTCAACGTAAGAAGTCTGACCTGCTGTTTTAAAATAACAAGTATGAACGTATTTGTAGAGAAGCTAACAAAAGTTGCATGCCTGACTGAAATAAATATGTCATGAGTTCAGGGCAAGCGCAGGGATCTCCAAAGGACTGACTGTTTCCTTATTTCAGTAATTGGAACTCCCTAAGAATTCTCTTTGCAAACTATGCCAGGTTCAAAAATAAATGCTTATTTTTCAACATGAAATCCATATATTGACTTTTTATCAATCATCTATTGTGCAATCAGAGTTCTTGAGTTTAAAGGCACAGGAGTCTTGAAGACAGAGCTCCTGCCCTTGCCTGATTCTCCTGTGGCATCTTGACTGTGGCCTCCTCACAGAAACACTCTGGCTTCTCCTGTTTGAGCTTTCTGGCCAGGTATGGAGACAGGGTTCATGGTATCCCAGACAAGTTCCAGAATTCATGCTGTGCCTTTCCTGGAGACCAGAGAGGGAACAGAAACAGCAGAAGTGACTTTTCCCTGCCTCCTAGCCATTCATTGGCTACTATCACTTGTGACTAATCACTTCTCCTACAATGAGAACTTTGACCAACCACAACAAGTGCCCCACCTACATCTTTTGAATTAAATTGCTGCCTGGGCAGAACTCACACATTCTGCTTCCTGTTTGTGAACCTTGGTCTTCTTGACAGCACAGACTCAGGCCTGAGAGCACATCATGCCACGGAACCAACTCCATACCTGGATGAATGCTGTGTTTTTTGGGCTGCTGCTTCTTCTTATCCATGTGCAGGGTGAGGCTCACGACATGAGCAATGGGGAGTCAGAGAATGGAGTGAGAGAATAACTGAGCTCGGAGGAGGGAAGGCATGGGGGGCATGGAGAAATCTAACTGAAACCATAGATCAGACATTCTCAAACAGTAGGTCACAACCATAGGGAAAAGCCATGTATTGAGTGGTTCCCAGCTGGAGGGATAGGGAAGTTCCCACACTCACAAGCCACAGATGAACCAGGGGCAGGGGGCTGTGTGGGTGGGTTCCCTTCTTCTGTGTCCTAGTAACAATGAGATGGAAATCTCACAATCTGCTGGCAGCTGATTATAGAAAACTAACCCAGATGGCATCTCTCCACCAGGTCAAGACTCATCAGAGTCCAACCCAATCAGAAACACACATACAGGCCAGGTCCGAGGCAGCCTCATCCACGTGAAGGACACTGAAGCTGCTGTCCACACCTTCCTGGGAATTCCCTTTGCCAAGCCTCCTGTAGGACCACTGCGCTTCGCACCTCCTGAGGACCCTGAGCCATGGAGTGGTGTGAGAAATGCGACTTCACATTCGGCCATGTAAGTCCAGGACCCAGAGGATTTCAGGAACTCAGGGAGTCTATGCTCTGAGCTCCTGGACTGCTGAAGTGTCTCCCCCATCTAGCTACACAGCAGTTTTCTCTCTTTGTGGATGAGTGCCCTGTGCACTCATGATGTGTTAGGGCTGAGTAGAATATCTGGGCCAGGCTCCTGGGTCAGAACTTGGTACTCATAGGGAATAACATGGAGGTAATTGGGAGAGAAACAAAGATAAAATTGTCCACACATTTTAATTAAGCAAAGTGTCCTCTACCACAATGGGGGAATCTCTAGGCATGAGTTCATGTAACCTATTAAGCAGCAAGCACCCTGAATCCAGGAGAATATACTTCAGGTCCTTGCATACAGCAGTGATGGATATTTGGTAACCCCACCCTCACTACCATTGTGAAAACCTAAAAAGCCATGTGCCTTTGACCAGGGAACAAGTGTATGTAATCAGTGCCCTCTGGAGACACTGCAAACAAGAGCAGTTCCCTGAGAGTCTGCACATGTGAATACTCACACCCTTGAGGGCAGCCCTGTCCACTGAATCCTCTAGTAGCTGTGTGAGTCAACACTCCACTATGGGGACCTTAGTTTGTTTACTGTTGCTGTAATAAATTACCAGCAAAAGGAAGTTATGGGAGAAAGTCACTTTTAGAGGCTCCAGATTACAAATGGATCCTTCAGAGGAAACACAGTGAATCCAAAATAAAGGAGCTATCTATGCCCAGTGTCTTAGTTAGAGTTTCACTGCTATGAACAGATGCCATGACCAAGGTAACTCTTATAACATTTAATTGGGGCTAGCTTACAGGTTCAGAGGATCAGTCCATTATCATCAAAGTGGAAACAGGGCAGCATCTAGGCAGACACGGTGCAAGAGGCGCTGAGAGTTCTACATCTTCATCTGAAGGCTGCTTGCAGAATACTGACTTCCAGGAAGCTAGGGTGAGGGCCTTATAGCCCACACCCACAGTGACACACCTACTCCAACAGGGCCCCACCTTCTAACAGTGTCAGTCCCTGGGCTGATCATCTTCCAGGAACAGAGACTGCTAATGCCTGCTAATGCTTAGCTTGATCTTCTCTTCTTATACAATTCCAAGAATGTCACTACAGACAGCCAATCATTTCCATGGAGACACCTGCAAGTCTTTCCCTTCTAAACTTAGAAAGAGTAAAATCCAGGCCCCACCTAACTGCCTCCCTAGAAATATGGCTCCACCTTAGCTTTCATGGAGCCTGTGGCCTTTACCTTGGTTGGAAGGGACTTAGAGAGAGAATATGTGTTCAAAGGCACCATGAGAAGCATCTGAACATGGCTGAGATAAAATCTTGACTCACATTGGGTTTTGATTTCCAGCCATCTCTTGGAATATCTGTTTGCTATTTTCAAAGGTGTCTGCAAAATCTTGATATGCTGAATGAAGCAGGCCTGCCGGATATGAAAATGTTCCTGTCTTCCCTCTCTATGTCTGAGGACTGCCTGTATCTCAACATCTACACACCAGCCCATGCCCATGAGGGCTCAAACCTGCCTGTGAGTGTCAGGCCACAGTCAGCTTGGGGAAAGTGCATTTTGCCAAGATGATTAGAAGGGACAGAACCAACCTGAGTTCCACTGCAGGGTGGACACTAATGAATGTCTTAGCTTACTTGGGTCAAAGAAGGCCATGTCAGCCACACGATGCAGCCATACTGAAACCTGGGTATGGGACACAGAGCACTGGAGCACGAAGTCATCAAAGGCTTTTGCTCTTTGATAAAATCAGAACTCATTCTACAACTTGTGCTCTGCAGAACCACGTAGGGGCTCAAGACCTCAAAGCTGAGGTCACCCAAATGTTTACATTTATGTTTCTGTTGTGACAACAAAAGTTGATGATCCTTTCAGTTTTTAATCTGGAGAGATATTCACAGAGACACCCCTCTTTGTTACACAGTGAAGAGTCTGAGTAATGAGGACATCACTGTGCACATAGAGGCATGAATTCAAACTGAGACAAATGGTGAGAATGGGGACTAGAAATACACTACTGGGAATACTAGTGGCCCTGCCTGTGGCCAAGGCCCTGAAATACTGGGGTTTTTATTTATTTGTGTAGCTGCTCATAGGCACAACATTTGATGTTCTAGTGAGCAGACCAGAGAACTTAGACAGGGTAAGGGCTTCCTAGCATCTCTCTTGACTTCTCTAGGTGTTGGTGTGGATCCACGGAGGTGCACTAGTTATGGGAATGGCTTCCATGTTTGATGGATCTCTTTTGACAGTCAATGAGGACTTGGTGCTTGTCACTATTCAGTATCGTCTGGGTGTCCTGGGCTTTTTCAGGTAAAGGCCACAACTGGACAATGGTAGCTACTGCTCAGAACCTAGACATCCCTTTGATCCATGTCCCATCTACTCCTCAGCACTGGAGATGAGCATGCCAGAGGCAACTGGGGATTCCTGGACCAAGTGGCCGCCCTACGCTGGGTTCAGCAGAACATCGCCCACTTTGGTGGCAACCCTGACCGGGTCACTATTTTTGGCGAGTCTGCAGGTGGCACAAGTGTGTCTTCACTTGTTGTGTCCCCCATGTCCCAAGGGCTCTTCCATGGAGCCATCATGGAGAGTGGAGTGGCACTGCTTCCTGACCTTATCTCTGACACCTCTGAGATGGTCCAAACTGTAAGTGTCCTCAGCCTGCTGCCTCAGCCTTTATACTCTGATACTCTGGTCTTCTGTTCAGTGGAGAAATCAAGGACCATGGGAAATAACTTCTTTTGAATAATTGTTTTATTTTAATTTTTATTATCTTTAATCTTTTTTTACATTCCAGTCATTCTCCCCCTCCCATTCTGCACTCCAACAGTTCTTCATCCCATTCCTCCTCCCCTGTCTCCAACATAATGTCCCCACACTTCCGCAGCCCCCTACACACTCCACAGGTCTACCCATTCCCTAGGGCCTCAAGTCTCTCAAGCATTAAGTGCATCTTCTCTGATGACTCAGGGCCTGAGAGATCTCAGGAGTCTGGGTTAGTTGAGGCTGCTGGTCCTCCTATGGGGCTGCCCTTCTCCTTAGCTTCTTCCAGTGTTTCCCTAATTCAACCACAGGGATCCACAGTCTCTGACCATTGGTTGGATGTGTGTATCTGCTTTTGTCTTAGCTGCTTCTTGGGCCTCTCTCAGAGGGCCACTATGTCTGTAAGCACATCACAGCATCAATAATAGTGTCAGGCACACATCAGAGCTTCAGTCATAGTGTCTAGTCTTGGAGCCTCCCCTTGAAATGGGTCCCACTTTGGACCTGTCACTGGACCACTTTTCCCTCACTCTGTTTTCCATTTTTGTGCGTGCATTTCTTTTAGACAGGGACAATTCTAAGTCAGAGTTTTTGACTATAGGATGGCAACCCCATCACTCCACTTGATGCCCTGTCTTTCTAGTAGAGGTGGACTCTATATGAGTTCCCTCTCCCCACTGTAGGGCATTTCATCTAAGGTCCCTCCCTTTGAGTCTTGAGTCCCACCTCCCAGATCTCTGGTATATTTTAGAATATCCCCCCACCTCCCACCTCCAGAGGTTGTATATTTTCATGCATTCTATTGGCCCTCAGGGCTTTACTCCTGGTCCCACCTCAATACCTGATCATGTTCCCCCTTTCCCCTGTCCTTCCCCTCCCCTCTCTCACCCAGTTCCCTCCCTCCCTCTGCCCTTTGATTTCTTCTCCCTTCCAGGTGGGATTGAAACATTCTCACTTGGGTCCTATGGCCTATTAACCTTTTTGAGTTCTGTAGATTGTATCCTGGGTATTCTGAGCTTTTTTGGATAATATCCACCTATTAGTGAGTACATACCTTGCATGTACTTTTGGGTCTAGGATGCCTCACTCAGAATGATATTTTCTAGTTCCATCCATTTGCCTGCAAAACTCATAATGTCCTCATTCTTAATAGCTGATTAGTGTTCCATTGTGTAAATGAACCACGTTTTCTGTATCCATTCTTCTGTTATAGGACATTTGGGTTGTTTCTAGCTTCTGGCTATCACAAATAAGGCAACTATGAACATGATGGAGCATGTGTACTTGTTACATTGTGGGACATCTTTTGGGTATATGCCCAGGAGTAATCTACCTGGGTCTTCAGGTAGATGTTTTGTCCAATTTTCTGAGGAACCTCCAGATTGATTTCCAGAGGGGTTGTACCAGTTGGCAATAATTTCTCAGAAACTCAGGGGTTATCATCTACTCACCTTCATACTGGATGAGTATGCTCTCTGTCCACAGTTAAGTCCATAGTCCTTGCAGTTTCTATCATGGGCAAAAATAAGTATGCATGTGCTTGGGAGCTAGTTCACTGGTTTTTAAAACTGCTTGGAGTGCAAGCATAAGGCCATAAGTTAAAATCTTGAGAACACACACAGGAGTGTAGACAGTAACACATGTCTGTAATATTAATGTTACTCTGCTTAGGTGGGAAACAGAGACAAGAGAGTCCTTCCTTAGATGTTCACAGACCAGATCATTGGTATAGGGAGCAATAGAACAAGAAATCATCATGTCAAATAAGGGGGGACAGTGAAGACTGAGACTTTCTCCTATAACCTCCATGTACAAACCTGTAAACAATTACAGGTTCCCCAACACATGAAACACAGAAAAATAGGTGGAGAAAACAAAGTTACCCTAAACATATGGAGGTAGAAAGAGTCCTGGTTGCTGGATGTCACCTTTGAGCAATAGGAAAATGGAAACAATAAGAATTTATTCCAATCCACACAATATACATTATAGCGTGGGAATTAAACACAGGAGCATTGACTTGGATTGAGAACTCTTCTCCCTACTGTTCCCTTTGCAGACGGTGGCCAAGCTCTCTGGATGTGAGGCTATGGACTCAGAGGCCCTGGTTTACTGTCTGAGGGGCAAGAGTGAAGCAGAGATTCTGGCTATTAACAAGGTTGGGAGAATTGTGTGTCTGGGAGAATTTGGTCTACATGATGTGGGATACTGAACCAAATACCTCATCTTTATGCTTTAGTGTTCTTTCAGTTCTGTGTGTAAAATGTATATAAAGACATACTAATCTAAGTGAATATTCTCCCACAGGATAGGTAGATCACCCTGAACCTAGTGAGAAATAAGAGAATGATGGAGGTGACTCTGTGGACATCAGGTTATTTATTTCACTGACCTTCATCATTGACCTCTAATGCCATTCAGGTCTTCAAGTTGATCCCCGCTGTGGTGGATGGGGAGTTCCTACCCAGGCATCCCAAAGAGTTGTTGGCATCTGAGGATTTTCACCCTGTCCCCAGCATCATTGGTGTCAACAATGATGAGTACAGTTGGACCCTTCCTATGGTGAGGCACGATTCCAATCCTCTGGGAGTCTGGAGAGCATATGAATGCTAAGCAATAGAAACTCAACATACCTTTAATCCAAGTCCATCAGACTCCACACTTAAGACTGTCTTCTGCCTCCCAGGTCATGGGCACTGCTCAGACAATAAAGGAAATAACCAGAGAGAACCTGCAAGCTGTTCTGAAGGATACAGCCACACAAATGGTGAGATACCTCTCGTCCTCTCCAAATAGAGGGATCCCTCATGGCTCCTTCACAGCATCTCTATTAATAAAAGCCAGTACATACTGCGATTCTGTGTGGAGTCTTCAAACCTATACCCTATGTCATCCCAGGCCCCATTCTCCTAAATAGCAAATGCCATTGCCCACTGAACCTATACTAATCCTAACCTCATTCTTCCTGATCTTCGTGGTGTAGATGCTGCCTCCAGAGTGTAGTGACCTGCTAATGGAAGAGTACATGGGGCACACTGAGGACCCAGAGACCCTCCAAGCTCAGTTCAGAGAGATGATGGCTGACTTTACATTCGTGATCCCTGCTCTACAAGTAGCACATTTTCAGCGTGAGTACATCTGTGACTAGGCTCATGGCAGCAGCTCAGAAATGGGGGTCACCAGTGAGTGCTGTGGAGTGGTGTGGAATCTGGGTCTTCTCATGTCAAATTTAAGAGAGTGAAATCTGGGTACAGAGTAGAAAATGGGTTGCTGATACTCTATTGACCTAACAAAACCACACCACTGGGAAGGCCATGGGCACTGATTAGCCAAGGGCTTTTCCATAGCTAGTGCTCCAGCCTGGAGGCTCACTCTCCCATTTAACTTCCATGATTCTGGGTAACTTTTTATCAAACTATCTTGTTACCAAATATTTATCAGAAAAGCTTCAGGTGAGAGTCAACTAAGTCATGATTAGTCCTCATTCCCAGGTCCCCATGCACCTGTCTACTTCTATGAGTTCCAACATGCACCCAGCTACTTCAAGGATATCAGGCCACCACACGTGAAGGCTGACCATGCTGATGAGGTTCCTTTCGTCTTTGGGTCCTTCTTCTGGGGCATGAAACGTGAGTCTTCATTTCTTTTCTGAAATTGAACAAGGTCCCAGATTACTTCCTACAGAGACTCCTGAACTTCCCAACCATTTTTAGAAAACCTAGATTATGAGAGAGGGGGGAAAAAAATCAAATGTGTGCCATATCATGGCCTCAAAACCATACCCAGCTGAGAATCTGCACCATTCCCAGTCTATCCTGTGATGGAGGAGCTGACAGCACATCGGGGCAGGAATTGAATTAGACACTTGCATGGATCTTGGATTCTGGATAATGAAGAAGGGAGGCAACAAAGCCAACAGGTTGGGGTCAGACAGCAGCTGGCATGATGCATGTGAAGAATGAGTTGGCGTTTGCATTTACTTTGTCTTTCTCATGACTCCAGTTGACCTCACTGAGGAGGAGAAGCTGCTGAGCAGGAGGATGATGAAGTACTGGGCCAACTTTGCACGACATGGGTGAGAACACACCTCTCAACCTTACATGTGTGGGTCCATACCTAGGGCTTGCTTTTGGATGGTGACCTTCTAGCATGCATGAATCTACCTTCACATGATAGAACCTTTTCTACATAATAGCACATTTATACAATATTTGGATTTCTTTAGGTGTCAGATATGTTCATCTCATGGTGACCTAGCTGGTGGGGGCTATAATGCTATGGTACTGTTTTTAGCTCTCAGCTCTTACAGGTAACATAAAACAGGTCAGGTAGTCTTCCCCACATGAAGCAGAAACTCATGATTGTCACTTGAATGCACATATCAGTATACTCATCCCATCAGACCCCTTAACCAGTGTCTTAATTGTTCCACTGCCCTGACCTGAAACATAGGATTGGGCTTTGGATGAGTGTAACCTCATTGTTCTTTGCTGGGTGGCATACCCACAGGAACCCCAACAGTGAGGGTCTACCCTACTGGCCTGCGTTGGACCATGATGAGCAGTACCTGCAGCTGGACACCCAGCCTGCTGTGGGTCGAGCCCTGAAGGCCAGAAGGCTGCAGTTCTGGACCAAGACCCTACCCCAGAAGATCCAGAAGCAAAACAGGGCTCAGGACAAGCACACAGAGCTTTAGAAAACTGTGTTAGGAAAAGTGTTTGGAGTTTAAAGTTGATACAAAGTCCAACTATTTATTTTTATTTGTTCCAACATTTACATAAGCAATTGTAAAGGCAGTCTTTAAGCTTCCATGTATGAAAAACACTCTCTGTGTTATTCCTTATCATTCTAGGAAAATTAAATAAATTCAATAAATTCTCAAATAACAGTGTGACTGTGTGAGCCCAAAGTGCCTCCATCTTTAACCCCTCACTGAGACTAGGCTTCTCCTTCCTTCCTTCCTTCTTTCATTCCTTCCTTCTATTATCTTATTCCTATTTTTCCTCTCCTTTTCTCTAACTTGCAGACCTTCATTAAATGGAGTGGATGCTTCAGGGACTGTTGGCTTCAAGAGATTGGCTTTGTCAAAATCCTGTGTCTACTCTCGGAAAGTCATGTTTTCTCATATTTAAATTGACAACAGAAAACTTGCTTTCCCTGAGCCCTATTGCCGTCACCAGCTCAGAATGCTATTCCCAAAAGATCATAAACTCCAAATTGCACAGAGGGAAAGCCTGCATGAGGGCATGCTGACTTGCAGTGGCCAGGCTTCTAGCAGGAAGGGCACGGCTTGGTGGGCTGCTGCAGGTTGAAGCAGCAGCAGGACCAATCTCTTTCATAACCACATTGTAAGCAGACCCTTGGTGGAGTTGACTTAGACTGGCCCTGAGTGGAATGGAACATTCAGGACCTCCCTGTTCCCTCTGAAGAAATGTGGGTGGCTTCAGGGCAGCTGCTAAGGCTTGGGCTTGAAGCCTTCTGATGTGGTTAAGCCTGTTGTATCTTTTCTCAGGCATTAAAGACTTTAAAAGTAATTTTCTCACTAACTCCTGTAGGGGGACATTTCAGAAGGTCTGTATACAGTTTATAGGAATTAGAAAATTACCTTAAATAAAACAAAGTATACCATGGGTTGATGTGTGACCAGAAGGAAAAATAGAGAAGTTGTGACCTTATGTGACTGACAAACACATGAAGTTATGGGAATGGAATCATTTACAACAACGAGGTACTCAAACTGATATTCCTATAATCCCAGAGAGAGCTCATGATGAAATTATGGATAGAATGATAAATGCTCCTAGGGATGGTATTGATATATGTCATCAAATACAATCCCAGGCTGTGTCAATTGTCTAAATACAGAATATCCCATGGATTGGGTTTCCAAATTCATAAGGTAGGACACTGTTGAAATACCAATGACCCTATACTTAAAGTGGTTGACAAGCCTGTGTGAGTAGAGCAATGGTCTTTAACTAAGGAAAAATTACAGACACTTTAGTAGCTGGTATAAGAATGGCTGCAGACTCAACATATTGAAGAGTCTACCAGTTCATTGAATTCCCCAGATGGTCTCTATGTCCCACATTGCATCACCAGCTACTATTTAGGCACTGCCTCTCTGCCCATTACGTCATGATGGCCTTGATCTTGACATGTGTATCCTGAGAGGCAAAGCAAGGTTTCTGTCTCTGTCTGTCTGTTTCTATGTTTCTCTGTCTCTCTGTCTCTCTCTGTCTCTCTCACTCTCTTTCTCTCTCTCTCTCCCACTCATCTCTGTCTATCTCTCATGCTCTCTCTCTATAACTCACTCTTTCCACAGAGAAGAACCTGAGTGTCTTCTTCATTTTAATTTCACTGTAGTCATGGCAGTCATCAACAAGGGGTCTCTGAGTGATGGTGCAGGGAAGAGCAGAGCACACTGGGATTTCGAAAGGACGAAGGAAAAAGTGTGCTGTGTTGTGCCTAGGAAGCAGCCAGAAAGACACAAGGAAGAAGTTCTGTAGTGCCATGTGTAAAGTTCTGGATTATTATCTGGATAATAAAGATAGTAATCCCTGATGGCTGAGGATGTTAAACATTTCCATAAGTGCTAATGAGCCATTCAGTATTCCTCAGTTGAGAATTCTTTGTTTAGCTCTGTACCCCATTTTTATTAGTGTTATTTGGTTCTATGGAGTCTAACTTCTTCAATTCTTTGTATATATTGGATATTAGTCCTCTATTGGATGCAGGATTGGTAAAGATCTTTACCAAATCTGTTGTTTGTCATTTTGTCCTATTGACAGTGTCCTTTGCCTTACAGAAGCTTTTCAATTTTATGAGATCCCATTTGTCAATTCTTGATCTCAGAGCATAAGCCATTGGTGTTCTGTTCAGGAAATTTTCCCCTGTGCCCATGAGTTCCAGGTTCTTCCCCACATTGTCTTCTCTAGATTCAGTCTCTCTGGTTTTATTTGGAGGTCCTTGATCCACTTAGACTTGAGCTTTGGACAAGAAGATAAAAATGGATCAATTTTCATTCTTCTACATGCTGACTGCCAGTTGAACCAGAACCATTTGTTGAAAAGGCTATCTTTTTGCCACCAGATGCATTTAGCTCCTTTGTCAAAGATCAAGTGACCATAGGCATGTGGGTTCATTTCTGGGTCTTCAATTCTATTCCATTGTTCTACCTACCTGTCTCTGTACTAATACCAAGCAATACATGCTCTGTAGTACATGTACTACATTGAGACCAGGACTGGCTATACCCCCAGAAGTTCTTTTATTGTTGAGAATAGTTTTTACTATTCTGGGTTTTTTGTTGTTCCAGAAGAATTTGCAAATAGCTCTTTCTAACTCTATGAAGAATCGAGTGGGAATTTTGATGAGGATTGCATTGAATCTGAAGATTGCTTTCGGCAATTCATGAGCATGGGAGATCGATCCATTTACTGACATCTTCTTGGATTTCTTTCTTCAGAGTCTTGAAATTCTTGCCATACAGATCTTCCACTTGCTTGGTTAGAGTCACACTGGGTATTTTATTTATTTATGACTATTGTGAAGGGTGTCATTTCTCTAAATTCTTTCTCAGCCTGTTTAACCTTTAAATAGAGGAAAGCTACTGATTTGTTTGGGTTAATTTTAGAGAAATGAAAGTCAAAACAAACTTGAGATTCCACATCACACCAGTCAGAATGGCTAAGATCAAAAACTTAGGTGACAGCAGATGCTGGCAAGGATGTGGAGAAAGAGGAATACTCCTCCATTGTTAGTGGGATTGCAAGCTGGTACAATCACTCTGGAAATCAGTCTGGTGGTTCTTCAGAAAATTAGACATAGTATTACCTGATGACCCAGCTATACCACTCCTGGGGATATACCCAAAGATGCTCCAACATATAACAAGGACACATGCTCCACTATGTTCATAGCAGCCTTATATATATTAGCCAGACGCTGGAAAGAACCCAGATGTTCTTCAACAGAGGAATGGATACAGAAAATGTGTTACATTTACACAATGGAGTAATTCAGTTATTAAAAACAATGACTTCGGAGCGGACTAGCAGCGAGGGGCCACCGGGCCGCCTCGGGGCACAGCTCGGAACTCTAGCAGCTGGAGTCAGGGGCCTGGACTCAGAGCGAGCATAGTCCAGCACAGACAACGCAGCCAGAAGGGAGCAGCAGAGCCGGGTACCAGCGGCTCAGCCAAGGTCACCCAGTGCCTTCAGCTGGAGCAGCCATCTTGCCCCAGACCCCCGCGCGCAAACAGCGGGCACACTGGGCGCAGTGAGAGGCTGGAGTCAGGTGCCTGGCCAGAGTTGTGGCTTAGCTTAGCTCTGCGGGAGATCCGGGCACAGAGAGCTCAGCTGCAGGTGCAGACTACCGGCCAGGACCAGCTCTCTGAGTGGACTAGCAGCAAGGGGCCACCGGGCCGCCTCGGGGCACAGCTCAGAACTCTAGCAGCTGGAGTCAGGGGCCTGGACTCAGAGCGAGCATAGTCTAGCACAGACAAGCTGCCAGAAGGGATCTGTCTCCTGGGGACAGGCGTGCTGTGCTTTCAGCAGGGCGCCATCTACAATAAGACCAACTAACGCCAGAGATAAAGAGAGGGCAAAAGGCAAACGTAGGAACGTTATTAACAGAAATCAAGGCAATATGGCACCATCTGAACCCAATTCGCCAACCACAGCAAGTCCAGGATACCCCAGCACACCAGAAAAACAAGAGTTAGATATAAAAGCACAGGTCATGATGCTCCTAGAGGAACACAAAAAAGACATAAACAAATCTCTTAAAGAAATGCAAGGGAACATCAATAGGGTAGAAGCTCTTACAATCCAAACACAAAAAACACTTAAAGAACTCCAGGAGAATATGGGCCATCAGACAGAAACCAATAAAGAGGAAATGAGAAAATCAGTTAAAGAAATGCAGGAGAACTTGAAACAACAGGCAGAAGTCATGAAAGAGGGAGCACAAAAATATATTAAAGAATTACATGAAAACACAAACAAACAAATGATGGAACTGAGCAAAACCATCCAAGATCTGAACACAGAGGTAGAAACAACTAAGAAATCACAAAAGGAGGCAACCTTGGAGATAGAAAACCTTGGGAAGAAATCAGGGGTCGTAGATGCAAACATAAACAACAGAATACAAGAGATAGAAATAAGAATCTCTGATGCTGAAGATAACATAATAACCATTGACTCCACAGTCAAAGAAAACGCAAAATCCAAAAGGCTTGTAACCCAAAACATCCAGGAAATCCAGGACACAATGAGAAGACCAAACCTAAGGATTATAGGGATAGATGAGAGTGAAGATCTACAACTTAAAGGGCCAGCAAATATCTTTAACAAAATTATGGAAGAAAACTTTCCTAACTTAAAGAGAGAGATGCCCATGAATATACAAGAAGCCTACAGAACTCCAAACAGACTGGACCAGAACAGAAACACCTCCCGTCACATAATAATCAAAACCCCAAATGTACTAAACAAAGAAAGAATATTAAAGGCAGTAAGAGAAAAAGGCCAAGTAACATATAAAGGAAGACCTATCAGAATCACACTTCTCTCCAGAAACCATGAAAGCTAGAAGATCCTGGGCAGACCTCATGCAGACCCTAAAAGAAAACAAATGTCAGCCAAGACTACTATACCCAGCAAAACTCTCAATCAACATAGATGGAGAAATCAAAATATTCCATGACAGGACCAAATTTACGCAATATCTTTCCACTAACCCAGCTCTACAAAGGATAATAGGAGGAAAACTCCAACACAAGGAAGGAAATGGCACCCAAGAAAAAGCAAGACAGTAAACTTCTTCCATCAAACTCAAAGGAAGATAACTACTCAAAAACAAAAATAACATCAAAAATGTCAGGAAGTAATAATCTCTATTCCTCAATATCTCTTAACATCAATGGACTCAACTCCCCAATAAAAAGACATAGACTAACAGACTGGATATGGAAACAGGACCCTACATTTTGCTGCTTACAGGAAACACACCTCAGAGTCAAAGACAAACACTACCTTAGAGCAAAAGGATGGAAGACAATTTTGCAAGCAAATGGTCACAGGAAGCAAGCTGGAGTAGCCATTTTAATATCAGATAAAATTGACTTTCAACCCAAAGTCATCAAAAGAGACACAGAAGGTCACTTCCTGCTAGTCAAAGGAAGAATCCACCAAGAGAAACTCACAATTCTAAACATCTACGCTACAAATGTAAGGGCACCCTCATTTGTAAAAGAAACCTTACTAAGACTCAAAGCACACATTGCACCTAACACAATGATTGTGGGGGACCTCAATACTCCACTATCTACAGTAGACCGACCAGGAAAACAGAAACTAAACAGAGACACGGAGAAACTCATCGAAACTTTGGAGCAATTGGATTTAACAGATATATATAGAACATTTCACCCTAAAGCAAAAGACTATATCTTTTTCTCAGCCCCTCATGGTACCTTCTCCAAAATCGACCATATAATTGGACACAAGACAGATCTCAACAAATATAAAAAGATCGAACTAATCCCATGCCTCTTATCAGATCACCATGGAGTAAGAGTGTTCTTCAATAGCAACAAAAACAACAGAAAATCCCCATACGCTTGGAGGCTGAACAATATTCTACTCAATGATACCTTAGTCCAGGAAGAAATAAAGAAAGAAATCAAAGAATTCTTAGAACTTAATGAAAATGAAGGCACAACATACCCAAATCTATGGGACACAATGAAAGCAGTGATTAGAGGAAAACTCATAGCCCTGAGTGTCTCCAAAAAGAAACAGGAGAGAGCATATACTAGCAACTTAATGGCACACTTGAAAGTTCTGGAACAAAAAGAAGCAATTTCACCCAGGAGGAGTAGAAGACAGGAAATCATCAAACTCAGGGCTGAAATCAATCAAGTTGAAACAAAGAGAACCATACAAAGAATCAACAAAACCAGGAGCTGGTTCTTTGAGAAGATCAACAAGATAGATAAACCCCTAGCCAGACTTACTAAAGGGCACAGAGTATTCAAATTAACAAAATTAGAAATGAAAAGGGAGATATAACAACAGAAACTGAGGAAATTCAAAAAATCATCAGATCCTACTACAAAAACCTATACTCAACACAACTGGAGAATCTGGAGGAAATGGACAATTTCCTCGACAGTTACCAAATACCAAAATTAAACCAGGATCAAATAGATCGTCTAAACAGACCCATAACCCCCAAAGAAATAGAAGGGGTCACAGACAGTCTTCCAACCAAAAAGAGCACAGGACCAGACAGTTTTAGTGCAGAATTCTATCAGACCTTCAAAGAAGTCCTGATACCGATACTCTTCAAATTATTCCACAAAATAGAAACAGAAGGAACACTACCCAACTCATTCTATGAAGCCACAATTACCCTGATACCAAAACCACACAAAGATCCAACTAAGAAAGAGAACTACAGGCCAATTTCTCTTATGAATATCAATGCAAAAATACTAAATAAAATACTTGCCAACCGAATCCAAGAACACATCAAAATGATCATTCACCATGATCAAGTTGGCTTCATCCCAGGGATGCAGGGATGGTTCAATATACGGAAATCCATCAACGTAATCCACTACATAAACAAACTCAAAGAAAAAAACCACATGGTCATCTCATTGGATGCTGAAAAAGCATTTGACAAAATTCAGCATCCTTTCATGCTAAAGGTCCTAGAAAGAACAGGAATTCAAGGCCCATATCTAAACATAGTAAAAGCAATATACAGCAGACCAGTAGCCAACATCAAGGTAAACGGAGAAAAACTCGAAGCAATCCCTCTAAAATCAGGGACTAGACAAGGCTGTCCCCTCTCGCCATATCTCTTCAATATAGTACTTGAGGTACTAGCTAGAGCAATTCGACAACAGAGGGAAGTCAAAGGGATACAAATCGGAAAGGAAGAAGTCAAACTATCACTATTTGCAGATGATATGATAGTTTACTTAAGTGACCCAAAAACCTCCACCAGAGAACTTCTGCAACTGATAAACAACTTCAGCAAAATGGCTGGCTATAAAATCAACTCAAGTAAATCAATAGCCTTCCTATACACAAAGGATAAGCAGGCCGAGAAAGAAATTAGGGAAATGACACCCTTCACAATAGCCACAAATGATATAAAGTATCTTGGAGTGACGCTAACCAAACATGTGAAAGATTTATACGACAAAAACTTCAGGTCTCTGAAGAGGGAAATTGAAGAAGACATCAGAAAATGGGAAAATCTTCCATGCTTGTGGGTTGGCAGGACTAATATAGTCAAAATGGCAATCTTGCCCAAAGCAATATACAGATTCAATGCAATCCCCATCAAAATCCCAACTCAGTTCTTCATAGAGCTAGAAAGAGCAATTCTCAAATTCATCTGGAATAACAAAAAACCCAAGATAGCTAAAACTATCATCAACAGCAAAAGAACTTCTGGGGGAATCAATATCCCGGACCTCAAGCAATATTACAGAGCAGTGGTATTAAAAACTGCATGGTATTGGTTCAGTGACAGGGAAGCGGATCAATGGAATAGGATCGAAGACCCAGAATTGAACCTACACATCTATGGCCAATTGATCTTCGACAAAGGAGCTGAAAACATCCAGTGGAAAAAAGATAGCCTTTTCAACAGATGGTGCTGGCTCAACTGGAAGTCAACATGCAGAAGAATGAGAATTGATCCACTCTTATCTCCTTGCACTAAACTCAACTCCAAGTGGATCAAGGATCTCCACATAAAACCAGACACACTAAAACTAATAGAAAAGAAACTGGGGAAGACCCTTGAAGACATCGGCTCAGGGGAAAAATTCCTGAACAGAACACCAATTGCTTATGCTCTAAGAGCAAGAATAGACAAATGGGACCTCATAAAACTACAAAGTTTCTGTAAGGCAAAAGACACTGTCAAAAGGATAAATCGGCAACCAACAAATTGGGAAAAAATCTTCACCAACCCCACATCCAACAGAGGGCTAATCTCCAATGTATACAAAGAACTCAAGAGGTTAGACCCCAGAAAACCAAATAACCCTATCCAAAAATGGGGTACAGAGCTAAGCAGAGACTTTTCACCTGAAGAAATTCGGATGGCTGAGAAACACCTTTAAAAATGTTCAACATCACTAGTCATTAGGGAAATGCAAATTAAAACAACCCTGAGATTTCACCTCACACCAGTCAGAATGGCTAAGATTAAAACCTCAGAAGACATCAGGTGTTGGCGAGGATGTGGAGAAAGAGGAACACTCCTCCACTGCTGGTGGGAATGCAAGCTGGTACAACCACTCTGGAAATCAGTATGGTGGTTCCTCAGAAAACTGGGCGTGATACTTCCGGAGGACCCAGCCATACCACTCCTGGGAATATACCCAGAAGATTCCCCAGCATGCAATAAGGATACATGCTCCACTATGTTCGTAGCAGCCTTATATATAATAGCCAGAAGCTGGAAAGAACCCAGATGTCCCTCAACAGAGGAATGGATACAAAAAATGTGGTATATATACACAATGGAGTACTATTCAGCCATTAGAAACAATGAATTCACGAAATTCTTAGAGAAA
The DNA here is from genome assembly GCA_964023405.1 of Apodemus agrarius. Classification (NCBI taxonomy): domain Eukaryota; kingdom Metazoa; phylum Chordata; class Mammalia; order Rodentia; family Muridae; genus Apodemus; species Apodemus agrarius. The sequence goes on along the minus strand of OZ030024.1, from coordinate 24,648,106 downwards.
TGGATGGAGCTGGAGAATGTCATACTAAGTGAGGTGACCCAGTCTCAAAAGAATACCCATGGTATGCAGTCACTGATAAGTGGATATTAGCCTAGAAGCTTGGAACACCAAAGACACAAATCACATATCAAGTGATGTCTCACAAGAAGAAAGGAGTGGACACTGGTGCTAGAATGGACCAAAACATCATTGTGGGAGAGTACAAGAACAGTAAAGTGGGAAGGGGTAGATGGGAGAACAGGGGGAGGGAAAAGGACACATGGGACCTTTGGGGGTGGGGAACCAGAAAAAGGGAAATGAATTGTAAATATAGAATATATACAATAAAAAAAAGTTAAAAAAAAAACAATGACTTCATGAAATTTTTAGGCAAATTGATGGAACTAGAAAATAGCATGCTGCATGAGGTAACCTAATCACAAAAGAACACACATGGTATGCACGCACTGAAAAGTGGATATTAGCCCAAAAGCTCGGAATACCAAAGATAAAATTCACAGACCACATGAAGTTCAAGAAGAAGAAAGACCAAAGTGTTGATACTTTGGTCCATCTTAGAACAGGGAACAAAATACCCATAGGAGGAGATACAGAGACAAAGTGTGGAGCAGAGACTGAAGGAAAGGCCATCCAGAGATTGTCCCACCTGGGGATCCATCCCATATACAATTACAAGACCCAGACACTGTTGTGGATGCCAACAAGGGCTTGCTGACAGGAGCCTGATATAGCTGTCTCCTGAGAGGCTCTGCCAGAACCTGACAAATACAGAGGTGAATGCTCGCAGTCAATCATGGGACTGGATAGGAGGTCCCCAAAGGAGGAGTTAGAGAAAGGAGTGAAGAAGCTGAAGGTGTTTGCATCCCCATAGAAGGAACAACAATATGAAACAACCATACCCAACCCAGAACTCCCAGGAACTAAACCACCAACCAAAGTATACACATGGAATGACCCATAGCTCCAACCATATATGTAGTAGAGGATGGCCATGTCGGGCATCAATGGGAAGAGAGGCCCTTGGTCCTGTGAAGGCTCAATGCCCCAGTGTAGGGGAATTCCACAATGGGGAAGGGGGAGTGGGTGGATGGGTGGGGGAACAGAAGCAGGGGGGTATGGGATAGGGGACTTTGGGAGGGGAAAGGAGGGAGGAGGAGAACATTTGAAATGTAAATATAGAAAATATCTAATAAATTTTTCAAAAAATGAAGGTAAACATAATTTGGAGTCAAGGTCAATTCTCACTAAAGGCTGTCTGACACTGTTCCCCACAACACTCCCTCCATGGAGTCAGGCTGGACTGGGTATGGGCTCCTGATCCTTCATTCATTGCTATATCCTGTCGGGGTTCTTTGCAATTCTGAAACTCCTAATTTTAGATTTGTATAGCAGCTTTATCATACATTGGCCCCGTTATGGGGCTATTAAAGCCTCATTAAATACTGTCATATGGATAAGAATGAGATTGATCAGAGTGTGGTGAGAGAACATTCCTTCAATTATGATGACCTGAGTTCCACCTTGAGATTGACACGGTGGAAGGAGACGATGCCCTTAACACAAATTCTCCTTTCACCTCCATATATAAACAAGATGGCCTGGCAGCATCCACACACGCATATATCCACGAGCACAATAAATGCAAACAATTAAAATTATTTGTTAAATAGATGAGTATTTATGAAGTTGAACTTGGCAGGAGCTGATCACTAGAGGAGACACATCATTATAGTGGAGTGAATAGGGACTGTGAACTTTAAAAGTACCAGAATGTCTTGTTGAAAGAAATGTGACCTCATAGGGAGAGGGGTCCATGCAGATCCTAAGATAATTATAGGAACCAGGGACCCCGGAAGCAGACTCTGTAAACTGAGTCTTCAAAGCACAGGAGTCTTTTTTATTATTATTATTGATGCTTCCATTTATTCAAAGCAATGCAGTTTCAAAACTTAAGTTACAGCAGTAAGGAAAAAAATAGCCAGAAGAAACACATGATCAGTACTCCCTGCCCTTGTGTTTAACACTGTGGTGGCTTTATTCAAAATAAAATTGCACAAAAGTATTAACTTCAAAGTCTCTAAGGACTCAACATATTGTACACACACAGAGCAGAGAGGGTTAGAACAGAGCCCAGAACTTCTGCAGAACAGAAAACCCACCCTTGCTTATTTGCATGAAAATACCACCCACAAAGCTAAATAAGTCTTAATAGTTAATCCCAAGGCTCTAGGTGTTGTTTCATAATACCGGGGCTGTAGCTTTTTCAACGTAAGAAGTCTGACCTGGTGTTTTAAAATAACAAGTATGAACTTATTTGTAGAGAAGCTAACAAAAGTTGCATGCCTGACTGAAATAAGTGTGTCATGAGTTCAGTGCAAGCGCAGGGATCTCCAAAGGAATGACTGTATCCTTATTTCAGTAATTGGAACTCCCTAAGAATTCTCTTTGCGAACTATGCCAGGTTAAAAAATAAATGCTTATTTTTCAACATGAAATCCATATATTGACTTTTTATCAATCATCTATTGTGCAATGAAAATTAGAGTTCTTGAGTTTAAAGGCACAGGAGTCTTGAGGACGAAAGTTACACTCAGAGCTCCTGCCCTTGCCTGATTCTCCTGTGACATCTTGACTGTGGCCTCCTCACAGAAACACTCTGGCTTCTCCTGTTTGAGCTTTCTGGCCAGGTATGGAGACAGGGTTCATGGTATCCCAGACAAGTTCCAGAATTCATTCTGTGCCTTTCCTGGAGACCAGAGAGGGAACAGAAACAGCAGAGGTGACACTTCCCTGCCTCCTGACCATTGATTGGCCCCTATCATTTGTGACTAATCATTTCTCTACAATGAGAACTTTGACCAACCACAACAAGTGCCCTGCCTAGACCTTTTGATTTAAATTGCTGCCTGGGCAGAACTCACACATTCTGCTACCTGTTTGTGAAACTTGGTCTTCTTGACAGCACAGACTCAAGCCTGAGAGCACATCATGCCACGGAACCAACTCCATATCTGGCTGAATGCTGTGGTTTTTGGGCTGCTGCTTCTTCTGATCCATGTGCAGGGTGAGGCTCATGACATGAGCAATGGGGAGTCAGAGAATGGAGTCAGAGAATAACTGAGCTCGGAGGAGGGAAGGCATGGGGGGCATGGAGAGATCTAATTGAAACCATAGATCAGACATTCTCAAACAGTAGGTTACAACCATAGGGAAAAGCCATATATTGAGTGGTTCCTAGCTGGAGGGATAGGGAAGTTCCCACACTCACAAACCACAGATGAACAAGGGGCAGGGGTTGTGTGGATGGGTTCCCTTCTTCTGTGTCCTAGTAACAATGAGATGGAAATCTCACAATCTGCTGGCAGCTAATTATCGAAAACTAACCCAGAGGGCATCTCTCCACCAGGTCAAGACTCATCAGAGTCCAACCCAATCAGAAACACACATACAGGCCAGGTCCAAGGCAGCCTCATCCACGTGAAGGACACTGAAGCTGCTGTCTACACCTTCCTGGGAATTCCCTTTGCGAAGCCTCCTGTAGGACCACTGCGCTTCGCACCTCCTGAGGACCCTGACCCATGGAGTGGTGTGAGAAATGGGACCTCACCGCCGGCCATGTAAGTTCTGGACCCAGAGGGTTTTAGGAACTGAAGGAAACTTGTGCTCTGAGCTCTAGGCCTTCTGATATCTTTTCCCCATCTCAGCTACGCAGCAGTTTTCTCTCTTTGTGGATGAGTGCCCTGTGCATTTTCTGATGAAGTGTTAAGGCTGAGTAGAACAACTGGGCCAGGCTCCTGGGTCAGAACTTGGTACTCATAGGGAATAACATGGAGGTAATTTGGAGAGAAACAAAGATAAAATTGTTCACACATTTCAATTAAGCAAAGCATCCTCTACCACAATGGGGGAATCTCTAGGCATGAGTTCATGTAACCTATTAAGCAGCAAGCACCCTGAATCCAGGAGAATATACTTCAGGTCCTTGCATACAGCAGTGACTGATAATTGGTAACCCCATCCTCGCTACCATTGTGAAAACCTATAAAGCTATGTGCCTTTGACCAGGGAACAAGTGTATGTAATCAGTGCCCTCTGGAGACACTGCAGACAAGAGCAGTTCCCTGAGAGTCTGCACATGTGAATACTCACACCCTTGAGGGCAGCCCTGTCCACTGAATCCTCTAGTAGCTGTGTGAGTCGACACTCCACTATGGGGACCTTAGTTTGTTTTCTATTGCTGTAATAAATTACCAGCAAAAGGAAGTTAGGGGAGAAAGCCACTTTTAGAGGCTCCAGATTACAAATGGATCCTTCAGAGGAAACACAGTGAATCCAAAAAAAGGAGCTATCTATGCCCAGTGTCTTAGTTAGAGTTTCACTGCTATGAACAGACACCATGACCAAGGTAACTCTTATAACAACATTTAATTGGGGCTAGCTTACAGGGTCAGAGGATCAGTCCACTATCATCAAAGTGGAAACAGGGCAGCATCTAGGCAGACATGGTGCAAGAGGCGCTGAGAGTTCTACATCTTCATCTGAAGGCTGCTTGCAGAATACTGACTTCCAGGAAGCTAGAGTGAGGGTCTTATAGCCCACACCCACAGTGACACACCTACTCCAACAGGGCCCCACCTTCTAACAGTGCCAGTCCCTGGGCTGATCATCTTCCAGGAACAAAGACTGCTAATGCCTGCTAATGCTTAGCTTGGTCTTCTCTTCTTATACAATTCCAAGAATGTCACTACAGACAGCCAATCATTTCCATGGAGACACCTGCAAGTCTCTCTCTCCTAAACAGAGAAAGATTAAAATCCAGGCCCCACCTAACTGCCTCCCTAGAAATATGACTCCACCTTAGCTTTCAGGGAGCCTGTGGCCTTTACCTTGGTTGGAAGGGACTGAGAGAGAGAATATGTGTTCAAAGGCACCATGAGAAGAAGCAGATGAGAGTGGCTGAGATAAAATCTTGATTCACATTAGGTTTTGTTTCCATCCATCTCTTGGAATATCTGTTTCCTATTTTCAAAGGTGTCTACAAACTCTTGATATGCAGATTGAAGCAAACCTGCCAGATATGAAAATGTATCTGTCTTCCCCCGCTATGTCTGAGGACTGCCTGTATCTCAACATCTACACACCAACCCATGCCCATGAGGGCTCTAACCTTCCTGTGAGTGTCAGGCCACAGTCAGCTTGGGGAAAGGGCATTTGTCAAGATGATTAGAAGGGACAGAACCAACCTGAATTCCATTGCAGGGTGGACACTGATGAAAATCTTAGCTTACTTGGGTCAAAGAAAGCCATGTCAGCCACACGATGCAGCTGAAACCTGGGTATGGGACACAGAGCCCTGGAGCACAAGCCATCAAAGGCTCTTGCTCTTTGATAAAATCAGAACTCATTCTACAACTTGTGCTCTGCAGAACCACGTAGGGGCTCAAGACCTCAAAGCTGAGGTCACCCAAACATTTACATTTATATTTCTGTTGTGACAACAAGAGTTGATGATCCTTTCAATTTTTAATCTGGATAGATATTCACAGAGACTCACCTCTTTGTTACACAGTGAAGAGTCTGAGTAATGAGGATATCACTGTGCACATAGAGGCATGAATTCAAACTGAGACAAATGGTGGGAATGGGAACTAGAAATACACTAATGGGAATACTAGTGGCCCTGCCTGTGGCCAAGGCCCTGAAATACTGGGGTTTTTATTTATTTGTGTAGCTGCTCATAGGCACAGCATTTGATCTTCTGGTAAGAAGACCAGAGAGCTTAGACAGGCTAGGAGCTTACTGGCATTTTTCTTGACTTCTCTAGGTGATGGTGTGGATCCACGGAGGTGCACTGGTTGCAGGCACGGCTTCCATGTATTATGGATCTCTATTGACAGTCAATGAGGACTTGGTACTTGTCATTATTCAGTATCGTCTGGGTGTCCTGGGCTTTTTCAGGTAAAGGCCACAACTGGACAATGGTAGCTACTGCTCAGAACCTAGACATCCCTTTGATTCATGTCCCTTCTACTCCTCAGCACTGGAGATGAGCACGCCAGAGGCAACTGGGGATACCTGGACCAAGCGGCCGCCCTACGCTGGGTTCAGCAGAACATCGCCCACTTTGGTGGCAACCCTGACCGGGTCACTATTTTTGGCGAGTCTGCAGGTGGCACAAGTGTGTCTTCACTTGTTGTGTCCCCCATGTCCCAAGGGCTCTTCCATGGAGCCATCATGGAGAGTGGAGTGGCGCTGCTTCCTGACCTTATCTCTGACACCTCTGAGATGGTCCAAACTGTAAGTGTCCTCAGCCTCCTGCCTCAGCCTTTATACTCTGATACTCTGGTCTTCTGTTCAGTGAAAAAATCAAGGACCATGAGAACTAACTTCTTTTGAATAATTGTTTTATTTTAATTTTTATTATCTTTAATCTTTTTTTACATTACAGTCATTCTCCCCCTCCCATTCTGCCCTCCAACAGTTCTTCATTCCAATTCTTCCTCCCCTGTCTCCAAGACAATGTCCCCACACTTATGCAGCTCTCTACACACCCCACAGGCCCTCCCATTCCCTAGGCCTAAAGTCTCTCAAGGGTTAAGTCCATCTTCTCTCATTGAGACCAGACCAGGTGGTCCTCTGCTGTGTATGAGTCAGGGTCCTCAGAACAGCTACTGTGTGCTGGCTCAGGGCCTGAGAGATCTCAGGAGTCTGGGTTAGTTGAGGCTGCTGGTCTTCCTATGGGGTTGCCCTTCTCCTTAGCTTCTTCCAGTCTTTCCCTAATTCAACCACAGGGATCCACAGTCTCTGACCATTGGTTGGATGTATGTATCTGCTTTTGTCTTAGTCAGCTGCTTCTTGGGCCTCTCTCAGAGGGCCATTATGTCTGTAAGCACATTACAGCATCAGTAATGGTGTCAAAACAACATCAGAACATCAGTAATGGTATCTGGCCTTGGAGCCTCCCCTTGAGATGGGTCTCAATTTGGACCTGTCACTGGATCACCTTTCCCTCATTCTCTTTTCCATTTTTGTTCCTACCATAAGTTGAAATCTTGAGAACACACACAGGAGTGTAGACAGTAATGCATGTCTGTAATATTAATGTTACTCTGCTTAGGTGGGAAGCAGAGACAAGAGAATCCTTTCTTGGATGTTCACAGAACAGCTCATTGGTGTAGGCAGCAATAGAACAAGAAGTCACCATGTCAAATAAGGGGGGATAGTGAAGATTGAGTCTTTGTCCTCTAACCTTCATGTACAAATCTTTAGACAATTACAGATTCCTAAACACATGAAACACAGAAAAATAAGTGGAGAAAACAAAGTTGCCCTAAACATATGGAGGTAGAAAGAGTCCTGGTTGCTGGATATTACCTTTGAGCAATAGGAAAATGGAAACAATACATATTTAATTGAATCCACACAACACACATGATAGCGTGGGAATTAAGCACAGCAGCATCAATTTGGATTGGGAACTCTTCTCCCTGCTGTTCCCTTTGCAGACGGTGGCCAAGCTCTCTGGATGTGAGGCCAAGGACTCAGAGGCCCTGGTGCACTGTCTGAGAGGCAAGAGTGAAGCAGAGATTCTGGCTATTAACAAGGTTGGGAGAAAACTGGGAAAATCTGGTCTACATGGTGTGGGATTCTGAACCAAATACCTTATCTTTATGCTTTAGTGTTCTTTCAGTTCTGTGTGTAAAGTGTATATAAAGACATACTAATCTAAGTGAATATTCTCCCTCAGGATAGGTAGATTGCCCTGAAACTTGTGAGAAATGAGAAAATGATGGAGGTGACCCTGTGGACATTAGGTTATTTATTTCACTGACCTTCATCATTGACCTCTAATGCCATTCAGGTCTTCAAGTTGATCCCCGCTGTGGTGGATGGGGAGTTCCTACCCAGGCATCCCAAAGAGTTGTTGGCATCTGAGGATTTTCACCCTGTCCCCAGCATCATTGGTGTCAACAATGATGAGTACGGTTGGCTCCTTCCCATGGTGAGGCACAATTCCAATCCTCTGGGAGTCTGGAGAACATATGAATGCTAAGCAATAGAAACTCAACATATCTTTAATCCAAGTCCATCAGACTCCGCACTTAAGACTGTCTTCTGCCTCCCAGGTCATGGGCACTGCTCAGACAATAAAGGAAATAACCAGAGAGAACCTGCAGGCTGTTCTGAAGGATACAGCCACACAAATGGTGAGATACCTCTCATCCTCTCCAAATAGAGGGGTTCCTCATAGCTTCTTCTCAGACAGCACCTCTATTAATAAAAGCCAGTATATATTGTGATTCTGTGTGGAGTCTTCAAACCTATACCCTATGTCATCCCAGGCCCCATTCTCCCAAATAGCAAATGCCATTGCCCACTGAACCTATACTAATCCTAACCTCATTCTTCCTGATCTTCGTGGTGTAGATGCTGCCTCCAGAGTGTAGTGACCTGCTAATGGAAGAGTACATGGGGAACACTGAAGACCCAGAAACTCTCCAAGCTCAGTTCAGAGAGATGATGGCTGACTTCATGTTTGTGGTCCCTGCTCTCCAAGTAGCACATTTTCAGCGTGAGTACATCTGTGGCAAAGCTCATGGCAGCAGCTCAGAAATGGGGGTCACGAGTGAGTGCTGTGGAGTGGTATAGTTTCCAGGTCTCCTCAAGTCTAGTTTAAGAGAGTGAAATCTGGGTACAGTGGAGAAAATGGGTTGCTGATACTCTATTGACCTAACAAAACCACTCCGCTGGGAAGGCCATGGGCACTGATTAGCCAAGGGCTTTTCCATAGCTAGTGCTCCAGCCTGGAGGCTCACTCTCCCATTTAACTTCCATGATTCTGGGTAACTTTTTATCAAGCTATCTGGTTACCAAATACTTATCAGAAAAACTTCAGGTGAGAGTCAACTAAGTCATGATTGGTCCCATCCCTAGGTCCCCACGCACCTGTCTACTTCTATGAGTTCCAACATCCAGCCAACTGCTTCAAGGATGTCAGGCCACCTTACCTGAAGGCTGACCATGCTGATGAGGTTCCTTTCGTCTTTGGGTCCTTCTTCTGGGGCATGAAACGTGAGTCTTCATTTCTTTTCTGAAACTGAACAAGGTCCCAGATTACTTCCTATAGAGACTCCTGAACTTCCATGCCATTTTAGAAAACCTAGATTACGAAAGAGGGGGAAAAATCAAATGTGTGCCATATCATGGCCTCAAATCATGCCCAGCTAAGAATCTGCACCCTTCCCAGTCTATCCTGTGATGGAGGAGCTGACAGCACATCGGGGCAGGAATTGAATTAGACACTTGCATGGATCTTGGATTCTGGATAATAGAGAATGGAGGCAACAAAGCCAACAGGTTGGGCTCAGACAGCAGCTGGCATGATGCATGTGAAGAATGACTTGGCAGTTGCATTTACTTTGTCTTTCTCATGACTCCAGTTGACTTCACTGAGGAGGAGAAGCTGCTGAGCAGGAGGATGATGAAGTACTGGGCCAACTTTGCACGACATGGGTGAGAACACACCTCTCAACCTTACAGGTGTGGGTCCAAATCGAGGACTTGCTTTTGGATGGTGGCCTTCTAGCATGCATGAATCTTCCACTGCATGATAGAATATTTTCTACACAATAGCGCATTTATACAAATACTTTGTAGGTATCAGATACTGGTCATGTTACAGTGACCAAGCTAGTGGGGCTATAATGCTATGGTACTGTTCTTTAGATCTCAGCTCTTAGAGATAACATAAAACAGGTCAGGTAGTCTCCCCTACATGAAGCAGAAACTCATGAGTGTCACTTGAAGTCACATATCAGGATACCAGTCCCATTAGACCCCTTAACCAGTGTCCTAATTGTTCCACTGCCCGGACCCAAAGCCTAGGATTGGGCTTTGGATCAGTGTAACCTCATTGTTCTTTGCTGGGTGGCATACCCACAGGAACCCCAACAGCGAGGGTCTACCCTACTGGCCTGCGTTGGACCATGATGAGCAGTACCTGCAGCTGGACACCCAGCCTGCTGTGGGTCGAGCCCTGAAGGCCAGAAGACTGCAGTTCTGGACCAAGAAGATCCAGGAGGTAAAAGGGACTCAGCAAAACCATGCAGAGCTGTAGTGTTCGATATCAGGAAAGGAGTGTAGGAGTGAGGCAAGGTGGGGTCATTCTGAGGTTCAATGTCTTTTTTTTTGTTGTTCCAATACTCACAGAATCATTTCTAATCCCAGTATTTTCTCTTTCAGACATGTCTGAGAAGCCCTCCGTGTGTTACTTCTTCTTCTTCTGGGGGCTCTTCCTTCCTTCCTTTCTTACTTCCTTTGATCCTTCCTTTCTTTTCTTTTTGCTTTCATTCCTCCTTCCTTCCTTTCTTCCATTCTCTTCTCCCCATCCTCACTCTCCTCTTCTCCAATTCCCAGGCCCTCTTCAAATGAAACAGATGCTCTGGGACTGTAGACTACAGAAGATTAGCCACATCAAAATCCTCTATCTTCTCTTTGCAAGTTTATGTTTTCTCATATTTAGAACTGACAACAGGAAACCAGATTTCTCTAAGCCCTATTGCCTTGAAAATGCTGTTCCTAAAAGATCATAAGCTACAAATTGTCCTTGTGCCATCAGTGGCCTCAGATGTTTGAAGGCTGAGATAAAAGAATTTCATAAGCCTGAGGCAATATAACAAGACCCACATTTCTGAAGCGAAACAAAAACCGTAACTTCAGTAACTTACAACAACAGTAACAAATGTGCCCGTCTTATAGATTGAAGAATTTGGGGTCAAGATGCACACAGACTTGTGTGGTGAGAAACAGTTCACCCGGGAAATCAGTCTCAAGGATTACTTCTGTGCCCTCTCCTGGAGGAATGCATAAACGAAACCATTGTAAGGATAATATTAAGTCCCTGCTGACTTGAACTGGGGGCAGGGAAGACCTTCCTGCCTATGAGACTGACCACTTAGGATGTTTCCATTGTATATGTACAACATTGATTGAAGTTCCTCCTGCCAGTGTGCCTGTGCTTATCAGTTCTGTATAAACACACTAAACTGGGTGTCTGTTATGTTTGAGACTTTTAATCATTATCTCATAATATTTAATGCTTTAATAGCTTGAGTGTGGGTTGTTTTCATGGTTCTAGGGATTCATCTTATGATACGTGTGTGTTGGGCAATGGATCCACCCACGAACCCTCAGACTCTTGTGAGTTGTTTAGATGAAATTGAATTCATCTCTTTTAGGTACCTGGTTTTGTAAGTCTGAGAAAATTCTCAAGGCATGCACCTGCCACCAAATCAGATTTAGAACGTGCTCCCTCGTTTAGAACATGCTCCCTCCTGAAAAGACTTGATCTAGTATTGTAGGGGAGTACCAAAACAGAGAAATGGGAGGGGGTGATTGGGGAATGGGTGGAGGGAAGAGGACTTATGGGACATATGGTGAGGGGGGGACTAGGAAAGGGGAAAGCATTCAGATTGTAAACAAAGAATACAGAAAATTTTTAGAAGAAGAAGAAGAAGAAGAAGAAGAAGAAGAAGAAGAAGAAGAAGAAGAAGAAGAAGAAGAGAAGAAGAAGAAGAAGAAGAAGAAGAAGAAGAAGAAGAAGAAGAAGAAGAAGAAGAAGAAGAAGAAGAAGAAGAAGAAGAACATGCTCCCTCGCTTTCCACAGGGTTTCCCTCAGGTCCTTCAGATGCCATTAACTACCTTCAACAGTGTTTCAGAGGAAACATGACACTACTTTATCTTACTATATTAGGACTTGAATCCAACATAAATAACATGTTTTGTGACAGGTTAGGTCACTTCACATAATGTTTTTGTTTCCTTTTATTGTGGATGCCATCCAAGTGTGCACACAACACATTTTATTCACTTACCAGACTATACACAGCTGTTGTCCTTATTACCTTTTTTTTTTTTTGAGACACAGTTTCTATGTAGCCCAGGAGGGCCCTGAACACACGATCTCGCTGCCTTGGCTTCCTCAGTGGGTAGATTACAGGTTGAATTATAGGATTATAGGGGCATTTCAATAAGCTGTATGGAAATTATCACACATGATTTTATGTGATCTCATGTGTTCTATTGTTGGCTTTACAATCTAGAGCAGACTTGCAATGTCATGAGACACATGTATCAAACATCTACAGAAGTTGTAAGGGATAGAGCAGAAGTAGATAGCTTGCTCTGCTTGTACAAAGCCCTGGGAATCATAAAAAGTAAAAGAAAGTCAGATTAAATGACATAGGGCTTGAAATCTTAGCTTCTGAGACAGCTGAGGCCAGGGATCACAAGTTAAGACTTGCTTGAGCTAAACAAAAGCTCTTGGAAAAACTGGAAATTTTAGTTGTGGTCTGTCTCCACATGAAAAATTTTTTTAAAATGGCTGTTAGGGGGTGGTGGTGCACACCTTTTGTCTTAGTCAGGGTTTCTATTCCTGCACAAACATCATGACCAACAAGCAAGTTGGGGAGGAAAGGGTTTATTGAGCTTACACTTAGCACTTTTAGTGCTGTTCATCACTAAAAGAGGTCAGGACTGGAACTCAAGCAGGTCAGGAAGTAGGAGCTGATGCAGAGGCCATGGAGGGATGTTCCTTACTGGCTTGCATCCCCGGCTTGCTCAGCCTGCTCTCTTATAGAACCCAAGACTACCAGCCCAGAGGTGGTACCACGCACAAGGGGCCCTCCCAACTTGATCATTAAGTGAGAAAATGCCCCTCAGCTAGATCTCATGGAGGCATTTCCTCAACTGAAACTCTTTCTCTGTGATAACTCCATCCTGTGTCAAGTTGACACACAAAACCAGCCAGTACACCCTTAATCCAGCACTCTGAAGGCAGAAGAAGGTGGATCTCTGAGTTCTAGGCCAGCCTGGTCTACAGAGGGAGTTTCAAGACAGCTGCGGATACACAAAATATTATAAAAATCTAATTTGACTTGGTGGGTTATTAAAGAATTGGAGGAAGAGAAGGAAAGGAGGAGGAGGAGGAGGAGGAGGAGGAGGAGGAGGAGGAGGAGGAAGAAGAGAATAACTAGAATTATGTAAAAAAAGTGGTGGTGGGTGCATGGTCTTGGAAGTGATGGGGGTAGGTAGGCATGCATATGACACATTGTTTACACTTATGAAATTACTGAAGAAAAAAATCTTAAGGTTCTGGAAATGCAGCTCAATGAGAGAGGACTTATCTGACATATGTAAAATCCAAAAATTCTCTGTGCCCTCTTTAAAAGCTTTGGAGTAATTGTCTACATCAGAGCTAGTCGCGTGTCAGTTTTTCGTGCTCATTTTTTACCAACTACCAAGCTTTCTCCCAAATACAAACGACTTCTGACACATCTGAAAAGCCCCAGACCAGCTGCCTTCATCAATTCAAGCTGCCATGAAAGTGTGCATAAGCTGCCAGCGAGTTCAGTCCTCAGATAGATGACTGTGGTTTGGCTCCTTGAAAGACTGCCCCAGGAAGGTTCTGTGAGCTCAGAAGCTAAAGGGCTATCCATCCTATATGCATACATTGTATTTCAATAATATATATGCTATGTACACATGTGGACATGTATGTATCATAACAAGTGTGGCTTATAAACAATAGAAATGTGTTTATAGCTGTGGAGACCATGAAGCTGAAGGCTGAGGTACAAGCATTTGTGCTGCAGGATGAGGGCTAACTCTCTTTGCCAAAGATTGAACCTTGTGTCTTCAACTGGACAGACAGGATAAATAATGGTGTTCAAGATCAGGACACATTGTGTTCATGTATGAAATTACCAAGGAGTCAATAAAACCCCAAGGTTATGGAAATACAGCTTAGTGGTAGAGGACTTATCTAGAGTATGCAAGATCCTAAATACAATTCTCTGTAGTGGCTTTTTTAGGTCTCCTGGTCTCCTGTGACTCCTAAAGACCTGATTCTTACTAACAGCCCACTGAAGAACAAGTTTCACCATGGGCATGTGAAGCATAGACGTTCAGAACACAGCACATAGAGGTCCCCATACTGGCCATTGACATTGTGAACAGTGGAAAATGTCTCTACTTATTGTGTTTGTAAATCAAATGTCACCTATGTTTGACATTTAGGACAATCTATCAATGTGGTCTACTTCTGTCCCAAGGGGGCAAGTGGTATAAGTAATACAAAAAGTATGTCTAAAAGTATGTCTGGGAATATGTTAGCTTTTTGAGCCTGAGGCTGTGTGTGTATGTGTGTGTGTGTGTGTGTGTGTGTGTGTGTGTGTGTGTATAAATTTATTATTTATATAAGTAATGAATTTATATATATTTATCACATACATAACTTTATTATATGTATAGGAAGTATATACTGTATTGAGTTTCTACACTATCCCTAAATGCTTCTTACTTTTAGCTGTCTCTTACCATATTCCCTCCCTCAGTCCCACTCACCACTTGAACCTCCCATCCCAGTTCCTCATCCATCCATAATTATCTGTTATATTTCTCTTTCCTAATGAGATCAATTCATTCCCTCTAGTTGCTTGCTCTATACCTATCCTTTCTGGTTCTATGAACTGTAGCTTGATTATCATTGACTTAACAGCTAATGTACCTGTATGAGGAAATACATAATATATTTACCATTCTGGATCTGGGACACCTCACTAGAGATGTTTTTTCCTACTTCTAACCATTTGCCTGCAATTTTCATGATGTCATGTGTTTTAACTGCTGAGTAATACTTCATTGTGTAAATGTGCCACATCTTTGTTTGCTAGCACATTTGTTGAGGGACATCTGGGTTGTTTCCAATTTCTGGATATTATGAAGATGGTTGAGCAAGAGTCTGATAGGAAAAGCCTATTTTGGAAATGTGCCCAAGAGTTGTGTAGCTTGATCTTGAGGTAGATCTATTCCCATCTTCCTGAGGATCTGGCATACTGATTTCCATAGTGGCTGTACAAGTTTGCGTTCCCACCAGCAATGAATGTGTATCCATTCCTCTTACTCCGCATCCTCACCAGCATGAGCTGTCACGTGCTTTGTTAATCTTAGCCGTTTTCACAGGTGTAAGATGACATCTCAAGGTGGTTTTGATTTGCATTTCCCTGATAGCTAAGGATGCTGAAAATTTTTTAAAGTGTTTCTCAGCCATTTGAGTTTCCTCTATTGAGACTTCTTTAAGTCCATATCCCACTTTAATTGGATTATTTATTTTCTTGATATCTAGTTTTCTTGAATTCTTTATATATTTTGGATATTAGTTCTCTATCAAATGTGAAGTTGGTAAAAAAAAATTATCTCACTCTGTAGGCTCCCATTTTGCCCTTTGCCTTACTAAAGTTTTTCAGTTTCATAAAGTCCTATGTATTATTTGTTGATTTTAGTGCTAATGATCTGTTCAAAAAGTCTTTCCTGTGCCAATAAGTTCAAGGATATTCCCCACTTTCTCTTCTATCAGGTTCAGTATATCTGTTTTTAGGTTGAGGTCTTTGATCCATTAGGAGTTGAGGTTTGTTCCAGGTGATAAACCTGTATTTCTTCAGATTTTTCTATATGCAGCCATACAACCCCATTTGTTGAAGATGCTTTCTTATTTCCAGTGTGTACTTCTGACCTCTTTGTCAGAAATCAAGTGTCCATAGGTGTGTGCATTTATGTCTTGGTCTTCAACTTTATTTCTTGTTTTTCAGTTGAATAGTGTGTAGCGATACCTCCAGCAGTTCTTTTATTATTCAGGACTGATTTAGGAATCTTGGAGGTTTTGTGTTCAGTATGAAGCTATAAATTATCCTCACCTGTTCTGTGAAGAATTGTGTTGTAATTTTGGTGAGGGTTGCACTGAATCTGTAGATTCTTTTTCGTAGGATGGTCCTTTTTACTATGTTAATCCTACTGAATCATGATCATGGGATGTCTTTTCATCTTCTGATATGTTCTTCAATCTCTTTCTCCAGTGACTTGAAGTTTTATAAGTCTTTCATTTGTTGGGTTAGAGTTATCTCAAGATCTTTTATATGATTTGAGGCTATTGTGAAATGTACTTCCCTGATTTCTTTCTCAGTCCAGTTGTCTTTTATACAAAGGAGGGTGACTAAAAAAAAATAAAAATAAATAAAAATAAATAAAAAACAAAGGAGGGTGATTGATTTTTGTGAGCTAATTTTGTATCCAGCTTGTAGTGAAATTTTTGCTTTCTTTAAAAAGCCAGTTATGTTACATCATTTTTTTTAATCTCTGGTGTGGGATATGGGACTGCTTCAGTTTGTCCACAGCTGTTAACTATGATTGTCTCAAACTCTAGGAGGAGCATGAACTTTGCCAGCTGCAGATAGTTTAATTCTGGGGACTCAGAAGAGGGTCTAAATGCCAGGGGCCCAAGAGAGCGGGGATCACACTGAGGCAGCTGCTGCTCGCCCTGCTCTTGCCTCTACTGATGTTTCATTTGCTATTGCTGGATTGCTGGATTGCTGGATTGCTGGATTGCTGGATTGCTGGATTGCTGGATTGCTGGTTTGCACCTGCTTTCTCTCCTATCTAGGGTTGGGATGTGTGAAAGAAATTAGGGCAGAATAAGGTTTGTAAGGGAGGTGGATGGATAAGAACCCAGTAAAATAATAAACAAATACACCAACACCAGCTACTTTGCTGAAAGTGTTTATCAGCTGTGGAAGTTTCCTGGTGGAAGTTTTCAGGTAACTTACACATACGCTCATGTCATCTGCAAATATAGGTGCTTTGACTTCTTCCTTTCCAATTTATATTCCCTTGATCTCCTTCAGTTGTCTTAGTGCTCTAGCTTAGAATTCAAGTACTATATTAAATAGGCAGGAATAGAGAGGACAACCTTGTCTTATTCCTGTTTTCAGTAAAATTGCTTTGAATCCTCTCCACTTAAGGTGGCATTGGCTATGAACTTGCTGTAAACTGTCTTTGTTATTTTGAGGCATATCTGTAATTTCTTCAGACTTTTATTATGAAGGGACATTGTATTTTTTTTGTCAAAGTTATTTTCTGCTTCTAAAGAGATGATCATGTGTTTTATTTTTTTCAGTTTGTTTATATGACAGATTTAATTTATCAATTCATGTATGGCGAACCATCCCTACATCTCTGGCATAAAGCCTACTTGATCATGGTGGATGATATTTTTGATGTGTTCCTGGATTTGGCTTGCAAGTAATCTATTGAGATTTTTTTATTGGATATATTCTATATTTACATTTCATTTCCCTTTTTCTGGTTCCCCATCCCCCAAAGGTCCCACATGCCCTTTTCCCTCTCCCTGGTCCCCCATCCACCCCTTCACACTTCCCTGTTCTGGTATGCCCCTACGCTGATGTTTTGATCCTTTCCAGCACCAGTGTCCACTCCTTCCTTCTTGTTGGATATCATGTGATATGTGGATTGTGTCTTTGGTGTCCCAAGAGTCTATGCTAATATCCACTTATCAGTGAGTGCATACAATGGGTATTCTTTTGAGACTGGGTTATTTCACTTAGGATGATGTATTCCAGCTCCATCCATTTCTCTAAGAATTTCATGTATTCGTTGTTTCTAATGGCTGAATAGTACTCCATTGTTTATATATACCACATTTTTTGTATCCATTCCTCTGTTGAGGAACATCTGGGTTCTTTCCAGCTTCTGGCTATTATAAATAAGGCTGCTATGAACATGGTGGATCATGAATCCTTATTACATGCTGGGGAATCTTCTGGGTATATGTCCAGGAGTGGTATGGCTGGGTCGTCCGGAAGTATCATGTCCAGGTTTCTGAGGAACCGCCAGACTGATTTCCAGAGCGGTTGTACCAGCTTGCAGTCCCACCAGCAGTGGAGAAGTGTTCCTCTTTCTCCACATCCTGGCCAACACCTGATGTCTCCTGAGTTTTTAATCTTAGCCATTCTGACTGGTGTGAGGTAAAATCTCAGGGTTGTTTTGATTTGCGTTTCTCTAATGAGTAATGATGTTGAACATTTTTTAAGGTGTTTCTCAGCCATCTGAATTTCTTCAGGTAAAAAGTCTTTGTTTGGCTCTGTACCCCATTTTTGGATAAAGATATTTGGTTTTCTGGGGTCTAACTTCTTGAGTTCTTTGTATACATTAGATATTAGCCCTCTGTCGGATGTGGGGTTGGTGAAGATATTTTCCCAATTTGTTGGTTGCCAATTTGTCCTTTTGACAGTGTATTTTGCCTTACAGAAACTTTGTAATTTTATGAGGTCCCATTTGTCTATTCTTGATCTTAGAGCATAAGCAATTGGTGTTCTGTTCAAGAATTTTCCCCCTGAACCAATGTCCTCAAGGGTCTTCTCCAGTTTCTTTTCTATTAGTTTTAGTGTGTCTGATTTTATGTGGAGGTCCTTGATCCACTTGGAGTTGGCTTCATCCCAGGGATGCAGGGATAGTTCAATATACAGAAATCCATCAATGTAATCCACTACATAAACAAACTCAAAGAAAAACACCACATGGTCATCTCATTGGATGCTGAAAAAGCACTTGACAAAATTCAGCATCCTTTCATGCTAAAAGTCTTGGAAAAAACAGGAATTCAAGGCCCATATCTAAACATAGTAAAAGCAATTTACAGCAGACCGATAGCCAACATCAAAGTAAATGGAGAGAAACTTGAAGCAATCCCACTAAAATCAGGAACCAGACAAGGCTGCCCCCTCTCACCATATCTCTTCAATATAGTATTTGAGGTACTAGCTAGAGCAATTAGACAACATAAGGAAGTCAAAGGGATACAAATTGGAAAGGAAGAAGTCAAACTATCACTATTCGCAGTTGATATGATAGTATACTTAAGTGACCCAAAAAACTCCACCAGAGAACTCCTACAGCTGATAAACAACTTCAGCAAAGTGGCTTGTTACAAAATCAACTCAAGCAAATCAGTAGCCTTTCTATACTCAAAGGATAAGCAGGCTGAGAAAGCAATTAGGGAAATGACACCCTTCACAATAGCCACAAACAATATAAAGTATCTTGGTGTGACTTCTAACCAAACAAGTGAAAGATTTATATGACAAAAACTTCAGGTCTCTGAAGACAGAAATTGAAGAAGACCTCAGAAAATGGAAAAATCTTCCATGCTTGTGGGTTGGCAGGATTGACATAGTTAAAATGGCAATCTTGCCAAAAGCAATATACAAATTCAGCGCAATCCCCATCAAAATCCCAACTCAGTTCTTCATAGAGTTAGAAAAAGCAATTCTCAAATTCATCTGGAATAACGAAAAACCCAGGATAGCTAAAACTATCAACAACAGTAAAAGAACTTCTGGGGGAATCAATATCCCCAGACCTCAAGCAATACTACAGAGCAGTAGTGTTAAAAAAAAAAAAAACTGCATGGTAAGCCGGGCGTGGTGGCACACGCCTTTAATCCCAGCCCTTGGGAAGCAGAAGCAGGCAGATTTCTGAGTTCGAGGCCAGCCTGGTCTACAGAGTGAGTTCCAGGACAGCCAAGGCTATACAGAGAAACCCTGTCTCAAAAAAATCCTAAAAAATCCTTTAAAAAAACTGCATGGTATTGGTACAGTGACAGGGAGGTGGATCAATGGAATAGGATTGAAGACCCAGAAGTGAACCCACACATCTATGGCCAATTGATCTTTGACAAAGGAACTGAAAACATCCAGTGGGGAAAAAAAGATAGCCTTTTCAACAAATGGTGCTGGCTCAACTGGAGTTTTTTTAATATGTGTTTATAAGAAAAATTGGTCTGTATACTGTCTTTGTTGGGTCTTTATGTGGTTTAGGTATCAGGGCAACTGTAGCTTTGTAAAATGAATTGGGCAGTGTCTTTTTGTTTCTATTTTGTGGAATAATTTGAGGAGTATTGGCACTAACACTTCTTTAAAAGTCTGGTAGAATTCTGCTCTGAAATCATCTGCCTCTGGTCTTCTTTTGGTTAAGAGACCCTTGATGACTGCTTCTATTTCACTAGGGACTTTAGATACATTTATATTACTTATCTGTTCTTGATTTAAGTTTGGTAAGTTGTATGTATCAGGCAAATTATCTGTTTCTTTTAGTTTTTTCAATTATGTGGAGTGCAGATGTTTTATTAATTTTTTATCTATTTACATCCCAGATGTTGCCCCCCAGACCCCCTCAAAGAGTTCTTCCCCCATCCTCCCTCCCAAAGACTAAGCCACCAACCAAAGCACATACACAGGTTGGTCCTAGACCCCTGGCACATATGTAGCGGAAGACTGCATTGTCTGGTCTCAGTGGGAGAGGACATGCCTAGTCCTGTAGAGACTTGATGTCCCAGGGTAGGAGGAGGCCTGGGGACACCCTCTCAGTGTGCAGATTTTTAAAGTATGTTCTTATGCTTCTCTGAATTTCCTTGGTGTCTGTTGCTGTGTCCTTCTTTTCACTTCGAGATTTGTTCATTTGAATTCTCTCTCTCCACCTTTTAGTTCCTTGGATAAGGGTTGGAAGATCTTACTGATTTTCTCAAAAAAAGCCAAACAAACACAACTTTTGTTTCATGGATTCTTTGTATTGTTTTTTGTTTGTTTGTGTACTGTTGATTTTTATCTCTGGGTTGGATTACTTCTTGCCATCTGCTCCTTCTGGATGTGATTTCTGCTTTTTGTTCTAGTGGTAACTTTCGGGTAAGTTATTAGAATGAGATCAGTCCAATATTTGTGTGTGCGCACACATAAGCATGCATGTGTGTGCACATGCATGTGTGTATGAGTGCATGCATGTGTGAGTGCATGCCTGTATGCACATGCTTATGCGTGTGTGTGTGTGTGTGTGTGTGTGTGTGTGTGTAGGCTTTTAGTGGTATGAAGTTGCTTCAATATGTCCCATAAGTTTGGGTATGTATATATTCATTTTTCACTCAATTTTAGAAATACTGTAATTTCTTCCTAAATTCTGTCTTGACTCATTTTTCATTCAGTTAGAGAGTTGTTTGATTTCCATGAATTTCTGTTGTTTCTGTTGTTTCTGATGCCCAGCATTAATTCACGACAGTCAGATAAGATTTAGGGCATTAGTTCAAGTTTTGTTTTGGTTGAGACTTGCTTTGTGTTCAAGTATGTGGTCAATTTCAGATAAAGTTCAACGAGATACTGAGGATCTCAAGGGAACTAATAATCCATGGCCCTCAGCCTCACTTAGGTTGAATGTTCTCTTTGGCCAGCACAATTGTACCTAGTGATCTCCATTGTCTTTAGAATCATGTGAGGAGATGGGATGACTCCTAGGGCTGTCACCGATCAGCCTGGGGAAGTGGGAACAATTTCCGGGAACATATTGACCACCATGCACACGGTGGACACTATGAGATTTGTGAAGCACACACACTCTGCTGGCAATGTTGGCAATTTTCTTCTCCCTTCCTGGAAGAATGAGCCAGTCCCTCCCAGCCTAATTGTTGTACAGTTGCTGTGCATCCTGTCTGGGTGTGCACAGAAGGCTTGGATGCTCTGGTTGGCTGCCAGAGAGGCAGAGGGAAGAAGGGAGCTTCTGGCTTTTCACAAAGTTTGTTGAATCGTGGTTTCTGTAGAAAGGGGTCCAATGGGATGTGGAATACAAAGGCCTCACTGCTCTGAACCAATTACCTCAAATCCATGACCTTTTGACTTCAACCCTTTCAAAGCCTTTCAAATTTAGCTACACTGAATGTGAAATCTCTCTTGAGATGAATATGAGCATCCTGGGATGAATTAATAAGTGTGTGAAAGGTAGAATTGCCTTTTTGGATATAAGAAAATCCAAAAGTTAGGTCTGGGACCTGATTATATCCCCTCACTTTTAATAGTCTCTGGTCTTGAAGATCATTCCTGAGTTTGGTGGCCTACTGATAGAGGAGCTTGTGAGAGGTGCCGAAGACACCCTGACCCCTCTAACTACAGTTCCAAAAAATGGTGATTTCACATTTCTGATCCCTGCCCTGCAAGAAGTATATTTCCAAGTGGAAACAATCATGAAGAAGGACAGAATCAGGTGTGCACTGTTTTACAGCTCAAAAGCTACTGTGGCGTTAGAATTCAAGCTGCATCTATCCCGTCATGTGCTCCCTCCTCCTGTATACACCCCAAGCAAGTGTAGTAACAATCATAGGATAGGGACAGAAAGAAGAGCCATTCCTCGAATACAAGTGATCTGTACCTGATACTTCCACGGGAGCCCAACAGCATTACTGAGCTCCTGCTCTGGGGTACTCATTTCTGCTGATGTATAGGACATTGCACAATGGGGTTTTTAGATGCTAAGTAGCCTCTTACCATTGCAAAGATTCACTGTCAGATAATTTCTATTTTTTTAAATTGGATATATGCTTTATTTACATTTCATTTCCCTTTTCCTGGTTCTCTGCCCCCCAAAGGTCCCATATGCCCTTTTCCCTCCCCCTGGTCCCCCATCCACCCCTTCATACTTCCCTGTTCTGGTATGCCCCAACACTGATGCATTGAGTCTTTCCAGAACCAGGATCCACTTCTTCCTTGTTTTTGGACATCATTTAGTATGTGGATTGTGTCTTTGGTGTTCCAAGATTCTAGGCTAATATCCACTTATCAGTGACTGCATACCATGGGTATTCTTTTGAGACTGGGTCACCTCACTTAGTATGATGTTTTCCAGCTTCATCCATTTCTCTAAAAATTTCATGAATTCATTGTTTCTAATGGCTGAATTAGAAAAATCCATTGTGTATACATACCACATTTTTTGTATCCATTCCTCTGTTGAGGGACATCTGGGTTCTTTCCAGCTTCTGGCTATTATAAATAAGGCTGCTATGAACATAGTGGATCATGTATCCTTATTACATGCTGGGGAATCTTCTGGGTATATGCCCAGGAGTGGTATGGCAGGGTCGTCCGGAAGTATCATATCCAGGTTTCTGAGGAACCGCCAGACTGATTTCCAGAGTGGTTGTACCAGCTTGCAATCCCACCAGCAGTGGAGGAGTGTTCCTCTTTCTCCACATCCTCACCAACACCTGTTATTTCCTGAGTTTTTAATCTTAGCCATTCTGACTGGTGTGAGGTGAAATCTCAGGGTTGTTTTGATTTGCATTTCCCTAAAGACTAATGATGCTGAACATTTCTTAAGGTGCTTCTCAGCCATCCAAATTCTTCAGTGAAAAGTCTTTGTTTAGCTCTATACCCCATTTTTGATAGGGTTATTTTGTTTTCTGGGGTCTAACTTTTTTTTTCTATATTCTATGTTTACATTCCAAAGGCTTTCCCCTTTCCCAGTTCCCACCCACCATAGTTCCCATAGTTCCTCTCCCCCCCAACTATTCCCCAGTCATTCCCCCTCCCCCCTCGGTTTCTTTACTAAACTGGGTGCAATCTTTACATGCCCAGGGTCCTCTCCTTTCTTCTTGGGAATCATTTGACTTGCTATTTGTATCTTGAGTATTTAGGGCTTCTGGGCTCATTAATATCCACTTATCAGTGATTGCATTTCATGTGCATTCTTTTGTGATTGGGTTAATTCACTCAGGATGATATTTTCCAGGTCTAACCATTTACCTACAAATTGCATGAATTCATTATTTTTAATTGCTGAGTAGTATTCCGTTGTATAAATATACCACATTTTCTGTATCCATTCCTCCTTTGAGGGATATTTGGGCTCCTTCCAATTTCTGGCTATTATAAACAAGGCTGCTATAAACATAGTGGAGCATGTGTCTTTATTGCATGCAGGGGAATCCTCTGGGTATATGCCCAGGAGTGGTATGCCAGGGTCCTCTGGAAGTGACATGCCCAATTTTCTGAGGAACCGCCAAACTGATTTCCAGAGCGGTTTTACCATTTTGCAATCCCACCAACAGTGGAGGAGTGTTCCTCTTTCTCCACATCCTCGCCAGCACTTGTTGTCTCTTGAGTTTTTAATCTTAGCCATTCTGACTGGTGAGAGGTGGAATCTCAGGGTTGTTTTGATTTGCATTTCCCTGATGACTAATAATGTTGAACATCTTTTAAGGTGTTTCTCGCCCATCCGAATTTCTTCTGGTGAAAATTCTTTGTTTAGCTCTGTGCCCCATTTTTTGATAGGGTTATTTGGTTCTTTGCGGTCTAACTTCTAGAGTTCGTTGTATACTATTGGATATTAGCCCTCTGTCGGATGTAGGGTTGGTGAAGATTTTTTCCCAATTTGTTGGTTGCCGATTTGTCTATTGACAGTGTCTTTTGCCTTACAGAAACTTCGTAATTTTATGAGGTCCCATTTGTCTATTTTTGATCTTAGAGCATAAGCTATTGGTGTTTTGTTCAGGAACTTTCCCCTGAGCCAATGTCCTCAAGGGTCTTCCCCAGTTTCTTTTCTATTAGTTTTAGTGTGTCTGGTTTTATGTGGAGGTCCTTGGTCCACTTGGAGTTGAGCTTAGTACAAGGAGATAAGAGTGGATCAATTCTCATTCTTCTGCATGCTGACCTCCAGTTGAGCCAGCACCATTTGTTGAAAAGGCTATCTTTTTTCCACTGGATGTTTTCAGCTCCTTTGTCAAAGATCAATTGGCCATAGATGTGTGGGTTCAATTATGATTCTTCAATCCTATTCCATTGATCCACCTCCCTGTCACTGTACCAATACCATGCAGTTTTTAACACTACTGCTCTGTAGTATTGCTTGAGGTCTGGGATACTGATTCCCCCAGAAGTTCTTTTACTGTTGATAATAGTTTTAGCTACCCTGGGGTTTTGTTTTGTTTTGTTTTGTTTTGTTTTGTTTTGTTTTGTTTTGTTTTGTTTTGTTTTTTGTTATTCCAGATGAATTTGAAAATTGCTCTTTCTAACTCTGAAGAACTGATTTGGGACTTTGATGGAGATTGCATTGAATCTGTATATTGCTTTTGGCAAGATTGCCATTTTAACTATGTTAATCCTGCCAACCCACGAGCATAGATTTTTCCATTTTCTGAGGTCTTCTTCAATTTCCTTCTTCAGAGACCTGAAGTTTTTGTCATATAAATTTTTCACTTGTTTGGTTAGAGTCACACCAAGATACTTTATATTGTTTGTGGCTATTGTGAAGGGTGTCATTTCCCTAATTGCTTTCTCAGCCTGCTTATCCTTTGAGTATAGGAAGGCTACTGATTTGCTTGAGTTGATTTTATAACCAGCCACTTTGCCAAAGTTGTTTATCAGCTGTAGGAGTTCTCTGGTGGAGTTTTTTGGGTCACTTAAGTATACTATCATATCAACTGCGAATAGTGATAGTTTGACTTCTTCCTTTCCAATTTGTATCCCTTTGACTTCCTTATGTTGTCTAATTGTTCTAGCTAGTACCTCAAGTACTATATTAAAAAGATATGGTGAGAGGGGGCAGCCTCTTGTCTAGTCCCTGATTTTAGTGGGATTGCTTCAAGTTTCTCTCCATTTACTTTGATGTTGGCTATCGGTCTGCTGTAAATTGCTTTTACTATGTTTAGGTATGGGCCTTGAATTCCTGTTTTTTCCAAGACTTTTAGCATGAAAGGATGCTGAATTTTGTCAAGTGCTTTTTCAGCATCCAATGAGATGACCATGTGGTGTTTTTCTTTGAGTTTGTTTATGTAGTGGATTACATTGATGGATTTCTGTATATTGAACAATACCTGTATCCCTAGGATGAAGCCAACTTGGTCATGGTGAATGATTGTGTTGATGTGTTCTTGGATTCTGTTGGCAAGAATTTTATTGAGTATTTTTGCATTGATGTTCATAACAGAAAATGGTCTGAAGTTCTCTTTCTTAGTTGGATCTTTGTGTGGTTTTGGTATCAGGGTAATTGTGGCTTTATAGAATGAGTTGGGTAGTGTTCCTTCTGTTTCTATTTTGTGGAATAGTTTGAAGAATATTGGTGTTAAGTCTTCTTTGAAGGTCTGATAGAATTCTGCACTAAAACCATCTGGTCCTGTGCTTTTTTTTTTTTTTTTTTTTTTTTTTTTTTTTTGGTTGGAAGACTTTCTATGATCCCTTCTATTTCTTTGGGGGCTATGGGACTGTTTAGATCATCTATTTGATCCTGATTTAATTTTGGCATTTGGTATCTGTCTAGGAAATTGTCCATTTCTTCCACATTCTCCAGTTGTGTTGAGTATAGGCTTTTGTAGTAGGATGTGATGATTTTTTGAATTTCCTCAGTTTCTGTTGTTATAGCTCCCTTTTCATTTCTAATTTTGTTAATTTGGATCCTGTCTCTGTGCCCTTTGGTTAGTCTGGCTAAGGGTTTATCTATCTTGTTGATTTTCTCAAAGAACCAGCTCCTGGTTTTGTTGATTCTTTGTATGGTTCTCTTTGTTTCAACTTGATTGATTTCAGCCCTGAGTTTGATGATTTCCTGTCTTCTACCCCTCCTGGGTGAAATTGCTTCTTTTTGTTCCAGAGCTTTCAGGTGTGCTGTTAAGTTGCTAGTATATACTCTCTCCTGTTTCTTTTTGGAGGCACTCAGGGCTATGAGTTTTCCTCTTAGCACTGCTTTCATTGTGTCCCCTAGATTTGGGTATGTTGTTCCTTCATTTTCATTAAATTCTAAAAAGTCTTTGATTTCTTTCTTTATTTCTTCCTTGACTAAGGTATCATTGAGTAGAATATTGTTCAGCCTCCATGTGTATGTGGACTTCCTGTTGTTTTTGTTGCTATCGAAGACCACTCTTACTCCATGGTGATCCGATAGGAGGCATGGGATTAGTTCTGTCAGATGATTTCTATGCGATCAAATTTACCATTTACCAGCATATCCTGGCAACTTTGCATAAGAGTATGAGATAAGCAACAACCCATACTTCAAGTATAAGAAAAAAATCTACTCATGATCCTTCGAATTAACCACCGCCTGGTCTCTGCTCCCTGGCAACCACATGACTACTCTCTGATGGAAGAGTTTGAAAACGTCATAAAATTTAAAAACACCGGGGCTCTGGCTGTCCTAACATGGAAAAGGAATTATTTGTGACTAGTGTCATTACTAGGTACAAGTTATTCAAGCATTATGTCCTTTGGTAAACAATGCCATTTTACATATGCACTCAACACATTTACCCACTCCCCAGTTAATGCATGTCTGAGCAACCTGATCCCCATTACTTTCAAACTCTTGTGAACGTTCTCAAACAGGTTTTTTTTTTTTAGCTCAATATTTTCTTTTCATTGGGCTAAGAATTGCTGGATCATATAACACACATGTGTCTAACTTTTAATGAATGTGCCAAGCTGTCTTCTATGACTGTATCATTCTCATCTCCTCCAGACATGTTTGAGGGCACCAGTGACTCCATATCTTTGCACTGAATGAGTGTGAAGGAGTATCTATTGCGGGTGTTTCAGTAGAGTTTGAGCCCTCTGCTTTCCCCACTTCTACCTGCTCCTGTGCTCACTCCCTACTTCTTCCATAGAAATGCACCTGAGAGTCTTCTTCACTGCACATATTTACTATGGCCTTAGCAATTACCAGCACAGGGTCTCTGGATGAATGTGCGGTGAGCAACAAAGCACATAGGTTCCACCTCACCCTTCCCAGCTTTCTCAGTTACTGTTCTATGGATAATTCCAGGACCGAGAGTACTCATAAAAGAGCACATTTAATTGGGGGCTTCCTTACATTTCAGAGGATGATTTCGGAACCATCATCCCAGTGGGCAGCATGACATATAGTCAGGAGCGGTTCTTGAGCAGTAGCTGAGAGTTTACATCCTGATCCACAAGCAGGAGGCAGAGAGTTAGCCTGGGTCTGGCATGGGTTTTTGAAATTCCAAATCCCACCCCCAGGGACAAACCTCCTTCAACAAGAGCACACCCCCTAATTCCTCCAAAACAGTCCACCAACTGGAAAGCAAGCATTCAAATATATGAGTCTGTAGAGGCTATTCTCTTTCAAACAAGTACACCAACTGGGCTGAGAAAGTCTTGTCTTAAGAGGAAGCACTAGGAAGCTCTGGAAACTTGAAGATGTTAATTCCTTGATTCTGAGAAAGGAGGGACTGAAGATGACCTCGCAGCCCTACAGCCCATCAATTTCTTTGCTCAAGGAACTGAAAGGGGGAAAAGGAGCAGCCAGTGAGGGCTGGGACAACAGACTGGACAGGAGGGCACTGTAGCCACTACATTGAAACAAGAGCAAGCGTTGATAGGGAAAGGCTTGTCTGCATCATGCTTGAAGAGACAGAAAAGCATTGAGGATGTAATTCTGCAGTTCTAGGGCCATAGATGATCCGGATCTGGAACTACAGAACGAAGGCAAATATTCAAACTACAGGCTTCACTGTATCACGTCCTCTAGGAGATCAGCTGAGCATTGTGGAAGCTCCTAATCCTGTACTCTTTGGTGTGTTCTGCCAGGGTTCTTTGATTATCAAACTTCCTGTATAGATCTGTGCTTTTGGCTTTCTCATAGACTCTAAGGGCTTAGACACTGGGAGCTCAGTGTTGGACTAGCAGGACCTGATTCAATGTTTGTTAAGTAGAGGCCAGGAGATGGCATGATGCTCAAAGGAACTTACAAAAGGTCAGAGACCTGAAATGGGTCCCCCCATATCTACACAGTGGAAGGATCTGACCGGCGGAAGTGGCATTTCACATGTGTGTCATGGCATTCACACATGTATATAAATGCATGCACAATAAAGAAAAAATAGGAAAAATTAAAAGTGCCCAAGTGGACAAAATCTATGAAAGTTGATCTCAGCAGGAGCTGGCTAAAAGAGGAAACACATATTAGAGAGGCGGTGTGGATAAGGAATGTTACTTGGGAAGTGCCAGCATTGCAGTGTTTCAGTGGAATAGCCAGGACACATGTGGAGGGGCCCATGTGGACCCTGAGTCACTGTAATAGACACATCCTGAGCATGCTCTCCCTCTTCCCTCTCCACTCACCGTGTGTGTGTGTGTGTGTGTGTGTGTGTGTGTGTGTGTGTTATCTTGAATATAACCTACTTAAAGAAGCCCTCCAGGCTTTCTTTCCCTGTTAAAGATTCCTGTTCTCTGAACTCCACAACAACACCAACATCTGACCAGTGAGTACAAGGACAGTGATCATGGTTTGAATTGATTTAGACTTGAATACAGGACCCCTGGTATTACAGAAGGACTTCAGATGGCATGATACACCTTTCTAGGAGGCCAAAGAGCAGGAACAAAGATTACCTTGGCTTCCTGCTGGCCTGCTCTTCTTTGACAATATGAACTTTGCCCCACCCTATTGAATTTCCTGCCCACTTTACTTTAGGTCCAAACTCCTGCCTAGGCAAGGCCCATATCTTTTGTTTCCTGCCCATGGCATACAGCTATCCTGGAGCAATACAGACTCAGATCTAAGAGATGACTATGACACAGTACCAACTTCCTGGATTTCTGAATGCTGTGGCCTGTGGGGTCCTGCTTCTCGTCCTGCATGTGCAAGGTGAGAGTCCTTCAGTGAGCAATGAGGAACAGGGTCGGAGCTGCTCAGTTCCTTGGAGCCAGCAGCTTAGCTTGTGGGAGGGAAGGTACCAGGGAGGGGAAGGCTGATAAAAGGGTGGAAAAATGTTTGCCTCCCCATGCCTTCACCAAAGCCCACAGAGTGAGCCCTGCTGCTCATAGAGGGGCACCGATGCCTAAAGACACCCCATTCCAAAAATAAAAGCTACTCCAGTTTAAGAAGGTCTAAGGGGCACTGCACCTGCAGGCTAGAGAAAAGAGAGCAAAGGGGACATGCTCTTCTTCCGTGTGTGACTGTAGCTGCTACAGACCTTTGGGTGATAATGAAAATAATACATCCGTGCTGCCAAGTGGCTCTGAGCACGTCCCCTTCTTAGAGACATGCCCTGCGACCATTCAAAAGGAGTGTAAGCAATGTTCCCGGCTTGGGAGTGTGAAGAAGCTGATACCTCCACATCTCACACCTGAGCCTACACACCCAGATTTGCTTCCCGTGGACACTAGTAAAAACGAGGTGGGAATCAACGACATAGTGGCAACTGCTTGGACAAAACTAACCATGGTGGCATCTCCACCCACAGGCCAGGACCCCGCTAGTCCTATCAGGAACACGCACACGGGCCAGGTCAGAGGAAGCCTTGCCCATGTGAAGGACACTGACATCACCGTCCACACCTTCCTGGGAATTCCCTTTGCCAAGCCACCTTTAGGACCACTGCGCTTTGCACCTCCTGAGGCCCCTGAGCCATGGAGTGGTGTGAGAGATGGGACATCCCACCCAAACATGTAAGTTTTGGACCCAGCTGATTTCAGGCTGGGGGGGGAGGGCATAAAAGCATGCTCTGAGTTCTGGGCCCAAATGAAATGCTTCCTTCTTCTCAACCCACAGACGATTTCTGTCTATGTGCAGATTGTTGTGCATTTTTAGATTCATAGCTAAGGCTTCTAATAGAAAACCTTTGCCAGTCTCCTGGGTCAAAGATCAGTTCCTATAGGAAGTTATCTCTCGGTTTCGCAGTGAGAAACTGACAAGAACAGTTGCCAGATTCAGATTGTGCCAAGTGATCTCTGCCACCATAGGAGAGAGGTCTATGGACAAGGGTCAGTATAAACACATTAACCAGCAAGAGCCCAGAGTCAAGTATCATGCACTGTAAGTCTCTCAGGAGGACAGCAGTTATGTGTCCTTCACAACTTCAGCCTCTACAGTCCCTGATACACCCCAAGGAGCCAAGTGTCATTGTCCAAAAATAACATATAAAAGCTTCCTCTGAAGATGATGTGGGAAGTAGTGGTAATGAGAATTTTTGGACGTAGGGTAAAGAATATCCCACAATTCTCTGGGACATTGCTGTCCACTGAATCCCATAGTACCTGTGTAGATAGAGTACCACATTACCCAGGTATCTTCATTTTGTTTCTTGTAGCTGTGATAAAATACCTGATTAAAAAGCAGTTTAAGACAGAAACAGTTTATTATGGGTCATGGCTCCATGTTTCCATCCAAGGAAGAAACCTAAGGGAATGGATAATATCACACTTTAATTGGGACCAGAGATCAAAGAATGCATACCTACTTCCTAATGTTCAGTTTGTCTTCTCTGCTCATACTGTTCCTAGGGAATGGTCCCCCTCCCCTGGTTGAAAAGATTACTGCCTCAATTAACAGAATTAAGAAAATGCCCATAGGCTAACCTGATCTAGACAATCCTTCATTGAGACTATATTCCCAAGTGATTCTATGTTGTCTCAGGGTGAAAAATTAAGACTAACCTTCTCAATAGCCATTAAAGAGTACAAACAGAATTGGTGCATGTCAGTGCTCACAGGAAATCATTCTCATAGAGCCTCCAGGAGTTCTTCAGAACCCAGACTCAAAAAGAATAAAATATATGCCTTCACCCAAGTGGAGACCTCTCTGGAAATCTGATTCTACCCAAGATTTCACTAAGCCTATGGCCTTTACCTCGGTAGGAAAAGGAAATCTTAGGAAAATTAGAAAGCATAAAACAACTGAGTTCTGCTACAGTGTAGACCCTAGTGTGTTCAAGAAGACCTTCTTATCCACAATTGCAGCTGAACCCTTGGTATGGGACACTGAGCAATGGAGTGCTGGGAGGTCAGAGGTTGTGTTCCCAGCACTAACTCTTTAGAAAGAACCATGCATTAGCAGGACATCTTGGAGGGAAGTGCCTAAAAGTGGCTGAGAGACAACCCAAACTAAGACCTGATACTGACTAGCAAGCATCTCTCGTACTAACTGTCTGCCATTGTCATCAGGTGTCTACAAAATGATGATTTGATGGGTTCAGAGGATATGAAGATGATGAAATCAATCCTGCCTCCCATCTCTATATCTGAGGACTGCCTGTATCTCAACATCTATGCACCAACCCATGCCCATGAGGGTTCTAACCTGCCTGTGAGACCTGGGTCATGGTCAACTGGGTGGCAGTGAAGGTTTCTTTCTTAGGAAGATTAGAACGCACAAAACAACTGAGTTCAGCTACAGTGTAGGCACTAGTGGGTTCAAGAAGCCCTTCTTACCCGTGGTTGGCAGCTGAACCCTAGGTATGGGACACTGAGCAATGGAGCTCGGCGAGGTCAGAGGTTGTGTTCCAGGAACTAACTCTGGACTTTTTCAACCAACTTGAGTCTTAGAGATGCAGCCAGGTGTCTAAGGGCTAAACACTGAGATAAGCCAAATTTTCAGCTTTGGGATATTATTTGTGTCAATGAGATTTGGCAATCCTTTTGGCTTATAATCAGAAAATTATGGAGACACCCTTCTACACTTTTGAGGAGACTACGAGTGATAGTGACACTACTCTACACTGAGATTCCTGGTACAACAGTGAAGCTTGGAAATATTCTGGTGAGACTGTAGTTCCTCATCTGCATCCTGGGGCTAAGATGCTGAGGAGTCCTATGGGTGTTTATAGCTGTATGAATACAAAGCAGTCAATAATCTAACAGGCGGTCCCACTTGAACTTAGGCTGGATAGAAGCCTCTTGTCATCTCTTTTGACTTCTCCAGGTGATGGTGTGGATCCATGGTGGTGCACTCACTGTGGGCATGGCTTCCATGTATGATGGATCCACGCTGGCAGCCACTGAGGATGTAGTGGTGGTCACTATCCAGTACCGCCTGGGTGTCCTGGGATTCTTCAGGTAAGTCTGGGTTAGGGCAGGACAATGTGGGCTTATCAGAACCTAGACAGCCCTTTGACCCATGTCCCTTCTACTTCTTAGCACTGGAGACCAGCATGCCAGAGGCAACTGGGGATATCTGGACCAAGTGGCCGCCCTTCGTTGGGTCCAGCAAAACATTGCCCACTTTGGAGGCAACCCTGACCGTGTCACTATTTTTGGAGAGTCAGCAGGTGGCACAAGTGTGTCCTCACATGTTGTGTCTCCCATGTCCAAGGGGCTCTTCCATGGTGCCATCATGGAGAGTGGGGTGGCCGTGCTCCCTGATCTTATCTCCAGCTCCTCTGAGGTGGTTTACAGAGTGAGTGTGCTCTATCCCTCCAACCCTGACCTACTGTCTAAGCACTCACTCTAGTACACTGGTACTATGTTCAGCAGGGGAAAGGAAGGCCATGGGAAGTAACTTCCCTTCACTGCTTTCTTAAAGACTCAAAGTTTAGAACCTCATCTCCACCCCATTATACAGTGCTTTATACAAAGGGCTTTTTGGTTTGGTTTGGTTTGGTTTGGTTTGGTTTGGTTTGGTTTGGTTTGGTTTGGTTTGGTTTGGTTTGGTTTTGCTGAACCATTATATAAAGTTCAAAGCTTCCATCACTGGCAAAACCAAGTATGTATGTGTTCAGGAAATTGTACAGAGGCAAGAGAGTTTTATGTACTGATACAAGGATCTTAGTTCAATTCCTCAGAATATGTATGTTGTTAATCCAGGTGTTCCTATGGAGAGAAGGGAAACAGGAACAGGAAAATCTTTAGAAAGTTACAGACCAGTTAAACTGGAGTAGGCTGCAAAACAAGAGACCACGTCTCAAATTAAGTGGAAGGTAGAAGAGAGGACTGGGGTGGGATTGGGGGATATCACTGTCACAATTAAGCAACAGGAAAATGGGAACAATTTTGTGCTTGCTCCAGTCCACACCCATTTGGCATAACATTTAGAACCAATGGCACCATCTCGGGACTGGGAAAACTTCTCTGTCTGAAAGACAGTTTTATCCTGTTTTCATTGCAGATAGTGGCCAATCTATCTGGTTGCGCAGCTGTGAACTCGGAGACCCTGGTGCACTGCCTAAGAGGCAAAACTGAAGCAGAGATTCTGGCTATTAATAAGGTTGGCAGAATGGTGTGGCTGGGAAGATGGCAGATAGCAAAGTGTGTTATTGGTTGTCCTCATTACTATGAGCAAATTACCTAATCTCCCTGGCTAGTATCACTTTATTTAGTCCTGGGTGCAAAACCAATGCCAACATAAGCTAATCTAAATGTAAGGTCTCTTCGGGGATGAGATGGGGGAGGTGTAGTGGAGAATAACTGACCTGAGGCAAATTAGAAAGTGGAGATGGAGTGGAGAACATTCATTGGAAATCAGAAAACATATATAATTAACCTTCAGTTCTGACTTTGAATATTCCTCAGGTCTTCAAGATCATCCCTGCTGTGGTGGATGGGGAGTTTCTACCCAAACATCCTCTGGAGCTGCTGGCCTCTGCTGATTTTCACCCTGTCCCCAGCATCATTGGTGTCAACAATGATGAGTATGGTTGGATTCTCCCTACAGTGAGCTCATTTCTAATCTTCTGGGAGCCTAGGGACTCATATGGTAGGAAATGGGAACTCAGAGATTTACTGATCTGTATCCATGCTGTGCCACACTTCTCTCTGTACCAGGTCATGGACTCAGCTCAGAAAATAGATGAAATAACCAGAAAGACCCTGCCAGCTGTTCTAAAGAGCACAGCCCTAAAAATGGTGAGAATCTTGGGGGCAGAGCCTCAATTGTGAGGACCCCTATCTAACTTTCACAGAGAGAATTCCCAGAAATTGTATGTGTGTGTGCACATGCACATGTGTGTGAACACACACACACACACACACACACACACACATACACACACACATAGCTTTCTTCCTAAACCAGATCTCTTCTGCATTTCTCTATCCTGAGACTACTGCCTACCTATTCGAGTGCCCGTTTAATCTCATTCTTTCTCATCACAATGTGGTAGATGCTGCCTCCTGAGTGTAGTGACCTGCTAATGGAAGAGTACATGGGGGACACTGAGGATGCCCAGACCCTCCAAGCACAGTTCAGAGAGATGAAGGGAGACTTCATGTTTGTGATCCCTGCACTCCGGGTAGCACATTTTCAGCGTGAGTACATCTGTGACAAGGTTGATGGAGGAAGCTCAGAGCTGTGGGTCCCAGACAAGCCCTGTAGTATCCAGGCCTGACCTATGGCAGGATCAGATCTCTGGTTCAGATGACTGACAGTCTTTATCTGGAAAATTATTCTGAGTGTAAGATGTTGACATCTGAGTACAGATGAAGAAACAGCTGAGTGGTATCTGTGACTTGTCCTAACTACTCCCCCAGGGAGGGCAGAGTCATTATTTAATAGTGGGCTTTCCCACAGCCGATGCTCCAGGATGGGGCTCCACACTCAACTGTTTTGATTCCAGATAATTTGAGACCAAGGCATCTTGTCACCAAATGTGTGTCAGAGAAGTTCTAGACAAAGTGCCACCATGTCATTACATGTCCTCATCCCCAGGTTCCCATGCTCCTGTCTACTTCTATGAGTTCCAACATCGGCCCAGCATCTTCAAGGATGTCAAGCCACCCTATGTGAAGGCTGACCATGGTGACGAAATTTTCCTTGTCTTTGGCTCCCAATTCGGTAACATAAAACGTGAGTCTTCATGGATTTCCTTGAGCTGGATGGAATCCATTATGGAAACCTGAAGGATAGCTGAATTCTTAATCCAGTTGAGGGAACCAAATCCTTGAAGAAAGACAGAATCCAGTGTGCACCAACCATCTCACAGCTCAGAGCCTACATTAGGTTGTAATCTGGACCTTTCCAAGTCTACCTTGTGTTATTGGTAATAAGAAAATAAGGATGCAGGAACGAGCCTGGCTGAATTCACTAAGAAGCTTAGATCCTGGATTGTGAGGGGAGGGAAGGAGGGAACCAGACCAATAGTTTAGACTTGAGTGATAGCTTGGTGAGTGTGAAGTGTGGGTGGGCAGCCGCATGAAGTGGCTGGGACATGGGTACCTGTTCTTCTCTCTTCAGTTCCTTACACTGAGGAGGAGGAGCAACTAAGCAGAAAGATAATGAAGTACTGGGCCAACTTCGCACGGCATGGGTGAGAGGTTGCCCTTCCCTCAACTTCTGCAAGGGTGGGTTGTTATCCAGAACTCCCTTTGGGTGTGGTGAGTTCCTTATTATGTATGGTCCTTTAATCCTTGAGAGTCTTCCCTACTCTAGAGCACACTTTGGCAAGCAGTTTACCACATAGTCAGCTGACACGCACATGTGTGCACGTGCATGTGTGCGCACAACACACTTAGACACTTTATATGTGTTTGTTACTGGTCATCTTGCTTGTTGTGGTCCACTCGGTGGGTGGACCACAGTATTGTGATAATGTTCTTTAGCTGTTGCCTTGGAGGAGACAGAAAACAGGCCATGTGGGACAGTAGCCTTGTCCCACATGGAGTAGAAGCTAGTGGGTCACACTTGTATCCCAATATCAGGACATACGCCCTACCAGTCCCCTTAACCCCCTGCCCTACTTCATTCACTGTCCTGAGTCAAATCGGGATCAAGTGACCTTAACTCTCTTCCCTGCTGCCTGGCATATCCACAGGAACCCCAACAGTGAGGGTCTACCTTACTGGCCTGTGATGGACCATGATGATCAGTACCTGCAGCTGGACATCCAGCCTTCTGTGGGCCGAGCCTTGAAGGCCAAAAGGCTGCAGTTCTGGACCAAGACGCTGCCCAAGAAGATCCAGGAGCTAAAGGGGTCTCAGGAGAGGCACAGAGAGTTGTAGTGCCCTACATGAAGAAAAGCATGCGGGCGTCATGTCTGAGGTTAGGAAAGCTTTTTGATCCTACCATTCATATAACCATTCCTAACACATACAGTTATCCATTTTACCAATTTATATGACAAACCCTCTGTATGTCACTCCTTCACAAAATGCTGCCGCTCTTTTGTTAGAACCACTCAATAAAAGCTCCTGTAATGATGTAGAAAGTGGATGTGTGAACCCTAAGGTCCCACCCATAGTCTCCACAAGTTCTGGCTGCTGCTCCAAACAGCTCAAACTACCAGCAGGTCTTAGGATACAGGCCTGTGGACCCAGTTGTTTAGAAGTGGAAGCGTGGATATTGCATGGATATTGCCTAGTAGTTCCATACCACCTTGAACAACATAGCGAGATCCATATCTCAGAAACAAAAATAATCACTAGCTGGGTAACTTGCAAACAACAGAAATGCATATAAAGTTCTGTGGAGCGAGAAATACAGGGTAAGAAAATGAACTTGAGCCATACAATCTTTCAGGACCTCTCTGGTGTCAGCCACTGAACATTTCAGCTACCAAAAACCATGCCCATTGTCTCTATAGAGGAAATCTCATCTCTCTCCTTCCCAAATTGCAATTATCCACTTTTGTGAAAAGCTTGACATGATATGTTCATAGGCATCTCAAGCAAGGCCAGGAGTAGGGGTTGACCAGCAGGCCCAAGTAGGCTTTCTCTAATAACAAAATTGCTTTTATGCACAGGGATTCTGCAGACACTCTGAACCCCACATTTGTGTGAACATAATACATCTGTAAAGATCTTCAGCTATGTGTGTCCTAGAGATGATATAAAAAAGAAAAGAATCCCCAGACATGTATAGAAGAAGAGATTTCTGTCCCTGGCACCTTGGTGGCTTCTCTGTGTATAGAAATGACTTCTTGCCTTTCATAAAATCCTAATAAAACCAATCTTTTTATGACATTCCA
This sequence comes from Apodemus agrarius, assembly GCA_964023405.1. Classification (NCBI taxonomy): domain Eukaryota; kingdom Metazoa; phylum Chordata; class Mammalia; order Rodentia; family Muridae; genus Apodemus; species Apodemus agrarius. The sequence continues at coordinate 24,610,755 of OZ030024.1, read as the reverse complement.
TGTGATTTTCATTCTTATGCCTTTTTTGCCCTTACGGTTTTCAAGCTCAGTATTACAAGGTCTACAGTATTGTGTGTAATTTACAATGGGGCCAATTTGTCTTCAATATGCCTTTTATTTCTCTCAAAGCTTTTTCTGTTATTTAAGAGGGTGTGTCCTGTGTTCTTTAGACCCTGGGAACTCCTGGTCCCTCTACCTCTGTCCAACTTGTCCTCTTTGTTTACCAGTTTTCCCAGGACAAAATCCCCTTGTTTTATTTACTGCCCTGAATATCAGTCATAAGGCACCATGACCTTTGCATGAAAATCAAGACTCCTATGTTGCCTGTCCTAGACATTAGGGCATAGAAGAGACGATACTAGGAGGAGTCCCATTCCATGTATAGCCTCAGTCCCTTTTACCCTCTCAGCAGCTGCATGTCTGTGTTACTCCCATGTTAAGAGTCTTCTTTAATGAGAAGCAGGATTGATAACATAGTCCTGTGAGTCCTGAGCAGACAATGATGCTTTTGACCTGAGCTTCCTAGTGGTCCCAACTCTTAATGCCCTCACTGTAGAGTGCAGGTTTGAGTTGATCTGATAATAGACTTCATAGTGGCAAAGGACAAGATCAAATACAGTCAAAGGTATGAACAGACACTTGATAGTTCAAGCAGGTTATATCAACAATTGTTGCTGAATCTCAATTCAAGCATGTGTTTAGCTTTTGAAGAAAATGTCAATCTGTCTTTCAAAAGGACTACACCCGTTGCCTGTCTCCCAGATGTGCATGGGTGAGCATGCCAGCTCCATGTCTTTGCCAACATGGTTCTAAATCTGCAACACGCCATAAGGACAGGGGTAGGGTAAAGAACCCATAGCTGTCCCATACCAGTAGGAAAACCCCAGAAGGAAGCTAATGAGGAAGGCCTATTGTGCTGGTCTGAAGATGGTTTAGAATATTAGGAGGTGAAAAGAGGGAGCCAAGGCCAGTCCCCAGGTGGTACCGTCTGAAGTTAATCCTTCAGGAATTCAGGTTAAGCTGGGAGGGAACTCCTGATCTGGACTCTGAGTTGTGTCCTGGAAGGGATTGGGATTCTGTAACTCCTATTTATGGACCTGTGTCCCCAGCTTTATCATAGGCTCTGAAATCCCAGAGAGTCCCATTGTTGAAATCAGCAGGGGCCCATTAAAGGGCTGTCAAATATATGTAAATGAGTGTGAACTTGATTACAGTAGAGACTCACCACCAGTGGGGTGCCAGTAAGTAGGGACTCACCACCAGTGGGGTGCCAGTAAGGAGGTGAGATGAACTGGGAATGGGGACTTAAAAAGAGCCACATAAAAAATAAACAGAGAAACAACTGAATCAATAATATCATGATCTAATGGACTTGACATTTTCAGAACATTCTATTCAAACACTAAAAAAAAAAAATGCACATTCTTCTTGGAAGACCACCATATACTTTATAAAATAAATTATATATTAGGACACAAAGCAAGTTTCAACAAAAATTTTTAAATGGAATTCATTTATCTTATTTGCTCACAATCGAATAAAACTCCCAATGATGGGCAAGTATATGGTAGGGAGATGGGAGAGAAAGAGAAGTGGGATGGTTTGTGCACTATCAAGAGAGGCAGAGCTGGAGACACGTCAGTGGGGAGGAATAGTCTGATGTGAGTAGCCTGTACTGCCACCTGAGGCCATGGTGATGTCTGCACCTGTGCTGCAGTTGAGGACAATGTCTGGGTCCAAAGTCCTGCCACAGCAGAGTTCTGTGTCGATGTCCATGGGCCATGTTACCAAGTGACTTATGGTCTGGGCTACAACATGGAGCCATGTTGATGAACAAAGGCTTAGCTAAGCTGGCCCTGCCCCTCAACTGGACAGCATGGAAGAGCTGGCCCCTAGTGGCTTGGGTGTAAGAGAGATTGCAGCTGACCAACTCAGCTGTCACCCAAGCCTAGATCCATGGCTTTAAGTGGCCCACACCAGTATCTACCACATCTATGAACTGCTGAGGCATGTGAAGGGGCCAGGGCTACTGAAGTAAAGCTTCAGGATCTCCATGACACGGCAACAACAAGATACCCAAGAGGAGTCCCAGTAGGATCCAGCATTGATGGTGTAGCAGACCAGACCAGTGACTCGTTGCAATCAATATTTGCAATGTTTGGACAAAATGGTATACTATGTGACACACTGTGGCACACCACAGCTTCCACAGTGAAATTTGTTGTTGTTGTTGTTGTTGTTGTTGTTGTTGTTGTTGTTGTCTTATGGGGAGGGATGTTACAAGGTAGAGGCCAAATATGGAGGGTGATGAGTAAGATTGAGGTGCATGGTGTGAAATTCACAAAGAATAAATAGCTTATAAAAAGAATAAATTTTCCAATCTGCAGCAAGAGAAACTATAGAACACATGCAATCTCATGGAGAAGAAATAGCATGCTCCTGAATGATGAATGTGTAGCTGAAAAAAGTTTCTTTTTAAGTCTAAAAATCCCTAGAATCAGATGGAAAGGGAAACACAACATCCCCCAAAACCCATGGGACCTACTCAAAACAGTCCTGAGCTATATAAATGCCTAAATTTAAAAAACCAACAACCAACCAACCAATGTCAAGAAGCAGAAATGGCTCACTGTGTAAGAGGACTTCATGTTCTTACAGAGGACCTGAGTTCGATTCCCAGCACCCACATGGCAGCTAACAGCTATCCATATTTCCAGTGCAAAGGGACCCAACACCCTCTTCTGGCGTCTGTGGTCACTGGGCATGCACATGATGAACACGCAAGCAAAGCATTCATACACATAAAAAATAAAACAAAAACAACCAAATGGCCATCCCATCCTCCTTCTGCTGAATCTTCAGCAAGCACCTCCTTCGAGAAAATGAAACCTCCAGTTACAGATGTCTGCTTTCATCTCTCTCTCTCTCTCCCTTACCCATGCTGAGCCTGTGACTGGACAGTAAGCATGGTGACTCCAGGTTTGGGTTGAGAGTGATGGATATCCACTATGGTTTCAGAGGCCATGCTATGCAGACCCTAGAAGGCTAAAAGAGACAAAACTAGCTGAGAAGGCCTTTTCCAGCCTAACAGCCACTGGCTCCTGTCGGATCCTCCTGGTCAGGGCAGTTCTGCTCTAACAGCCACTCTGTACTGCCCCATCAGGCCTCTTAGCCACGCAGTGTATCTGTGGATACAAACCGTGCCTGGACTAGGCTGACAACCCACACTTCCCATGGTTAAACATCATGCATCCCACGGCAGCCCAGACTCAGGCCTGGGGAGCAATCATGCCCCTGAATCAATTTCCTTTCTATCTAATGCTGAAGACTTTCAAGGAGCCTGCTTTTCCTTCTCTGGGTGTCAAGCAAGATTTTGTGAGGCAGAGATGGAGACTGGGATCAGAGCTACCAGGAGATGCAGAGCTGGAGATGCGGAGACTGAGAAGGTGGGTGGGTAGAAAGGTACCAGGGAAGGAGATGCAGGCAGAAATGATAGATGGAATTGTAGGGCCCTACACTACCCACTACAGCTACCAAAGCCTACAAGGTGGACTCCGGAGAAAAGAGGGCCAGCAGTGCCTGAGGACACTCAACACTGAAGAGTCAGCCCAGTGTGAAGCGTTGGATTTGTAAGTCAGAGTATCAAGCACAGGGACAGAGGGACTGTTGGGGCTCTTCCTTGCACTTTGTGTGGCTGTGGTAATGACGATGGTTGTAGCTGATAGCGACCCTTAGATACCAATGAGAGTATTGATGCTGCCACTGGACTCTGCATGTGTCACCCTTTGCTCAGATGAGGATCCCAGGCAAGTTTCCTAGTCTTAGGGTATACAGAAGTCCCCAGCCTCAACACCCTGCAGATCTGCTTTCTTCCCACATAGTCTACAGTTGAGCCACCACGCCCAAATCAAACTTCTCTTTTTAAGTGTGCACTGTGTGTGTAATACCATGACACCTTGATGTGCCTGTGGATGAGCCTTGTGATGAAGGTGGCACCCTCATCAAAAGGTGATCCAGGAGGGATCTGTGCCCAGGGCATGTGTATAGCCCTTGATGTCTCTCATCTCAAGTCACTGAAGTGTGAACTCCGATAGCTTTTTGGTTAAACTCCCTGGTCTGATCTTGCGTAAGGAGGGCACACTTTCTTTGCCTCTCTCCTGATGTCTTCGTGGCTCTGAGAGGCTACTAGGTGTTTCTAGGCAGGAAGATCTGCCCATCTTACTCATGGCTGCTGTTCTACACATGCTTTGCTCAGATTCTGGGCTCAGAACCACCACAACTGTAAGAAGACATAGATTGGGCTGGAGAGATGGCTTAGTGGTTAAGAGCACTGACTGCTTTTCCAAAGGTCCTGAGTTCAAATCCCAGCAACCACATGGTGGCTCACAACCATCTGTAATGAGATCTGATGCCCTCTTCTGGGATGTCTGAAGACAGCTACAGTGTACTTACATATAATAAATAATTACAATAAATAAATAAATCTTTTGCCTGGAGAAAATGGGGCCAGAGAGAGAAGAAAAAGTGTCTGAAGACCGCTACAGTGTACTTACATATAATAAATAAATAAATATTTTAAAAAAGAAGACATGGAGGCCGGGCGTGGTGGCGCACGCCTGTAATCCCAGCACTTGGGAGGCAGAGGCAGGCGGATTTCTGAGTTCGAGGCCAACCTGGTCTACAGAGTGAGTTCCAGGACAGCCAGAGCTACACAGAGAAACCCTGTCTCGAGAAACAAAAAAAAAAAAAAAAAGTGTTAAAAAAGAAGACATGGGCTAATGTCTCAAACTCTTGAATCCATTTATACTTTGTGGTTCATCCACAAGGACATCAAGGTGGCAGGGTATCACACACAATGCCCAGGATTACTTAAAATGAGAGCTTTGATCTGGGTGTGGTGACACAAACCTGCAAGCGTACCACTCTGGGTAAGGCAGAGGAGGCTCTGCAGTTGTCAGTTTAGTCTGGGTTATACAGCAGGCAATGCTAAACAGACTCAGCAGGCTGCATTTACATCTTTATATATATATATATATATATATATATATATGTATGTATATGTATATATATACATATATATACATCATACATATATGTATATCATATATATATACATATATATGTGTATATATATATATATATATATATATATATATCAGTAATAGTTAAGAAAGAGGAGGCCATAAACTTGAGAAAGGATACATGGGAGGTATAGGAGGGAAGAAGGAAATGGAAAATGTGTAATATTATTATATGTGTAATCCTATCAATTAGTTTAATAAATACTGGAATGAATTAGCAAGAGTGCAGTAATCTGTGTGGATGGAAATACGTTCTTGTTGAACTTCAACAGTGATTTTGAATGCCTTTAAGATTTTGATTCTCAGCCTTGGTATGGTGGATGCGGCTTTCCTACTCATGAACCCCCCCAGGAGCTGTTGGCCTCTGTGGTTTTTGCCTTGTCCTGAGCATCCTTGGTATCAACATCAGTGAGGAAGGCTGCACCACCCTGTGGTGAGATGTGTTTCTAAGCTTCTTGGGGGCCTGAGAGCTCACCTGGTGAGTGGCGGGGAGGTCAGAGATTCATTAGTCCAGGCTCAACCCACCACATACTGAAGACTCTTCCTGGCCTCCCTAGACTTCGTTCACACATAAAGGAAAGAGTTGGAGGGACTCTGAAGGCTGATCTGAAGTACACACAGTAGCACAGACAGTGATACCCCTTGAGTTCTGCTCTAATAGGGTCTCCCATATATCCTGCTCAGAGACAAATGTGCAAAACTAAAGCCCAGGGTATGTTTTCCAGGTACGGTTACCCTGGCTCCCTTGGACTTGCTCCATCCCTTAACCCATCTCCCCTCCCAAGACTGCTTTCTCCTCCTCTGGATCCAACTAACTGCGTTCTTCCTGATTCTCCTAGAGTAGATGTTACCTTCCGAGTGTAGTGGCTTGCTGATGGAGGAGTACACAGAAGACACTGAGGATTCCCGATGCTCTCCAAGTTCAGTTCCAGGAGACGATGGAAGACTTCATGTTTATGACCCCTGCTCTACAAGCAGCACATTTGCAGTATAAATACATCTGTAAATGGGCCAGGTTGGACTCTAAGTGTTAGAAAATCTGCTTCATGAATGATATCATGGGCTCAGTCCCTAGTACTAGGGAAAAAAGAAGAGACTTGATTCCTAGGGGATATCTCAGAGCTGTAGGTCCTAGGTGAGTCCTGTGATACCCAGGCCCTCTCTACGTTTTTATCAGGACCCTGAGGGCTCTCTCATCTAAGTAAATCCTATATCTAGTGTGAAAGAGTGTTATCTTTTCTAGTTACAGACAAGGAAAGTGAGGTAGCGATGCTCTGAGTTGCCCAGACTATTCAGGAATGAAAGCCAAGGTTGTGGTTAGCCAAGGCCTTCCCAGTGCCCTTGCTCCAGCCTCGGAATCCATGCTCTCTCCCAACTCCCCAGTCCTCACAACTTTAGGCCAAGGTATCCTTGTACAAAAGATGAGACAGGACAGCTCCTTGTGAGAGGCCACTATGTCACCATGGGTCCACCTTCAGGGTTCCCATGTACTTGCCTAGTTCTATGAGTTCCTGTACCACCCCAAGCTCTTCAGAGACATTGGACCACATCATGTGATGGTGAGAGCTCCTTTGTCTATGTCTTTTGATTCTCCTTTGGGAGCAGCAAACATGAGTTTTCATTTCATGAGCCAGATGGGAACCCAGATGAGTACTTGAGGAGTGACTGGGCCCTGTTAAGTAACTGTCCAGTTAAGGAAACTAAGACTCTTAAAGAGCCCCTTATAGCCATCTTATAAATAGCTTAAAATCCCACACTAGTATGAGAGTCCAAACCCTTCCCTGTCTAGACTGGCGCTCCCTCCACCTGTCCCCTCACTGACATCGAGTCGGACCTCATATCAAAGAAAGTCAAGGTTAGTCCATGCCATTGCTATAAATGACTTCAACATGTCAGAGGGAAGACTGAGTCATGTTGAGATTATATTAGAAGCCTCACCCACTGACTCAGTCCTCATCCTTAGAGCTTCTGGTTCTCTGTCTTCTATGGAAGTTAAAGGCTATGATTTAAACCTACTATCTAGATTCTGGTCAGCTTGGACCAAGGTACCAGGTCACCAAGCATGAGGCAGGACAGCTCCAGGTCACAAGCCACCATGCCATAGTGTGTCCTTGTCCTCAGGTCCCTACGTCCCAGTCTACTTCTATGAGTTCTGGCATCAGCCCACCTTTCTCAAGGACTCTAAACCATCCCCTCTGAAGGGCAAGCATCTCCTTCTCATCAGATTGTCCTACTGTGCAGTGGTGAGTCATCCTCATTCCCCAGCAGCTGGGTGGGTAACTAAGGGATGATTGCCCCTACTTTTCTAGTGTGGAAACTGAATTTTGAGGGAGGCTGGGATCAGGTGTGGACCATTTTCCAGCTAAAAACACTGCTGTAGGATTAGAATTCAAGTTTCTTCCACTCTAGCCTGTGCTCCCTCCTCGTGTTCCCACTCCAGCTGACCATAATGATGTGAATAAGGGCAGCAGGGGACATTTTATGTCATTCATTAATTTATAAGTTTGTTTGTCACAATGTTGGGATGGCAGCCCTACCCAAACTAGCATGGCCTGAAACTCAAGGTCATGGGTTCCTTTGTCTAGAGGTCTGAGATAACAGGTTGTGTCACTATTCCAAGAAAGGTGTTAGCATTCTGTCTAAACTCCACCCCACAGTTACCTGTCACCAGACAGGCCTGACCCACTATAAAAGGGGCTGCTTTCCCCTCCTCCCTCTCTTGCCTCTCTCCTGCTCTTGTTCTTCCCTCCTTGTTCTCTGTCCCCGTGCCCCTTCCCCATTTCCTTCTTCCCCCTCCCCCACCACCCCTGCCTCACCATGTGCTCATAGCCCCACTCTACTTCTCTTCTCTCTCTCTCTCTCTCTCTCTCTCTCTCTCTCTCTCTCTCTCTCTCTCTTTCTCTGCCTCTACTACCCTCTTGACTCCCCTCCCCATGCCCTGAATAAACTCTATTCTATACTATACCATCATGTGGCTGGTCCCCGGTTGGGGGGGGGGAGGGATGCCCTGGCAGGTGCCTGCTGAGACATCCCCTTCCCCCACACCTTACCACACCCCTCCATAGAACATATTTCCTCTCTCTTTATCTTTTTATAAACACATCAAAAGTTATTTGAAAGTCGTGATTTTTTTTCTCAGACTACTACTCTATGACAAAGGTAAGGAAGACATTCTGGGTAATAATAAGCCCAGGAGAGCTTCCATTAGAGGCTGGGACAAGTAAGAGCAGGATAGGGAAGGGGTATTCCAGATTCTGTCAGGTGTGGTGTGGACATATGCAGGACCTAGGGTCAGGATAAGCAGGGGTGATAAGTATGTAGTATGAGCTGGCAGCTTCACGCTGTGGTCAGGACCAAGACCCTTGTTCTCCTCCAGTCTGCAGTAGACCTGAGGAGGAGCTGCTGAGCAGGAGGAGGGTGTACTAGACCAAGATTATATGGCATATATGAGTGGACACCCCTCAGCCTCCCTAGTCAGGGGATTCCAATCCAAGGGATCCCCTTACCTGTGGTGACCTCATCAACCTGTATGGGTTCTTCACCAATAAGAGCCTCCTTTACAATGCTGGATCCCACTCGGACAGGAATCTCTTGTGGGTACCAATCATTGATTATCTCCCCCTGACCTGGCAGGAATGTTATTTTTTTCTATAAATGCATACCCTAAAAAGAAAGGACAAACAGATCACATGGCTGTGCCACACACGCTAATGGGAGCTCCTTACATCCGGACACTTGCACCTGTGAACCTCCATCCCCTTAGCATGCTCTATCCGCTATCTTGACCCAAATCAGGAAATGAGTCTTTGGTTGAGTAAAATTCAAAATGCCCAGTGCCTTACTCTATTGGGAGTCTATAGTTACAGGAATCCCCCCCCCAAAAAAAAAGGCTACTTCATTGGTCCTTGTTTGGCTCTGATGCACAATGCCTACAATTGGAAATCCAACCAGCTATAGGTCATACTCTGAAAGCCTGCTGGATGAAGTTCTGGACTCAGACCCTGCCTTAGAACATCCTAGAGCTGAAGGTGGCTGAGGACAGCTAAATGCAACTATAGCAAGTTATGTCAGATTTTGTACTGAGCACAAAGGGAATCAGCCTGTGTCCAAACACTCTGAAGAGGCAGGAGCCCCAGTGGATGCCAGCTTTTCTCTACATCCCACTAGACCTGTGACCTTCCTCTCTACTTCACTTCATCTTCCTCCTGCCCTTTTCTCCTCTTCTCCAAGGCCTAGAATTTATCAAATAAAGCAGCTACTTTGGAGGTTGGAGGCCACCATAGTGGGTGTGTATATAATTTCCACACCCACCTCTCAGTGAGTCCCAAGTTTTCTCACGCCAGTAGAATTATATTACTCCCATCTTTTAATAAGTTGCTGTTATGTTTAATCTTGGCTGTCAACTTGATAAGATCAACTAAGAAATTTACCTCTGGGTGGGTCTCAAAGGACACTTCCAGGAAAATTCCCAAGGAGAAGAGAATCTCCCCCATAGTATATGGCACCTTTTGACTATGTCTTATATATAAGGAGATATAAAAAATCAATGTTTCGAGCTTTCTTATCTTTTTCACTGTGTCCATCTCTGCTGTTGCTGCTGCCTTCAGCTGTCAATATGAGATGAAGACTAGCAACTCTCTAGGAATCTTCCAAGCCTTCCAAGTACCAGATTGGAACTACAAAAGCATTGAGATTGGTGAACTGAGCAGAGACTGGAGTTCTTAAGGGCTCCAGGCTACATGAGGTCATTGTTAGAGTACCCAGCCCCTTAAATACAAGGCCATTCTAGTAAATCTCCTTTAGTGCATATGCATACTCTACCAGTTTTGTTAATCTAGGGATCCCTGCCTGATACAGTGCTTATAATAGAATCATCATAAACTGCACACCAAGTGCTATGACTGATGCCTTTGTCCCAGCTGCATGTAAGGCAGAGACAGGAGGATCTCATGATCTCAGCATTTTAAGAATAACCCCTTTGATACATGGGCTCTGAATCTCAATAATTTATATTTTGTATGTAAATTAGTATATATGTCATAAGACATAAGACATGTATTACACATAGATGTATATGTGTGTATCATAGACTATGTAGCTTGTAAACAAATGAAATATGTTCAGTTTTAGAGATAAAGAAGTCCAGAGTCAGTGTAACAAGGATAGCTCTCTGGACTAAAGATTTTACCTTATGTTCTCAAGACATAAAAGAGATAAACAATGGTTCTCATGGTATGATAACTTCCTAACAGCTCCAACTCTTAATTTTACTACATTGTAGATTGGGTTTCAACATATGATGCAACTTAGAAGATACCCGTCATTGGCATGTAAAACAAACATTCATCTGTGTCTTTCCCTAGTGGTGAGTGGCAGTTTTTTTCAAAGAGAAGTAGGTCTGAACATCTATTTTCATTAGTCCCTCAAAGCTGAAATATGTATGTGTGTCTGTAAGTCTGTGTCTCTATCTGTGTCTGTGTTCCCGTCTGATGAAGTTTGTTCTCATTACCACAGACAGGAAATGCTATGAAATTCACATTTGCATGCTTAGGACATCTGGGAAAAATGAATCTGTGAGGTGTGTCCTAGAAGTGGGGTGTAGTATCAGAAGGTTCAGAAATATCCCATAAAAGAGATGCCTGTTCGAGATCTGAGAGTGTCTTTGTGTGGAGGGGCACTGATGGAAGGAAAATGCTTTGAAAGAACCCAGGGGCAAATGGAATATATTTTGTCTCTGCTGTCCCTGGAGCCCTCCTGAGTCCTCCTAGAATGACAACTATTTCATTTCCTGTGATTTCTTTTTTATCCTTACCTTACTGTTGTCTCTAGACTCTCATACTTTATGCCACTTTGCAGAGGTGACAAAATGTATTCAATTTGCCCCTGGGTTCTTTCAAAGCATTTTTCTTCCATCGTAATGATGTTGGTTCCTTCATTCTCAAGACCCTGAGACTGCCTCATATCTCTACCTGTGCCCACCTTGACTCACTGGGCTACAGTTTTCCAGGTTGGAAAAGTCCTCCTTCTTCAATCCACTTTTTGAAGACCAACCACAGAACACCATCATCAAAATGATGATTCTTGTATTCCTCTCTCTCTCTCTCTCTCTCTCTCTCTCTCTCTCTCTCTCTCTCTCTCTCTCTGAACACCAGAGGACAGAAAAGAATTGAAAATATCCTTTCACCTTGGCTCAGAAGCTGAGCAGAGAAGATCCCTTCCTTTGAGTGCAGGAGAACTGAGGCTGACACTTGTATTGGAGACTCGAGGCATTATTGAGCTCCTGCTGCACACTCGCATCTGTGAGGTCCCCATTTCAGTGGATATACAGACACTTCACGAAATGGCCTTTAGAATTTCGGTATCTATATTACTTTTTAAAGTTTTGTTTCTATGCAACCAAATTTGCCCATTTTCCAGCATAGATGGACACATTTTTTTGCCTAAAAATAGGAGCTACAAGGCTACTTCTTTTATTAGAAAAAGTTTTCTTCAGATCCTTTATGTAAATCATTACTTGGTCTCTGCTCCTAGGCAATAACTTTCTAATGCTATAGTTTGGCAGCTGCATACGATTTGGAAACATGAGAGCCCTGGAGGGTCTATCATGGAATAGGAGTCCTTTGGGACTGCTCCTCTTTCTTCAGTACAGTATCTCTGAGGTACCAGGGTGCTGTCGATTGGTTAACAGTGTCAGTCCACATATGCACACAACACATTTTATCCACTCCTCAGTTGATGCACATCTAGGTGACCTGATTTTGACTACTTTTAATCAAGGTCTTATGAACTTTTTCTGGTGTGTGTGTGTGTGTGTGTGTGTGTGTGTGTGTGCTGCCTTCTTTTCTTTGAGCTCAAGACTGAGAATAGATAGAATAGGCGTGTTTAACTTATAAAGAAACTGCCTTTTTTTCCTTTTCTTCTTTTTTTTAATTCGATATAGTCTTTATTTACATATCAAATTATTTCCCCTTTCCTGGCTCCCCACTTCCCGAAATTCCCAGAAGCCCCCTGTTCTCCCATCCACCCCTTCCCACTTCCCTGTTCTGGTATTCCCCTACACTGCTGCACTGAGCCTTTCCAGAACCAGGGGCCACGCCTTCCTTCTTCTTAGATTTGATATGTAGATTGTGTCTTGGGTACTCCAAGTTTCTAGGCTAATATCTGCTTATCAGTGAGTGCCTACCATGTGTGTTCTTTTGAGACTGGGTTACCTCACTTAGGATGATATTCTCCAGCTCCATCCATTTCTCTAAGAATTTCATGAATTCATTGTTTCTAATGGCTGAATAATACTCCATTGTGTATATATACCACATTTTTTGTATCCATTCCTCTACTAAGGGACATCTGGGTTCTTTCCAGCTTCTGGCTATTATAAATAGGGCTGCTATGAGCATAGTGGAGCATGTATCCTTATTACATGCTGGGGAATCCTCTGGATATATGCCCAGGAGTCCTCCGGAAGTGTCGTACCCAGTTTTCTGAGGAACTGCCAGACTGACTTCCAGAGTAGTTGTACCAGCTTGCAATCCCACCAGCAGTGGAGTAGTGTTCCTCCTTCTCCATATCCTCACCAACACCTGTTGTCTCCTGAGTTTTTAATCTTCGCCATTCTGACTGGTGTGAGGTGGAATCTCAGGGTTGTTTTGCTTTGCATTTCCCTAATGACTAATGATGTTGAACATTTCTTAAGATACTTCTCAGCCATCCAAAGTTCTTCAGGTGAAAATTCTTTGTTTAGCTCTGTACCCCATTTTTTTATTCATATATATGTATATGTTTATTGTATGTATATATATATATATATATATATATATATATATACAAATATGTACATATAGAGAAACATATAAATATATACATTTGGATCAGGCTAAGCCCCAAGCTACATTTTATTCCTTCTTGTAGATTCTTTTGTACTTAAACAGGTTTTTTTATTTTTTTATTGGATATATTCTTTATTTACAACTCATTTCCCTTTTTCTGGTTCCCTACCCCCCCAAAGGTCCCACATGCCCTTTTCCCTCCCCCTGTACCCCATTTTTAATAGGGCTATTTGGTTTTCTGAGGTCTAACTTCTTGAGTTCTTTGTATATATTGGATATTAGCCCTCTGTCAGATGTAAACTGTTTACTATAGTGACTATATCAGTTTGTATCTCCTCCAGTCATGTGTAAGGGTACCAGTGGCCCCCAGTCTTAGCCAACACTTGGCCCAATGGGTATTACATCTGATTCAATTGAACAGGTATGGATGATGTATTCTTGCATGAGTTTTGATAATTTGAACCTCTCTCTCTCTCTCTCTCTCTCTCTCTCTCTCTCTCTTTCTCCATCCATCCCTCTATCCCTTCCTTCTCTTTCTATTTCTTGTTCCCTTCCCAATTCTGCCTCCCTCCAAAGCTATCCTCATTCCATATTTTTACTATGGTCTTAGCCATCATTAAGACTGGGCCTCTGAATGATGGTACTGTAAGAGGCAGTGCACATAAATTTTTCTAATCTGAGTTAAAATGGTCTGGGATTAAGAAGCACCAGAATGTCCCAGGAAGCATGAAGAAGCTGGTTCCTTGACCTCATTCTTAGAGAAACTGGAGACTTCTCAGGCCCCAGGGCCCAGCATTTCGTTTGGTTATGAAACTGAAGAAGGGGGAGCACCTGGCAGGAAGAGCTGGAACCACAGATTGCACAAGAGCGCATTGTAAAGGTAATATGAAATCAAAAGCAGGCCTTGCAGACTGGAGGAGGCCGGGGAAGCCATGACTGTTTCATGTCAGGGAAGCCAGAAAAGAACCAAAGGAGGAAGTCCTGCCGTGCCCATCTGTGAGTCCCTACTTTGTTGGGGGTTGGAAAGTTAGAGCCAAGGTCAGCTCTCAGAGGCTACTCAAGGCTGTCTGATGTGGGTCATCACACCACTCCTCAGGGAAATCACACTGAGCTAGGTGTGAGCTCCTCATCCTGTAGTTACTGATGCACCCGTCTCACCAGAGTTCTCTAAGATTCTGAAACTGTTTAGAGACCTGTGTCTCCAGCTTCTTCACAGGCTCTGAGAGCCCAGACTCTCCTAGCTATTGGAGCCATCAATGCCCCCATGAAATGTTGTCAAGTCAGGGTGCTGGGTGGCCAGGTGCCTATGTGGGCAAAGAGACTTCTAACAGAGCCAGAAGATCTGAGTTGGATCCCCAACATCTACATGGTGGAATGAGAGAACTGACTCCCAGAACTTATCTTGTGACCTTCACACGCATGTCACAGCATGTGAGTACTCACACACCTATACACACACACACACACACACACACACACACACACACATGCATGCACGCACACATGCACACACAAGAAGTAAATAATTAAATGAATAAACAAGCAATAAGAAAAACAGTTTTAAAAGTATCTCCCAAGTGGATAAAGGACTGTGTGTTAATCTGTGCAGGAGCTAGCCTCCAGAGGAGACACAGTATAGAGACGGAATGAATGTGACTGAGAAGTGCCAAAATTCCAGTGTTTCGGGATTTCTGGGAGCAGCCCACGGAGGTCCTGAGGTCACTGTAATGGTCACATTCTGAGCTCCAGCCATTGAACTTCTCTCCATTTATGGCATCTTCCCTATTTGCCTTCTCAGAGAATCCCTCCTGGTTTCTCCTGTTACAGTGTTTAGTTCCCTGACCTCCATGACAGCACTGACCTCTGCCAGTGAGCACAATAGTGGTCATGGTGAATCTAGGTTTGAAGATGGGGCTCCTGGTATCTCGGAAGAACTGCGGAAGCGCAGAAGCCATCTGTGCCTTCCCATGGAGGCCAAAGAAAGAGCAGAAACTGCAGACATGTGGTTTTCCTACAGTTGGTCACTGGCTCCTGTCATTTCTGCCTTTGTCAGGAAGGGAAAACTTTGCCCCGCCCCACGTGCTCTCCCACCTACATTCCTTTTGGTCCTGTCTGGGCAAGGCCTATATATATTCCACTTTTGGTTATTGACGAACAGACTCAGACCTGGGAGCTGATCATGCCACTGCACAGACGTCCTGGATGGCTGAATGCTGTGACCTGTGGGCTCCTGATTCTCCTCTTCCATGTAAAGGGTGAGACTCCCTAAGTGGGGCAGTGGGAAGCAGGGTCAGAGCTGCCCAGGTCAGTCAGAGGCTGAGCTTGTGGGAAGAAGGCACCAGGGAGGGAGGAGCTCATGCAGATGACAGAGGAAAGCATGGGGAATGTGAGCCACCCAATGTGCTCTCTAAAATTCATAGAGTGGGCGCCATAGGACATTGATGAGAGATGTCTAAGACTGCTGCATGCTGAGGGGCCAGCCCAGTGTGAAGGGCTCCAAGGAACTGGACCTGAAGGTTACGAGAAGAGCTGAAGGGGCATTTCCCACATCTCTGTGTGGCTGTGACTGCTCCTAACTTTGGGTAATCATAACACTAATGCCTTCTTGCTGCCAAATGGCTGAGTGTATGACCTCTTTGGCCAGAGAAATTCTGTGACACCCTTCAAAGGGGTACAAGGAAAGGTTCCTGGGCCTGAGGGATAGGGAAGCTGTTACAGCTGATTTGGAGGACTCTGGATTCCCTTCCTGTGAGCTCTGATAAAGATAAAATGGGAACTCCCACAACTTGCCCAAGCAAGTGATTACAGAAAACTAACCCAGATGGTATCTCTCCAACAGGTCACAACTCATCAGAGGCCAGCCCCATCAGAAACACACATACAGGCCAGGTCCGAGGCAAGTTTGTCCACTTGAAAGACATCAAAGCTGGTGTCCATGCCTTCCTGGGAATTCCCTTTGCCAAGCCTCCTGTAGGACCACTGCGCTTTGCACCTCCTGAGGCCCCTGAGCCATGGAGTGGTGTGAGAGATGGGACCTCAGAGCCAGCCAAGTAAGTTCTGGACCCAGAGGGTTTCTGGTACTGGGATGAAAATCTGCTCCAAGATCTGGGCCATGCTGAAGTGCCTCTTTCTTCTTGGCTACAGAGCAGTTCTCTGCCTGTGATGAGAGACATCTTCCATGCATTTTTCTGATGCATGTACTAAGGATTAGAATGGAACAAATGTGTTAGGCTCCTGAGTTAGAGCTCAGTACATATAGGGAGTTAGCTCCTGGTGTTACAGTGAGAAACATAATCCCAATTCATCCCAGAATCAGATTGTGCCAAGTGAGGAGCCCTGAGTCTGGTGTCACACACTACAAGCCCCTCGGGAGGGCAGCAGTGATGAGTATCCGGCACAGTCAATGTGACAACCCAGAGGATTAAGTGCCATCGTCCAGGGAATATGTATGAAGGCTTCCCCTGGAGAATATATAGGAAAAAGAGATTCCCTGAGAGTCTGGACAATGGGATAAAGGATTTCTTATTCCCTACGGTAGAGCATTGGCCATTCATTCCTACAGTACCATTACGGACAGGGCACCCAAATATCCAGATGCCTTACTTTCATTTCCTGTTGCTGTAAATAAAAAGACCCTGACAAAAGCAACTTAGGGAACAAAGAATTCACTACAAGTCACAGTTCCTGTTTACAACCATCATAGTGGGGAGGCTCTTTAGGAGAGGACACAGTAAGGAAAGCTGGTCACGTCACATGTGTAATTGAGAGGAGAGAGCAAAGAATGCATGATTGCTTGCTAATATTCAGCTCACTTTAGCTACTCAGTTCAGAAGACCCTTGCTGGGGAATGGTGACATCCACAATAAACTAGTGTTCCTACTTCAGTTTATGTAAGCAAGATAATCCCCACAGGCCAACCTGAGATTAGACAGTCCGTCCTTGAGACTCTCTTCCCCGGTGATTCTAAATAAATAGTACTAGGAGACAGGGTGAACAGAGCCACCAGCAGTTAATCGTTTCCATAAAGAATCCAAGAAGTCTCAAAGTTCCACTCTCATGAAGGTTGCCCCCACTCAACCAGAGACCTCCCTGGAAACCCAGATGTCTCTCAGCCTCCACAGGGCCAATGACCCTTACCTTGATATGAGATTGTAGAGAGGAATCCTGTGTTAGAGGAGGTGTTGAGGATGACTAGAAGAAAATCCTAAGGGTCTGCTTTTTTTCTTTTCTTTCAACTTTTGAGATTATAAGTACATCGTTTCTCTCTTTGTTTTCCTCCCTCCAGGTCTTCCCATATATCTCTTCTTGCTCTCTCAAATTCATGGTCTCTTTTGTCATTGATTGTTGTTAAATGCTTACATCTATACACACACATATATTTCTAAATATAACCTGCTTAGTCTGTGTGTGTGTGTGTGTGTGTGTGTGTGTGTGTGTGTGTATTTTATGGCCAGTCATTTAGTATTCAATAACCTATAGGAGTGCTCTTCCTTAGGGAAGATTTTCCTCCAACTCTGAGTATTCCTTATTTACCTCCAGCTCTGTGTAGGGTTGAGTCCTCATGCTCTCCACCTATCCACTTTTGTATGTCTATGTATGTCATTATCATCTAGCTCATGTTTACACTTTACTGTTCATGAGAGACTTTATGGGTGTATCTTCTGATATTACTAGGACACACAGGTTTTGATCACTACACATTTCTTGGAATCAGTATCTGTCATTTTTCAACAGGTGTCTACAAAATGATGATATGATAAATGTAGAGGGTCTGAAGAAGATAAAGATGATCATGCCTCCCTTTTCTATGTCTGAGGACTGCCTGTATCTCAACATCTACACACCCACTCATGCCAATGAGAGTTCTAACTTGCCTGTGAGAATTGGGCCATGGTCAACTGGGTGGGGGCAAAGCAGTGTAGATCCTGATAAGAAGCCTTACCTCTAATAGATCCTAGAAGGTTTTGGGTTTTTGTTTCTTGTTTTGTTTTGTTGCCATGCAGAACAACTTAAGTCCTGGGAGTTGGATATGGATTAACTAAGGACACATACTACAAACCTGAGCCCTAGAGACCCAGTCAGGTGTCCGAGGGCTGAACACTGAGATAAGCCAAATTTCTAGCTTTGGGATATTGGTTGTACCTATGAACGTTTATGAGCCTTTTGATTCATAATCAGAAAAATAATACTTGTGGAGATACCCTTCTCCACACTTTTGAGGAGTCTGAGAGTAATGGTGACATTATCTGGACTTAAATCTTTTAATCCAGGCTAAGAGATTCCTGATGCCACACTGGGGTTTGAAAATATGCTAATGGGACTGTAATTCCTCATCTGTGGCCTGGGTCTAGGACTCTGAGGAGTCCTGTGAATGTATTTATCTGCACAGATACACAGCAGCCAATAATCTAGGAGGCAGTTCTAATTGAGCTTGTGTTGTACAGAAGCCTCCTGGCATCTCTTGACTTTTCTAGGTGATGGTGTGGCTCCATGGTGGTGCACTGGTTATAGGCATGGCTTCCATGCATGATGGATCCAGGTTGGCAGCCACTGAGGATGTGGTGGTGGTCTCTACCCAGTATCGCCTGGGAATCCCGGGCTTTTACAGGTGAGCATAGGGCTGGGCTGAGAAACAGGCTTAGCAGAACCTAGATCGCCTTTTGATCCCTGTCCCCTTCATTTCTCAGCACTGGAGATGAGTATGCCAGAGGCAACTGGGGATTCTTAGATCAAATGGCTGCCCTACGCTGGGTCCAGCAGAACATCGCCAACTTTGGAGGCAACCCTGACTCTGTCACACTTTTTGGCCAGTCAGCAGGTGGAACAAGTGTATCTTTCCATGTCATTTCCCCCATGTCCCAGGGGCTCTTCCATAGAGCCATCATGGAGAGTGGGGTGGCCCTGCTGCCTTTCTTTTTATCTAACTCCACTGAGACGGTCTTCACAGTAAGTGCTCCATCATCCCAACCCTGCCTTTGCCATAGCCCTCAGCCTCTGGTACTCGAGTACTCTGTTCAGTGGTGAAACAAGGACTATGAGAAATAGCTTCTTTCCAGTAATTTCTAAGAGGTTCAAGGATGAGGCTCTACTTCTCCCTACTTTATACATGTTGAATACATTATGTGGATTGCAAAGCTCCTCCAAGCAGCTTTAATTATTGGTCAAAACAAGTATGCATGTGTTTGGGAGATGATTCAGTAGATGAGAGAGCCTGTTGTGCCAGTGTGCAGACCGAAGGTCAAATCCCCAGAAATATAAGGCCAGACGTGGTGGTACTTATTTGCAATCCCAGTGTTTCTATGGTAAAGCAAGTCTCAGAGACAGGGGTGCTCTAAAGGTTAAAGGTCAACTACATTGGTGTGGGCAGCAACAAACAAGAGAAACTGTCTCAAATAAGGAGGAAGATAAAAAATAATATCCAAGTTTGTCCTCTGACTTTCATAGGCAAAATGTAGCACACAATACCCATTTTTACACAGGAACACATATACACACACCAAATGCACACACACACACACACACACACACACACACACACACATACACGCAGGCAGAGGGGATGATTCATTTCTCAGCTGTCAACTCTGAGCAACAGGAAAATGGGAACAATTTTATACTCTATGTAATCTGTACATAACACACAATAAGATGCTCTATTTAGGAACAGGCACCCACTTGGGACTGGAAAGATACTCCTCTTTCATGCCAACTCTCATTACAGAAGGTGGTAAATCTATCTGGTTGTGAAACTTCAAACTCAGAAGCCCTGGTGCACTGCCTTCGGGGCAAGAGTGAAGCAGAAATTCTGGCTATTAATAAGGTTGGCAGAATTGTGTGTCTGGGAAGATAATAGGCAGTAGGGTGTGGGACTGGAAGTCCTCACTACTCTAGACAAAGTATTTTATCTACATGGCTTGGCATTCTTTTAATCCTGGGTACAAAATGAAAGGTGCAGCTTGCCTCATAGAGTCCTGTATGTAGGGTCTAAATGTAGTGTCTTTTCAGGGATTAGGGGGGAGAGGTGTGGTGTGAATGAACCTCCTGAGACAAATTAGGAAATGGGGGAATAATAGATAATGCCCAACTGTGTATATGTATGTGTATGTGTATATGTATACCATACACACACATGTATATACATACATATGAATGATAGATCTTCCATACTAACCTTGAATGTCCACCTCAGGCCTTCAGGATCATGCCTGCTGTGGTAGATGGGAAATTCCTACCCAGACATCCCAAGGAGTTGCTGGCCTCAGCTGACTTTCACCCTGTCCCCAGCATTATTGGTGTCAACAATGATGAATATGGCTGGATTCTCCCTATGGTAAGGTCCAGATATAATTTCCTATGTGTCTGAGGGCTCAAATGGTGGGCAGTGGGAACTCAGAGACTCATTGATCCATATCTAGCCTACTTCAAACTCAAACCATTCTCCGCACCCCAGGTCTTCGAATTTTCTCAGACAATAAAGAAAATAACCAGAAGGAACTTGCCAGCTATTCTGAAGATCGCAATGGAGATGATGGTGAGAATCTTTGAGACCTGCCTTCATTGAGAGAACCTCTCAATATCCTGCTCAGGGAGCATTCCTAGAAATGAGGTTAGAGAGGGTTGGCTGGTTGAGGTCACTCAGAGCTTTCCCCCTAAACAGATCTCACTGGCATTCCCCCATCCTAAGGATGTTGCCACCCAACCTCATTTTTTCTCATCACAATGTTGTAGATGCTGCCTCCTGCGTGTGGTGCCCTGATAATGGAAGAGTACATGGGAGACACTAAGGACCCCAGGACCCTCCAAATGCAGTTCAGAGAGATGATAGGGGACTTCGCAATCATAATCCCTGCACTCCAAGTAGCACGTTTTCAGCGTTGAGTACATCTGTAACAAGGTTGAGGGAGGAAGCTCAAAGCTGTGGGTTCCAGACCAACCTCGGTAGTGTCCAGGCTTAAACTATGTCTAGATCAGATCTCTGGTTCCAGACCCTAAGAGTCTTTAGCTAATAAATCCTTATATTGAGTATAAGATGGCGACATCTTATCTGGGTACAGACGAAGAAACAGCTGAGTACTATCTGTGACTTGCTCCCCCGGAGAGGGCAAAGTCATTATTTAACAGTGGGCTTTCCCACAGTCAATGCTCCAGGATGGGGCTCCACACCCAACTATTTTGAATCCAGATAAGTTGAGATCAAGCTGCGCTTATGTGTCCGTGTATCCTTGCCCTCAGGTTCCCATGCCCCTGTCTACTTCTATGAGTTCCAGCATAGGTCGAGTTTTCTCAAGAATTTCAGGCCATGGCACGTAAAGGCGGACCACGGTGATGAGCTTTACCTGATCTTTGGATCCTTCTTCTGGGGCACCAAATGTGAGTCTTTCCTATTTCCCATGAGCAGGATGTTGAACCAAATTTGTATCTGAAGGATATCTGAACCTTGAGCCCAATTTAGGGGTCCAAGGCTCCAAGACCAAGAGGATCAAGTGTATCCCATCTCACAGCTCAAAACCTGCACTGGGTCTGGATATTTCTTAGTTTAGCTTGTGTTAGAGAAAATGAGGATTCACTGGGTCATGAATGAGCCTGAGAGAGTTTACTTAGGGGACTAAATGGATCTTGGATGCTGGTTTATAAAGGAGGGAGGGAACGAAGCCTAGAGTTCAGTTTAGGGTACAGCTGGGTTGGTGAGTATGAAGATGTCTTTGGCAGCTGTGTTAAATGGCTGAGATCCAGACCCTTGTCTTCTCTCTGCAGTTGCCCTCACTGCAGAGGAGAAGCTGCTGAGCAGGAAGATGATGAAGTACTGGGCCAACTTTGCCCGATATGGGTGAGAAAATGACCTCTCAACCTCCTAAGGCTCAGGTCTTCATATTGGGATCCATTTGTGATTGGTGAACTCATTCGCATTCATGGATCCTTTATCATGTGATAGTTCTCTGTACCCAAGGCATACTGAAATAGATACTTTGTAGGTGTTGGTTGCTGGTCATCTCACTGTGGTACTATTCTTTAGATCTTGCCTCTGAGAAAGAGAAACAAAACAGGCCAAGTAACCTTATCCCATAAGGAGTAGAAACTAGTGGATCAGACTTATATTTCTAAATCAGGATGTTTTTCAGGCCCCTCATCTTCTCACATTGGGAGATCAGACCTTAGATGAAAATTAACTTCATTTTTCTCTACTGTTTGGCATAACCACAGGAACCCCAACAGCGAGGGTCTACCCTACTGGCCAATGTCAAACCAAGATGAGCAGTATCTGCAGCTGGACATCCACCCTTCTGTGGGCCGAGCCCTGAAGACCAGAAGGTTGCAGTTCTGGACCAAGACTCTTCCCCAGAAGGTTCCAGAGCTAAAAGGAGTACATGACAAAATCAAGACTGTATAGGACCCAGGAAAGGTATGTAAACTTCAGTAAAGTCGAGGTTAGCCTAAGGTTCTCACAGCCCATTTCAAAGACTGTGTTAATTCCAACATTCACACAACCATTTCTAACCTCTACAGTTGTCTATTTTGCCAACATATATGACCAACACTCTACATGTCATTCCTTACTCAAAATGCTAGGCAAACTTTTTATTAGACCTACTCCAAAAAGTCTCTCATGTAAGTGTGGATGTGTGAGTGGCAAAATGCCCCCACCTTCTTTTACACGCCTCTGGTACTAAACTTCATTCAATGCTCTTTCTTTATCTTCTCTCTATTCTCTTTTCTTCTCCAAGATGCAGAAACTTTGGAGAAGTTATAGGGTAGAAACTTATAGAGCAGGCTATATCAAAACCCCACACCTTTCTCTCAGCAAGTCCCAAGTTTCCACATATTTTTAAGTGACCAGTAGAAAATCTGATTATCCAAAGTCCTGGTGTTTTCCTAAGTTCAAGCTGCTGTTTTAGTCAGATCACAAACTGCCCCTGGTCTTGTGATAGGTATCTGTGGCCCCAGCTACTCAGAAACTGAAAAGAAATGTTGCCTAATCCCAGGAGTTCCAGACAAGTGTGGGCAACATAGCAAGACCTACATCTCATAAACAAAAACATGATCATAAGCTGTATGATTTGTAAACAGCAGAAATATATGTTCTGTAGACTGAGATATATATAGTTAGCTTTCCAGCAGATCTACTATGAGGCAAGCACTAGCTTTTTGACCCAAAGGTTACACTCGTGTCCTCTCCAGGTAGGATGTGCAAACTATAGCACTCTGGGTCCTCTAAGGGTTCCAACTCTTAATATCAACACATTAGGAATTAAGTTTCTGCAAATGAATTTGAGCCTCGCAGGCTTTGAGAGCTCAGCTCCTAGACCTCTCTGACAGTTGCCACTGAGCATGCCAGCCTCTGAAAACCTCCATGCAGATTGTCCCTAGAGAGGAAATTTCATCAATTTCCTTCCCAGGTAGCAATTGTCCACTTTTGTAAGAAACTGAACTTGACATGTTCATAAATATCTCAAGCAAGACCAAGAGTGGGGTTGACCAGAAGGCCTGGGTGGGATTCATCTAATAATATGTTTTCTTTTTATTTTCAGGGTGTTTACAGACACTGCAATGCTCACACTTGCATGAGCATAAAACAGCTGGGAAGATCTTTTGCTATTGTATGTCTCATAGGTGTGAGGTGGAGGAGATAGAAACGTGCAGACATGTCTAGTAGAAGACACTCCTGTCCCTGCAACCTGACTGATGACTTCACCATGTACACAAGTGTCTTCTTGTTTTAAAGAAATCCTCTTCTTGACAGTCCATGTGATTAATTTTAATTTTTATTGGATATTTTCTTTATTTAAATTCAAATGCTTTCCTGCTCCCCCTCCCCAAAACCTCCTATCCCATTCCCTTTGCCCTGCTTCTATAATGGTGCTTCCCCCAGCCACCCACTCCTGCCTCCCTGCCCTCACGTTCTCCTACAATGGGGCATTGAGTCTTCACAGGACCAAGGGCCTCTCCTCCCATTGATGCCCAACAAGGCCATCTTCTGCTACATATGCGACTGGATCCATAGGTCCCTCCATGTCTACTCTTTAGTTGGTGGTTTAGTCCCTGGGGGGTCTGGTTGGTTCATATTGTTGTTCTTCCTATGGGGTTGCAAACCCCTTCAGCTCCTTTGGTCCTTTCTCTAGCTTTTCCATTGGGACCCCATGCTTAGTACAATGGTTGGCTGTGAGCATCCGTCTCTGTATTTGTCAGGCTCTGGCAGAGCCTCTCAGGAGACAGCTATATCAGGATCCTGTCGGCAAGCACTTCTTGGCATCCACAATAGTGTCTGTGTATGGTAGCTGTATATGGGATGGATCCTCAGGTGGGGCAGTCTTGATGTCCTTTCCCCCAGTCTCTGCTCCACAAAGGCCTCCATATATCCTCCTGTGAGTATTTTGTTCCCCTTTCTAAGAAGGACCTAAGCACCCACATTTTGGTCTTCCTTCTTCTTGAGATTCATGTGAATTGCATCTTGGTCATTCCGAGCTTTTGGGCACTCTTGAGTTACTATTGCCCTTAATCTTCTCAACCCCAGCAACTCAAGGCCTCTTGTATTTTATGTCATTTACTGTGATGCCAAACCTTACCTTTTGTTTCCCCCAAAGCACCTCTGTCATTGAAAGGGTGTGTCCTGTTGCCCTATTGATCTTTGAATTTCTCATCCTCTACCTCTGGCCAATTTGCCTTCCTTAGGCATCAGGACATTTTGTTTTCCCAGGACAAAAATCCCTTTTCAGTCCTTGCACCTTTGGATGAGAGTGAAGGCTCCTGTGTCGCCTCTCTTGGACACTAGGGTACAGATGAGGGGAGTGCTAAGCCCTGGCACAGTGCCTGAGCCCATTCTGAGAATGCCTCCATGCCCTCAAGCTCTGCTTTCTGTTGCTGTGTGTTGCACCTGGAGATGGCTTGGGAACACTGTACCACTTCCTGTCCTTTCCTATAAGAGGAGCCACTGGTGCTTAGCTGCCGTACAGCAGAACATCCTGGAGATGAAATCAAGCAATTCTAATCCAACTATACAACCTTTGGTTCCTTTCATCCTCTCAGCAGCTGCACATCTGAGCCGCTTCCATGTAAAGACTCTGCTTTGGTTGGGAGATGCAATGTCTTTTGAGAGAAAGCTTGCACTATGGAGCCCAGTCTGGGGTCCCATTTACCGTTCTCCCACAGCAGCCTCTGGAGCTGATTTGGTTCTCTCTGAGTTGGATTCCCAGGACCCACACAGTAGAAGGAAATAACTCATTCCCAGAAACACTGTGCCAAACTGTCTTCTGAAATGGCTGTATCATATTTCAACCCATTTAGACATAGGCAGGGTGCCAACTGCTGCACGTCCCCACCTGCACTGGAACGTGAGAATCGACAGTATAATAGCATTGGATGGGTGTGTGCTTGTGTCTCATTGTAGATATTTTCCTGGACCTTTGATTTTCCTTGTTTTTATTGCTGCCATTATTTTGCATTTTTCTTTTTCTGGCAGGCCATGGGTCTTGCACTTGGGTATTCCAGCCTGGCATTAAATTCAAGCCCCACCAGCCTCTGCTTCTCAGTTGCTAGGACTACTTGAACTTACTTTCCTGAGACTTTCCATCTCTGCCTCATTCTTCCTCTTTGTTTCTCTCCATCTCAGTCTTTCTCCACACTGCTTCTCCTTCTGTTTCTTTCGCTAACTCTGTCTGCCCCCACTCTCTCTCCTCCAAATCTAATTTTCCTCTAATTGTGGTGTGGCACTTTCCTGTAATCCCAGCACAGCACTACAGAGGCTGAGATATGGACTTATTAAATATTCTCATTATTACCGTAACTTTATATGCAATATTAACCAGGTGTAAAATCATGTGCAGGTAAATGAATGGAACAAGAAAATATACTAAGTGAAGTAACCCAGACCCAAAAATA
This sequence comes from Apodemus agrarius, assembly GCA_964023405.1. Taxonomy (NCBI): domain Eukaryota; kingdom Metazoa; phylum Chordata; class Mammalia; order Rodentia; family Muridae; genus Apodemus; species Apodemus agrarius. The sequence goes on along the minus strand of OZ030024.1, from coordinate 24,584,975 downwards.
CAATGTGCTTCATTATTTGTAGATCATAGCTCTGGATCTTTAAATGTGATTATAATAATATAACAATATAAATATTGGAGGCGTTAATGGTATCAGAGGGTCCAGAAATGTCCCACAGAAGGAATGCCTGTTCCCTGAGCATGTCCACGTGTGTAGGGGGCACATGTCCCCCTGAGACCTCCTGGATCTGCCTGGCACTATGACTATTTCATCTACTGTGACTTCATTTCTGTGCTTATCTTACTGATGTCTTTAAACTCTCGTGCTTTATGCCATTTTAACAAAGGTGACTAATTGTATTCAATTCACCCCTCTATTCCCCAAAGTATTTTCCCTCTGTCATTAAGTGGTTGAATCTTTCATTCTCTAGACCCTGATGGTTCCCCAGATCCCTACCTGTGACCAACTTGCCCCCTGGGGTACAAGTGTTCATTCCTGGCTTGCCAAAGTCCTTTCTCTTCCATCCACTTTGTTGAAGACCAATCACTGAAACATTAAAGATCCAGTGAGGATTCTTACATTTCACATTTCACATTTCACATTTCACATTTCACATTTCACATTTCACATTTCAAACTCTAGGGGGCAGAAGAGAGATGAGGCTATCTTTTAGCATTGGCTGAGTAGCTGGGCAGAGACAGCCCTTCCTTCTAGTGCAGGGGATTGATGCCTGACTTGTATTGGGGCCTCAAGGCATTGTGGAGCTCCTCTGCACACATACATCTGTGAGGTCCCCATTTCTGCTGACACACAGGACACTTCACCAAATAGTCTCTAATTTTAGTATCTGTAGTAGTTTAAAACCTGGTTGTTGAATGATTTGTATGCAACCAAACTTGCCCGTTTACCAGCATAGATGGACACACTTTGCATAAAAATATGAGCTATGCAACCACATGCCCTTAAGTATGAGACTATTTCTTTCCCTGATAAAAGTTCTCTCGGGCTCCTCTATGTTAATCATTGCCTGGTCTCTGTTCCCAGACAACCACTCTCATGCTATAGCTTGGAAGCTGCATATAATTTAGAGACATGAGAGCCCTGGCTTGTCCTGTCATGAAAAAGGAATCCTTTGCATCTGATCCTGTTACTAAATAAAGCCTAGTTGAGAGTCAAGTGTGTCATTTGTTAACAGTGTCATTCCACATGTGCACACGGCACATTTTAGCCTCTCCCCAGCTGATGCACATCTAGACGACCTGATTGTGTCTGCTTTTAATTGAGCTCTTACAAACTTTTTAAAGGATGAATCTTTCCAATTGGTGTTTTCAATTCTAAAACTAAATTCTTGAACTAAAGACCTATATTATTCAATGATAGGTTAAATGTGTAAACAAGCTGTCATACCATCATCTATAATGACTATCTCCTCCAGCCACTAATGAGAGGGCCAGTGACTCCATGTCTTTGCCAACACTTGGCTGTAAGGGTCTTAAACTTGATTATACTGAATGGACATATTGTAGTATGTCATTGAAGGTATTTTCATGAGGTTGAACCTCTACTTCTCTCTGTCTCTGTGTCTGTGCCTATCTCTCTCTATCTGTGTCTCTTGTATCTCTGTTTATCTCTCATAATTCCCATATCCATGCCTTCCTTCCACAGTGCAAAACCTGAGTGTCTTCTTCATTTCACATTTTCACTGTGGTCATGGCCGTCATCAACATGCGGCCTCTGAGTGATGGTGCAGAGAGTAGCAGAGCTCACAGGGATTTCCCCAGCAGAGCTACAGAAATGTCTGGGATCAGGAAGCACAGACATGCCCAGCACCCACTGGGATCTGATTACTCCATTCCAAGATTGGAGGAACTGAGAACATCTCATCCCTCATGATCTAGCAATTCTTTGGTCAGGAAACTTGGTGTAGAGAGAACAGCTACCAAGAAAGGCTTGGACAACAGAAAGGACAAGAGTGCATTTGAAGGATGAAATTTCATCAAAGGAGCTCTTGTTGACAAGAGAAGGAAGGAAGAACCATGCTGTGTTATGCCAGGGAAGCAACCAGAGAGATACAAGGAAGAAGTCCTGTAGTGCCATACTGTAGGCTCTGGATTATTGTTTGGATAATAAAGACTGTAATCATAATTTTGAATCAAGGTCAATTCTCACTAAAGGCTGTCTGACACTGATCCCCACAAAACTCCCTCCAGAGAGTCAGGCTGGACTGGGTATGGGCTCCTGGTCCTGCATTCTTTAATTTATTCTTCCAGCGATCTTTGTAATTCTGAAACGTTTGTTTATACATTGGTATCTCCGTTTTATCGTAGATTGAACCCAGTACTAGATTCTTTAAGGTCCAATTAAATACTAGTCATGTGGATAAGAACGGAAAACATTCCTCCAACCCTGATGGCCCAAGTATAACTTTGTGATCCACACAGTATAAGAATATGAACTTACACAAATTCTCCTTTCATCTCCAAATGTCATCCATGGTATGGGAGCACCTTCATAATGTGTACATGACCACGATACATAAATAAATGCAAACATTAAAAATATTGATTGAGTGAATAAATGCCTGTGAAGTTGATCTTTGCCAGTAGAGGGTGCACATCATAATGGTGAAGTGAACAGGGCCTGTGGACTTTAAACGCACTACGTTACAGTATGTTTTGATAAAAGAAATGTAACCTAACAAGGAGGGATTCCATGTATACCCTAAGATCATCATAGGGACCAGGGTCCCTAGAAGCAGACTCAGAAAACTGAGTCTTTATAGGCCAAGGGAGACTTGAGATGAAGGTCACACTCAGAGCTCCTGCGTTTGCCTGATTCTCCTGTGACCTCCTGACTGTGACCTTCTCACAGTCTGGCTTCTCCTGTTGGAGCTTCCTGCCCCGGTGAGGGGACAGCATTTCTGAGATGAGCTCTAGAATCCATGATGTGCCTTTCCAAGAGGCTAAAGAGGGAACAGAAACAGCAGAGGCGACCCTGATGGCTATTCTTGCTGTCAACTTGACCTCATCTAGAATCCAGAAATGGAGAGTACACCTGTGAGAGGTTGCGTGCTTGGTTTGAAGTTGGCAAATTTACTTTTATTCTGGACATTTGAGGTAAGAAAGCACATGCCTTTGATCTGAATCTTAAGACTGGAATACAGACCTTTGATCTGGGCCACACCTGCTGGAAGCCTGTATGAGGACATGAAAGACAGATTTGGCTCCTTGCCTGCCTGCCCCCACCTTGTTAGCAAGTCCAGTCTTTCCCTGCCACTAAAGCCTACTTCCCCAGGATTTCAGCACCTACTGAAGACCAAATCCAACTTTGTGAATTGAGCAACTTCTGGATTCTTGAGCGTTCTAGTTATAGCGAGCCATGGTTCAATTACTAGCACCAGTGCCTGTAAGTTGTTCTAACAAATCCCGTTTCTATATATTTACTTAGAGACATTCATTCTATAAGCCCTGCTACTCTGAAAAACTCTCATAAATACAGTGACTTTGCCCTGCCTCTAGGCCATTGGCTCAAGTCGTTTCTGACTAAACAGTTCTCCTACAATGAGAACATGCTCCACCTATGTCTTTTTTGGCTTAATTTCCTGCCTGGGCAAGGCTCACAGATTTCTGCTTCCTGTTTGTGAAACGTGATCGTCCTAGCAGCACAGACTCGGGCCTGAGAGCTGACCATGCTCTGGAACCAAATGCCGAGCTGGCTGAACGCTGCGCTCTTTGGACTCCTGCTCCTCCACGTCCATGTGCAGGGTGAGGCTCACTAAACCGGCATGGGAATGACAGGTTGGAGCTGCCAAGCTGTGTGTGTCCGAGCTGAGCTTGCGGGAGGGAAGGCACAGAGCAGAGGAGGTTAGACATGACAGCGAAAGGTGCGGGGAAGCACGGGCCTCCCGGGTGCGGGGAAACACGGGCCTCCCGGTTCTCTGACCAAAGCCCTCGGGTTTTATGAGCCCACTCGTACACAGAGTCAGAGACATCTAAGATCACTCGGCACTGAGGAGACAGTTCACTGTCAGGAGCTCTAGAGAAAGCACTAGACAATTCAATTGAAAATGAGAAGCCCTTTTTCTTTTTTCAGTGTATAGCTACTACTTACCTTCTTTCAAGAATAATAATAATAATAATAATAATAATAATAATAGTAATAATATTCAAATAGCCAAATGGCCCTGATTGTATGAGCACTTTGGCCTAGAGAAACGCTGTGACACCCTTCAAAATGGGCATAGACGGGCCTAGGAAAGGTTCCCGGGCCTGAGGGATAGGGAAGGTTCAACACTCAAACCCCACAGCTGAACTGGGGGAGCATAGGGAGCACTGAAAACAATGAGATGGGAACTCCCACAGCCTGATGTCAACTGCTTCCAAAATCCCACCCTGAGGCATCTCTCCACCAGGTCACGACTCACCAGAGGCCAGCCCCATCAGAAACACACGTACAGGCCAGGTCCGAGGCAGCCTGCTTCACATGAAAGACATTAAAGCTGCTGTCCACACCTTCCTGGGAATTCCCTTTGCCAAGCCTCCTGTAGGACCACTGCGCTTTGCACCTCCTGAGGACCCTGAGCCATGGAGTGGTGTGAGAGATGGGACCGCACAGCCGGCCATGTAAGTTCTGGACCCAGAGGGTTTCAGGCTCTGGGGGAGACTATGCCCTGAGCTCTGGGCTATGCTGAAGTGTCTCATCCATCTCAGCTACACAGCAGTTTTCTCTCTTTGTGGATGAGTGCCCCATGCATCTTTCTGGTGATGCGCTAAGGCTGAGTAGAACAACTGGGCCAGGCTCCTGGGTCAGAGCTTGGCATTCATAGGAAGTTAGCATCAGGCACTATTGAGACGAGCAAAGATAAAAGTGTTCACAGATTCAGATTATGCCCAGTGTTCTCTGCCACAAAAGCAGGGATCTCCAGGTAGGAGTTTGTGTGACCTATTAGGTAGCAATGGCCCCTGAAATCAGAAGAATATACTTCAGATCACTGAGGTGTGCAGCAGGGATAGTACCTGCTAACCCCACCCTCACAGTCACTGTGACAATCTATAGGGCCAAGTACCATTGACTAGGGAACAAGTATATGTAATTAATTCCCTGTAGAGACGCTGAAGACAAGAGACGTTCCCTGAGAGTCTGCACACATGACTACTCACTACCCTTCCACTGAATCCTCTAGTAGCTGTATGAGTCCGACACTCCTATGGGGACCTTAGTTTGTTTTCTGTCGTTGTAATAGATTACCGGCAAAAGCAAGTTAGGGGAGAAAGCCACTAACTTAGAGGCTCCAGATTACAATCCATCATTTGGGTGACCACGGTGAATCAAAACTAGAAGGAGCTGCTGCCATCACAGCCATGCCCAGGCACAGAGATGAGAAAATGTTTGCGTGCCAACTAATGCTTAGCTCAATTTTCTTATATAATTACATGAACATCACATCACTACAGACAGCCAATCATTTCCAGAGAGACACCCAGGAGTCTCTCTTTCTGAGACTCAGAAAGAATAAAATCCAGGCCCCACCCTACTGGTGGCCTTCCTAGAAATCTGGCCCCACCCAAGCTTTCACTAAGCCTGTAGCTTTTTCCTTGGTTAGAAGAGATTTAGAAAGTACATACATACATACGTGTTAACAGGGCATCTCGTGACGAGCAGCAGCTAAAGGTGGCTAAGAAAATAAAATCCGGACTCACATTTGGATATATTCACCATACAGCTCTTGGAATAACTGTCTCCCATTTTTACCCAGTTGTCCACAAAATGTTAGGATGAATATGGAGGGCCTGAAGGAGAGGAAGCTGACCCTGCCGCCTGTCTCTATGTCTGAGGACTGCCTGTATCTCAACATCTACGCACCAGCCCATGCCCATGAAGGCTCGAACCTGCCTGTGAGTGTCAGGCCATGGTCAGCTTGGGGAGAGGGCATTTTATTTTTCAAGAAGATTAGAAGGGACAGAACCAACCTGAGTTCCATTGCAGGGTGGCCCCTGATGAAAGTCTTATCTTACTTGGGTCAAAGAAGGCCATGTCAGTCACATGATGCTGCTGAAACCTGGGTATGGGACACAGAGCCCTGGAGCACAAGTCATCAAAGGCTCTCACTCTTTAATAAAATCAGAACTCATTCTACAACTTGTGCTCTGCAGAACCACTTAGGGACTCAAGACCTCAACACTGAGGTCATCCAAACTTATACTTTTGGGTTATCTGTTGTGACAATGAGGGTTGATGATCCTTTCTATTTTCAATCTGGAGAGATATCCAGGGAGACACCCCTTTTTGTTCCACTGTGAAGAGCCTAAGTAATGATGACATCACTCTATACACAGAGGCATTATATGACATCACTCTATACACAGAGGGAGAGGGAGAGGGAGAGGGAGAGAGGTAGAGGGAATAAGGACTAGAAACTACTAGGGGCCTCTGGCTGTGACCTGAGGGCCTGAAGTCCTGATGATTTTTTGTTTTTTGTTTTTTTGGTTTTTTTTGTTTTGGTTTGGTTTTTGGTTTTTTGTTTTTTGTTTTTTTGTTTTTGTTTTTGTTTTTTGTTGTTGTTGTTTTTGTTTTGTTTTTTGGTTTTTTTTGTTGTTGTTTTGTTTTTGTTTTTCGAGAGAGGGTTTCTCTGTGGTCCTGGCTGTCCTGGAACTCACTCTGTAGACCAGGCTGGCCTCGAACTCAGAAATCCGCCTGCCTCTGCCTCCCAAGTACTGGGATTACAGGCCTGCACCACCACACCCGGCTAGTCCTGAGGATTTTTATGTATTTCTGTAGCTGCACAGAAGCACAGCAGTTGATATTCTAATAAGCAGTCAAGCTGAACTTGGGCTCCCCAGGAGCCTCCTGGCATCTCTTTTGACTTCTCCAGGTGATGGTGTGGATCCACGGTGGCGCACTCACTGTGGGCATGGCTTCCATGTATGATGGATCCACGCTGGCAGCCACTGAGGATGTGGTGGTGGTCACTATCCAGTACCGCCTGGGTGTCCTTGGCTTCTTCAGGTGAGCCTGGGTCTGAGATGGGGAGTGGTAGGTGATGGAATCCAGACGCCCCTTTGATCCATGTCCCTTTCCACTCCTCAGCACTGGAGATGAGCACGCCAGGGGAAACTGGGGATTCCTGGACCAAGTGGCTGCCCTCCGCTGGGTCCAGAAGAACATCGCCCACTTTGGTGGCGACCCTGACCGGGTCACTATTTTTGGCGAGTCAGCAGGAGGCATAAGTGTGTCCTCGCATGTTGTGTCCCCCATGTCCAAAGGGCTCTTCCACAGAGCCATCATGGAGAGTGGAGTGGCCCTGCTGCCTGGGATCATATTTAGCTTCTCTGAGGTGGTTTACCAAGTGAGTGCCTGAACCACTTCAATTCTGTATCTGTTGCCACAGCACTAGACTCTGACGTTATGGTGCTCAGTATTAAAAATGAGCTAAGGAAACGACATCTGCTCGTTTATATGTGAGGGCTCAAAGGTTCGAATCCACAGTTCCCCTTTATCCCGGATGAGTATGTTATGTAGACAGAAAAGTTGCCCCTAGAAAGGTCCATCGCTGGCAAAACTGAGTATGTATGGGCTCGGAGATGGATCGCTGGTTGTTTAAAGTGCTTGGCATACAAGTCTGAGGACCTATGTTCAAATCCCCAGAATTTATGAAATGCTGGAAATGGTAACATTTATCTGTAATTGCAAAGTTCCTGTGGTCAGGTGGGAGCCAGAGACAAGAGAATTCCTGGAATTCACAGACCAGCTCAGCTCGTATACACAGGGAAAAAAAGACACTGTCAAATATGGGGGTCCTCTAACCTTCATGCACCAACATGACATACTTACTCCTTCCCCCATATATGAAACAGACAAAAGATGATGGAGAGAGCGAAACTATCCTAAACAAAAAGAACAGATATGCAGGCAGAAAGGGTCCTGCTTCCTGACATCTATCACCTTTGAGTAATAGGACAGTGGGAGCAATTTATACTTGTTCCAATTCACACTGTAGTGTGGGAATTAGATGCAAAATCATTGGGGTGGAATCAAGAAATCTCCCTGCTTGTTTCATTTGCAGACGGTGGCCAAGCTCTCTGGATGTGAGGCCAGGGACTCAGAGACCCTAGTGCACTGTCTGAGAGGCAAGAGTGAAGAGGAGATTCTAGTCATTAGCAAGGTTGGGAGAATTGTGTGTCTGGGAGAACCTGGTCTACATGATATGGGATTCTGAACCAAATACCTCATCTTTATGCCTTTGTGTTCTTTCAGTCCTGTGTACAAAATGAATATCAAGATAGGCTCATCTAAGTGTAGATTTTCCTCCTCCAGGGTGAGCAGATCACCCTGAAACTAGTGAGAAATGAGAAAATGGTGGAGGTGACTCAGTGGATATCAGGATATTTATTTCTTTAATCTTTAGCATTGATTTTTAATGTCCATCAGAAGTTCCAGATGATCCCTGCTGTGGTGGATGGAGAGTTCCTACCCAAGCATCCTCAGGAGCTGTTGGCCTCTAAGGATTTTCACCCTGTCCCCAGCATCATTGGTGTCAACAATGATGAGTATGGCTGGATCGTCCCCAAAGTGAGGCTCACTTCTAATCCACTGGGAACGTGGATACTCACATGCTAAGCAGTGGGAACTCAATACATCTTTACTCCAAGTCCATGAGACCCCATACTTAAGACTGTCTTCTGCCTCCCAGGTCATAGGCACTGCTCAGACAATAAAAGGAATAACCAGAGAGAACCTGCAGGCTGTTCTGAAGGATACAGCACCACAAATGGTGAGACACCTCTGGTCTTATCTAAATAGAGGGGTCCCTCATATTTCCTTCTCAGACAGTATCCCTATTAATACAGGTCAGGATATTTGTATGATGCTGTGAGGGGTCACCTCAGAGCAAGAACTTTTTTGCCTATACATATGTCATCCCAGGCCCCGTTCTCACCACACCCAAGTGCATTACCTACTTAACCAACATCATGCCTAACCTCAATTTTTCTGATGTCTCTGGTATAGATGTTGCCTATTGAGTGTAGTGATCTGTTGATGGAAGAGTACATGGGGGACATTGAGGACCCAGAGACCCTCCAAATACAGTTCACCGAGATGATGGAAGACTTCATGTTTGTGATCCCGTCTCTCCAAGTAGCATATTTTCAGCGTGAGTACATCCGTGGCATGGCACCTCATGGCAGTTGCTCAGAGATGGGGGTCACGGGTGAGTGCCGTGGAGCAGTATGGTATCTAGGTCTCCTCATGTCTAGTTTAAGAGAGTGAAATCTGGGTACAGAGGAGACAGTGGGCTGCTGATACTCTATTGACTTAACAAAACCACTCAGCTGGGAAGGTCATGAGTACAGTTCCACTGCTAGTGCTCCAGCCTGGGACTCCACCTCCAATTTAACTCTTACGATTCCAGGTAACACTATGTCAAGGTATCTTGTCACCAAATATGTATCAAAAGAGCTCCAGGTAAGAGACAACTAAGTCACTCTCTGTCCCACCTCCAGGTTCCCATGCCCCTGTCTACTTCTATGAATTCCAACATCAATCCAGCTTCCTCAAGGACATCAGGCCACCCCAAGTGAAGGCTGACCATGGGGATGAGGTTCCTTTTGTTTTTGGTTCCTTCTTCTGGGGCATGAAACGTGAGTCTTCCTAATTTTTCCTGAGCTGAATGAGATCCCAGATGGCTCCTTAGCTGTCAGTCCATTTGAGGGAACCTATAGCTCAAAAATATATATACCTACTTTAGAATCGGAATCCTTTCCAGTCTAGCCTTTAACGGAGGAGATGGCAGCACATTGGGGCAGGAATTCAATTAGAGGCTTGCATGGATCTTAGATACTCTATATCGTGAAGAAGGGTGTTAGTAAAGCCAATAATTGGAGGTCAGACGACAGCTGGGCTGGTGAGTGTGAAGAATGAGTTGGCAGTTGCATGAGGTGGCATAAACTGGGACTTTTGTCTTTCTTGTGACTCCAGTCAACATCACTGAAGAGGAAAAGCTGCTAAACAAGAGAATGATGAAGTACTGGGCCAACTTTGCAAGGCACGGGTGAGAACTCAACCTTGTATATGTGGGTCCTTCTAGGGCTCCCTTTTAGATGGTGACCTTTTAGCATGCATGGATCTTCTATCACATAATAGAGTCTTCTCTACACTATGGTATATTTTATACAGGAACATTATAGGTGTCAGATACTGGTCATCTCACCGTGACCTAGCTGGTAGACTATAGTGCTATAGTACACTACTCTTTAGATCTTGCCTCTTAGGAGGAGACATAAAACAGGTCAGGTAGTCTTCCCTACATGAAGCAGAAACTAATAAGTGACACTTGTATGCACATATCAGAATACCTGTTACATCAGATCCCTTAACCACTAGCCTAACCACTGCCCTGACCCAAATCAGTGTATCAGGCTTTGCACCAGAGTGACCTCACCCTTCTTTGCTTGGTGGCATACCCACAGGAACCCCAACAGTGAGGGTCTACCCTACTGGCCTGTGTTTGACCATGATGAGCAGTATCTACAGCTGAACATCCAGCCTGCTGTGGGACGAATCCAGAAGGCCAGAAAGCTGCAGTTCTGGTCCAAGACTCTGCCCCAGAAGATCGAGGAGTTAAAGAGATCTCAAAACATGCACAAAGAGCTCTAGTACCCTGTGTGAGGAATGGTATGTGATGTCCGCTGCTGATGGAGTCAGCTCCAGGTTCCCAAAACATTCTAACATTCACATAAACTCTGTGCTTGTCTGTTCTTCTCCATTTATCACAAATCGTCTGCATGTGACTCTATCCTGCTGGGTCACCTTTTGTTAGACCCATTCAAAAAGTGGTCTGTAGAATGGGTTAGACCCACTCAAACTCCCCTCTCAGTGGGTTTGTGAGCACCATGATTCCCCATCTCCTTTCACACTCCACTGGGACTAGGGCCTTTCCTTTCCTCTTTCCTCACCTCACCTCTCATCCTCACTGTCCTCTTCTCTATGACCAAAACAGTCTTTAAGTAGAGCTTTGGGGAACATTGATATGGTTCAAATAGTCCATAACATGGGGGTGGATCAGGTCAGAATCACATGCCCCCTCTCATCAGCTTCCTACTTTTGGAGACCATAAATCCCAAGATTAAGAAACTAACAGGTGAGCTGGGCGTGGTGGCACACGCCTGTAATCCCAGCACTTGGGAGGCAGAGGCAGGCGGATTTCTGAGTTCAAGGCCAGCCTGGTCTACAGAGTGAGTTCCAGGACAGCCAGGACTACACAGAGAAACCCTGTCTCGAAAAATCAAAAAAAAAAGAAAGAAAGAAAGAAAGAAAGAAAGAAAGAAAAAAAGAAAAAAAGAAAAAAAGAAACTAACAGGTTTGCTGTGCATGTTCTCTAGCCCAAAGATGATACCTGTGTTTTCACTGAGTGTATGGGATAGTTAACAGTCCTCATGACCCAGGGCTCCAATAGGCCTAACTCTTTTTTTATTGGATATTTCCTTTATTTACATTTCAAATGTGATCCCCTTTCCCAGTCACCCCCAGACTCTCTATCACTTCCCCCCTCCCCCGGCTTCTATGAGGGTGTTTCCCCATTCACCCCACCCTCACATTCCCCTACACTGGGGCATTGAGCCTTTTCAGGACCAAGGACCTCTCCTCCCATTGATGCCCAACAAGGGCATCCTCTGCTACATATGTGGCTGGAGCCATGGATCCCTCCATGTGTACTCTTTGGTTGGTGTAGTCCCTGGGAGCTCTGGGGGGGTCTGGTTGACTGATATTGTTGTTCTTCCTATAAGGTTGTCACATTGGAGTTTTTCAATATAGAAATATGATTGATAGGTATTTTCAAAGCACATAGAGGTTCCCAACTTGATCACTAGATTTGAAAACATCTAAAAGTGTCTCTATCTACTGTATTTGTAAATTAAATTTGCCTACAATTTGTTTCAAGATAATCTGTACATTCATCAATACCGATTTCCTTTTGCTTCCATTTCTTATTATCCAACCCCATTCATCTATTTCTATACCAAAGTAGTCAGTGGCACAATTTTATATGAGTAGTCTTAAGTATCTATTATCCCCTCAAGCCTAGGACAGTGTGTGTGTGTGTGTGTGTACCAAGAAAAACTAGATTTGTACTTTGCATGTGCTGAGGTTTGTCCCTACTTCCAAGGGCTCTAAGTACATGGTAAAACCCATATTTGCATGATCACAGCACATCTGTGAAGATGTCTGACTATGGAGTGAGTCCTAGTAACAAGGTGGGGTCATCAGATGGTCCATACATATACAATAGAGATTGTTGTCCCCAGTCTGCATGAGCACCTGTTCACATATATGGGTGTCCTCCTGACATCTACTTCTATCACATTAGACAGAATTAAATTCGTGTTATTGTATTCACTTGAAAATAAGCATGATAAAAGGATATGTGGTGGTTCTCAAGTTAATAAGGGGTAGACTTTTGATGGCTAATCTTCTTTTTAACATGTATGAGTGTTTTCTCTATATGTATGTATGCCTGTGTACAACATGCTGCTTGCAGTTCCCACAGATGCCAGGAGAGGGCATCCAATACTCTGAAAGTGCTGAAATTGTACCATTGTGAGCTGCCATGTGGTTGCTGGGAATTAAACCTGGGTGTTCTTGAATAACAACTAGTGCTCTTAACTGCTGAGCCATCTTTCCAGCCTGTCTTAGTTATGGTTTTACTGCTGTAAACAGACACCATGACCAATGCAAGTATTATAAAAGACAACATTTAATTGGGGTTGGCTTACAGCTCAGAGGTTCAGTCCATTGTCATCAAGGCAGAAACATGGCAGCATTCAAGCAGATATGGTGCAAGAGGAGCTGAGAGTTTTACATCTTCATCTGAAGGCTGCTAGTAGAATACTGACTTCCAGGCAACTAGGGTGAGGGTTGTAAAGTCACACCCACAGTGACACACCTACTCCAACAAGGCCACAGCTCCTAATAGGGTTTCTCTCTGAAAAATCATATACAAACCATCACACAGCCCGTTGATGGTTGATCTTGATTTTCAACTTGGTTGGATCTAGAGCCCACTAAGGGAATAGGCTACTTCTAAGAACAACTAACTGAGAAGAGAAAGCCCACCTCAGAATGGGCAACACTTGCCAGAGGAAGCCAAATATAAAGGCTGAAGGGAAGCAATGAGAGCAGGCATGGAGGAACAATCCACAGACTCAGAGAGGTTAGGTAAACAGGAGGGCTCTAGGGGAGATATATGGATCTCCCTGGGAAGAGGAAATAGAAAAGGTTTTGTGAGTGGGCTGGGAGTAGGTGGGGATGGGTACAGGGGTGGGGGGAGCAGATCGGGGGAAGGACAGCAGGAGAGAGTACAACTGAAACTGGGGAGGTGATGTGGAAGCCCAGTCAAATTTAAACAATATTTATCCACAAATCCAGCCCTGTAGAAGGTAAGGAAAGCTTCAACAAGGAAGAAAACTACACCCATGGAAACACAGGAAATAATTAATCTCATACCACCAAAGCCAAAGGAAGGGAAGCACACACACACATACAGCAATAACAACAACAACAAAAATAACAGGAATTAACAATTATTGGTCATTGATATTCTCATTATCAATGGATTCAATTCCCTAATAAAAGACATAAACAAAGAGAAGAGATACCAAAATAATATCCATCCTTTGACTGAATATAAGAAACACATCTCATCAACATCAAGGATATACATTATCTCAGAGTAAAGATTGGGAAAAGATTTCCCAAGTAAATGGACCTAAGACACAAGCTGGTATAGCCTGTCTGATATCTAACAAATGGATGAATGATGAAGTAGAAACTTCCCAGCACCTCTGCTGATGACTCCAGTGTGGATTTGTAGTAAAGGAGGATATGGGGCCTGAACTAGACATCTTCTGTAACCAGGAAAGGCTTCCAGTGGTGTGACTGGGACACTAACCCAGCCACAAGACCTTCCACCTATATTCGGCCCTGCCTGCAAGATGTACTGGGGCAATTGTGGCTGAAAGCCCATAGAAGTAGCAAACCAATAACTGCTCTAACTTGAGGCCCACACCTGTAGAGTAATCCTATCCCTAAACTATCCAGGATGACAAAGAACCAGAGACTGTATAGTCCAGAAACTTTATGATAAAAATAAAGATTTACATGGAAAATATTTCAGATAAAATAGAAGAGATACATAGAAAAACACGTTAAAATTGACAATTTTCATGGAAAATTAAAGAGTAAAGTGGTAGACATGTAAAATATTGCTAAATTAATTGAAATATGTAATAGAAACATTTTATGATAGAATTGAAGATTTACATGGAAAATATGTCTGATAAAATTGTAGAAAAACATGTTAGAATTGAAGATTATCATGGAAAATTTTATATAGATATAATAATGGTAGGCATAAAAGTATTCCTAAGTTGATTGAAAGTGGAATTATAAACATTTTTTAATAAACTTGAAGATTTACATAGAAAATATTTCTGATAAAATTGAAGAAATATATAGAAAAACATGTTAAAACTAAAGATTATTATGGAAATTATAGAGATAAGATGATAGGCATAAAGATAATTTGAAGATGATTGAAGGTAAACTATAAACATTTTCAGATAAAATTGAAGATGTACATGGAAAATATTTCTGTTAAAATTCAAGAAATATACAGAAAAAACGTTAAAATTGACTATTTCATGGAAAATTTTACATATAAAATGGTAGATATAAAAACTCTTTCTAAATTAATTGAAGGTGAAATTAGAAACATTTGTAATAAAATCAAAGATTTACATTGAAAACATTTCTGATAAAATAGAGGAAATATATAGAAAGACATTAAAATTGAAGATTATCATGAAAAATAATGCAGATAAAATGGTAGAAATAAAAAACATTACTAAATTAATTAAAAGGGGAATTACAAACATTTTCTGATAAAATTGAAGATTTACATAAGAAATATTTCTGTTAGTCTATGTATTTTTATTGGGGAGTTGAGTCCATTGTTGTTAAGAGATATTAAGGAATAGTGATTGTTGCTTCCTGTTATTTTTGATGTTATTTTTATGTTTGTGTGGGTATCTTCTTTTGGATTTGTTGGAAGATTACTTTCTTGCTTTTTCTTGCTTTTTCTAGTTTCCCTCCTTGTGTTAGCATTTTCCATCTATTATCCTTTGTAGGGCTGGATTTGTGGACAGATATTGTGTAAATTTGGTTTTATCATGGAATATCTTGGTTCTCCATCTATGGTGATGCAGAGTTTTGCTGGGTATAGTAGCCTGGGCTGGCATTTGTGTTCTCTTAGGGTCTATATGAGGTCTGCCCAGGATCTTCTCGCTTTCATCATCTCTGGTGAGAAGTCTGGTATAATTCTGATAGGTGTGCCTTTATAAGTTACTTGCCCTTTTTCCCTTACTGCTTTTAATATTCTTTCTTTGTTAGTGAATTTGGTGTTTTGATTATTATGTGCCTGGAGGACTTTCTGTTCTGGTCCAGTCTGTTTGGAGTTCTGAAGTCTTCTTGTATATTCATGGGCATCACTTTCTCTAGGTTAGGAAAGTTTTCTTCTATACTTTTGTTGAAGATATTTACTGGCCCTTTAAGTTGGAAATCTTCAATCTTGTCTATACCTATAATCCTTAGGTTTGGTCTTTTCATTGTGTCCTGGAGTTCCTGGATCTTTTGGGTTACCAGCTTTATGCATTTTGTATTTTCTTTGACTGTTGAGTCAATGTTTTCTATGGTATCTTCAGCACCTGAGGTTCTTTCTTCTATCTCTTGTACTCTGTTGTTGATGCTTGCATCTATGACTCCTGAATTCTTTCCAAGGTTTTCAATCTCCAGAGTTGTCTCACTTTGTGATTTCTTTATTGTTTCTACTTCCACTTTTAGATCCTGGATGGTTTTGGTCAGTTCCTTCACTTGATTGTTTGTGTTTTCCTGTAATTCTTTAAGGGATTTTGTGTTTCTTCTTTATGGGCTTCTGCCTGTTAACCCATGATCTCCTGTATTTCTTTAAGGGATTTTTGTGTTTCCTTTTTAAGGGCTTTTACCTGTTGACCAATGTTCTCCTGTATTTCTTTAAGGGAGTTATTTAAGTCTTTCTTGAAGCCCTCTATCAGCATCATGAGATAGGATTTTAAATCCACCTC
Organism: Apodemus agrarius; assembly: GCA_964023405.1. Lineage (NCBI taxonomy): Eukaryota > Metazoa > Chordata > Mammalia > Rodentia > Muridae > Apodemus > Apodemus agrarius. The sequence goes on along the minus strand of OZ030024.1, from coordinate 24,568,881 downwards.
TTGCTTTTCCAGTGTGTTGGGGTATCCGGGACTTGCTGTGGTGGGAGAACTGTTGCCATATGGCCTTGATTTCTGTTGGTAGGGTTCTTGTGCTTGCCTTTTGCCATCTGGTTATCTCTGGTGCTAGTGGACCTGTAAGCCTGTGTCCTTACTCCTCTGAGCTCAGAAGTGAAAGCACTGCTGGGAGATCACTCTCTCCTGGCAGGCTATGCATAGAAGGCTGTGGCGTCTCCCAGCTCCCTGGTGCCAATGGTGACAGGAAGACTTCTGTCCCAGCTATTCCACTGATCTTATGCCCTATGTGTTCCTAGCTGTTCCCCTCCAGAGAGAAGGTGGAGATATCACCCCTGCACTCAGAAATGGAAGCACTGCTGGGAGATCACTCTCTCCTGGTGGACTGTGCACAGAAGGCTGTGGAGTCTCCTGGCTCCCTGGTGCAAATGGCAGCGGGAAGACTACATCAGAGTCTTCTTTTGGCAGCTGTTGGGAGCAGATGCAGAGACCCACAGCCAAACATTAAGCAGAGCTCCAGAGAAGATAGAAAGGACTGTGGGTACACCAGAAAAACACAGCCCACAGTATCAACTAAGCAGGGCTCTTTGGAGCTCACAGAGACCTAAGTGGCAATCATGGAGCCTGTGTGGGTCTGTACTAGGTCCTTGCATATAGGTGGTGGCTTAGCTTGGGCTTTTACGGGACTCCTAACAGTTGGAGTAAGAGTTTCTCTGACTCTTTTGCCTGTTTTGGGGACCTTTTTCTTCCTACAGGGTTGTCTCATGCAGCCATGATATGAGGGTTTGTGCCTAGGCGTACTGCATCTTTTTTGTTATTTTTGGCTAATATCCCTGGAAGGCCTGCTCTTCTAAAGGGAAATGGCAGAGGAGTAGATCTGGGAGAAAGGTGAAGTGGGTCTAGGAGTAATGGAGACAGAGGAGGCTATTGTATGATGGAATGTATTGTATGAAAGAAGACTAATTAAATAAAACAAGAGCCCTTCCGCTGCCGCCTGCCCTTTCTGCTGGGGCAGACTCTTGCCAGGACTGCCACAGTGAAGACACCATCTCCTGATACTTCCTAGAGAACCAGCTGCACTCAGGGCATTTGGTAAGAACCTCCTCCCACTTCTGGAGGCCCAGAGCTGCTGCCAAGGGTCCAATGGGACTCGCTACCCAGCAGCCATCAAAACCCCCGCCCTCCCAAATACCACTCCCCTTCCATTTCTTCTACCCCTTCCACCATTGTCTACCCTTTCTTAGGCAAATGGATGGAACTAGAAAGTGTCATTCTGAGTGAGGTAACCAATTACAAAAGAACACACATGGTATGCACTGACTGATAAGTGGATATTAGCTCAAAATAAACAAGTTACAATTCACAGACCACAGGAAGCTCAAGAAGAAGGAAGATCAAAGTGGGGGTTTTTCTGAGAAAGGGAACAAAATACTCACAGGAGCAATTATAGAAACAAAGTGTAGAGCAGAGACTGAAGGAAAGGCCACCCAGAAACTGTCCTACCTGGTGATTCATCCTATAAACAGTCACCAACACTATTATGAATGACAAGAAGTGTGTGTGTGTCAAAGAAGCCAGTTATGGTTGCCTCCGGAGGGGCCCTGCCAGAGCCTTACAGATACACAGGCAGATGTTAGCAGCCAACCATTGGACTGAGCACTGGGTACCCAGAGGGAGGACTGGAGGAGCTGAAGGGGTTTGCAGCCCCATGGGAAGAACAACGATGTCGGCCAACCAGATGCCCCAGAGCTCCCAGGGACTAAGCCTTCAGCCAAGGGGTACACATGGTTCCAGCCAAAAGTGTGGCAGAGGAATGATGCCTTGTTGGGCATCAGTGGGAGGAGAGGTCCTTGGTCCTATGAAGGCTCAATAGATGTCCCAGAGTGGGGAAATCGAGGCGGGGTAGGTGGGAGTGGGTTGGGTGGAGGAGCATATTCTTGGAGGCAGGGGATGGGGAGATGGGTTGGGGGTTTGTTGGGAGGGGGGAAACCAGGAAGGAGTATAAAATTTGAAAGGTAAATGAAGAATATATTCTATTTAAAAATGTGAAGAAAGATAAAACAAAAAATGTGTGACTCTTTTAGGATAACAGTATGGTCCTGATATTCAGACTGTTGATTATTTTCACAAACAGTTAAATAAAATTATCCCCAAATAGCCTTCTCATTTGGAGGCTCTTCTGGGGGGGGGTGTTCTAATGATTTAAGAAACTTTTACATTAGTCCCTTATCTTTACATTGTTGTGGAGTATTCTCTAGAAAATACTGCTAGGACATGGGTCTTAGCCAACAGAAGGTCTTTATTAGCTATTCTATAACTACCCTGGGTGTTCAGGATCCCAGTGTATGCTTGAGTCTTTCTCAGGGTGACCTTTTAAGCACAAAAAACATGTCCTGGGTTAACATAATTCAGTTAATAAGAACTGTTATCCAGAAGCAGAACTACAGAAGCCAAAAAGCAAAGTTAGTACATTTAGAGACTTTCCTATAACCAAGGACTGTGGTGGATTAGGTCTTTGTGTTCATTTTGCCAGGTGGTGTTGTCTACATGGTGAGTTTTACAGCCTAGATGGTACTTCCATCATGGAGTCAGTTGTGCTCTGATTCAGCATGTCTATCCATCTTATTCTCTAAAACCACTTTTAAGCCATCAAGCAATTTTCGTGATTTTTCCCACCCATGCCCAAGATCTAAGTGCCACTCACTCCAAACCCCTGGCATGGTTTTATGTCAGTTAAGCTGCATTCCTTTTTCCTTGTTCCCTCAAAGCCAGAAAACCCTCCTCTCGTGACTATTCCAAGCAGTAAATCACTCTCCTAATCCTTCCTTAACAGCTTTGATTCTCCCTTGCCCCTTCAAACATTTTTTTAAGATTTATTTATTGATTATAGGTAAGTACACTGTAGCTGTCTTCAGACACACCAGAAGAGGGCATCAGATCTCATTACAGGTGGTTGTGAGCCACCATGTGGTTGCTAGAATTTTAACTCAGGACCTACGGAAGAACAGTCAGTGCTCTTAACCGCTGAGCCATCTCTCCACCACAATCCCCCTTCAAACTTTTATGTGGTTTGTAGACAGGAGCTCAGTTAAAACTCAGGAAGCCACCCAAGCAGGACAATAGCCACCTCTGACTCAGGAACTGGGTCATGCTCCTCCTCCCAAGGATCATGTCATAACAAGTCGAACTTACTTTATTATCTAGAGCATTAACCCAGACCAAGTATCTGTCTGCAGATATCTATACAGACTCCAAACATGCCATCTGTATCATTCAATCCCACATGGTGGTGGCGGGGGGGGGGGCAGACTTTAACTCCTAAGGGCTCTCCTATCATTAATAGCATCCCAATCTTTAATTATTGCAAGCTACCTCCCTCCCCACCAGTGAGCAGCTGTCCTCTATTCTAGAAGCACCAGGAATTTAATTCTGTCATCATTAGCCTTGGAAATCCTAAGGTTGACAGGGGAACTAAATTCCCAGCCATAAACCTCTCCTTACAGCCCTTTACCTTCTCCATTCTCATCTGATGATAAAGAAAAATCAACCCTAAGATCAGGGTTGGCTTATTAAGGGTGGAAAAAAATAATTTTGCCTGGGAAAAAAATGCCATTTTAACCAACCCTCCATAACCAATTCTATGTGGGCTATAGTAGCCCCTAGTCTCCTCTCACAATTAATTGAAGATTTGTCCCTTATCAGAAATCTCAAGTTACCTAGCCTTGCCTCGAGTGCCCCAGGGACACATCAAGACCCTGTCTTTCTCAATCCATCAAGAGGTAAGTCTGACCAGGACTGGTAGATTGATTTTACCCAAAAGCCACCCATCGAAAAGACCAAATATTTACTGGTTGTGGTAGAGACATTTTTGACTTGTAACAGCTTTTCCATGAGTATCTGAAGGGACTGATTTGCTGACTAATTAAAGCCACCAGGCATCTTATGTTTTGTAGGTGTCATCTATCCCTAAGCCTGTGTATCTGCTTCTTGAGTCCCACGTACGTGTGTCAGAACATGCCTGGGTGCCTACTGGCATCAACATGGTGGCTCATGTGCAGATGAATAAAGCATGTCACATCTGCCTAAAAAAATGATCCGAGATAGCCGGGCGGTGGTGGCTCACGCCTGTAATCCCAGCACTTGGGAGGCAGAGGCAGGCGGATTTCTGAGTTCGAGGCCAGCCTGGTCTACAGAGTGAGTTCCGGGATAGCCAGGGCTACATAGAGAAACCCTGTTTCAAAAAAACAAAAACAAAAACAAAATAAAAAATGATCCGAGGGAAGTTGGTAGGAAGGGAAGAAGTGAAGGAGAGGGAGAACATGAAAATGAAGCCAGGTCTGGAGACTTGGCTCAGTGGTTAGGAGCACCTGCTGCTCTCACAGAAAACCTAAGTCCCATTCAACCACATGGCAGCTCATAACCATACTTAACTCTGGTTCCAGGGGATCTAACACCTTTTCTTGGGCCTCTGTGAGTATCAGGAACACACAAGGTACATATTATACATATATGTAGGTAAAAAGCTTACATATAAAATGTAAAAGTTAAAATACCCTTTAAAACAGGAAGGTAGGCTATGGACTGATTGGGAGGGAAGGGGATCATGGGTAAGAGTCAGAATAAGACAAGAGAGGATGAATGTGTTTTGAAAACATTAAATATGTGCATAAAGTGTCATAATGGAAAATTATTATGTAGTAAAAAAGCACAATAAATTGCCACAATTGCAATGACTTTCACTAAAACAGTCATGGCCTCCCAGGGAGAGCTATGTGTGGACTTCAGATCACCACTGTAAGGTAGAAGGGACCTGAATGCAGACTCTGTGACTCAAGAAGACAACGAGTTGTGGAGAAAAGGGTGTGCTCAGAGGACCCTGTGCTTGCCCATGCTCTCTCTTTATCAAGAGCATGATTCTCAAATGTTCACACCACTCATCTGCGGGAAGCTCACAGTACACACCTTATTAGGAAAACAACCACGGGCTTCCGCAGTTACAGCTTTCTGTTCCTTGCTTTCTACCCAACACCCACACTGGGCTTGGGACTCCAAGGACAATAAATGCTATGACTCCAGGTTTGCGGTGAAGATTGCTGGTATCTGGAATAGCTTCTGAAGCTGCGCTGTGCCTTGCAAGGCCTTAAAAGGAATACACACAGCAGAAGAAAGTTTGCCCCGCCTGCTGAGCGCCTACCAGTTCCACCAGGTGAATGCGGCTCTCCAGTAACAACCTTGCCCTGCCTACCAAGCTCCCGCCTACAACTCTTTGGGTCCAAATATCTGTCAGGGCAAGGCATGCAGTGGGTCCCATCGCAGCAGAGACTCCAGTCTGGGAGCTGATCATGCCGCTGGACACTCTTCCCGGTTGGCTGACTGCGGTAGCCTGTGGTCTTCTGTGTCTCCTCCATGTGCATGGTGAGACCCCCTATGTCTGTGATGGGGAACAGAGCTGCCAATATTTGGCAGAGCCAGAGGCTGAAGCTGTGGTAGGGAGGGTGGTGAGGAGGGAGGAGCAGGTAGAGACGGCAGAGTGGGAAAGTGGCCTCTGAGCACACGGAGAGTCTGTGATGCCTGAGAACGCTCAACACTAAGGGACCCTTTCATTATGGGGGGGCTCTGAAGAGCACCGGACATGAAAGAAGTACAGAGGGTCAGATGGGGCATCTCCCTCCTCTGTATGTGGCTGTGGCTATGACTGTGGCTACTACTGACCTTTTACTACTACCTTTATGGAATCATTTATCTGTAGATATTTTACCCCTTTGAACAGAAAAGCATCCTGGAATACTCCAAAATGACCCTAGAAAAGTTTCCTGGCCCTCAGTTATGTAGTTCTCCAGCCCCACAAATAATTGCCAAACTAAGAGGCCCAGGTTCCTTTGCCCATTTCCTGACCTTTGGAAACTTGGCTTCCAGGGCAAAGGGCACATGCTCTGGGCCTGCCCCAAAGACTTTGAACTTACAAGAAGATGAGCCAGCAGGATATTGTGTACAAGGTCTGATGCCTCTTATCCAAAGGTGATCAAGCATGAGCCATGCTGATCTCCTGCCAAGCCTCAGTCAGATCTACCCTGTGGGGACCATATTGACTTCACACCGTGATTCTTGCCTGGTGTTTTCCAGGCTCTGAAATGTCACCAGGACTTTCTGTGCAGGACAATCTGCCCAACTCCCCTTTGGCTTATTTAAACATTCTTGTTTGGGAACTGGGTTCAGAATTACTAATAACTATAAGAGGGGCAGAGTTGTGCTCTATCTGTGCTCTATCTTAATCCTGTCTCACACAAGATTAAGAAGATAGTTATTTTGGCATATCCGTGTAAATAGTATGCTGGATGAAACAGAAAAGACAGAAAGCATTTCCGTTACAGATCAGCCTGGACTACATAGCAAGAACCTGTCTCAGGAAAAATAAAAAAGTTAAATGTAGAGATGTGTACAAACAGAATCTCATAACAATTTCAGCATCATTACTAAACAGGCATGGAAGTAGGTCTGGAAATAAATTTGGACAGAAATTCTTAACAAAATCAGGAATTTGAAATATATAAATAGTCAGATGGCAACCCAATCAATAGGAACTTTTGGTTTTAAACATAACATCGATGATATTTGCTGAGATTTAATTACAGGGTAATTTTCTACTCCTTTTTTCTCTTCATGGGCTCTCTTTTTGCACATATGGCTGTTATAAAGACAAGGTGACTCTTAGGAAGAATACACATGTGATTAGAGATGTGTTATCCTCTCCCCACATGCTATTTACATTCAGAATCTCTGATTAATAAACTCTAATTCTGTTTCATTTAGAAAAATGCGTGCATAGATTTTTTTTAATTATTCACATATTGGTCAAAAGTGCCTCTTTCTTGGTTGTGTTATTCCACCTCCTGACAAAAAGTGTTCCAATACAAAGGATTTCGTGGAGAGCGTCTCTTGGTGGATGAAGCATCCTGGATGTAGCTTGACTCTTAGCAGACCTATTTCAACAGGTTCTGTCTGTTGCTGCAGCACCATATCCTGCAGACAGCATGTTGCAGGGGTCAGGAGCGAGAGCCTCTGGTTCCTGGGAATGGCTGTTGCCTTGGCTACTTGGTACTACACCAAGTAGCACCAAACATAGAATCCATGTTTATTAGGTGTGGAAGGTTCTCGCTCTTTTTACGAAAACAGGTCAGGTCTGCCAACCTCTGCTACATTGGAATGTGATGCCAAAGAAACAAGTTGCCATGGAGGTGGGAGTTGGTGGAGATGTAAGAACTTCAGTCTGAGAGCCTCACTGATACATTTCTATACCTCAGGCTCAGAGAATCGGGGCTTGGTGTAGTGCCCAAGGCAGGAGCTAGGCTGAGGAAGAGGACCTAGTCATCTCCCATTTAACCAAATACCAGGACTCAAACAGCCTAAGTTTACTGGAATTATTGGGTGACTTTTAATCATGTCTTTACTATACAACCCCAGCTACAACAGCCTATTCTTTTTAAAAAATGTATTTGCTCATGTACATGTATATGTGCCTGTTGTATATGCCTGTGTGGTGTGTGCAAACTGTATATGGATGTGTGTACCTGTCAAACATAGAGGGCAAAGGAGGGTTCAGGTGGCCAGACCTATCATTCTCTGCTTTATTCCCTCCAGACAGGTTCTCTCAGTGAACCTGGAGCTAGGTTGGTACACACCAAGGCTTCTCAGTGAGCCTGGTTAGATAACTGGGTGCCTGGCAGTGAGCAGTATTTGGAGACCAGAATACTTGGAGAAGGCTGAGCTGAGGCTCACAAGAAAGTAGCAAGACCCATAGTTTGAAGGTATAGAACTGGGCAAACTCAACCTTGATAACATATGTCACACACAGGTGAAGACTCAGCCAGCCCCATCAGGACCACCCATACAGGACCAGTTCGGGGCAGTCTCGTCCACTTGAGTGACACCAGAGTGGGTGTCCACACCTTCCTTGGAATTCCCTTTGCCAAGCCACCTCTAGGCCAGCTGAGGTTTGCACCCCCTCAATCTCCTGAACCATGGAGCGGTGTGAGGAATGGAACCACCTACCCACCCAGGTAAGTTCTCCTGAGGCCTAGGGAATGTCAGGCCCTGGAATGGGCAGGAACTCAGAGCTCTGAGGCAGGCTGCAGTGCTCCCTCCATCTCAACCCCTCAACTGCATTCTCCCTGTGGTGGGAATATTCTGCCAGTGCCAGAGAGAGGCCAAGGTAACAATGGTTTCTTGGCAAAATCACCCTCCACAATCAGTGTACAAACCTACAAGCATCTAGGTACCACTGGCCGAGAAACAAATACACGTCTTCCAAGTGGAGATTCTGGAAAAGGAAGACAGTTCCTAGAGAATCTGAACATGAGAGGAAAGATGTCCCATCACCCTGCCTATTAATGCAGCGGCTGTTGGGTGCCAGACCTCAGAGAGTACAAAGGGAAGTGCTATCATGGCACACACCAATAGTTTTCCCAGACAGAAATGTCGATATCCCATTCAAAGACGTGGGATCCAAGGCCCCTCCCACCTGGCTGCCTCAGTGGAAGTCTGAGAGCCATGCCAGTTTTCCCAGAGCCTGTGACCTTGACCTTAATGGGAAGAGAGTTGGGGAAGAGATCTCATGTTATCAAGACACCACGGGGCAGAGAGAGGTTGTGCCTCCTTGAACAACTCCAATCTCACACTACCCACCAGAGGCCTGAAAGCTAAGTACTGATGGCTGGGAGGAAATATGTACTCAGGGTCTGTTTCTGACCACTGTATTCCATCTCTAGAATAACTGTCTGTCATTGTCGCCAGGTGTCTACAAAATTCAGAAACCATGAGTGCAGAGAGTCAGGAGATGAATAGACTGAGCATGCCCCCCATCTCTACATCTGAGGACTGCCTGTATCTCAACATCTACGCACCAGCTCATGCCCACGATGGCTCTAACCTGCCTGTGAGTGTCAGGCCATGGCCAGCTTTAGGGGTGGGGAGGGAAAAATCAACCTGAGCCCTGATGAGAAGCTCTCCCTATCATATCCAGGAAGACCTTCTCTGCCTTGGAACAAACTAAACCTGGGAATGGGACACAGAGACCTAAAGGCTCTGAGAAGCCAGAGGTCATGGCTCTTAGATCAACTCAAGTCTCACACTACCTACTCAGAGGCCTGAGAACTAAACACTGAGGTCATGCCAATTTATTATCATTATATCATTTTATATATATATATATATATATATATATATACATACACATATATATATACATCAATATATATCAGAGACTACAAAGAGCAGAGATCTTTGACATCTACTTCCAGAGTTCTGATATAGATATGTATTTTATATCTTATTTATATATGTATATATAATATATAGATTTTAAAATATATCAGATATTTTAATATTTATTTTTAAACTTTAAAAAAGAGTCAGAGATACACCCACACCCACTATTAGGAGTACCACAAAACTCCCATGCTAACAGCCATAACATATGCACAGAGGCCCTGGTGCAGACCCTTGCAGACCCTGTGCTTGCTGCTTAAGTCTCTGTGAGCCCATTTACCTGCCCCCATTAGTTACTTTATAGGCATCTCCTTTAAATTGGGAATATTTTTTTTCTGATTTTGTTGAAAATATTTTCTGGGCCTTTGAACTGAGAATCTTGCCTTCTATTAGTTCCTTGGTTTTATCCTTACTTACTACCCCAGATTTTCTGAATGTCTTATGTCAGTAATTTGTTTTTAGATTTAAAATTTTCCTTGACTATTGCATCCATTTCTTTCATTGTGCCTTTAATGCCTGAGATTCTTTCTTCCATCTCTTATATTCTGTTGAATCTCACCTCTACGATTCCTGTTTGCATTCCTATGGTTTTCATTTCCAGGATTCCCTTAGTATTGTTTTCTTTATTGCTTCTGCTTCCATTTTCAGGTCTTGAACAGTTTTATTTCTTTCCTTCAACCATTTGTTTCTTCTTGGCTTTCTTTAAGATTTATTCATTTCCTCCAATTGTTTGTTTCTGTTTTCCTGGATTTCTTTAAGAGATTTATACATTTCCTCTGTAAGGACCTCTATCTTCTTCATAAGGTTGGTTTCAAGGTCTTCTTTCATGTGTCTCAGCTATGTTGGAATATTCAGGGCCTGCTGTGGTAGGAAAGCTGGACTCTGGTAGAGACATATCACCCTGGCTCTCACGTTCTTATGCTAGTGTCTAGGCCTCTGGTTTGGGGGTGATTATAGGTCTAGGAACTGACTTCTGGATTTTTTGGTGGGCTTTGTTTTCCTTGGTTTCTGCCTCCACCCCTGGATTTTCAGAGAGTGTGTGGCTGGCCTGCTTTACTGACATGCTCATCCATGTTCCCAGGGAATTCTTGCTGGTGTTGGAGGCTTGGGAAGGAGAGGTGAGGGAGAGATGGTCTGTTGCAGTGCTAGAGGAGACTCTGAGAATTGGGTCTAGGGGAACAGAGAGAGTGAAAGTCTACAGGCAACCTACCTGTCATCTGGTAGGCTCTGCTAGTGGTTGAGCTTGGGGTGGTTGCTCCTGAGTTGGGGGTTGGGACCCAGGGATAAGGTGGGAAAGAAAGGCCATGGGGATCCCCAGGAGATGAAGCCAGGGGAGGGGAAGCAGCTTGTGTTCTGTTGCAGCTCTAGAGGCAACCCTGAGAATTGGATCTGGGGCAGAGAAGTGGAGAAGGTGCATGGGCAGCCTGTCTGGTCCCAGGGTTCTGGTATTAAAGACATACATCACATAACCAGCTATGTGTCAATGATTTTTTTATTAATAATCAGAAGAGACGGTGATGAAAACACCCCCTTTTATTTCATTTCAGAGGAGTCTGAGAGCAGTGGTGTCACTGCTCCAGATTTAGAGTCATTAATGCAGACTTGGGTTCTAAGAGAGGCAGAGAGACTAGCAAGTATACCAATGGTGCCAGGGCACCGTCTGTGGCCCAGGCAAGGACATCCTGAGGGAGTTTTTTCTGTGTGTCTAGGTACACAGAGACAAAGCATTAGGTAAAATAGGAGACAGTCCAGGTTGAGCTTGAGCTGGGTGGAAACCTTCTAGCTTCTGACTTAATTTCCACAGGTGATGGTGTGGATCCATGGTGGTGCACTCACTATGGGCATGGCTTCCATTCATGATGGATCCATGCTGGCAGCCACTGAAGATGTGGTGATGGTCACTATCCAGTACCGCCTGGGTATCCTGGGCTTCTTTAGGTGAGCTTGGGGATGGCCTGTGCTATATAGTAGTGAATGAACATAATTAAGAACGTCCTGTGATTCTTTCTCTCCCTGCCACTTCTCAGCTCTGGAGATGAACACGCCAGAGGCAACTGGGGATACCTGGACCAAGTGGCCGCCCTACACTGGGTCCAGCAGAACATCGCCCACTTTGGAGGCAACCCTGACCAGGTCACTATTTTTGGCGAGTCAGCGGGTGGCACAAGTGTGTCTTCACTTGTTGTGTCCCCCATGTCCCGGGGGCTCTTCCATCATGCCATCATGGAGAGTGGAGTGGCCCTGCTGCCTGACCTTATCTCCAACACCTCTGAGGTGGTCTACACAGTGAGTACCCTCTGCCATCCTATCAATGGCCCTACAGCTTCAGCATTCACCTCTGATACTCTGGAAGTCTGCTCAGTGAGGAAAACAAGGAGCACGGGAAATAGCTTCTTTCCAGTATTTTCCGGGAGACTCGAGGGTCAGAATCCACTTCTCTCTGATTTATACAGACTGAGTGTAATAAAGCATATATAAGTACCTTGTGGCTTCCATTATCTATCAAAGACAAACATGCATGGAGGTATGGCTCAGTAGATAAAAACTCTCACCTTGTTTATAAGCATAAGGACCTGAGCTCAGATCCCCCAGAAAACACAGAAAGCTGCCTGTGGTAGCAAGTTTGTAATCCTAGTCTCCCAATGGTAAGATAGGAGGCAGAGACACAAAAAGTCCCTGGAAGGTCAAAAGCAAGACAGACTCTGATAGGAAGGAGAGAAACTATAAAGGACCACTTATCAAACAAGATGGAAGGTGGGAACTAGCAACCAAACCGTGTCCTCTGATCTTTGCACACAAACCATAGTACAGGCACTCCCAAAGTCACACACGCGCACGCGTGCACACACACACACACACACACACACACACACACACAGGCACATGCACACACACATAGCTTATTTTTAAAGATGCTGAGGTAGAATGACCCTCTGGCTGTCACATCTGAGGAACGAGAAAATGGGAATGTCATACTTACTCTAATCTGAACAGCACAAAGATACTTAGGCACAGTGGCATCCTATTGGGATTAGAAAAACTCTTCTCCTTGCCTACTAGAATGAATCGACTCCTGCCTGGTCTCTTTACAGACAGTGGCCACCTTATCTGGTTGTGAGGCCATGGACTCAGAAGCTCTGGTGCGCTGTCTGAGAAGCAAGAGTGAAGAGGAGATTCTGGATATTAACAAGGTTGGGAGAATTGTGTGTCTTTGAGGATCTGGATATGGGAGTTAGTCCCTACTACTCTAAACAAATTACCCCTGCTCCATGGTTTGATATCCTTTTAATCCTGTGTGTATAACAAATACCAAGATATCCTAATATATGTAAAATCTCCAGGGGTGGAGAAGCATCCTGAGACAAATAAAGGGGGTAATGGTTAAGTTTTCTCAGTAGATAACAGTGTGTGTGTGTGTGTGTGTGTGTGTGTGTGTGTGTGTATGGATTTTACCTTCATCACTGACCTTGGATGTTCCTCAGGTCTTCAAGATGATCCCTGCTGTGGTGGATGGAGAGTTCCTACCCAAGCATCCTCAGGAGCTGTTGGCCTCTAAGGATTTTCACCCCATCCCCAGCATCATTGGTGTCAACAACGATGAATATGGTTGGCTTCTCCCCATGGTGAGGCACACACAGTTCCAATTCTCTAGAAGTCTGGAGACTTATATGGTGGGCAATGGAAGATTGATCCATATCCATTACACCTTACACTAAAACTGTCCTCTGTCTCCCAGATTTTGGGCTCTGATCAGACTATAAAGGAAATAACCAGAGAGACCCTGCAGGCTGTTCTGAAAAATACAGCAACACAAATGGTGAGATACCTTGAGTACTGCCTGCAGTAGAAAGGACCTCTGTATAGATAGCATGCCTGGAAACAATGTGTGTATGTATGTATGTATGTGTGGTTATGGGTGGGCTCCCCCAAGAACTTATGCCTTTCCCCCATACCCTATCTCATCTCCAAACACATTCTTCACACTGAGGTTGCTGCCTGTCAAAACAAGAACCTGTCTAACCTCATTCTTCCTGATGTCGGTGTAGATGCTGCCTCCTGAGTGTAGTGACCTGCTAATGGAAGAGTACATGGGGGACACTGAGGATGCCCAGACGCTCCAAGCACAGTTCAGAGAGATGATGGGAGACTTCATGTTCATTATCCCTGCACTCCAAGTAGCACATTTTCAGAGTGAGTACACATGTAATGGGCATGGAGCAGGGCTCAGAGCCATGGGTCCTAGAAGAACTCTGTAGTATCCAGGTCCTTTCCCATGTCCAGCTCATGGTTCTGGTACCAGACATGCAAGGACCAAGAAATACAACAATATTTCTTCCTTCTGGTATAAGAGTGACATCTTATCCAAGTACAGATAAGCAAACAGGTTTCTGTTACTCTATTGAATTGTCAAAACTACTCAGCTGAGAATACCATGGTCATTGTTTAGCCAAACACTTTTCCATAACTAGTGCTCCAGTCTGGAACCACCCATTTGACAATTGTGACACTAGATAACTTTATACCAATGTACCTTGTCACCAAGGGTTGGACGGGAAAGCTCCAGGTAAGAGAATGTCATGTCACCATGTGTCCTCTCCTCTAGGCGCCCATGCCCCTGTCTACTTTTATGAGTTCTGTCATGAGGCCAACTACCTCAAAGGTGTCAGACCACCCCATGTGAAAGCTGACCATGGAGATGAGGTTCCCTTTGTCTTTGGGAACTCCTTCTGGGGCATGAAACGTGAGTTTTTCTTGTTTTCTATGAGCTAAATGGGGTCTTGGATGGGTACCTGAGCTTCCAGTCCAGTTGAGAAAATCAAGCTCTAGGAGAAGACATGATCAAGAGAGTACCATTTCCAGCTTAAAAGCCACACCCAGATTAGAATCTGGATCATTCCAAGTATAATCTAATATTACATTAGTTACTTTTCTATTGCTGTGATGAGACACTATTACAAAGGCAACTTATAGAAGAAATAAAGAATGTATTGGAACTTTCAGTTTCAAGTGGATAGTTAGAGTTCATGGTCATTATGGATGAAGTAATGGCAGCATACAGGCAGGCAGGCCACTGGAGCAGTGGCTAAATGCTTACATCCTGATCTATAAGCACAAGGCAGAGAGAAAAAGAGAGAGAGAGAGAAAGAGAGAGAGAAAGAGAGACTCCAGTGACCTGGCAGGTGCTATGGTATTCTTCTTTAGATTTTCCCTCTGAGACAGAGACACGAAACTGGTCAGGTAGTGGAACAGACACTAGTAGAGAGAGAGAGCTGGAATAGAATGGACATTTGAACCTCAAAGTCAACTTCCAGTTACACACTTCCTCCTGCTTGGCCACGCCTCCTAATTCTTCCCAAACAGTTCCACTAACCAGGACCAAGCATACAAATATGTGAGCTAGTGGAGATCACATCATTCAAACCACCACACTTATGCTAGAGGGAATGAGGATACACTGGAGCAGAAATTAACTTGGAGGAATTTAGTTAGAGGTGTGAGTGACTCTTGGGTCCTGGATAGTAAAGAGGGAAGGAAAAGAGACCTAGAGTTCAGGGTCAGGCTGGATATGGTACAGCATATGTAGGCAGCTGCTGGGACCTGGATCTTTGTCTTCCCATTGGCTACAGTTGACCTCACTGAGGAGGAGGAGCTGCTGAGCAAGAGGATGATAAAGTACTGGACCAACTTTGCACGACATGGGTGAGAGTATTCCCCTCACCCAACCTCCTTAGAAGTGGGTCCCTATCTAGGACTCCATTTGTGATTGATGAACTCATTAACATGCATGGAACTCATTAACATCACATGATAGAGTCCTCCTCACTCCAGAGCACACTTAGATATATTGTACATATTGGTTATTGGTCAGACTCCAGTGACCTGGCAGGTGCTATGGTATTCTTCTTTAGATTTTCCCTCTGAGACAGAGACACGAAACTGGTCAGGTAGTGGAACAGACACTAGTAGGTGACACGTGTATCCCTGTACAAGGACACTTGCCCCATCAGCCTCATCATCCCCCTCGACCCTTGGCCTAATTGGTTCACTGCCCTGACACAAATTAGGCAATCAGGCCTTGGATAATAGTGACTTTCACCTTTTCTACTGGGTGGCATATCCACAGGAACCCCAACAGCGAGGGTCTACCCTACTGGCCTGTGTTTGACCATGATGAGCAGTATCTGAAGCTGGACACCCAGCCTGCTGTGGGCCGAGCTCTGAAGGCCAGAAGGCATCATTTCTGGACCAAGACTCTTCCCCAGAAGATCCAGGAGCTAAAGGGGTCTCAGGAAAATCGCAAAGAGCTGTAGTGTCCTGTGAGAGAAATGGTGTGTAGGACTGAGTGTATGTGGGGTCAACCTAAAGCCCACGAGCATCCTTGTTAGAGTCTAACAATAACGTCCACATCCCCAACCTCTAAAGTTGTTCTTTGGCCAACATGTATGACAAGCTGTTGGTGTGTCACTCATTCGTCAACATGTTGGGAAATCTCTTATGAAAGCCACCCCAGTAAATGTCCTAAGATTATTATATAGATGTGCGATCCCCTAAATGTCCCAGTCTTCTTCCACATTCCACTGGGACCAGGCTCCCTCCTTCCTCTCCTCACCTCTCATCCTCTCCAAGGCCTGGATCCTCTTCAAATAAAATAGAAGCTTTGGAAACATTAACTACATGGGGTTGGGCTATGTGAAAATCCCATGTTCTCTCTCAGCAAGACTCATGTCTTTCTTTTTTTTTTTTTCCAAGACAGGGTTTCTCTGTGTAGCCCTGGCTGTCCTGGAACTCACTCTGTAGACCAGACTGCCCTCAAACTCAGAAATCCACCTGTTTCTGCTCCCAAGTGCTGGGATCAAAGGCATGTGCCACCACTGCCCAACTGACTCATGTCTTATTTGCAAGTAGCCAATAAAGAAACCTAATGATCCAAAGCTCTATTGTCTTCACATGTTCAAGTTGTTGTTCTAAAAGTTCACAAATTGCAAATTGAGCTCTTCAGTAGGTATCTGTGGCCCCTTCTATTCAGAGTCTGAGACAAGAAGAGTACAAGAACCCAACAGTTTCCGGTCAGCCTAAGAAACATAGGAAAACCAACATCTCTTTTAAAAAATTGTAAGCTAGATAACCTACAAATAGCAAAAATTTATAGACATTTTTTATAAACTAAGAAATCCAAGGTCAAATGCCACCAGATTTCTGTGTGGTAAAAGTTGGGTCTCATCTCCAGGCGGGCTGGCAGCGAGGGGCCATCTTGCCTCGGGACACAGCTTGGAACTCTAGCAGCTAGAGTCAGGGGCTTGGACTGAGAGCTAGCGTAGTCTAGCACAGACAACGCCGCCAGGCTCTGGCCCGCACCCAGAGCCAGAAGAGATCGGCAGATCCGGATACCAACAGCTCAGCAAAGGTCACAGTCCCCTGGGGACAGGCGCGCTGTGCTTTCAGCGGGGCCACCATCTTGCCTCGGACACCACGCGAACAGCGGGCACAGCGAGCGGCTGGAATCAGGTGCGTGGACAGAGATATAGCTTAGCTTAGCTCTGCAGGAGATCTGGGCACAGACAGATCAGCTGCAGGCCAGCTCTCCAGGCGGGCTGGCAGCGAGGGGCCATCTTGCCTCGGGACACAGCACGGAATTCTAGCAGCTGGAGTCAGGGGCTTGGACTGAGAGCTAACGTAGTCTAGCACAGACAACACCGCCAGGCTCTGGCCCGCACCCAGAGCCAGAAGAGATCAGCAGATACGGGTACCAATAGCTCAGCAAAGGTCACTGTCCCCTGGGACAGGTGCGCTGTGCTTTCAGTGGGGCTGCCATCTACAATAAGACCAACTAACTCCAGAGATAAACAGATGGCAAAAGGCAAACTCAGGAATGTTGTTAACAGAAATCAAGGCAATATGGCACTATCTGAACCCAATTCGCCAACCACAGCAAGTCCTGGATACCCCAGCACACCAGAAAAACAAGAGTTAGATATAAAAGCACAGGTCATGATGCTCCTAGAGGAACACAAAAAAAGACATAAACAAATCTCTTACAGAAATGCAGGGGAACATCAATAGGGTAGAAGCTCTTACAATACAAACACAAAAAACACTTAAAGAACTCCAGGAGAATATGGGCCAACAAACAGAAACCAATAAAGAGGAAATGAGAAAATCAGTTAAAGAAATGCAGGAGAACTTGAAACAACATGCAGAAGTCATGAAAGAGGGAGCACAAAAACATATTAAAGAATTACATGAAAACACAAATAAATGAAGGAACTGTGCAAAACCATCCAAGATCTGAACACAGAGGTAGAAACAACTAAGAAATCACAAAGGAGGCAACTTTGGAGATAGAAAACCTTGGGAAGAAATCAGGGGTCATAGATGCAAACATCAACAACAGAATACAAGAGATAGAGATAAGAATCTCAGATGCTGAAGATAACATAGTAACCATTGACTCCACAGTCAAAGAAAACGCAAAATCCAAAAGGCTTGTAACCCAAAACATCCAGGAAATCCAGGACACAATGAGAAGACCAAACCTAAGGATTATAGGGATAGATGAGAGTGAAGATCTACAACTTAAAGGGCCAGCAAATATCTTTAACAAAATTATGGAAGAAAACTTTCCTAACTTAGAGAGATGCCCATGAATATACAAGAAGCCTACAGAACTCCAAAGAGACTGGACCAGAACAGAAATACCTCCCGTCACATAATAATCAAAACCCCAAATGTACTAAACAAAGAAAGAATATTAAAGACAGTAAGAGAAAAAGGCCAAGTAACATATAAAGGAAGGCCTATCAGAATCACACCAGACTTCTCTCCAGAAACCATGAAAGCTAGAAGATCCTGGGCAGACCTCATGCAGACCCTAAGAGAACACAAGTGTCAGCCAAGACTACTATACCCAGCAAAACTCTCAATCAACATAGATGGACAAATCAAAATATTCCATGACAGGACCAAATTTACACAATATCGTTCCACTATCCCAGCTCTACAAAGGATAATAGGAGGAAAACTCCAATACAAGGAAGGAAACTGCACCCAAGAAAAAGCAAGACAGTAACCTTCTTCCATCAAACTCAAAGGAAGATAACCACTCAAAAACAAAAATAACATCAAAAATGTCAGGAAGTAATAATCTCTATTCCTTAATATCTCTTAACATCAATGGACTCAATGCCCCAATAAAAAGACATAGAATAACAGACTGGATACGGAAACAGGACCCTACATTTTGCTGCTTACAGGAAACACACCTCAGAGTCAAAGACAAACACTACCTTAGAGTAAAAGGATGGAAGACAATTTTGCAAGCAAATGGTCACAGGAAGCAAGCTGGAATAGCCATTTTAATATCAGATAAAATTGACTTTCAACCCAAAGTCATCAAAAGAGACACAGAAGGTCACTTCTTGCTAGTCAAAGGAAGAATCCACCAAGAAGAACTCACAATTCTAAACATCTACGCTCCAAATGTAAGGGCACCCTCATTCGTAAAAGAAACTTTACTAAAGCTCAAAGCACACATTGCACCTAACACAATGATTGTGGGGGACCTCAATACTCCACTATCCACAGTGGACCGACCAGGAAAACAGAAACTAAACAGGGACATGGAGAAACTCATCGAAACTTTGGACCAATTGGATTTAACAGATATATATATAGAACATTTCACCCTAAAGCAAAAGACTATACCTTTTTCTCAGCTCCTCATGGTACCTTCTCCAAAATTGACCATATAATTGGACACAAGACAGATCTCAACAAATATAAAAAGATCGAATTAATCCCATGCCTCTTATCAGATCACCATGGAGTAAGAGTGTTCTTCAATAGCAACAAAAACAACAGAAAATCCTCATGCACATGAAGGCTGAACAATATTCTACTCAATGATACCTTAGTCCAGGAAGAAATAAAGAAAGAAATCAAAGATTTCTTAGAATTTAATGAAAATGAAGGCACAACATACCCAAATCTATGGGACACAATGAAAGCAGTGCTTAGAGGAAAACTCATAGCCCTGAGTGTCTCCAAAAAGAAACAGGAGAGAGCATATACTAGCAACTTAATGGCGCACTTGAAAACTCTGGAACAAAAAGAAGCAATTTCACCCAGGAGGAGTAGAAGACAGGAAATCATCAAACTCAGGGCTGAAATCAATCAAGTTGAAACAAAGAGAACCATACAAAGAATCAACCAAACCAGGAGCTGGTTCTTTGAGAAAATCAACAAGATAGATAAACCCCTAGCCAGACTTAACAAAGGGCACAGAGACAGTATTCAAATTAACAAAATTAGAAATGAAAAGGGAGCTATAACAACAGAAACTGAGGAAATTCAAAAAATCATCAGATCCTACTACAAAAACCTATACTCAACACAACTAGAGAATCTGGAGGAAATGGACAATTTACTAGACAGTTACCAAATACCAAAATTAAACCAGGATCAAATAGCTCGTCTAAACAGACCCATAGCCCCCAAAGAAATAGAAGAGGTCATAGACAGTCTTCCAACCAAAAAAAGCACAGGACCAGACGGTTTTAGTGCAGAATTCTATCAGACCTTCAAAGAAGTCCTGATACCGATACTCTTCAAACTATTCCACAAAATAAAAACAGAAGGAACACTACCCAACTCATTCTATGACGCCACAATTACCCTGATACCAAACCACACAAAGATCCAACTAAGAAAGAGAACTACAGGCCAATTTCTCTTATGAATATCGATGCAAAAATACTAAACAAAATACTTGCCAACCGAATCCAAGAACACATCAAAACGATCATTCACCATGATCAAGTTGACTTCATCCCAGGGATGCAGGGATGGTTCAATATACGGAAATCCATCAACATAATACACTACATAAACAAACTCAAAGAAAAAAAACCGATCCCCGAGCCCTCTGGTGAGCACCAAGGCTGCTTCTGCAACCAGCTCGCCGGCCCCTGGACCAGCGGTGTAGCGGCGGGCCTCCATATTGCAACCAGGACACAGCTGGAAAGGCCCAGGATCTGTGGGACATCCCCGCCCTCGGGTGAGCACCTAAGCTGCGTTCTGCAACCAGCTCGCCGGCCCCTAGACCAGCGGTGTAGCGGCGGGCCTCCATATTGCAACCAGGACACAGCTGGAAAGGCCCAGGTAAACACCCCTTCCAGGGCTACACTCACGGAGGTATCTGCTAGGGTCTCCGAGCCAAGCAGGCGGAGTCCCGCCTAGGCTCTGTGGGACATCCCCGAGCCCTCTGGTGAGCACCAAGGCTGCTTCTGCAACCAGCTCGCCGGCCCCTGGACCAGCGGTGTAGCGGCGGGCCTCCATATCACAACCAGGACACAGCTGGAAAGGCCCAGGCTCTGTGGGACATCCCCGCCCTCGGGTGAGCACCTAAGCTGCGTTCTGCAACCAGCTCGCCGGCCCCTAGACCAGCGGTGTAGCGGCGGGCCTCCATATTGCAACCAGGACACAGCTGGAAAGGCCCAGAGAAACAACAGGTGAGCCCAGCCTCACAGGAGATTCAAACACCAGCCACTGACAACAAGGCCAACTAAAACCAGAAATAACCAGATGGCAAAAGGAAAATGAAGGAACGTTACTAACAAAAATCAAGGCAACATGACAGCATCTGAACCCAGTTCTCCAACAACAGGAATCCCTGGATACCCTAAAACACCAGAAAAACAAGACTTGGATATAAAATCACTGGTCAGGATGCTGGTAGCTGAACACATAGAAAAATCTCGTAAAGAAATAGAGGAGAAAATGGATCAAAAGTTAGAAGCCTTTACGAGGCAAATACAAAAATCACTTCAAGAAATGCAGGAGAAGATGGATCAAAGAGAAGAAGACAATAAGGAAGAAAGACAAAAGTCACTTAAAGAACTACAGAAGAACGTGGGCCAACAAGTAGAAGCTATGAAAGAGGAAGCACAAAAATCTATTAAAGAAATACATGAAAACACAATCAAGCAAGCGAAAGATCTGAGCACATCCATCCAGATACTAAAAACAGAAGTAGAAACAACTAAGAAATCACAGAGGGAGACAACATTGGAGATAGAAAACCTGGGGAAGAAATCAGGGGCCATAGACGCAAGTATCAACAATAAAATACAAGAGATAGAAGACAGAATCTCAGAAGCCGAAGATAACATAGGAACCATTGATTCAACAGTCAAAGAAAATACTAAATGCAAAAAGGTGGTAACCCAAAACATCCAGGAAATCCAAGACACTATGAGAAGACCAAACCTAAGGATTATAGGTATAGACGAGAGTGAAGATTTACAAGTTAAAGGGCCAGCTAATATCTTCTATAAAATTATGGAAGAAAACTTCCCCAACCTAAGGAGAGAGATGCCCATGAATATACAAGAAGCCTATAGAACCCCAAACAGACTGGACCAGAACAGAAATACATCCCGTCACATAATAATCAAAACTCCAAATGTAATAAACAAAGAAAGAATACTAAAGGCAGCAAGAGAAAAAGGCCAAGTAACATATAAAGGAAAACCTATCAGAATAACACCAGACTTCTCACCTGAGACCATGAAAGCTAGAAGATCCTGGGCAGATATCATGCAAACTCTAAGAGAACACAAACTTCAGCCAAAACTACTTTACCCAGCAAAACTCTCAATTGCCATTGA
Organism: Apodemus agrarius; assembly: GCA_964023405.1. Taxonomy (NCBI): domain Eukaryota; kingdom Metazoa; phylum Chordata; class Mammalia; order Rodentia; family Muridae; genus Apodemus; species Apodemus agrarius. Next base: position 24,546,940 of record OZ030024.1, on the reverse strand, counting down.
TGGAGACATCAAGGTATTCCATGACAAAACCAAATTTGCAAGATATCTCTCCACAAATCCAGCCCTACAAAGGATAATAGGGGGAAAACACCAAGACAAGGACGGAAACTACACCCGGGAAGAAGCAAGATAGAAACCTCCTCTCATCAAACCCAAAAGAAGATAACCTCTCGAATATAAAAAATAAATAAGATAAATAAATATAATTTCAAAAATGTCTGGAGGTAATAATTACTATTCCTTAATATCTCTTAACGTCAATGGACTCAATTCCCCAATAAAAAGACATAGATTAACAGACTGGATACGGAAACAGGACCCTACATTTTGCTGCATACAGGAAACACATCTCAGTGTTAAAGACAAACACTACCTTAGAGTAAAAGGCTGGAGGACAATTTTACAAGCAAATGGTCTCAGGAAACAAGCTGGAGTAGCCATTCTAATATCAGATAAAATTGACTTTCAACCTAAAATCATCCAAAGAGACTCAGAAGGTCACTTCTTGCTGGCCAAAGGGAAAATCCACCAGGAAGAGCTCTCAATACTGAACATCTATGCTCCAAATGCAAGGGCACCCTCCTTCGTAAAAGAAACCTTACTAAAGCTTAAAGCACACATTACACCTAACACAATAATTGTGGGTGACTTCAACACCCCACTCTCCTCAATGGACCGATCAGGAAAGCAGAAACTAAACAGGGACACAGTGAAACTAATTGAAACTCTGGACCAATTGGATTTAACAGATATATATAGAACATTTCATCCTAAAGCTAAAGAATATACCTTTTTCTCAGCACCGCATGGTACCTTCTCCAAAATAGACCATATAATCAGTCACAAGACATGTCAACAAATACAAGAAGATCGAGCTAATCCCATGCCTCTTATCAGATCACCATGGAGTAAGAGTGGTCTTCAATAGCAACAAAAACAACAGAAAGCCCACATACACATGGAAACTGAACAATACTCTACTCAATGACACCTTGGTCAAGGAAGAAATAAAAAAAGAAATCAAAGACTTTTTAGAATTCAATGAAAATGAAGGTACAACCTACCCAAATCTATGGGACACAATGAAAGCAGTGCTAAGAGGAAAACTCATAGCTCTAAGTGCATCCAAAAAGAAACTGGAGAGAGCATACACTAGCAGCTTAATGGCACACCTTAAAGCCCTGGAAGAAAAACAAGTTAATTCACCCAGGAGGAGTAAAAGACAAGAAATCATCAAACTCAGGGCTGAAATCAATCAAATAGAAACAAAGAGAACCATACAAAGAATCAACAAGACCAGGAGCTGGTTCTTTGAGAAAATCAACAAGATAGATAAACCCTTAGCCAGACTAACCAAAGGACACAGAGACAGTATACAAATTAACAAAATTAGAAATGAAAAGGGAGACATAACAACAGAAACTGAGGAAATTCAAAAGATCATCAGATCCTACTACAAAGGTCTATACTCAAAACAACTGGAGAATCTGGAGGAAATGGACGATTTCCTAGACAGATATCAAATACCAAAATTAAATCAGCATCAAGTAGACCAGCTAAATAGTCCCATAACCCCTAAAGAAATAGAAGGGGTTATAGAAAGCCTCCCAACCAAAAAAAGTACGGGACCAGATGGTTTTAGTGCAGAATTCTACCAGACCTTCAAAGAAGACTTAACACCAATACTCTCCAAACTATTCCACAAAATAGAGACAGAAGGGACACTGCCCAACTCATTCTTCGAAGCCACAATTACGCTAATACCTAAACCACAAAAAGATCCAACAAAGAAAGAGAACTTCAGGCCAATTTCTCTGATGAATATAGATGCAAAAATACTAAATAAAATTCTTGCTAACCGAATCCAAGAGCACATCAAAACGATCATCCACCATGATCAAGTAGGCTTCATCCCAGGGATGCAGGGATGGTTCAATATACGGAAATCCATCAATGTAATCCACTACATAAACAAACTGAAAGAAAAAAACCACATGGTCATCTCATTAGATGCTGAAAAAGCATTCGACAAAATTCAGCATCCTTTCATGCTAAAAGTCTTGGAAAGAGCAGGAATTCAAGGCCCATACCTAAACATAGTAAAAGCAATCTACAGCAAACCAGTAGCCAACATCAAAATAAATGGAGAGAAACTTGAAGCATTCCCACTAAAATCAGGGACTAGACAAGGCTGCCCTCTCTCTCCATATCTTTTCAATATAGTACTTGAAGTTCTAGCAAGAGCAATTAGACAACATAAGGAAGTCAAAGGGATACAAATTGGAAAGGAAGAAGTGAAACTATCATTATTTGCAGACGATATGATAGTTTACCTAAGCGACCCAAAAAACTCCACCAGAGAACTTCTACAGCTGATAAACAACTTCAGCAAAGTGGCAGGTTATAAAATTAACTCAAGCAAGTCAGTGGCCTTCTTGTACTCAAAGGACAAGCAGGCAGAGAAAGAAATTAGGGAAATAACACCCTTCACAATAGCCACAAACAACATAAAGTATCTTGGCGTAACTCTAACCAAACAAGCGAAAGATCTGTACAACAGGAACTTCAAGTCCCTGAAGAAAGAAATCGAAGAAGACCTCAGAAGATGGAAAAATATTTCTTGCTCCTGGATTGGCAGGATCAATATAGTAAAAATGGCCATCTTGCCAAAAGCAATATACAGATTCAATGCAATCCCCATCAAAATCCCAACTCAATTCTTCATAGATCTAGAAAGAGCAATTCTCAAATTCATCTGGAGCAACAAAAAACCCAGGATAGCTAAAACTATTCTCAACAATAAAAGGACTTCTGGGGGAATCAATATCCCTGACTTCAAGCAGTACTACAGAGCAATTGTGTTAAAAACTGCATGGTATTGGTATAGCAACAGGCAAACAGATCAATGGAACAGGATTGAAGACCCTGAAATTAACCCACAGACTTATGGTCACTTGATCTTTGATAAAGGAGCCACAACCATCCGATGGAATAAAGATAGCCTTTTCAACAAATGGTGCTGGTTCAACTGGAGGTCAACATGCAGAAGAATGCGAATTGACCCACTCTTATCTCTTTGCTCTAAGATCAACTCCAAGTGGATCAAGGACCTCCACATAAAACCAGACACACTGAAACTATTAGAAAAGAAACTTGGGAAGACCCTGGAGGACTTGGGCACAGGGGAAAAGTTCCTGAACAGAACACCAATAGCGTACGCACTAAGATCAAGAATCGACAAATGGGACCTCATAAAATTACAAAGTTTCTGCAAAGCAAAGGACACTGTCCGAAGGACAAAACGGCAACCAACAAAGTGGGAAAAGATCTTTACCAACCCCACATCCGACAGAGGGCTAATATCCAATATATACAAAGAACTCAAGAAGTTAGACCGCAAAGAAACAAATAACCCTATCAAAAAATGGGGCACAGAGCTAAACAAAGAATTTTCACCAGAAGAAATTCGGATGGCCGAGAAACACCTTAAGAGATGTTCAACATCATTAGTCATCAGGGAAATGCAAATCAAAACAACCCTGAGATTCCACCTCACACCAGTCAGAATGGCTAAGATTAAAAACTCAAGAGACAACAAGTGCTGGCGAGGATGTGGAGAAAGAGGAACACTCCTCCACTGTTGGTGGGATTGCAAAATGGTAAAACCACTCTGGAAATCAGTTTGGCGGTTCCTCAGAAAATTGGGCATGTCACTTCCAGAGGACCCTGCCATACCACTCCTGGGCATATACCCAGAGGATTCCCCTACATGCAATAAAGACACATGCTCCACTATGTTTATAGCAGCCTTGTTTATAATAGCCAGAAATTGGAAGGAGCCCAAATATCCCTCAAAGGAGGAATGGATACAGAAAATGTGGTATATTTATACAATGGAATACTACTCAGCAATTAAAAATAATGAATTCATGCAATTTGTAGGTAAATGGTTAGACCTGGAAAATATCATCCTGAGTGAGCTAACCCAATCACAAAAGAATGCACATGAAATGCAAACACTGATAAGTGGATATTAATGAGCCCAGAAGCACTAAATACTCAAGACACAAATAGCAAGTCAAATGATTCCCAAGAAGAAGAAAGGAGAGGACCCTGGGCATGTAAAGATTGCATCCAGTTTAGTAAAGAAACCGAGGGGGGAGGGGGAATGATTGGGGAATAGTTGGGGGGGAGAAGAACTATGGGAACTATGGTGGGTGGGAACTGGGAAAGGGGAAAGCCTTTGAAATGTAAACATAGAATATAGAAAATAAAAATAACTAAAAAAAAAAAGAAAAAAAACCATATGGTCATCTCATTAGATGCTGAAAAAGCATTTGACAAAATTCAGCATCCTTTCATGCTAAAGGTCTTGGAAAGAGCAGGAATTCAAGGCCCATATCTAAACATAGTAAAAGCAATATACAGCAGACCACTAGCCAACATCAAGGTAAACGGAGAAAAACTTGAAGCAATCCCACTAAAATCAGGGACTAGACAAGGCTGCCCCCTCTCACCATATCTCTGCAATATAGTACTTGAGGTACTAGCTAGAGCAATTCGACAACAGAGGGAAGTCAAAGGGATACAAATCGGAAAGGAAGAAGTCAAACTATCACTATTCGCAGATGATATGATAGTATACTTAAGTGACCCAAAAACCTCTACCAGAGAACTCCTGCAACTGATAAACAACTTCAGCAAAGTGGCTGGCTATAAAATCAACTCAAGCAAATCAGTAGCCTTCCTATACACGAAGGATAAGCAGGCCGAGAAAGAAATTAGGGAAATGACACCCTTCACAATAGCCACAAATGATATAAAGTATCTTGGAGTGATGCTAACCAAACATGTGAAAGATTTATATGACAAAAACTTCAGGTCTCTGAAGAGGGAAATTGAAGAAGACATCAGAAAATGGGAAAATCTTCTATGCTCGTGGGTTGGCAGGACTAATATAGTCAAAATGGCAATCTTGCCCAAAGCAATATACAGATTCAACGCAATCCCCATCAAAATCCCAACTCAGTTCTTCATAGAGTTAGAAAGAGCAATTCTCAAATTCATCTGGAATAACAAAAAACCCAGGATAGCTAAAACTATCATCAACAGCAAAAGACCTTCTGGGGGAATCAATATCCCGGACCTCAAGCAATATTACAGAGCAGTAGTATTAAAAACTGCATGGTATTGGTTCAGTGACAGGGAGGCGGATCAATGGAATAGGATCGAAGACCCAGAATTGAACCCACACATCTATGGCCAATTGATCTTCGACAAAGGAGCTGAAAACATCCAATGGAAAAAAGATAGCCTTTTCAACAGATGGTGCTGGCTCAACTGGAGGTCAACATGCAGAAGAATGAGAATTGATCCACTCTTATCTCCTTGCACTAAGCTCACCTCCAAGTGGATCAAGGACCTCCACATAAAACCAGACACACTAAAACTAATAGAAAAGAAACTGGGGAAGACTCTTGAGGACATTGGCTCAGGGGAAAAATTCATGAACAGAACACCAATTGCTTATGCTCTAAGAGCAAGAATAGACAAATGGGACCTCATAAAATTACAAAGTTTCTGTAAGGCAAAAGACACTGTCAAAAGGATAAATCGGCAACCAACAAATTGGGAAAAGATCTTCACCAACCCCACATCCGACAGAGGGCTAATATCCAATGTATACAAAGAACTCAAGAGGTTAGACCCCAGAAAACCAAATAACCCTATCCAAAAATGGGGTACAGAGCTAAACAGAGACTTTTCACCTGAAGAAATTCGGATGGCTGAGAAACACCTTAAAAAATGTTCAACATCATTAGTCATTAGGGAAATGCAAATCAAAACAACCCTGAGATTTCACCTCACACCAGTCAGAATGGCTAAGATTAAAAACTCAGAAGACATCAGGTGTTGGCGAGGATGTGGAGAAAGAGGAACACTCCTCCACTGCTGGTGGGAATGCAAGCTGGTACAACCACTCTGGAAATCAGTATGGCGGTTCCTCAGAAAACTGGACGTGATACTTCCGGAGGACCCAGCCATACCACTCCTGAGAATATACCCAGAAGATTCCCCAGCATGCAATAAGGATACATGCTCACTATGTTCATAGCAGCCTTATATATAATAGCCAGAAGCTGGAAAGAACCCAGATGTCCCTCAAAAGAGGAATGGATACAAAAAATGTGGTATATATACACAATGGAGTACTATTCAGCCATTAGAAACAATGAATTCATGAAATTCTTAGAGAAATGGATAGAGCTGGAGAACGTCATACTAAGTGAGGTGACCCAGTCTCAAAAGAATACCCATGGTATGCAGTCACTGATAAGTGGATATTAGCCTAGAAGCTTGGAACACCAAAGACATAAATCACATACCAAGTGATGTCTCACAAGAAGAAAGGAGTGGACACTGGTGCTAGAATGGACCAAAGCATCATTGTGGGGGAGTACAAGAACAGTGAGGTGGGAGGGGGTGGATGAGGGAGCAGGCAGAGGGAAAAGGACATGTGGGACCTTTGGCGGTGGGGAACCAGAAAAAGGGAAATGAATTGTAAATATAGAATATATCCAATAAAAAAAAAGAAAAGAAAAAAAGGGGGGAAAAAGTTGGGTCTCTGACTCAAAGGAGTTCACATTGCATCCTCACTGGCTAGAATGAGCCAAAATGGTAATCTTGACCTTCCCAGATCTTCACCATTCTTAATAGCAACAGATTAGAAATTAGATTTCAGCAAGCAAATGTGATCCCATGGCTTTCAGATTATAGCTCATAGAGATCTCTGACACCCACCACTAAGGATACCAACTGGTGGAAAAATCCCTGCATATTTCTTTTATAAATGCCTACAGAAGCAAAACTAGGCATGCTTATGAGGCTCTCAAGCAGGGTCAGGAGTTAGAGAGTTGACCAGAGGGGCTTCTCAGTGTCCCGTTTCCCGAGGTTTGCTCTTCGTATCAGGGGTTCTGCAGATAGTATGGAGCCCACACTTGCATGATTCTGCCACCTCTGTGAAGATGTTTGTCTATGGGGTGCGTTCTGGAAGTGGGGAGTGTACATCAGTAGGTATCGATAGAGATTCCTGTCCCTAGCACCCTGAGCAAACTTCTCCTTGTATGGAAGTGTCGCCCTGCCCTTTGTGACTCCTTGATCATCCGCTAATCTTCTTGATAGCCAATGTGATTAATTTCCTTAAATGTTTCAACACCAGCAGTATAAAGTCTCTTGCACTCTGTCATTTTACAAAGGAGCCAATTCTGCTTACTCTGTTTGCACTTTTGCTCTCCCAAACCACTTTCTCTGGCCTTAAGAGCTAGTGTCTTGTGTCCTACAGGCCCTGTAACTAGCCCATCCCTCTACCTTTCACCAACTTGCCCTGCTTGGGCCAGTTTCCCAGGGCAAAGTCTCTCTTTCCCAACCATTGCACTGACTACCGATCAGAGTGTAGCATGAAGAGTTCTGTGTTGACTGCCCAGGACCCCAGGGCATAGATGAGGTTAATGTCGAGCCTTAAGAAGCAGTGCAGAGGGATGCTTCTCACTTGAGCCTTAATGTTTTGTCGAGTTCCTGGTGGTAGTTCGGTGGACCCTGCCAGACAGTCAGATTGGAGCTTCAACCCTGAAGGCTTTCATTGCTGAAAGTTTGGTATCAACTGACAACCACTTGCCCAATGCAGCTGAAGACTTTGCTGGTTCCTAGAAAAAAAATCAGAGGCAGACAACCAGAAGCTCATGCTGCTTCCCCTGCACCCCCTGAACCCCCTGCACCCCCTGCATCTCCTCCTCTTTGTAAAGCACTTTTATACCCTAAGCAAAAACAGGACATGGTAAATGAATCTCTGGGCCCTTCCTGGTGACAGTTGACCTTTCTTGGTGATGGCACAGTCCCTGTGCACTGCCCTCACTCTCAGACGCTCTCTCCTCCCTGGTGATAAACTTTAACTCTCACCCTCACTCGGGGTCATTTGTGACAGGAACCAGCACTGGCCCCTGGTGTCTTTGTGACTGACGGTTCCGCACCTTGGTGCCCAGACCTGGCCTCCAGCGTGTTTAGACTCAGTTGCAGCAAAGGGGCTCACTGAATCTTGCTGCTGTAAACCCACTGTTCCATGGCTTTCATTTCTCTGAATACACAGGACACTTCACCAGCAGCAATCTCGCAGCACTTTCTAGACTTTCAGTAGTTGCTATGGTTTGAATTTACAGTTCATACAGGCTCGTGGTGTTGGTTTCGGGGTAGAAAACTCACTTTACAGGTGGGGAGCTTTATTTTCTGAGTGCTCAGGGAGGCAGGCGGCCAATGCAGGATCTGAACTGTGTCGTCGAAGGGAGATTGTGCAACATTTTTATAGGATGGGAACCCAAAGCAAGGAGGGAGGGGCAGTGTTGTCCGATTGTGTTCTGACATCATGGGCTAAACCCATTGGAGACTGGGTCGTATCCTGGGCACTTGGCTTCAAGGTCCTTAATTCTTTCTCCTAGATATTAGGTCCAGAGCTCAGAGTGATAAAGAGGCAAAGAAGCAGGTCATTCCTAGGTCTAGGAACTTGTTTAACCCCGCCAGCAGGATGGAGACGTTGTCACTGAGATGGCTGTACGTAGACAACTGTTTACAACAGACACCGTCCAGCAGTTTTTCCTTATAATTAAATAGTCTGTAAACAAAATGGCAGTACGTAGAATAACTTTCTCTTGTACAAAATACTCCCATAGCTAGGGGAATGTTTTAAAGGCTGGATCCTTTAGGAGGTAGAGCCTAACTAGAAGAATTACTGGGGGCGGGCATGCAATGATATCCGATTGTAGATATTCACCTGGACTTTCATTTTGTTTGTATTATTGCTTTTACTGTTATCATTGTTACTATGATTCTGCTTACTTGAATTTTGTCTGTTGACACCCAATCTCCCTGTATAACCAAGATGTAACCAAACTCAGGATCCACCTGCCTTGATTTCCCAAGTTCTGGGACTATTTTTACTAGTCAACATTCCCTGGACTCCGGGAGCTCTCCCTGGACTCCTCTTTTTAATTGTTTTATTCTCTCTCTCTCTCTCTCTCTCTCTCTCTCTCTCTCTCTTTCTGTGTATGTGTGTGTGTGTGTGTGTGTGTGTGTGTGTGTGTACACTGGGATTAAGGGACCAGGACAGGAGAAACAAGTAAACCATGAGTCCAGAAATGAGAGAAGAGTTTTCAGGATTAAAGGGACAGTCACAGCTTCCTGTGTTTGCCCTTCCAGTTCCGCTCTCCCGCAATAGGTGTGGTCATTCTCTAATGTGGGTCACTGAGGGTGTGTCTCCTCAGAGAAGCCTCCGGCTTCTCCAGCTTCAACTTTCTGCTCTGTCGTCTTGTCCCCGACACGTCCTTTGGACCTGTGACACACACGTAGTGGCTGCAGGTTTCAGGTGCAGTCCCTGTATTTAAGGGGCTGCAGATGCCACATAGCACCTTCAGAGGAAGTCAAAAGAAACCCAGGAAGTGTGGAGGTATCCATAATCCCTGTCTGCTGGTTAGGGCTTTCACAAGCCCAGTCTGCTCAGAGTCGTTCTCCCCGCAGTACCCACCCTGCCAGGCTCCACCCAGAGCCCCGCCCACACTCTGCAGGGTCCAAACTCCAACGCTAGTCCTCAGGTGCCTTCTAGTAAAGCCTGACCTGCCCTACAGAAGTTCAGACGCACGCCTGTGTACCATCCATGGGACTGGAACAAATTCTCCCTCAGCTAACCACCGCGGCCTGCGGGCTCCTGCTTCTCCTCCAGGTCCAGGGTGAGGCTCTCGTGGGAGGGACAGGGAACTATGTCAGAGCCGTCGAACCACGCAGAGACTACGGGAGGGAGAGGCGGGGAGGAAACAGTCAGGGGTGGGCTGAGATGGCGGAGCTCACTGCTCGCTTGGATGATGCTCCACACGTGTCAAGGTTGGCTGCCCGCCTTCAGGGATGGCGCTGGAAAGGAGGGGCTTGAGGGATGGCAGATTAACGAGGCCAGACAGACATGAGATGGCAGGTCAGGACCTTCCCATAGCTGGAGCTCTATTCAGGCACCAAACAGCATAACCGTACCCTCCGTGGCCATGTGACTCTGGCGATCATTGCCCTGGCCAGAGCATTAGCATGGCTTGCTTTCTCGGAGGTACTCAAGTAAGAATACTTACTCTTGGGGAATGAAGGAACCCAGTCCTGCAGCTGAAACCGGAGCTGAGAGGTCACAGGATATCGTTTACATCAAATATCTGGCCGGGCTGAGGCAGTGGTATGACTCAGCTTACGGGGGAAAGGGAAGAGCACTCTGTGCCTGCCAAGCAGGGTGCACTTTATTTGGAGTTAAGAGGACAGAACATCTGAGCATGTCCCTCTGACTCTATTCTCTCCCCTCAAGAGACCCTCCTGGGGGCCCTAATTCTCGCCACCCACTCCCACTCTGCCCAGGAGGAAGGCCACTTACCTGTCCTTCACGCCTCCCCTCCAGTGGCCTTTGCCCTCATATGATTTGATACCACTCTCAAACGTCACCAGGACCCTCCAGACAAGAGATACGCTCAGCCTCTCTAATGGCTCTGCTTTTAAATGGTCCTTTAGCTTGAGCTCATATCAGAAACCATCATTAACACGTCTCAGGAAAGCACAAATGTGGACCCCACCCTCTTCTGTCTCATCCACTCCTGGCTCTTCCACAGGAAGTGTCAAGGTCCCTGGGACTCGCACGCAGGGCTCAGGACCTTATCTAAGAATGGATAGAGTCTCTGGCCCTTACTACAACCAAAATAATTACAGATTCCCTCCATTTCTGTCCCCGCAGCTTAACACTGCCTAACGCAGAGATCAACTCCCAGTACTACAAGTTAGAGATCCCTAAAACTACTCAATAGAAGGCTTCACTTCAAAGCCAGTCAGTTAATTTGACAAGTCTAACGTGGCGACTATTATAGCATCTTCTTATCTGTTGTTGTACCAAGCACAGCATGAGGTCTCGGCGGCTGGTAAATGGAGTCAGATCTCATCGATAGAGGTCTCGTTGCACATGAAACCCTGTGTGAGCAGCATGTGACAGGGAAAGGGAGTGTTTGTGCTGCCTTTTCACGTCGGATCGCTGTGCCAAAATACCTGAAGCCTCAGGACAGTCAAGGAAGCAGTTGCAGTTGAGAGTGTGAAAATCCATGATCAGGTAGCTCAGTCCAGGGAGGATCTGTGGAGGTCTTCTAACTATGTCACAACACAGGTCAAGGAAGTGGTTGCAGTTGAGAGTTTGAAAATCCATCATCAGGTAGCTCACTCCAGTGAGGTCTGTGGAGGTCTTCTAACTATGTCACAACACGCCGACGGCATTTCATAGTAGTAGAGAGAGCGCACATGGTGAAAGAAACAATCCGCCCTTGGAATGGCCATAGTCACTCCTGTCTGACAGCTCTCTCTCTCTCTCGCTCTCACTGCAAGACCTAACCTGCTTCAAAACTCCAGCAGTAATCCCTGTGTAAGGGCACCCATGACTCAGGAACCTCCCACTAGATGCTGTATCTTAAAGGCTCCGCTCCCTCAACCACAGCACCCTAGGGTAAGCATCCAGTATATGAACCTTTGGGGGACAACATAGACCCACATCACAGCAATCTGTCCCAGTCCCAAGATTCATGTCCTTCTCACAGTGCAAAATGTGCCCATGCCACGCTTTTGGTCTCTTAACTCCTTTGGGCATGATTCCAAAGTCCTAAGAAACTCAAGGGAAATTCCTTCTAACTGGGAGTCTTCAAAAACAAAAGTTTGATAGTTTAAAAATTAATGTTAAAACAGGCACAGAGTAAGCATTCCATGTGCCGGTTGGTTTTTATCAGCCTGACACAAGCCTAGAGATATCTGGTGAAAGGGAATCTAAACTGAGAAATGACTCCCAGCAGATTGGCCTGTAGGCAAGTCTATGCATTTTCTTGGTTAATGATCAGTGTGGGGGAGTCCAGATCATTATGAGAACTGCCGCCCCTGGGCAGGTGGTCCTTTATCATATATAAGAAAGCAGGCTAACGCCGGGCGGTCGTGGCACACGCCTTTAATCCCAGCACTTGGGAGGCAGAGGCAGGCAGATTTCTGAGTTCGCCGCCAGCCTGGTCTACAGAGTGAGTTCCAGGACAGCCAGTGCTACACAGAGAAACCCTGTCTCGAAAAACCAAAAAAAAAAAAAAAAAAGAAAGAAAGAAAGAAAAGGAAAGAAAGAAAGAAAGAAAGAAAGAAAGAAAGAAAGGGAAAGAAAGAAAGAAAGAAAGAAAGAAAGAAAGAAAGAAAGAAAGAAAGAAAGAAAGAAAAAGAAGGCAGGCTAAGAAAAGCATGGAGAATAGACCAGTGGGTGGCATTCCTTCAGGGCAGTGGTTCTCAGCCTTCCTAACGCTAGGGCCCTTTAATACGCTCCTCATGTTGTGATGACCCCAGCCAGAAAATTATTACTTATTAAAATTATACCTTATTACTGCCTCCTGGCTTTCAGAGCCTGCTGCTGCCAGTTGCCTGATTTTGGACAGTTCCAGAATCTCAAGAGCCATGGTCCCACCCTCACAGCTCGCAAGGCATTCTGGTGGGAAACCTTGGCAGTGCTGCTGGGGTGAAGCCTCCCCGGGTTTTTTTAGAAATCCCAGCGGAACATGCTAGCCTAATAGCCCTGGAACTCTGTGACCAGCAAATTACCTGTGTCCAGGTAAACACCCACAGATCAGCTGCTTGATCCCTTTTGGGTCAGTGTCAAGAGTCATCCTTAGGCTGGCTCAACCAAGGCTAGAGCAGACATGCACTATCATACAATGTCATTATTATACAGTCCTAAAGCTACCCTGAACAATGAGCATGTGAAAAACCCTGTTTTCTGACCCCTCCAAGCCTCCCTGTTGGTGATAGGAAGCTAGAGGGAGAATATGTTGGCAAAATAGAGGATATCGATGATGCGTTTTCTATTGCTCTGGGGTGCTCCTCTGAGCCTGGCTTCCTTCTACCCACAGCATGTTCTTCTGGGCCTTCATATTCTTTTTTTAAGTAATGACTTATCATTTTTATATTATGCACATTAGGATGTAGCCCAGGTAGCCTCAAAATCTCTATCCTCTTCCCTCAGCTCATGAGAGCTGCTGGGGTCACAGGTTGTGCCTCCACACACAGCTTAGTCACACGTAGTTAATATACACTATTCTAAAATGACATTAATACAAATTGTTTTAGTTAAGGTTTAAGTAAGATCAATACTTTATAAAATAGTAGATATTTATCTGGGGATTTTATTCTAATTTTTCCTCTTCAAATTCGTTTACTAAAAATTTTTTTTTCATGCAATATATTCTGACTATGGTTTTCCTCCCCTAACTCCTCCCAAATCCTCCATATCCACCCAAATCTATACTCTTTTGCTCTATCTCATTAGAAAACAAACAGGCATATAATAAAATGATGATGATGATGATGACGACGACAATGACAACAAACCTGATCAGGACAAAACTAACAGGAAAAAGATCCAAAGAAGTACATAACACACAACACATATAGACACAGAGACACAGGTATTCAAATACACAGAAATCCCATAAAAGCACAAAATTGAAAACTATAATATATAAGCAAAAGATCTATACAGTTAACACACAAACACACATACACACACACACACACACACACACACACACACCACAAAGCATTATGAGGGGGAAAAAACTCCAAAAATACCATTGCATTCATTTTGCATTGGCCATCTACTGCTGGGCATGGGGCCTGCCCTTAAGTGTGGTCTGTATGCCCAGTGATACTCTGTCTTAGTCAGGGTTTCTATCCCTGCACAAACATCATGACATGACCAAGAAGCAAACTGGGGAGGAAAGGGTTTATCCAGCTTACATTTCCACATTGCTGTTCATCACCAAAGGAAATCAGGGCTGGAATTCAAGCAAGTCAAGAACCAGGAGCTGGTGCAGAGGCCACGGAGGGATGTTCCTTACTGGCTTGCTTCCCCTGGCTTGCTCAGCTTGCTTTCTTATAGAACCCAAGACTACCAGCCCACGGATGGTACCACCCACAAAGGGCCCTCTCCGCTTTGATCACTAATTGAGAAAATGCCTTACAGCTGGATCTCATGGAGGCATTTTCTCACCTGAAGCTCCTTTCTCTGTGATAACTCCAGGCTGTGTTAAGTTGACACACAAAATCAGTCAGTACATACTTCATTAGAGAAAAATAACTTTTTTGTTTTTTTTGTTTGTTTGTTTGTTTTTGTTTGTTTTTGTTTGTTTTTCAAGACAGGGTTTTTCTGTGTGGTCCTGGCTGTCCTGGAACTCACTCTGTAGACCAGGCTGGCCTCGAACTCAGAAATTTGCCTGCCTCTGCCTCCCAAGTGCTGGGATTACAGGCGTGCGCCACCACGCCTGGCTTGAAAAATAACTTCTTTCGTGAGTGCTTATGAACTGGACCTCGCTTCTGGGTTAGAGAGCCCGACTGTCACTGACCTGTGCATGCTGCCCTCGTCTCTGTGAGTTCATCTGTGTGTCGGCCCTGTTGTATCTAGAAGGTCTTGTTTCCTCAGTGTCTTTTATCACCACTGGCTCTTACCATCTTTCACCCCCTCTCCTGAAGTTTCCTGATCCCTGAGGGGAAGGATGTGATGGAGACATACCATTCAGGGCTGAATACTCAAACTTACTGCACTCTGTCCAGCTGAGGATCTCTTTATTTGTTCCCATACTACAAGAGGGAGCTTCTCTGATGATGGCTGAGCAAGACACTGATCTATGAGTACAGCAGAATGTCGTTAGGAGTCCTTTTATTGATACATTCTTGAAAAACATTTGGTTTTTTCCCCTAGGTACTCAAGCTAGGTAGTCTTAGGTTCTAAACCACCCAAGCAGTTTCTGGTATGGGTTCTATCTCATGGAGTAGACCTTAGATCCAATCAGATTACTCCAACAACTGTTGTGCTACTGTTGTATCAGCATATCTTGCAAGTAGGTCGTCACCGTATCACAGCTTTTGAGATATCGTTAAAATATCACAACTATCCATTTCAAGGTTCACTTCAGTGGTTTTTCAGTATACAGAGTTCTCCCAGTGTATCCCCAAATCTGAGCACTCAATATTCAAGGCCTTGTTTCCTCAGTGTCTTTTATCACCACTGGCTCTTACCATCTTTCACCCCCTCTCCTGCAGTTTCCTGATCCCTGAGGGGAAGGATGTGATGGAGACATACCATTCAGGGCTGAATACTCAAACTTACTGCACTCTGTCCAGCCGAGGATCTCTTTATTTGTTCCCATACTACAAGAGGAAGCTTCTCTGATGGTGGCTGAGCAAGACACTGATCTATGAGTACAGCAGAATGTCATTAGGAGTCCTTTTATTGATACGTTCTTGAAAAACAACAACTTTCCTGTTTCAAACTCAAATCAATAGAGTCATGAACAGGGGTGAAGGGATACCCCTGTGACAGACAAGAAGTGTGTGAAATTAATGTTTACCGGCCTTGCTCTTTAGGAAAGGCTGAGCTGCAGGTGACAAGAAAATTGGTGGGAAAACCTTACTGTGGTACCATCTAATTATGCAGACCCAACCCTGATGTCACCTCTCCACCCACAGGCCAGGACTCAACCAGTCCCATCAGGACCACACACACAGGCCAGATACTGGGCAGCCTCATCCATACGAAGGGCCTTGATGTGGGTGTCCACTCTTTCCTGGGAATTCCCTTTGCCAAGCCACCTATAGGACCACTGCGCTTTGTACCCCCTGAGCCACCTGAACCGTGGAGTGGTGTGAGAGATGGGACCTCACATCCGGCCATGTAAGTTCTCCTGAGTCCCTGGGATGGATGAGTGCTGTGAATTCTGGGCCAGACTTCCATGGTTCCTCATCGCAACCTCACAGCACTCTTCCACGGTGCAGGGGAATTCCTGGGAGTATTTTCAGAAGAGCTTTATAATATTAAAGAGTACAAGGACCCTGCCAGCCTCTTAGCTCAAGAATTGGCATTGATCAGGCTCTTTCTAGTGTGCTCTAACATCCAAAAGAGGGTCTCTGGAAGAGGTTTGGGTTGACTCCCAGAACCTGTAAAAATCCCCAGCTAACAACACTAGCAATGAGGCCCTTGAATAGAACAACTCCACGCAAACATCACATACCATAGTGACTGTGCCCTGCAAGGCTAGATGTCACTGGACAAGAAATACGTACATATGTTTGTCAGGCACTTTTCTTATTGCTGGGACAAATTTCATGGCAGAAGCAATTTAATGAGGAAGAGTTTATTTTGGTATATAATTCAAAGGTAATTCCCATCGTGGTGGGAAAGTGTTGGAAGCAGGAATTTGGGGTGGCTTGTCACATTGTGGCCTGACCCACAAGGAAGGAGAGAGAGACAGAGACAGAGACAGACAGAGGGAGAGGGAGAGAGGAATGTTGATACTCAACTTACTATCTCTTCCTATTCAGTTCAGGGCCCCAGCCAATGGGATAGTATTGCCTGCTTCTAGGCTACATCTTCCACTCTCAAGCAACCTACCCGAGAAACCCAGTCACAAACAAGTCTGGAGGTTGGTTTCCAGAGTGATTCTAAATCTCATCAAGTTGACATTCAAGTTGTCAAAATGTGCCTCTAACCAGAGATTATGGAAGAGATGAGAACCCCAAGAGTCTGGACTTGGAATTAGGGAGGTTCTCAGTACCCACTAGCCTCCACTCATTCATAAACTCCAGGGTGACATAGCTGCCCTATTTCAGAAATGGTTGGCTAAAAGGAGACATGGTCATTGTCAGCACCTGCAATCAAAGGCTGTCGAAAGGATTCCTAAAGGTCATTATTCAACTACCTTCAGGAGGTGTAGGACTCAAGCCCTTCAATAACCCTGAGGCTTTACTGGAAGTCTGGGTTCCATCTCAGCTTCTGCACACCCCATAGCCTATACCTTAATGGTCAGGAAGTTAGAGAAGGGCATGTGTAAGCAAAGCATCAGGAAGGGAAGTGGATATTTGAAAGCACATTTAGCCTGAGGGTCTGTTGCTGGGCACCCTGTGTCCCCAGGCTGACTGTCTGCATGCTTGACCACCAGGTGTCTGCAGGACATCACTGCAATGACTATGCAGGCTTCTAAGCTGCTGAAGCTGACCTTGCCGCCCATCCCTATGTCTGAGGACTGCCTCTACCTTAACATCTATACACCAGAGCATGCCCGCGAGGGTTCCAACCTGCCTGTGAGTGTCAAGCCATGCTCATTCAGGGGTAAGAGAACATTTCTTCTAGAGAAATACTATTCAAATCCCAGCATCTACATGGTGGTTCACAACCATCTGTAATGAGATCTGATGCCCTCTTCTGGTGTGTCTGAAGACAGCTATAGTATACTCATATACATAAAATAAATAAATAAATCTAGAGAAATACTAGAAGATCAGATGCCGTGAACCCTAATGAGAGATCACTTCCTGAAATTCAATGTACAAACCAAATGCTGTTCTAGATCTATTGGGTGCACTTTGAAGTCACCAAAGACCTAGCCTTTTTTTTTTTCATTTACTTGATGAGACTTAGTAGTAACATCTTTACTAATTTTCATGTGACATAATGAAGAAAATAAGCCCTATTATTTTCCCCTCAAACATTTCTGGGAATAATAAAGTCAGGCTTTGATACTGGAGTGGACTCTAAACAGAGAATGCTTGTGTCCCTGACTACATGTCCAACACCTCACTCGTAGCATCTGTCTATGCGGGCAGTTGCTCAGGTTGTACTGACTCTGGAGGGAAGCCCAGCTGAGCTGTCTGGGTGACACATGACACCTGCCTTGATTTCCTCAGGTGATGGTGTGGATCCATGGAGGCTCCCTGGTTATAGGCATGGCTTCATTGTATGACGGATCCATGTTAGCAGCCATGGAGAATGTAGTGGTGGTCACTATCCAGTACCGCCTGGGTGTCCTGGGCTTCTTCAGGTGAGTCTGGAGCTACGCTTGGCAATGGGGCCTGGGCAGAATAAGGACAGCCCTGTGATCCCTGCCCTTGCCACTTCTCAGCACTGGAGATGAGCACGCCAGAGGCAACTGGGGATACCTGGACCAAGTGGCCGCCCTGCGCTGGGTCCAGCAGAACATCGCCTACTTCGGTGGCAACCCTGACCGGGTCACTATTTTTGGCGAGTCAGCAGGTGGCACAAGTGTGTCTTCACTTGTGGTGTCCCCCATGTCCCAAGGGCTCTTCCACAGTGCCATCATGGAGAGTGGAGTGGCCCTGATGTCGAGCCTCATCTCAACATCTTCTGATGTGGTCTATAGAGTGAGTGTCCTCAACCACCCCAGCCCTGAGCAGCCGCCTCAGCTCTCCCCCTTAGAAACTCTGGTTCTCTGTCTGACCAATGCGTACAAGAACTGTGGAGGTAACCAGGCAACTGCCTCCCCTACAGGAATTTCTGAGGGACTAAAGGTTAGAATCTACCCCCCTCTCTGCCTTATACTGGCTGTGTGTCCCATAAATCTGTACAAGGGATTTGCAACATTATAAACAAAAGTCCATCATCAGGCGTGATTGAAGGAAACAGAAACAATTTCACATCAGCCATAACGTACGTGCCTATTTACCTTATGAGATCTGAGGGATATCTGAACCCAAGTAGGGACTTTAGAGCAAACCCTTCCCTGGCTGGAAGGATGAGTCATTCCCTTCCTGATGCTTTTATAGACGGTGGCCAACCTGTCTGGATGTGAGCAGGTGGACTCCGAGGCCCTGGTGAACTGTCTACGAGGCAAGAGCAAGGAAGAGATTATGGCTATTAACAAGGTTGGCCTGGATGGTAGGATGGATGGGCATAGGGTATAAGGCAGCCTGTTCTAGGTAGCCTTCAACTGCCTGGACGCTGACTTCATTCCAACCTTCATAACCCAGAGCCCAGGTAGAGATCTGAAGACCAGGACATGGGAAAACATCTATCTGTAGGACATCATAGAGTGTGTGTGACAATCCTGGGATGACACAGTCAAGAGTGGGAAACTATGGTCTGACATCAGAATTGTCAAGGACCTGACCTTCCTCCCTAAGTCAATGTCCCTTCAGGCCTTCAAGATCATCCCTGGCATCGTGGATGGTATCTTCCTGCCCAGACATCCTCAGGAGCTGATGGCCTCTGCTGACTTCCACCCTGTCCCCAGCATTATTGGTGTCAACAATGATGAGTATGGCTGGATCATCCCCTCGGTGAGTCCTGGGTCCGAGGTCTTTGGTCTCCGGGAAGCCTATCCTCTCGCTCTATGGGATCCTGACCACAACACAGACTCTTCTCTTACCACTTAGAGTATGAGCACCATTGACCCCAAGAAGGAAATGGACAGACAGATGGTGCAAGCTATCCTGCAGAGGAGGGCAGCCCAGATGGTGAGGCTTCCAGGATACCGTAAATAATGAACACAGGGGGCATCTCCACTGTATCCTGATCATGCAACAAACTGCAGGAACTGTGATGGTGCTTGTGGGTTGAGTGTCTCCAGTACCTGGCCCTCTCTTGATTTAACTTGCCCCATGCCAGGCCCTACTCCTCATCCTGAGGCAGTGGCCTGGCTGTCCCCAGAGCCTATCTAACATGCTCTCCCTGACCCCTCTGGCCTAGATGTGGCCTCCTGAAGTTAGTGACCTGCTGATGGAGGAGTACGTGGGGGACAATGAGGACCCTCAGTTTCTCCAAGTGCAGTTCAAGGAGATGATGGAAGACTTCACCTTTGTGATCCCTGCACTGCAAGTAGCACAGTTTCAACGTGAGTATATCTGGAACTGAGGCCTGACACCTAGAGACAGCTCAGAACTGCAGTGGCCAGTTGAGCTCTGGGGTGCCCATACCCCACCCCATGTCTCTATATTGGGTCTCTAATAGCAGACACTTAATATCTCTCATCTAACTAAATTCTTGAGACTTGTCTGAGATATGGGAATCTTCCAAACTTAACTGATAAGGAAAGGGTGTGCCAATGACATATTAAGACCATATAGCAAAGATTTCCAAAATTTAACCAAGCCCCTCCCTTGACCCCTGCTCCAGCCTGGAGTTTCACATTTCACTACTCAGACTCTGTCCAGCTTTGGCCCCAGATGCAGCTGGCTGTCTTGTCACCACAGTTAAGGAAAGACATCCTCAGGTGAGAGTCCGCTTTCGCAGCCTGCCCTTACCTCCAGGTTCCCATGCTCCTGTCTTCTTCTATGAGTTCCAGCATCGGCCCAGCTTCTTCAAGGACTCCAAGCCACCCCATGTGAAGGCTGACCATGGTGATGAGATCCTCTTTATCTTCAGATCATTTTGGGGAGGCACCCAAGGTGAGGGATCCTTATTCCCCAGGATTTAAGACCCTTAGGCATGCTCAGGTGGAGAAACTGAGGTTCAGTGAGTAAAGACATTATGGCTTGTATACCATGATGTGAGAGGAGAAACTCAGCCCCTTCCCACTCATGCCTGTTTCCTCCAGCTATCCCTACCTGTGAGGACCATAGAATCAGGCATGGTGAAATGATGGATTGTTTTACAGTAGTTGTTTATTTACTTGTTTTAACTTTCTGAGACAAGTTTGCCCTGTGTAACCCATAATGATTCAGGGTTCTCCTGTCTCAATCACTCTGACATTAGAGACAAGCACAGTATGAGAAGGGTATTCTAAAGGTGTGGTTATTCCTTAGATAACTTCCCTTCGTCAGAAGGGAGGACATCCTGGGGGATGAATGAGCCAGAGGGAGTAGAAATTAGAGACTGGGATGAGTGAGACAATGTGCAGGTGCAGGAAATGGATTCTGGGTAGTGGGAGAGGGAGGGAAAGGAAGGGGAGGGGAGGAGAAGAGAAGGAAGGGGAGGGGAGGGGAGGAGAAGAGAAGGAAGGGGAGGGGAGGAGAAGAGAAGGAAGGGGGGAGGAGAAAGGAGGGGAGGGGAGGAGAGGGAAGGGGAGGGAAGAGACCAGGCTGAGACTGCTGGGAGGGTGGAGTGAACAGCTGCAGGAGAATCAGGAGTGTGGACCCTTAATTTCTTCCTCTCTGAAGTTGACCTCACTGAGGAGGAGGAGCTGCTGAGCAGGATGATGATGAAGTACTGGGCCAACTTCGCACGACAAGGGTGAGAACACGCCCCTCCCTTAACCTCTAAGGAGTTGATTGACATCCAGGGCTTGCCTTGGGGAACAAGACAATATAATATGGTCTTTTTGTTTGCCTACATCAGTACATCTGCCTCTAAGTCCCATAATTCCCTAACTGCTTAGTCCATATAATCCAAGCTCAACAAGGCCTAAAGTAACCTTTGCTCGCCCTGCTGTGGGGATGTGTCCACAGGAATCCCAACAGCGAGGGTCTACCCTACTGGCCCATGTTTGACCATGATGAGCAGTACCTGCAGCTGGATATCAAGACTGCTGTGGGCCGAGCCCTGAAGGGCAGAAGGTTTCAGTTCTGGACCAAGACTCTTCCTGAAAAGATACGGGCACTAAAAGATATTGAGGACAGACATACAGAATTGTAGGTGTACCCTGGGTTGAGTTGTAGTTTGTCCTGAGTGCAGGTGGGCTTATTCTGAACTTTCCAAACACCTTAAAAAGAGACATGGGATCCACATGTTTACATAGTCATTAGGTTCATACACTCAACAGTTAGGAAGTTTCCCCTACAAGATGCATGTTCCTTGCTAAGCCTGGCACGAGTCCCTTCTGTTACACACAACAAACATACGAGACACAATGGATGGGTGAGTTCCGGTAGACAAGATCTCCCTCCAACTACAGCAGGCATGGCCCCTCCCTCCCTCCCCTCCACCCACCGCCTTCCCTCCCCTGTCACTTCTTAGGCCCTCAACTACTAATGCTGTCCCTGGGGAGAATCTCACTAACCTTGGTGTTGGAAATCTGGTTTTCACGTCTCATATATTGTCCTATATTCTGGTAGGGAAAAACTTAAAAATCAGATACTAAAAGTCACAAGAGTTCATTCTATCAACTTTCTTTTTTTTTAAGGTTTTTTTTAATTATCTATTTTATGTATATGAGGATTCTGTTGCTGTCTTCAGACACACCAGAAGATGGTTGTGAGCCACCATGTGGTTTCTGGGAATTGAATTCAGGACCTCTGGAAGAGCAGTCAGTGCCCTTAACCACTGAGCCATCTCTCCAGCCCCACAAGAGTTGATTCTAGGGCTATCCCACAATTATTGCAATGGAGTGGCTTCAACACAAATATATATTCTGAAAGTTGCAAGTTCTGGTGATGGTGGCACCAATATGATATCTAACAAGGAACTGCTCTCTGACTCATAGATAGCACATTTCCCTTCCCACCACAAAGCTCCCACAGGCACAATTCCCATCTTCTATCATTACAACAAAAGATCTGAACCAGATATGTAGGGAAAAAAAGAGTTTCTAAGCTAGCAAAACAGCTCAGCAGTTAAGGATGCCTGCCGCCGCTGAGCCTCATAACATGAATCTGATCCCCAGGACCCACATGGTAGGAGGAGAGAACTGACTTCCCAGGTTGCCCTTTGACCTTCACAGGTGCTCTATTATTCTGTGGTGCACTTGCACGCACGCGCGCACATACACACACACACACACACACACACACACGCAGATGTTTAAAAAAACAAACAATAGAAAACTCTAAGATTGGATAACTTCACTTCCTGAGACACTGATGAAAACAGCATAGCAGAGAGCAGAAAGGGAGACGGTCAGTGGGGGAGAAGCCCACGGGCCATCCCTGCTGCCCACGGGCTATCCCTGCTGTCCGACAGCCTGACCCCAGGGGCTTATTGGAACTGCACTAATCCCTGTGGATTAGTGACATGCCACAGGCCCCACCACATAGAGAATCCATCACTTCTCATTGTTTCCATGATGGGATAAAGCCTTTCTAGCACATGAACCTTCTCAGAACGTGCCGTTCCTGAGGATTTTTTCCCCTTGTGGTGGGACGCACCTCACACAGACTCCTCTGTGCTGGTTTAATGTCAACTTGACACAAGCTAGGTGTTACCTAAAAGGAGGGAATCTCTATGGAGAAAATGCCTCCAGAAGATTCTGCTGGAGGGTGTTTTCTGAATTAGTGATTGATGGGAGAGGGGCCAACCCATGGCAGTGGTGCCGTCTTTGGGCTGATGGTCCTGGATTCTATAAGGAAGCAAGTTGAGCAAGCCACGACGAGCAAACAAGTCACCAGCATCCCTCTGCATCCTCTCCAGAGGCCTCCAAATGTCCATCCTGTTTGAGTCCCTGCCCTGACTTCCTTCAATGATGAACAGTGATATGGACGTATAAGCCAAATAAACCCTTTCCTCCCTAAGAGGCTTTAGTCGTGGTGTTTTGTCGCACCAATGGTAACCCTAAGACACTCCTCTTAATGCCAAAAAAAAAAAAAAAATGGAGATTGGATTTGCACATAGTGATGGTAGCAGAGACCACAGGCACTGTGGTCACTAATTATGGGAAATGTAAAGGCTCCAGCCTTATCTGTTGCCCCTGAAGGTTGAATGCCATCTGTCATCGGCACTTAAAGCAATATATCCTCCATTTTAGTGTGGCACAAGCCTGTAGCTGTCACCCTTGC
This sequence comes from Apodemus agrarius, assembly GCA_964023405.1. Classification (NCBI taxonomy): domain Eukaryota; kingdom Metazoa; phylum Chordata; class Mammalia; order Rodentia; family Muridae; genus Apodemus; species Apodemus agrarius. The sequence goes on along the minus strand of OZ030024.1, from coordinate 24,523,372 downwards.
ACTAAGGAAGCAAGGCAGGAAGATCACCGTCCCAGGTCAGCCGGGGGTCATATCAAACACTGACTCCAAATAAATACATGTGGAAATCCACCCCCTTCTATTTCTATCCAAAGCGGTGCTTGGTTTCATTTTTTGGGAGACACGGCATTAGGCATGCACACAGGATGCTGACTCCTGAACCACGCTGCAGGAGAGTGTGGAGAAGGCCCAGGCAGGTTCCTTGTGTCTTTTGACGTTACACCAGTGTGGTTTGGTCTGCAGACACCATGAGACACTGTGCAGACACTTGACCATTGCGAATCTACAAAAAGGGTCGTCTGTGAGACCCTCCTTGGATGTGGGATTGTGGTGAGAAATGGAAGATCCAGACACATCAAGGAGCAGAGGGTCCCCCCCCCTGAACTCCATGGGGCCTATTTATCAGAGAGGTGCCTTCCTACCCTTCACAGTCCCCCTGCAACCTCTGGACCATTTGGCCATCTCCCACTTGTGAGGACATCCATGTGAGTAACATATTGTTGTCCCTAAAGATTCCTTCCCCCCCATACTCCATCCCTCTCTTGTTTGACTAACCCCCCACCACATCCCGCCACCTCTACCACCCCCATCCCTGTGTGTGTGTGAGCATCTGAACTAGCTCTTGCAGGCATGAGTTAAGACCAAAGGTTGATGTTAGGGTGTCTTTCTCAATTATTTCTCCAGTTACTTTCTGAGACAGGATCTCAGACTGAACCTTGGTCTCACAGATTTACCTAAGCTGACCATCACATTAGCACCAGGCTCTGCCTATCCCCACTTCTCCCCACTGAACCTACATGTTCCCTCCACCAGGCCTAGATCATGCCTGGCTTTCATATGGGTGCAATGGATCTGAACCCAGATACCCATGTTTGTTCAGAAAGCTCTACTCTAGACCTGCTCCCCCAGATTTGACTACTTTTTAAGCCTTAATTACTTTATATATATGAATATCTTGCCTGCATATGTGTTAACATATTTGACAATTTTTAATAAAGCTTTATGGAGATTTACACACATGACTTTACATAATCTCATGCTTTCAATTTTACAGTTCAGACCTAGGGCCAAAGCACTGAGTCACGTGGAAGACTTGTTGAACCTTTAGAGAAATTTCAAAGCTAAAGGTCAGCTCACTGACGGAGAGCTTGCCTAGTATGTATAAAGCCCTGGATTCAATAATCCCAACACCATCAAAAGAAATATAAAGCCAAGTTGGGTGACATAGGCCTGGAATCCTCAGAGGTCTGAGGCAAAAAGTTTGCAAGTTAAGACCTGCCTGAGCTGCAGAGCAAAGCACAAATCATCTGATACACTTAATGAGAACCTGTGTCAAAATAAAAACAGACAAAAGGGAGAAAGGTGTTGAAATTAGAGTTCGTGGTGGAGCACTTGGCTAGTGTGTGAAAGACCTTAGGTTCAGTCCCCAGAATTAGAAACACATAAAGGTGGGGTAGCAAATAAGGAAAGAAAATAAGATGTTGAATCCCCTCCAAATGATCGTCTCACACCAACTGTGCAGTGCCGATGTCAGTTGCTTTGCGTCCTCACCAATACTTAAAGTGTTGAGCCTGAAATAGTAATGCATTGGGTGGGTGTGGGCTGCTGGTTATAGATATTTCCCTAGTTATTTAGTATCTGCTTCTGGAAAGAGAGACAGATGCCGAGACAGATACAGGGATAGACATAGTTAGATATGTTACCGTGGTATTCACTTTACTTTGAGAAAGGTGATTTTTATTTTTGTCATGCTTTAGAAGCCTGTCAGTCCACTCTGGCATGAACGACAAGGAGCTCTGCTGCAGGGCAGCAGGCGCATGTGATGACAAGCCCTCACTTGGCCGCAGCAGATCAGAAAGCAGAGAAAGCCAGAGCAGAACCAGGGCGGATACAACTCTCCAAGACCAGCGTCTTAGTTAGGGTTTCCATTGCTATGATAGAAAAAACATGACCAAAGCAGCTTAGGGAGCAGGGCTTATTCTGCTTACACTTCCACATCATAGTTCACCCCTGAAGGAAGTCACGGCAGAAACTCTAAAAGGGCAGGAACCAGGAAGAACCAAAAAGGGCTGATGCAGAGGCCATGGAGGGGTGCTGCTTCCTGGCTTGCTTAGCCTGCTCTCTCATAAAACCCAGGACCACTTGCCACAGGCTGGGCCCTCCCCCCTTCAATCACTAATTAAGAAAATGCCCCACAACTGGATCTTACGGAAATAATTTCTCAATTGAGATTTCCTCCATGCCAGATGACCTTAGCTCCTATCAAGTTGCCATAAAAACATCCAGCACGGCTGGGTTCTAAAGACTGACTTGCACCAGCTATGCTCTACCTTCTAAGGGGTCCACAGCCTTCAAAATAGGGTCCCAAGCTGGAGGCCAAGTGTTCAAAACATATTTTTAAAACTTTACAGGGACATTCAAATTCAAACCAAAAGGATGTATAGTGCACGAACAGACATGTATGTGTATGTATACTGTATGGATATGTGTGTAAGCATATAGGTAAGAAGTATACACAGAGAAATGCTCTTAGATGGCTCCGCAGGAGAAGGCACTTGCACAAGCCTGGTTATCTGAGTTCAACCCCTGGAACCTACAGTAGAAGAGATAAGTTCAAAATAACCATCCTCTGACCTCAACACCCACACCTATGCGCATGCACACACACACTGTACCACACATAAATAATAAATGAAATGTTCCTGTGACTCCTTCTTTCTGCATTTTTAAATTCAAAACTCCACTAAGCTAATGGATAAATGTATAGATATGTAAGACCTACTAAAAATAATCTCAAAATGCATATAGAAACATGAAAAGACCCAGGATAGCCCAAACAATATTAAAAAATAAAAACAATCTGGGTACCGTAATCCCTGATTCCAAGTTATGCTACAGAGCTATAGTAATAAAAACAGCATGGCATAAAAATAGACACATTGATCAACAGAATAGAATCGAGGAACCACATATACACCCGTGCTCATCCAGACCCCTGAATTTTGACAAAGAGAACAAAAACACTCATTGGAGAAAAGACGGTGTCTTCAATAAACGCTGGTGGACCTCAACATGAGACATGATACCCTGAATCCGATAGAAGAACACACTTGAACCAGGAAAGAATTTTCTGAACCAGACCCTGCTAGTGCAGGCTTAAGACTAGCATTTGGAAAAAAAAAAGAAAAGAAAAAGAAAAAAAAAAAAAACAACTCATGAAATTAAGCCTTCTATATAGCAAAAGGTGACATCCTTTGAGTGAAGAGTGTGGAGAGTGGTCTATACATCTGACAGAGAGCTGGTACCTAGAACACACAAAGAACTCAAAAATAAATAAATGCCAAGAAAACAAACAACTTAATTTAAAAAACACAGCATGGAATTAAACAGAGAGAAGCAGAAGAAATATAAGTAGTCAAGAAATATATATATTTTTTTTTCTTTTTTTAATGTTCAGAATCCTTAGCCATCAGGAAAATGCAAATTAAAAGTACCTTGAGATTTCATCTTATCCAAGTCAGAAATAAGATCAATTTGAGAGAGAGAGAGAGAGAGAGAGTAAATACAGTACGAATGGGAGCACAAGCACAGTGGTTTTCACCCACTCTGAAAACCAGTGTAGAAATTTCTCAGAAAGTTAAAAATGGAGACTTGAGGGATGACTCAGCAGTTAAAGCACCGCCTGCTCTCCCAGAGGTCTGACGGTCGACCCAGCTCCCACTTGGCAGCACTACTCTCTGCGCTTCCCGTCCCAGTGGACACAGTGCCCCCGTCTGGCCTCCGGGGGTACTGCATGCATGTGGTACCAGACATAAATAAAGGTAGAACACATACACACACACACACACACACACACACACACACACACACACTAATACAGTTTTAATTCATTAATTCAGAAAATCTAGAAATAAGGAAAAGAAAGATGCCTCATGCATTAAGAGCTCTGGCTTCCATATTCAGGCACCAAACCAGGACGTTATTGTGGATGCCGGGAAGCTGAAGGGGTTTTATAACCCCATAGGATGAACAGCAATGTCAACCAACCAGACTCCCCAGAGCTCCCAGGGACTAAACCACCAAACAAAGCCTATACATGGAGTGACCCATGGTTCCAGTCACATATGTAGCAGAGGATGGCCTTGTCAGGCATCAATGAGGAGTCCTGTAAAGGCTTAGATACCCCAGTGTAGGGGAGTGCCAGGTCCAGGAGATGGGAGTGGATGGGTGAACACCCTCATAGAAGCAGGGGGGTGGATAGGGGGTTTCTGGAGGGGAAGCCAGAAAAAGGAATAACATTTGAAATGTAAATAAAGAAAATATCCAACAAAAGCAAAGAAAAAATTCGAGGTGTGTGCCATGCTGCCTGCTCCTAGATTTTAAAAGATTTAAACATTAAATTTAAATTTAAATTTATGTGGATGGGTGTTTTGTCTGCATATATGTCTGTGCAGCACTTTCATGCCTGGTGCCTACAGAGGCTAGGTGAGGGTATTGGGTCTCCTAGAAATGAAGTTACCATGTGGGTGCTGGGAATTGAACCTGGGTCCTCTGGGAGAGAAGCCAGAACTCTTCTTTTTTTTTTTTTTATTTGATATTTTCTTTATTTATATTTCAAATATTTCCCTCTTTTCAGGTCTCCCCTTAGGAAATCCCCCTTTCCCATTCCCCCTCCCCCTGTCTCTATGAGGGTGCTCCCCCACCCACCCACTCCAGTCCTCCCACACTGGCATTTCTCTAAACTGAGGCATCGAACACCCTCAGGCCCAAGGGCCGCTCCTCACACTGATGTCCAATAAGGCCATCCTCTGCCACATGAGGCTGGAGCCATAGGTCCCTCCATGTGTATTCTTTGGTTGGTGGTTCAGTCCCCAGGAGGCTCCAGGAGGTCTGTCCTGTTGACACTGTTGCTCCCTTCATGCAAAACCCCTCAGCTCCTTCAGTCCCTTCTCCAACTCCTCCACTGGGGAACTCGGAGCTCAGTCCAATGTTTGGCTTTGAGCTTCTGCCTCTGTCTTTGTCAGGCTCTGGCAGAGCCTCTCAGGAGACAGCCATATCAGGCTTCCATCAGCAAGCACTTCCCAATAACGTCCCGGTTTGGTGGCTGTATATGGAAACCAGAGCTCTGAATGCATGAGCCTTCTTTCTTTTCCTCATTTCTAGATTTTCAGAATTAATTAATTAATTATTAATGACTGACAGATCCCCTCAGGAGACAGCTATATCAGGCTCCTGTCAGAAAGCACTTCTTGGCATTCGCAATAGTATCTGTATTTGATGACTGTATATAGAATGGATCCCCAGGTGCCCATGGAAAGGCAGTCTCTGGCTGGCCTTTCCTTCAATCTCTGCTCCACATTTTGCCTCCATATTTGCTCCTGTGAGTATTTTGTTCCCCCTTCTAAGAAACACTGAAGCATCCACACTTTGGTCTTCCTTCTTCTTGAACTTCAAGTGGTCTGTGAATTGTATCTTAGGTATTCCGAGCTTTTAGGCTAATATCCATTTATCAGTGAGTGCATACCATGTATGTTCTTTTGTGATTGGGTTGCCTCACTCAGGATAATATTTTCTAGTTCCATCCATTTGCCTAAGAATTTCATGAAGTCATTCTTTTTAATAGCTGAGTCGTACTCCATTGTGTAAATGTACCACATTTTCTATATCCATTCATCTGTTGAACAACATCTGGGTTCTTTCCAGCTTCTTGGGTTTAGTGCAGAATTCTATCGGACCTTCAAAGAAGACCTAATACCAATACTCTTCAAATTATTCCACAAAATACTACCCATTGGGAAGGAACACTACCCAATTTGTTCTGTGAAGCCACAATTACTTTGATACCCAAAACACACAAGAGCCAACAAAGAAAGAGAATTTCAAACCAATTTCCCTTATAAATATTGATGCAAAAATACTTAATAAAATTTTCACAAACCAAATCCAAGAACACATCAAAAAAATCATCCAACAAGATCAAGTAGGCTTCATCACAGGGATGCAGGGATGGTTCAATATATGGAAATCCATCAACATAATCCACTATATAAACAAACTCAAAGGAAAAAAACACATGATCATCTCATTAGCTGCTGAGAAGCTTTTGGCAAAATTCAACACTACTTCATGGTAAACATCTTGAAAAGATCAGGAATTCAAGGCCCATACCTAAACATAGTAAAAGCAATATATAGCAAACCAGTAGCCAACATCAAACTAAATGGAGAGAAACTTGAAGCAATTCCACTAAAATCAGGGACTAGACAAGGAAGGCTACCCCACTCTCTCCCTATCTATCTATTCAATATAGTACTTGAAGTTCTAGCTAGAGCAATTAGACAACAAAAGGAGGTTAAGAAGATAAAAATTGAAAAAGGAAGAAGCCAAAATATCACTATTTGCTGATGATATGATAAAATATTTAAGTGACCCCAAAAACTCCATGAGAGAACTCCTAAACCTGATAAACAACTTCAGCAAAGTGGCTGGATAGAAAATTAGCTCAAATAAATCAGGAGCCTTCCTCTACTCAAAGGATAAATAGGATGAGAAAGAAATTAGGGAAATGACACCCTTCACAACAGTCACAAATAATATAAAATACTTTGGTGTGACTCTAACCAAGCAAGTGAAAGATCTGTATAACAAGAACTTCAAGTCTCTGAAGAAAGAAATTGAAGAAGATCTCAGATGGGAAGATTTCCCATGCTCATGGACTGGCAGGATTATTATAATAAAAATGGCCATCTTGCCAAAAGCAATCTACAGATTCAGTGCAAACCCCATCAAAATTCCAACACACCTTTAATCTTAGCACTCACTTGGGAGGCAGAAGCAGGCAGATTTCTGTGAGGTCAAGCCAATCCTGGCTTACATAGCAAGTTCCAGACCAGTCAAGGATACACCATGAGGTACTGTCTTTTAAAAAAGCTAGAAATATCCAGTTTTGTAGAGAAACCGTGGGGGGAGGGGAATGATTGGGGAATAGTTGGGGGGAGAGGGATTATGGGATGTATGGGGGGGAACTGGGAAAGGGGAAAGCCTTTGGAATGTAAACATAGAATATAGAAAATAAAAATTTTAAAAAAGCTAGAAATAGAACTCTCATAAATATGATCCAGCTATACCACTCACATGCATATCCCCAAAGGATTCTATGTCTGACTACAGAGATATATGCTCACCTGTGTTCATTGCTGCTGTATTCACAATGCCCAGTAAGTGGAAACAACCCTCACCTGATGGATGGATAATGGATATGTGGCCTGTGTATATAGAGAAATACTATTCAGCTGAGGGAAAAACGAAATTATAAAATTCTCAAGTGTAAATGTATGGAGCTAGAAATAATTGATTTGAGAGACATAACCCAAAGAAAGATAAATGCTGTTGTGTCTTAAATCTTTAGATAATTTTAAATTAGAGTGACCATAGAAAACTGGAAAGTAGTAGGGGATCATATGAGAATGTGTCAAGGAAAGAACAGAACACAGATGGCATAAAGGAGGAAAGGGAACAATGGAACAGAAATGGTTAGACAGGGTGAGGAAGGGCAGGGTGCAGGAGTGAGCGTGGGGTGGTATAACTAACACTGAAGAGCTTTGAAACTGGCACATGGGAGGAAGTTACTACTGTAGGCGCTTTATATACATGGGAACTGGGCAGAATTACACTATAAGAAAGGGATGATGTCTCTCCCAGACTCCACAGACTACCAAATTAAAAAAAAAAAATCCAGGCTGGGCGGTGGTGGCACACGCCTTTAATCCCAGCACTTGGGAGGCAGAGGCAGGTGGATTTCTGAGTTCGAGGCCAGCCTGGTCTACAGAGTGAGTTCCAGGACAGCCAGGGCTAGACAGAGAAGCCCTGTCTCAAAAAACCAAAAAAAAAAAAAGAAGAAGAAGAAAGAAAGAAAGAAAGAAAGAAAGAAAGAAAGAAAGAAAGAAAGAAAGAAAGATGGTACCTAACCTGGGAGCTTCATCCCTAGTGCCTGGCTTCCACAATGCTGGATGTTTTCTGTGTACTATTGGGAGAGAAAAGTCATCAGCAGTCTTATTCGGCTATGAACCCTCCAAAGTACAATAATGGCTGGCCCGGCGAGATATGCCCGCTGGTGCGATAGCGGCACAGAGTTAGAGTAGCAACCAACCACTTTCCAATTGTATTTAAAGCATCCACAAGGTGGAGCTCATGCCTGATAATGTTACCTGGGCCCAAATCAGTTGGCTAGCTAGGTCACGGGCCTTAGAAAAGAACCTAATAGTATTGTAATAAGAATTGTTATAAGTTGTCCCTTAAGTTCTGACTCACTTACTCACGTTTAGATTTAATATGCCTCAGCCCTCCTCGGGGAAGCTTCTTTTTTTGCAGTAGATGATGATTAAAACAGATTGGACATGCAGAGACTATGAGAATGTGGAGAAATGAGTCATCTGTATCACACCCCTCCCCCCAAAACCCAGAGAACATCATGCAAGAAGAAGATGAGGAAGGATTATTAGAGCCATAGGAGTAGACATCTCCAGCAAATAGTCTCTGTCAGACATGACAAGGCCATCATACATGTGAGCTCATAGCTGCTGGGACTGCAGACACAAGACCTGCATGAGACCAAACCAGCAAAAACCTGAGCTTGTGGACAGGGAAAGGGCTCATACTGTCCCATAGCTATGTGAGGGGCCACTGGTAACTGAGGGCTGCTGGGGCAGGCAGTGAGTTTTCTTCAGGGATGCAGCTCCTGAGACGCTAACCGTGCTCCAGCAAATGTCTCCACACCCATGCACATACAAGCAAAGCTTAATCAATTCAGTGGATTTTTTTTTAAAAAAAAAGAACAAATGAAGTTGTGAGGAGAAAATGGAAGAGGAAATAGAGGAGGAATCGGAGGGGAAGAAATGGAGGTATGTTTGATCAACACACTATATGAATATGTGTGAAATTCTCAAACAATAAAAAGGATATTTTAAATGTTTCATTATACTTAATGTGTGTGTGTGTGTGTGTGTGTGTGTGTGTGTGTGCACATGAACATGCCCACATGAGCATACACATACGCCACAGAACACATGTGAAGGTCAGAGGACAACCTGAGGAAATCAGTTCTCTCCTTTTAATATGTGGGCCCCAGAGATCTAACTTAATGTGTCACTGCTGGGTCCATCTCAGCCCCAGTCCACATCTCCACTGTTGCTCCAGCCACTGTCAGCTCAGACCTTCCAAATGACAACGTAGTAAGTGGCAGAGCATATGGGGACCCCCATCTCTGGCTGTATACACAGCAGCCAAGGATTAGGAAAAAGCATTGTCCCCTTGAGTTGACCTCAAGAATCTGGTTCCATGACACTAAGCTAGGGAGAGCTTGGGATCTCTTAGCCCCACAGCTCGGCTATGCATTGGGTCAAGGCGGTATCTGCCAGGCAGGACCTGGAGCATGACTTGGGACACAGCAGCTCAGAGAAGAGATACACATTCAGGTTTCACTGAATGACGGTGGCGGGAAAAGTCATGATCTCGGCACGCTAGTTACTCAGACCCAGGCAGATGTTTGGTTGCTCCAAAGAGGCGTGAAGAAACTGACATGGCCAGGCTCTGAGGGACTAGAACCAATAGGTCCAGGGCAGGCTCGCAGGGGCCACTTTTAGGCTTCCTAATGTTGATTCCTCTTCCTTGGAGAAGTCAGTTGGGAGAGTCCCCAGAACGAGGCTAGCTTCCCTCCATCTACACAGGGCTCATGATGCTTTGGAGTGCCAAGATCGTGAGGCATGGGAACTCCCCACCTGAGCATTACTGGAATATCTGAGGAACTGCAGACGCCATTTTGTGCTCTTGAAGGAGACCAAAGGGGCAGAGGAAGAGAGGAAATGGCCACACCCTACCCATGGATGAAACCTTGACTATCAGCTGCCTGTCAGCAAACACAGTGGGTCCCGTAGCAGCACCCCACAAGTGGTACTCTGATCAATTGTGGGTCTCTGTATTGATTACCATCCACTGGAAAAAGAAACTTCTCCGATGAGACCATGAATTGATCGATAGGTATAATTAGGAGTCCTATAATGCCAAATACATATGAATGCCGTGTAAAGGTTCTTATCCTATATTATTTAGCAGATAATATGGTGAAATATCTGTTGTGTTATAGATTTACTTCTATCTATAACACGAAGTAGGAAAATGGAAGAAAGAGAAGCCTTTAAGCAAGTATAAATTAACAAGCGCCTTGCCAAACTGGCTTTGGGACCCACTGCAATGGCTGTGTTACCCTAGGACGTCAAGTCTCTTCACCTGATGCAATGAAAGGCTTTCCCACCAGGTTTTCCCATTGGGTCCCACATCAGGACCCCTTAGAGGGATGTCCAGGGCTGAAGACCTGTCTGATGCTAACTCCTTCAGAAAGGCCATCAAACTCACCTAAGGCTAGCACAAGATAGGTTTGTCTCGTGCTCTGACAGGGGTGTGACTTTGCCAACTGAAGGTAGTTTATGTTTGGAATTCCGGGAATTCTTCAGAGAGTATAAAAATGCCAGAGCCCCAAGAGAGGTAATGGCAGCTGCTGCTCCCCCTGCTGCTGTTACTGGGTTGCTGGGTTACTGGGTTGCTAGGTTGCTGGGTTGCTGGGTTGCTGGGTTGCAGGGTTGCTGGGTTGCTGGGTTGCTGGGTTGCTGGATTGCTGGCCTGCTGAGTTGCTGGGTTGCTGGGTTGCTGGGTTGCAGGATTGCTGGGTTGCTGGGTTGCTGGGTTGCTGGATTGCTGTTTGGAGATATTCTACCAATGAAGATTGAACTTGCCCCAAGGAACTCCCCTAATCAGCAGGAAGTAGTTTAAGGTCAATTCCCCTTTTCCTTCTATTCTTCATCTCCTACATAGTGTTAAAGGGTTAGAAGAAAAAGGGTTATAGAATAGTGGTAGGAAAAAGAACCCAATAAAGTAGCCAAGAAATACAGTTATACCTAGTGAGATGTTAATTTTGTTTAAATAGATGCCAGGCTATATTGTTTAGTGAATAGCAGCAAGAAAAAGTCTACATGGTCAGACTAGATACAGGGTAGGAACACTGAACCCAGTAATGTAAAACATAAACTATAATTGACTGATCATAAAAAATACACGTAATAGGGTATGCCTTCTTCTATACCACCCATAGAGGGGTCCTTCAAAAGGTTTACTGAAGTTCCTTGAGCTAAGCACAGTAACCAATGTATACTCCATGATTTTTAGTATAAACATAGAATTCACCACCTCAATTCCCTTTCCCCTGAAACACAGCCCCTAACATCAGCCATTCACAAACACCACTGTGCTCTTGTTTTAATGCACATAGGAATTTTTAATTTATCATAGAATTAGAATTGTTAAAAATCCCATGGTGGAGATGGTACACATGTGAAGGGTGTGGGGGGAATATGTGAAGCCACTGGACATGATCCCCTGAAAGGCTGAGCTGTGGGTGACAAGGACATAGCTTACAGAACCAGCCCTGACATCATCTTCCCACCTACAGACCAGGACCCAGCCAACCCCATCAGGAACACACATGGGCCAGGTGAGAGGACACCTTGTCCATATGTAGGGCATAGCTTCTACCCCTTCCTGGGAATTCCCTTTGCCAGGCCATCTGCAGGACTGCCGTGCTGTGCACCTCCTGAAGCCACTGCATGATGGAGTGGTGTGGGACATGGGTCTCCTCACCCAGCCTTGTAAGCTCTCCCATTTCCAGGGGGCTTTGGGTCCTAGGTTGGGTAGGTACTCTGAGATCTAGGCTGGGCTGCAGCGATCCCTCCATCTCAGTCCCACAGTCAGTCTCTCTGAAGAGGAAGTGAGAATTTCAAGTACATTTCGTAGAGTGTTCTCTGAGCTGCCCAGGCTAGAATAACTTTGGGCAACTTCTGACTCAAAGCTTGAGAAATGCAGAGTCCCCACTCCAGATGCTGAGAGAGGAGCGGAGATACATTTGTACCTTAATTCATGCTATGCTTAAGAGTTTTCTGCCACCAGGGAAGTAGGTTGCCGGGAGCCATTCTCACTTGGATCTCAGAGCCTCCTCCTTTCAGCCATCTTACATGCTCAAGCCTGCCTTTAGAAGGAAAAATATTAGCTTTCAGGTTTGCCAAAGAGCAAGTTGGTCAGCACATATAGAGCTCACATTGGTTAGAACAAACAGAACTCACCTGCAGTTAGGTTACTGTAGCGATCTCCCCACTTCAGCTCCTCGTGATCATTTTAGTTTGCCAGCTTCCTTGAAGCCCAAGCCAGCTTTGTCATGAGATTCTGAGAGAAAATTCTAAGAGACTACTTCCTAGAGACAATGTTTGAGAGACAGTGCTCGCTCCCTGAGAGACTGTCCCCCAGAGACAGTTTGCCCCCTCATACCTCCTCCCTACATCCTGCTTGCTTTCCTTTATATTGCGGTGTGTAAAACAATAAAGTTTGACGGCTTGATTAGAATACTGTCTTGCTGTCCGTCTCTCCGTGTCTCTTGTCTCTCGCCTTCTCCCTGTTGACTGTCCTGAGGGTCGGGACAGTAGGTGAGGTTCTGGTCGTTTCTGTGAACCTGTAAGAGCCTGGTAGTATCCCCAGTGGGTCCCAAAGTCACTGTGCACAACCAAAGATACCAGGTGTTATTGCTTAGGATCAAGTGATGTGCTTCCAGCTGGAGACTCTGTTGAAGAAAAGATGGCCTCTGAGAATCTGGACACGAAATGAAGAGAGTTCATTTGGAACTCTATTGAAAACCATTGTCTTCTCATGAATACAGTAACTGCATTACAGACCCAAATGGGTATACATACACAGGTGACCAGTAGCTTCCACAAATAGTTCTCAATTTCCAAGCTATGGGAAGAGTGGGTTCTAAAGCTCCTAACAACCTTGAGGCCTGCCTGGAAGCATGGTCTCCTTCCCTGTAAACTTGACCTTAGTGAGAAAGAACTTTAGAAAAAAATCATATTTGTTAGCAGAACATCAGGGCATATGAGGTCTCAGAATGGCAAAGTGTAAATATGGACCTAGGTCTAGTCCACACTCCCTGAAATAGTTACCATTGCCACCAAGTGTCTTCAGATGTTGATAGAATACGTGGACAGGATGTGATCCTGTTGAGCCAGACCTTTCATCTCCATGTCTGAAGATTGCCTGTATCTCAGCATCTACCCACTTGCCATGCTCCAGATTGCCTACTAGTGTAGATCATGGTCAGTTGTAGAAATGGGAAGACATGTTTCCTGCAGAAAGATGAGAAAAGACATTATTAGCATGCCTTGCTGTAGTATGTGAACCTTCATGAGATTATTCTCACAAGTAAAATAAGGCTTTCTTACCAAGGGTAGAGAGCTGGCTTGTGGGGACTCAGAGTCCTGATAACTCTCAGAAGTCAGACAGTATGTCTCAGGAATGTTCTGGAATATTCTAGTAACTCACACTCAAAAGACTGAATCAGGAGCCTCCCAACACTGAGATTCAAAGTCACCAAATACCCAGGTGCCATCATGGAGAGTAGAGTGGCTTTGATGTCCATTCTGGTCTCCAGTTCCTCTGAGATTTTCAGTGACTTCAACCACCAATTCCTGTCTTAGCTCCTGTCCTCAGAGCCTCTGGCCCTCAATCCATTTTTATAGAGATAACAAGGTACTCTGAAAACTGTACTCTGGAAATTGCCCAAGGGTCATGGTGTATGTCTCCTTCTCACAAAATCTGAATGTTTTTTCCATCCAGCAATGCTGTCCCCAAGGCATCCCCATGTATTCAGAACTGTGTGAATGAATGGGATGGTTCCTGTATCACTTATCAGCCTTGGGGAGGTGGGAACGATTCCGTACATGTTACGGTCCACACCGATCATAAGATTTGAGAGAGAGCACCTGATCTCAGCTGAGGTATTGGCAAAACCCTCATCTCCCTGCCTAGAAAAATGAGCCAGTCCCTGTCTAGTTCCTTTACAGATAGTAGCCAAGTTGTCTGCATGTGAGCAGACAGATTCAAAGGCACTGGTAAGTCACTTGTAGGTGGGGGCAAAAGAGGAAATATTAGCCATCAACAAAGTCAGGCCCCGTGGTCATGGGTGTGGAAGGGGAGTGGCAGCAGCATATGGATCAGAAGGCCCACATAGCCTTCAACTTCTCAGGCACAAACACCTCCTCCTCAGCCCATGCTGTCTGGTGGTATTGGATGTAAAGTGACAGCCTGGGCATGTGGGGCTAGACATGGGACCATTCAGTGTGGAATCTAAGGATGAGCCAGGAATGAGTGTAAGGCATCCAGGGTTATCAAAGATGTTCCCAGACATGCCATTAATGTTTGATCGTGCATGTCCCAGGCCTTTAAGATCACAGGTGGTATTGTAAATAGTCTTCTCTCCTAGACACTCACAAAAACTGGCAGCCTCTCCTGTGTTTCGGGTCAGTCACCATCATCATTGGTGTTCATGGTGAGGTCTAAAGGCAAGAAAGATGGCTATGCAGTAAAGAGAATATACTGCTTTTCTGGAGTTCAGTTCTCAGCACTCACAACAATCAGGCAGCTCACAACTGCTTGTGGTTCCAGCTCCAAGAGGATCCAACACCCCTGTAGGTGCCTTGCTAGCCTAAACACACCCACCCATGTATGTCTTAGAGTTATTGCTGTGAAGAGACACCACGACCAAAGCAACTCTTATAAAGGTGAACATTTAATTGGGGCTGGCTTACCATTTCAGAGGTTCAGTCCATTATCATCACAACGGAAAGCATGGCATCATGCAGGCAGACATGGTGCTGGAGGAGCTGAGAGTTCTACATCCAGATAGGAAGACAGCCAAGAGGAGACTGGAATTCTACACTAAGCCAAGCTTAAGCCTAGGAGACCTCAAATCCCACCTCCAACAAAGCCACACCTACTCCACGAGGCCACACCTCCTAGTAGTTTCATTCCCTGTGAACCAATCACTCAAAAACATGAGTCTATGGGGGCCAAACCTATTCAAACCATCACACATGCACACACACACACATAATTAAAAATAAAATAAGCCCAAAAACTGAGGTCTATCTCTACCTCTGGTGTCTTGGAAGTCCTGATAGGATGGTGAGGCTTTGTGAGCCCAGGTTCACTCACTAACCCCCAATTTGAAACTCTTTCCTTGCCACCTATAACATGGGCACCACCAACAGCCAGAAGTAAAGAGACAGACCCTGAGGGCTATTCTATAGAACATATCAGAAAGTATGCTAAGGATCCTGGGAACAATGAAAAAGAAATCACCACCAGATGTCCTACCAACACAACTCTATAAACATAGACTTAACAATGCTTCTTTCTGTATATGAGGTCACCCCATAAACGGCCTTTTCCCCCCTTATCTTTTCCCATCTCAGGCCCTACCCCAAGGCTTTCCCACCCTGTCTAACCAGCCTCTCTTTGATCCCACTAGGTTAGCTGTTGCCTCTTGAATTTGGTAACCTATTGATGCTGGAGTACCTGGGGACACTGAAGACCAGAGATCATCCAAGCCCAGTTCTAGCAGATGATGGGGACTTCATCGTTGGGTCCCAGCACTCCCCAGTAGCACATCTTCAGCGTGAGTGCATCTGGAATGGAGTCCTGATGTCTGGGGCAAAGCTCAGAGCTGTGGGTCCCAAGTGAGATCTATGGTGTCCTACCAAAATCTTTCTTGGGTCCCTGGTGTGAGGCACTTTATGGTCTTCATCTCGGTAAATCCCTATAACAATTCTAGTGGTCTGTGTTGGTTAGGGATGTAGACCTGAATGTAAGCAGGGTCAGCCTGAAGTGTCCAAATGCTCGGACACTGCTCATGCCCCTCGAGGTCTGTAGAGAACATAAGTGCCACACTTGCGTGATCACTGCACACTGACGAGGAAGTTATCTTGGAGACAGAATTGCATGGTTGGAATCCAGGAGCAAAGTTGTAGCTTTGGCTCTGTGGGAGCCTCAGGGAGCAGAAGGATGGCTTTCTGCCTTTCATAGTCCCTACAGCCTCCAGACCTTCAGCACCCCCTACTCTCCACTAGCGTTCTCTTGAGTGACTTTATCCTCCCTTACCCTTACTCTTCCTCTCCCAGAAGAGATGAGGCAAGCGCCACTCACTAACCTTGTCTTGTATTTCTTCTCCTTGTGTAAGAAAAACGTCGAGCTCACTTTGCATCTCTGTTCCCTTCTGTCCTTTATCTTACAGACTCTGGGACATTTGCCAATTATTTCCCTGGACTCTGCTCCCTGGCAACCTCCTCACTGTTTTCCAATGATGTTAGTCTTGTCTGTCACAATTCAAAAGACTAGCTCTGTCTTCACCTGATGCTTTTGAGATTTAAGGAGTAGCTCGATTCTTGCTTCCATGTGTATCCACACCACACTGGTGGTCTCCTCTCATCAACTGACACACATCTGAGTGAAAGGGGGGCAGGTATTATTAATGACTTTGTGTAGGCAAAGTGTACTGCTCCCATTTCTTTGAGGTGAACTGAGAGTAGACCTGCTGGGTTATATAACAACCATGCGTACCATCATCCAACTTTTTTTTTATTAAAATGTATTTTATACAATGTACTTTTATTAGCTTCCCCACCCCCAGCACCTCTCATCCTCCCCATCCCCCACCAACCCAAATCCACACCTATTAATTCATTCTGACATTAGAATAAAAACAGTCACCCAAAATGAGGAGGAAAAAGAGAAGAAGAAGAAAAGAGGGGGAAGAAGCAAAGCTTTCAGGAGACTGATATAGTGGTCTCCTGAGATGTTCTGCCAGAGTCTGACAAATATAGAGGGGGTCGCTCTCAGCCAATCATTGGACTGAGCATGGGGACCACAAAAGAGGACTTAGTGAAAGGCTTAAGGAGCTGAAGTTTGCAACCCCATAGGAAGAACATCAACCAACCAGACTCCCCAGAGCTAATAGGGACTAAAACAACAAACAAAGCATACATATGGAGAAACCCACAGCTCTAGTCAGTTATGTAGCAGAGGATGGCCTTGTCTTGCATCAGTGGGAGGAGAAGCCCTTGGTCCTGTAAAGGCTCAAGGCGCAGGGTAGGGGAGGACCAGGGCGGTGGTAAGGGGGGAGTGGGAGGGTGGGCGGGAGAGCACCCTCAGAGAAGCAGAGAGAGGGGGTTTCCAGAGAAGAAATCTGGAAAGGGGAGAACATTTGAAATGTAAATAAATAAAATATCTAATTAAAAAAATAAGCCGGGCGGCGGTGGCGCACGCCTTTAATCCCAGCACTTGGGAGGCAGAGGCAGGAGGATTTCTGAGTTCGAGGCCAGCCTGGTCTACAGAGTGAGTTCCAGGACAGCCAGGGCTACACAGAGAAACCCTGTCTCCAAAAACAACATCAACAAAAAAATAAAAAAAAAAAAACAAGCTAAGTAGGATAAGAAAAAAAGGGCCAAAGAAAAATCACAAGAAACAAAACACTGAGGCACATATATTTAGACCCGGAAAAATTCAAAAAATATAATCAGCAACCATAATATATACAGAAAATATCAGTAGGGTGAAAAGGTACCCAGACAAAGCATTGTGACTCACAAAACCCTCCTAAGATGCCATTGAGTTCGTCGTGTTGGCCGTCTGGACCATAGCCATCATCTAACTTTAAAAAAAAAAAAAAAAAAAAAAAACCCTGCCCAACTGCCTTCCAAGATGCCTCTCCATCCCCTGCCAACTGCTCCATGTCCTGTCTCAACCCCCCAAGTGCTAAGATTACAAGTGTGTACCGCCATCCCTCATGATCTTATGGTTTTAGATCTGATTCTGATGGATGGGCATGTGGTGTCACCATACTGCACTTCTACAGATGCACACACACACACACACACACACACACACACACCACATACTACAAACACACATGCACATGCACACCTCCTACGCCACAGAAATGCCCTGAGAGTCTGCTTTATTCCACATGTTTATTCTGGCCTTGGCCACTGGTGACCCAGGGCCTCTGAAGGATAGAACAGTATGTGGCACGGTATAGGGGTCTTCCCACAGCTTTGGGCACATGGTAGCTTGGGATTAGGAAGAAGAGCTAGACTGTTTAGTTAATATAAAGAAACTAGTTCCATGGCCCTGACCTCGGAGGGCTGGGACCTCTCAGTCCCCACAGCCCGGCTGCTCATTAGGTCAGGAACTGAAGAGCAGAGAGTGATTTGGCCAGGCAGGGAGGGAAGCTTGGTTTGGACCAAAGCATGATAAAGAAGAGACGGTAACTTGGCAACAGGCCTTGCCGATTGGTAAAGTCAAGGAGAAGCAGTAATCACTGTGTGCTGGCTACTGGGGTCAAGGTAGATTTTAAAAACCCTGTGATGTCACTGAAAAGGGACCCAGACAGCCCTGGGCTCCCCCAGTGCAAAGCTAGGATGCGGAGGCCATGGTTGGTTTTCTCTATCAGTGGGTATCACCGGCTGTTTGGAATTGAACCCCTTATTGATTCTCTATCAGCGGGTATTACAGTTTGGGATTGTTGATTTCTCTATCAGTGGGTATCACAGACTGTTTGGGATTGATCCCCGCCTTGATTTCTCAAGGAATTCAGGCTCCTGGGCACAGCCTGAATTATTTATATCCTCACAGCCTTCAGAAACGAAGAAGTAAAATCTTAAAGATTTGTCAAGTAAGGAGGTACGTGGCCTTGAACTAGATTTCAACTACAGGGTGAGGGGCCTCGGAAGGTGCTAATGTCCAATGCATTTCAAATGAAAAAGAGCCCTGACTAAGTAGGAATGTGCCATGCAGATCCTCAGAGCATGAACTGTAAAGATTTGGGAACCTTTAGTGAAGGCCTAGACGGTTATAGGTCCTGAAAGCAAAGAGATGTTTTCCCTGCCTGGCATGGCCATATCCACTGGAAATGGTGCAAGTCACGGACCCAGCACGGCTGCTTGGCACAGTCCCAGCAAAGCTGCACCGAATGCTGCACTCGCTGTCCTTCTGTCTCTCTCTTTTGAGGTTTTGGTTGCATTCCTGGGGACTCTCTGCCTTATTTTTCATCTTATGCCTTTTCATGAGAATATTATGTTTGAGTCTCTTTAGAAAAATCCTAAAATTAACTTCAGCTGGTCACTATTTGGAAGTCTTCCTTATGCCCTGAGGATCATTAAGGCCAGGTAAGGGCATACATAGATGAGGCCATTCCTTCTTGGGGTCTCTGCTCCTGGGCAAACTCAAAACAGCATAATTAGTGCAGGGCAAACAGAGACAGCTGACAAACTCTGACGGGCCAGGAGAAAAGGTGACAGATTCAAGGTCTCTTTTTTATTATAGACTTAGGGTTCTCTGAAAATGTCATTTAAAGGTAGGGGGTGATACAGGGCACAGCCCTGAAGGAATAAAACTCATTAAATAAGCCAGATTAGCTAAAATAAACCTTTCCTACTTTATAGCATAGATGATAAAAGACATAGTAAAGGGAGTGAGGTGTGAGCATTTGCTATCCATTGAAAAAAACACAGTTCAAATATTTTCTGTGTGCCTGGAGCGCTTCAAACAGCAAACATTGTCAGCCTAAAGGTAGGCTGTCAAATATCAAATGTGTTAGCTTTGAACTAGACA
This sequence comes from Apodemus agrarius, assembly GCA_964023405.1. Classification (NCBI taxonomy): domain Eukaryota; kingdom Metazoa; phylum Chordata; class Mammalia; order Rodentia; family Muridae; genus Apodemus; species Apodemus agrarius. Next base: position 24,503,812 of record OZ030024.1, on the reverse strand, counting down.
TTTTTTATACTCTTTTTTTTTTGTTTTTGTTTTTGTTTTTGTTTTTTCGAGACAGGGTTTCTCTGTGTAGTTCGGGCTGTCCTGGAACTCACTTTGTAGACCAGGCTGGCCTTGAACTCAGAAATCCGCCTGCCTCTGCCTCCCAAGTGCTGGGATTAAAGGCGTGCGCCACCACCGCCCTGCTTTTTATACTCTTTAAATTAGAGTTACAGGGTTAACAGTACGAATAAATGCTGTTCTCTTTATATTTTCTAATTGTGGCTGAACTTATAACTCTGGGCATGTAATAAAAAAATCAAACACATAATCTGTACCACTTGGGTAATCATTAATCTGTTCTGGTAAACTTGTATACAGAAGTGCCTGACTGCTAGAAATTCAGAACCACAGAAGTGGCCTAGTTAGTAGAAAATCAGAGCTGTGAGATTACCCTGACCATTGGTCACTGGCATTTGGTCAGATGGAAGGGCTCACTCTGGGTAAACATGCAAGTTTTTGTTCAAATTCCCTTCACCCCAACCAAAAGTCACTCCATTTCTTCATCCGTGGACATTCTAACTGTTCACACCCTAGGGTTCAGCCTCTCTTTCCACCTTCATGCCTGCCTCATCCATCCAGCTTCCTGCCCCTTCGTCCTCACCCTCAGCACCTCCATCGGACTGTGACTGCAAGTTCCATGATTGTAGTGACTCCTGCGGGAGGGTGCGGGACTCCTTGCATCGAGGAGAAAGCTTCGGAGGCAGGGTTGCTCTGCTCCACACTCCAGCAGGAGCTTCCTCTCTCAACCTCATCTGATCTTGATGATTAGGTGGAGAGAAAGTTCTAGAGGAAAGTATGAGGAGAGGAAGGAGACACGGTAGCAGATGATCTTAGCTTTGCCGTAGAGAAGAAAGAAAATGGAGAAAGAACAGTTTGGGGAATATGGTACAGTTTTGTTTGTGGTACTAGGGATTGGCCCTGAGACCTCACCTGTGTGAGACACGCATGCTACCACTGAGCTACATCCCAAGATCTGAACAGGATGCTTCTTAGATGAGGGTGGGTTTGCAGCTGGTGGGAAAGTACAATAGAAGTTGGAAGTGGCCCAGCAAAACTTTCCATTACCATAGATGGAGAAAACAAGACATTCCATGACAAAAGCAAATTTACACAATATCGTTCCAAAAATCCAGCTCTGCATAGGATAATGGGTGGAAAATACCAACACAAGGCAGGAAACCACACTGTAGAAAAATCAATAAGGTAATCTTTCAACAAACCAAGCAGAAAATAGCTACACAATCAGAATTTCACCTTTAACTAAGAAGATAAACAGTAAGCAACAATCACCTTTCCTTAATATCTCTGAATATCAATGGTCTCAATTCCCCTATAAAAAAGACATAGACTAACAGACTGGATACGTAAACAGGACCCAACGTTTTGCTGCATACAAGAAACCCACCTCAGTGACAAAGACAGTCACTATTTAAGAGTCAAAGGTTAGAAAACAATTTTCCAAGCAAATGGTCCCAAGAAACAACCTGGAGTGGCCATTCTTTTTTTTTTTTATTTTATTTTATTTTTGGTTTTTTTGAGACAGGGTTTCTCTATGTAGCCCTGGCAGTCCTGGAACTCACTCTGTAGACCAGGCTGGCCTCGAACTCAGAAATCCGCCTGCCTCTGCCTCCCAAGTGCTGGGATTACAGGTGTGCGCCACCAACCGCCCGGCTGGAGTGGCCATTCTTATATTGGATAAATTTGATTTTCAACCAAAAGTTGTCAAAAAAGATAAGAAGATACACTTCATACTGGTCAAAGGAAAAGTCTACCAAGCTGAACTCTCAATTCTGAACATCTATGCTCCAAACGCAAGGGCACCCACGTTCATTAAAAAAAAAAAATCCTTTAATAAAGCTCAAACTCAAAGCACACACTGCACCCCACACAACAATAGTGGGAGACTTCAACACCCCACTCTCAAAAATGGACAAATCATGGAATCAGAAACTAAACAGAGATACAGTGAAACTAACTGAAGTTATGGACCAAATGGATTTAACAGATATTAATAGAACATTCCACTCTAAACAAAAGTATATACCTTCTTCTCAGCACCTCATGGTACCTTCTCCAAAATTGACCATATAATTGTCAATTATATGAACAATTGAAATTATTCCATGTATCTTATCAGATCACCACGGTCTAAGGCTGGTCTTAGGCTCAAACAAAAACAATGGAAAACACACATACATGTGGACTTTGAACAATGCTCTTCTCAACAATAGCTTGGTCAAGGAAGAAGTAAAGAAAGAAATTAAAGACTTTTTAGAATTTAATGAAAATGAAGACACATCTTACCAAAATTTATGATACATAATGAAAGCAGTGCTAAGAGGAAAACTCATAGCTCTGAGTGCCTCTAAAAAGAGAATGGAGAGAGCTTACACTAACAGCTTGACAGTGCACTTGAAAGCTCTAGAACAAAAGGAAGCAAATACTCCCAAGAGGAGTAGATGGCAGGAAATAATCAAACTTAGGGCCAAAATCAACCAAACAGAAACAAAAAGAACTATACAAAGAATCAATAAAACAAGGAGCTGGTTCTTTGAAAAAATCAACAAGATAGATAAACCCTTAGCCAGACTAACCAGAGGGCACAGAGACAGTATCCAAATTAATAAAATCAGAAATGAAAAGGGAGACATAACAACCAAACTGTGGAAATTCAAAAAAATCATCAGATCCTATTATAAGAGTTTATACTCAACAAGGTTTGAAAACCTGGAAGAAATGGACAATTTTCTAGATACATACCAGGTGCCAACATTAATACAGGATCAGATAAATCATCTAAATAGTCCCATATATATATATATATATATATATATATATATATATATATCCCAGCCCAGGACCAGATGGGTTTAGCGGGGAATTCTATCAGCTCTTCAAAGAAGAGTTAATACTGATACTCTTCAAATTTGTCCATGAAATAGAAACTCAAGGAACACTACCCAACTCATTCTATGAAGCCACAATAATGCTTATACCTAAACCAAAGACCAAACAAGGAAAGAGAATTTCAGACCAATCTCCCTCATGAACATTGATGCAAAAATATTGAACAAAATCTAGGCCAACCGAACCCAAGAATGCATCAAAACTACAATTCACCACAATCTGGTAGGGTTCATCACAGGGATGCAGGGATGGTTCAATATACAGAAATCTGTCAATGTAATCCACTACATAAACAAACTAAAAGAAAAAAAACACATGGTCATTTCATTAGATGCTGAAAAGGCTTTTGACAAAATCCAGCATCCCTTCATGACAAAAGTCTTGGAGAGATCAAAAATCCAACATAGTAAAAGCAATATACTGCAAACCGGTAGCCAATATCAAACTAAATAGAAGAGAAACTTGAAGCAATCCCACTAAAATTGGGGACCAACCAAGGCTGTCCACTCTCTCCCTACCTATTCAATATAGTACTTGAAGTTCTAGCCAGAGCAATCAGGCAGCAAAAGGAGGTCAAAGGTATACAAATTGGAAATAAAGAAGTCAAAATATCACTATTTGCAGGTGATGTGATAGTATACTTAAGTGACCCCAAGACTTCCACCGGAGAACTCCTAAAGCTGATAAACAACTTCAGCAAAGTGGCTGGATATAAAATTAACTCAAGCAAATCAGTAGCCTTCCTATACTCAAAGGATAACAAGAGGAGAAAGAAATTAGGAAAATGACACCCTTCACAATGGTCCCAAATAGTATTTCATACCTAGGTGTGACCCTAACAAAACAAGTGAAAGATCTATATGACAAGAACTTTAAACCTCTGAAGAAAGGAATCGAAGAAAGTCTCAGAAGGTGGAAAGATCTCCCATGTTCATGGATTGGCAGGATCAATATAGTAAAAATGGCCATCTTGCCGAAAGCAATCTACAGATTCAATGCAATCCCCATCAAAATCCCAAATCAATTCTTCATAGATCTAGAAAGAGCAATTCTCAAATTCATCTGGAATAAAAAAAAAAAAAAAACAGGATAACAAAAACTATTCTCCACAACAAAAGATCTTCTAGGGGAATCACCATCCCTGACCTCAAGCTCTACTACAGAGCAATAGTTATAAAAAACTGGTATTGGTATGCAGATAGGCAGGAAGATCAATGGAATAGAACTGAAGACCCAGAAATGAACCCACACACATACAGTCACTTGATATTTGACAAAGGAGCTAAAAACATCCAGTAGGAAAAAAAAAGACAGTATTTTTAATAAGTGGTGCTGCATCAACTGGAGATCTGCATGCAGAAAACTGCAAATCAACCCATTCTTATCTCCTTGTACAAAGCTCAAGTCCAAGTGGTTTAAGGATCTACACATAAAACCAGACACACTGAAGCTTATAGAGGAGAAAGTGGGGACGAATCTTGGACACGTGGACACAGGGGAAAAGTTCCTGAACAGAACACCAATGGCTTATGCTCTAAGAACAAGAATCGACAAATGGAACCTCATAAAACTGCAAAGCTTCTAAAAGACAAAGGACACGGTCAATAGGACAAAACAGCAAATTGGGAAAAGATCTTTACTAACCGTACATCTGATAGAGGGCTAATATCCAATGTATACAAAGAACTCAAGAAGTTGGTCTCCAGAAAGTGAAACAACCCTATTAAAAATGGGGTACAGAGAGCCGGGCATGGTGGTGCACACCTGTAATCCCAGCACTTGGGAGGCAGAGGCAGGCGGATTTCTGAGTTCGAGGCCAGCCTGGTCTACATAGTGAGTTCCAGGACGGCCAGGACTACACAGAAAAACCCTGTCTTGAAAAACCAAAAAAAATGGGGGGGGGGTACAGAGCTAAACAGGGAATTCTCAACTGAGAAAAGTCAAATGGCTCTAAAGCAACTAAAGAAATGTTCAGCATCCTTAGTTATCAGGGAAATGCAAATCAAAACAACACTTTACACCGGTCAGAATGGCCAAAATGAAAAACTCAGGGGACAGCAGATGCTGGAGAGGATGTGGGGAAAAAGGGAACAACTCCATTGTTGGTGGGATTGCAAGCTGGTAAAACCACTCTGGAAATCAGTTTGGCAATTCCTCAGAAAATTAGACATAGGACCCAGCTATACCACTCCTGGGCATATACCCAGAAGATGCTCCTATATGCAATAAGGACACATGCTCCACTATATTCATAGCTGCCTTATTTATAATAGCCAGAAGCTGGAAAGAACCCAGATATCCCTCAACAGAGGAGTGGTATACACACACACACACACACACACACACACCGGAGTACTACTCAGCTATTAAAAACAATGAATTCATGAAATTCTTAGGCAAATGGATGGAACGAGAAAATGTCATCCTGATTGAGGTAACCCAATCACAAAAGATCGCACATGGTATGCACTCACTAATAAGCGGATGTGAGCCCAAAAGTTCAAAATAAATAAGTTACAAATCACCCAGCACAGGAAGCTCAAGAAGAAGGAAGACTTTAGTGTGGGTGCTTTGGTTCCTCTGAGAAAGGGAAGAAAATACTCACAGGAGCAATAAGGGAGACAATGTGTGAAGCAGAGACTGAAGTAAAGGCCACCCAGAGACTGCCCTACCTGGGGATTCATCCTATAAACAGTCACCAAACCCCGGCACTACTATGGACGACAAGAAGTGTATACCAAAAGGAGCATGCCATGGTTGTCTCCAGAGGGGCCCTGCCAGAACCTTATACATACAGAGGCAGATGCTAGCAACCAACTGTTGGACTGGGCGTGGGGTCCCCAATGGAGGAGCTGGAGGGTGGTCCAGAGGAGCTGAAGGGGTTTACAGCCCCATGGGAAGAACAGGGACTGAACCATCACATGGTACACATGGTTCCAGCCAAAAATGTGGCAGAGGAATGCCTTGTTGGGCATCAGTGGGTGGAGTGGTCCTTGGTCAGGTAAAGGCTCAACAGAGGCCCCAACAAAGGGTACCTCTAAATTTTCTGCTCAAACCTGGAAGACCCTGCCTGTACAGCATTCCAGATGTGAAGAGAATATGAACATGGGTTTGAGGCAAGCCTGGGTCAATTGTGAGACCTTGTATCGAAAAATATACGTGGGCCACTGGAGAGAAATCACAGTGGTTAAGGGCACTGGCTACTCTTCCAAAGGGCCGGTGCTTGATTGCCAGCACCCGTATGGTAACTCACAACCCTCTTTTACTCCAGTAGCAGGGCATCTGAAATCTTTTCTCTGGAAACTCGGGACACTGTACACACCTGGGACACAAACATACATGCAGGCAAAACACCCTGCAAAACATACACGTAAAACAAAAGTAAATGTTTTTCATTTTAAAAATGCATACACACGCATACATATTCTCTTCAGGACAATTGGAAGGATGTCTTGTAGACATCCCAGAACCCCTGAAGGATGTTCTTCCTATAATAGTCCAAAGACCATTCTCTGTTTTAAAGGCCGGGCTAGGAATCCTTCTACAGCGTCATTAAACTTCACCTCAAGATCCCAACATCCTAGTGTCTGTCACACCGAGCAGCTCCTGTGGTTGTGATCCAAGCAGGCTTAGGGGGTGGGGGCGTTAAGTTTTCGGGACTCTCCAGAAGACTCCTGCTGGTCCTGCTCTGAGAACAGGCAGAGCACAGCATACTCAATTCCAGACCTGGCCTCCAGCCAATCGGGCAGACCAAGTTAATTTTCACAAGAGGTACTATAAAAGGAAAGTCCTCTCCAGCTTTCCACAGTCGGTTATGACAAACATGGGGACAGCAGTACGAGCTGGGTCCAGTGTCCTCGTCTGGGTGGCCTGTCTGCTCCTGGCCTTTCCTACCACAGTCACTGGTAAGGCACACTCCCTGAACCTGTGAAGTGGGGCTTCTGGCTCGGTAGGAAACCTGAGGAAGGGGTGGACTGGAGTGGGGCAGTAGAGTGGACTGGGAAGGGGCCCAGTATAGCAGAGTGCAGCATGGTGTGGGGTGCTGATTCTCTATATGGTCTATTTCTTTATTTTCTAGGGACTGAACTCAGGGCCTTAAGAGATAAAGCAGGGTCGGGCAGTGGTGGCACACGCCTGTAATCCCAGCACTTGGGAGGCAGAGGCAGGCGGATTTCTGAGTTCGAGGCCAGCCTGGTCTACAGAGTGAGTTCCAGGACAGCCAGGACTACACAGAGAAACCCTGTCTCGAAAAACCAAAAAGAAAGAAAGAAATAAAGAAAGAAAGAAGGAAGGAAGGAAGGAAGGAAGGAAGGGAAGGAAGGAAGGAAGGAAGGAAGGAAGGAAGGAAGAAAGAAAGAAAGAAAGAAAGAAAGAAAGAAAGAAAGAAAGAGAAAGAGATAAAGCAAGCTCCACCACTGAGCTGTATCCTCAGTCTTACCTTTATGTTTTAATGTTTTCATCAGTCATGGTAAAACGAACAAGAATGTCATAAGGGAAGGCTACTTACAGATCCCTGAAAAATTGGGGGTACAAATCAACTCCGTGAGGCCATACGGGGGAGCCACCAGATGACAGAACACATAGTGGGAAGCTGAATGAGACTCCTTCTCCTCCTCCTCCTCCTCCTCCTCCTCCTCCTCCTCCTCCTCCTCCTCCTCCTCCTTCTCCCCCTCCCCCTCCCCTCCTCCCTCTCCCCCTCTCCATCTTCTTTTTCCTCCTCCTCCTCCCCTTCCTCTTCTTTTTGCTATCACAAGTTGACAAGAATAAGCAATGCAGGCTAAGCAGACTGGTGGACTCTCACGCCTTACTTAGCAGGTGAGTCACTGAGGCTCAAGCTGGCAGTAGGTCTGATTCAGCCTAGCGGTAGCCGCACAAGGTAAGGAAGAGGAAGGCAGGGACAGTTATGAAGAGAAGAGCCATGCGTGCTAGCCACTCACTTGTAACCGTAGCACTGAGCAGGCAGAGGCAGGAGGATCAGGATCCGGGGTTAAAGGCCAGTCTCCTCTATCTAGCACTTTCAAGGCCAGGCTGAACCTGACTCAAAAACAAACGAATAATAATCATGAAGGTAACCACTCGCTGGAGAGTTCAGTCATCATGCTGGGTGGAGGGTATTCAGAATAGAACCCATCAACTAGACCCCGGAGAAGCGAGTCTTCCTTCATTCTGTTCTTTTCGTCCATCCCCTCGTGGAGGCTGTGGACTCACGCAATGACCCTTCTCCTCCCTGTCTCAGGACCCAAAGTCACTCCGCCTGAAGTGGACACCCCCCTGGGTCGTGTTCGAGGCCGGCAGGTGGATGTGAAGGATACAGACCGCGTGGTAAATGTTTTCCTGGGCATTCCCTTCGCTCAGGCCCCAGTGGGACCTCTTCGGTTCTCAGCTCCACTCCCGCCACAGCCCTGGGAAGGCGTGAGGGATGGCAGCATCAATCCTCCGATGTGAGTTACCCCCCCCCCGCAGGAGGTGGGCAAGTGGGCCGGGTGGGGGCACGCCAGGGCGTGTGGAGCTGATGGCTGGCCCTGGGATTTCCCCTTGGCTGCACGCAGGTGCCTTCAGGATGTTGTGAAAATGAGCAACAGCAGATTCGTTCTCAACGAAAAGCTTCAAATCTTCCCCATTTCTGAGGACTGCCTGACCCTCAACATCTACAGCCCCGCCGAGACCACGGCAGGGACCAAAAAACCGGTATGTAGTCCAGAGGACCCCATCAGACTCGACCATGCCAAATGACCTACATCCGTGTTTACTAAACACTCCAGAGGTCCTTAGAATAGCCGGGGCTACGAGGTGGGTGACTGGAGTCCGAGACGCTGGGGCCACTTATTCACAGCCGTTTCTATAGGTCATGGTATGGATCCATGGGGGCTCTATGGTAGTTGGCTCCGCCACCTCTCAGGATGGATCGGCCCTGGCTGCCTATGGGGATGTGGTAGTTGTCACTGTCCAGTACCGCCTTGGGATCTTTGGCTTCCTCAGGTGAGACGGCCATCCTGGAAAAGGACATCGCAGCCCTGAGGAAGGCCTTCTCGTGAGAATCTGAGCAGAGGGGCTGGGGGCATGGCTCAGACAGTAAGGTTCGCTTGCCATACAAACATGAGGCCCTGAATTAGGGTCCCCGACATTCATGTAAAAGCTGGGTGTGGCTGTACATGCCTGTACATCTCGGCACTGAGGAGATCCAGTTCCAAAAATCCAAGAGTCGAAACACTTAAACAAGATACCTAGTGTTGATTCCTGACCTCCAAACTCAACAGAATTTCACACAGCACACACACACACACACACACACACACACACACAAGAGGGAGGGGGAAGAGACAGAGGGAGGGAGAGTAGGGGAGGGAGGGACAAAAGAAGAGAGAGTGGAAAGGAGAAGAGGGAGAGGAGGGCGGGAGAGAGGGAGGGGTGGGGGAGGGGGAGAGAGCCTATCCCAGCTCTCCATGATAGAATGGAGCCAGACCAAAGCCAAATCTGAATACTGAACTTGACCAAGCGGTCAATGGAGCGGTCTCTGGGCTGGAGCTAGAGTCCTAGCAGGGAACAGAGACAAAGAGCACCAAACTCCTAACCATCTAAGAGCCAGCTCTGATTGGCTGTCCTGTTACATCTGCCCACATCACACACTGGGTAAACAGGTGCCACTGGTGACTCACAGCCAAGCTAGAACTGGGAAGCAAAGACTTTCCCAGTGCCCTGATGACTGACTCAAAGCAAATATGCAGACTGTAAGGGGAAAAAAATGTCCTGGAAGCTATCTTAAGCTAATCGGCGCCTCTCCCTGCCCCCAGCACCGGGGACAAGCACATGCCAGGCAACAGAGGCTTCCTGGATGTGGTGGCTGCTCTACGCTGGGTCCAGGGGAACATAGCCTCCTTTGGGGGTGATCCCAACTGTGTCACTATCTTCGGTAACTCTGCTGGTGGCATTATCGTCTCATCCCTGGTGAGTTTGCAGAGATGTCTAGCAGCCATGGTTAGATCTCAGAGGGTTTCTACAGCCCCAGGCCTGCGGGCTCTTCTGCCTCCTAACATCTGTCCTCTGCTGTCCCCAGCTCCTGTCTCCAATGTCTGCTGGGCTCTTCCACAGAGCCATATCCCAGAGTGGGATCGTCACCACCAAGATGATAAAAGAGTTGAACGCATGGCCTGAAGCTCAGGTCTGCCTTTCCTTAACTTACCCTGAGTGTGCCTCCACACCCCAGCATGCTAACCTTCGGGTCAGGTGTGGAGAGGAAGGAGGAACTACTAGGGAGTTGCTGACAGGCTCAGGGACAACTGACTGGTGCAGTCCAGGGGGCGGGCAGTCAGCCATGGCTTCCTAGAGAAGACCACCCCTGAGCGGGTTACCTCTGGTCCTTCTCTGGGGGCCATTTTAAGGGTCCTTCGGGAGCCCTCTATTCCCAACTGCCCTGTTCCCTAAGAGATCCGTCCCCTTGTGAGGAGGAGCCAGAAGTCACCAAGCAGTTCCCTAATAGGAACTGTGTGTGTGAAAGCTTCAGGTATAATGAGACAATGATGGGTCACAGAAGCAGGAAGCCACCAGGAAGGGGACAGAACAGGGAGTAGAGGTACTAAAGGAATGGAAGACAGTGCAGGGACCCGACAGACCATGCCTGGGAGGGAGGTTGGGTGGGAGGCAAAGGGCTAGAGGAGGCCGGGAAACAAATCTAAACCACACGGAGTAAAGGGTGGAATGGAGGGGCAATCCTGAAGGCCAAGGGCCAAGGACATGGTGAAGGTAAATGACAGGTTATTTCTCCACTGGTGAAATGAGCCAATTCAAGCCAGACTCCATTATATTCAAGGCAGACTTATTAGAATGCTCCTCTTGGGCCCAAGGATTGGGGGTTGGGGGGGGGCAGGAGAGAGTAAGAGTGGGTTTGCCCACAGAGAAAGGAGATACCAAAATGGTTGGATTTTATAGGGAGGAGCCTTTGGGGGAAAGGACAGCCCAGCCCCTGAGCTGGAAAGGTTCAGGTTAGGGACAGGGAATACCAGGCAGGGACTAAGGGATGCTGGAAGAATCTGGAAGCCGTGTCTTTGATATGTAAAATATGCACCTCGGTCCCTGTCCCTGGGGTCCAAAATCAAACAGTAAACTCTGGAGATACCGATGGGCTTGGGGTACCTCGGGGTGCTTTGGAGTAAGTGAAGACAGGCTAAACCTGTCATTTAGCAGCTGCAGGTCCCGGGTCCCAGCTGCGATGGAGGAGTGAGCAGGGTATTGTCTAACTCTGAGTTTGAGGGATAATTCAGAAACCTCGGAGGGGCACATTGCTTCAGATCTGCCCAAGAGCGGCAGCTTACCCCTCACCTCACCACGGAGGGCAAATCTTACCACAAATTCCAGGCCTCCTCTGTCTCTCTGGAAGCCATCCCTCCTGCCTCTTGGCTCTCCCTGCTTCAGACTCAGCAACCCTTCCTTCCAGTCCCTGGCAGACATGGCCATGCATGGGCTTACAAGTGCCTCAAACTATTACTGAACTAGAAAAGGGTCCTAGAAGGGGACACTGGAAAGGGAGCAGCCTCTTGGGTTGGTAGCAAGTCTCTCCAGCTAGCCGTGGACCCAGCCAGTGTCATCACAGATCAGGACAGGGAGCGGGACTCCGGAAGTGAAGGGTGTGTGTCTGAGAGGCAATGTTCTTCTGATTGTCCCCAGAACTTTGCCAACTCTGTGGGTTGTAGCTCCGGATCGCCAGCTGAGCTGGTACAGTGTTTGCTGCAGAAGGAAGGAAAGGACCTCATCGCACACGTATGTCTTCTGGTGGGGGGATGATGACAATGGCGCAGAACCAGCCTGTTTAGTCCCTATGGAATCAGCAGACTTCTGTCTTGCTCTTTCCAGCAGAAAAACGTGAACATTTCCTACACAATCAATGATTCCTTCTTCCCAGAAAGGCCGGAGAAGCTCCTAGCAGACCAGCAGTTCCCCACTGTGCCCTACCTCTTGGGAGTCACCAACCATGAGTTTGGCTGGCTCCTACCTAAGGTGAGTGACCTTTGGCACCTGTGCTCTTCAAGACCATGCCCAGGTGGCCTTTCCCTATACCACACCACAGCAGCCGTGGCCTGAGCACTCGGGTCATTCCCTCTTTGGTAGGTGAGAAAGCTGAACATCAAAGCCACTAAGCTTCCTTTGCACCAAGCAAATGTTCCTGTAGTGAAGACCCAGCTTTTGCCAAGTTAGTCTGGGAAGTGTTAACCCACAGTACATTCTTGATAGTGACTGGTTAGTATAACCTGCTCTAAGCAACTGAGGAGTCTGATGTCTGAGAGGCTAAGACTCCCAAGTTTCAGGCAGCATTAAGTCCCTGGAGTTAGATGTCTTCTACTCTAGTCTGGGAACACAGAGCCCATAAGAGTGGCTGCGCTGTGCTGTATTCCTGGGCGCTTTGCTTCATCCACTATTTTCATTTCCTAACCATCTTCAGAGAGACTTTTCTCTCCCTCCCATGACGCTAAAGACCAAACACAGGTCATCCCACATGCCAGCCAGGGACTCTGCCCCCCAAGCCTGCCCCCGAGCCTGTCGGTTGTTTTCAGTGGCTGAAACCTCTCACAAAGGATGGGTCCCAGAGTGCTTCTCCACTCTGTGGCTTGAGCAGCTCTAGTGTGGACCACCGGAGCTCACAGTGTTCTGTTCTAGTGAAAGATACTGTCAAAAAAGAAACAGGAGGGGGGGGAGAGAGAGAGGGGGAGGGGAAGGGGAAGAAGAAGAAGAAGAAGAAGAAGAAGAAGAAGAAGAAGAAGAAGAAGAAGAAGAAGAAGAAGAGAGGAAGAGAGAGGGAGAAAGAAAGAGAGAGAGAGAGAGAGAGAGAGAGAGAGAGAGAGAGAGAGAAAGGAAGGAAGGAAGGAAGGAAGGAAGGAAAGAAAGGAAGGAGAGAGAGAGAGAGAGAGAGAGAGAGAGAGAGAGAGAGAGAGAGAGAGAAGACTTCTTGTCTTGATATTCCCCTGTTGAAAGTCAATCCACCATAAAAATCAGTTTCTCTGCGCCAGGACGTAGACATACATGAACTCAGTCCCACGATGATCCTAGGAGGCAGATCATTCTCATGTATCATTCACAGATTAGAAAACTGAGGCAAAGGAGTTCAAGTAGCTTTCGTGGTTGAACTCAAGGACTCAGACGTCAGGTGCTCTTCAAGCTCTGTCATCCAAGCCAGGCACCACATGCTCATGTAATCCACTCAGGTGGCAGAGGTAGGAGGGTCTCGAGCCTGAGACCAGCCTGGGTTACATCATGAGCTATTATCCCAAAAACAAAAATGCCTGTAACACATAAAGTCAACACCTGCCTCAACTGCCTGAGGTCTTTGTTTGTCTCTTGTTTTGAAGCAGGGTCTTGTTCGGTAGTCCGGCTACCTTAAAACTCACTGTGTAACCCAGGCTGGTCTCAGGCTCCCACCTCAGCCTCTCGAGTGCTGGGATTACGTGAGCCAACATACCAGTTAACGTGATGTTTTTACCTAGAGCCCTTGAGGTTCTGAGGTGAACTATGGGGGACCTGAGCTCCATCCGTGGCATACCATAAAAAACTCAGGCATGGTGCTAGATACCTATAACCCCAATGCGAGGGAGGTAGAGGCAGAAGGATTTCTAGAACTCAATGTTCAGCCAGTGTAGCCAAACTGACCAGCCCAGGTTCTGTAAGAGACCTGGCCCACACACACATGCATAAAACACATACATACATACATGAACATACAAACACGTGCACACAAGCAAACACATGTATGCACACAAACACATATACACAGAGATACAAAAGAAGAAACATTGATTAGCTATCATCCTCCCTGGTGGCACTGCCATTGACCTCTGAGAGCTCTATGCAAGCCACTGTCCTAGGCAACCTCCATTCTCACCAATCAGAAGGCTCTCTGCTGTGGACTTGACTACCCATGGCTCTATCACGAGTTTGTGCACACTGGCCCAGGGATGTCCTCTTGCTCAAGCCTGAGGGCAAAGGTCAGTGACTGAGCTTTTCTATCCCCACAGTTCTGGAATACCCAGGGTAGGTTGGAACATTTGAGCCGGGAGGACATGTTGAAGATTTTAAGGCCCTTCTTGGCCGGTATGGTAAGGCAAGAGGAAGGAGGGAGGGGCTTCTGGGTACCTAGTACAGCAGTCTCTGATCCCCTCCCAACACTGCTCACTGGCCACTAAATCTCCTGGCCCAAGTCTTAATTCTGTCAAAACTAAAGAGACCAGGACTGTGGACTCTCATCCCAGCGTTCAGGATGCTGTGGCAGGAAAAGTACAGATTCCAGCCCTGCTGCTTTGTCCAGTTCTCCCAGTCCCTCTGAGCCCACATCGAACGGAGATGATGCTTCCTGCTCACCTGGGATCTCCCAGAGAGCCTGCATGTGAAGAACTGCCCAGATACCCAGACAGTGTCTGCGTGTGTGCTCTTCTTTGGAAACCCCAGAGCCGTCTCTGTCATACAACTTCATCGCTGCTCTCTGGAATTGTGTGTTACACCACCACCCCCCATTCAGTCCTTCTTCCTGATTAATTACCACGCTCTGTGTTGCAGGCTTCACATAGGCTTCCAAACAACTTACAAGGCAGACATTGACTTTCCCCTGCTTGAAGAGGGGCAGATAAACAGTGGCCACCAGGCTACACTAAGCTTGTCCTGCCTCAGCACGAGCTATTAATAAAACACCCAGGGAGGCAGGGGGATGGATGGCTACCCGCTGGAGCATGAGCCCCAGGGAGTGAAAGAATCTATAGTGGAGGGTGTGGGGATCTGTGGGAGCTCTGCGAAAGCTGTGTGATCTGACCTCTCACCCCAGGAAGTGCCCCCTGAGATCATGCCCACCGTCATAGACGAATACCTAGACAATGGCTCAGATGAATCAGCTATAAGGTACGCCTTCCAGGAATTGCTGGGTGATATCTCGTTGGTCATTCCCACCTTGAACTTCTCAAAATACCTTCAAGGTAAGCCAGCCCTTGCCGCCTGCCCTGCCTTCCCTGTAGGTGACTTAGCTACCAGTAGGTATAGAGTCCCCCCTTGATGCTGTACATCCCACACCCTACAACCACCTTCAAGTCCATCACAGAAGCGGCAGGACACTGTGCAGAAGAAACAGAAGCTGGGAGCGTTAAAGTGACTTATCAAAGGTCAACCAGCAGACCCATTACTAATTCTGTCTCTGAGATTTATTCAGCCCACGGGCAATTCAGCGCTTCCCGCCCCCCCCCAACCTGACACTGTCCTATAACAGACCCAAATTCTTAACCTTGTGACCTCAGGCAAGATGCAGAGGTCCTCTCTGGGCCTCACAATCATCACTTGTAAAGTGGGAACACAGGGAATGTTCATCAAAAGCGGTGGTGTGACCACTGTTAACGCTGTGACCCTTTAATGCAGCTCCTCGTGGTGTGGTGACACTCCGCCCCCCCAACCATAAAATTATTCCATTGCTACTTCGTAACTGTAATTTTGCTACTATTATGAATCAAAATATAAATATCTGATTGCATGATATCTGATCTGTGACCCGAAAGGGGTCTTGGCCCACAGGCTGGGAACTGCTGTTCTGAAGATCATCCTGAGTATGAAAGCAAATGATACGCCACGCCACTGTCACCAAGTGTGGTGACTTTCATCCCAGCACTCAGGCAGTGGAGATGGAAGGATCAGGAGTTCAGGGTCATCTCTGGCTATAGCAGGTTTGAGGACGGCCTAGGCTATATGAGAGTTTGTCTTTAAAAAGCAACAACATCCACCAAGCACTGTCAGGAAGGCTTGCCCGCCATCTCCAGCGTGCACCACTATTCTGATGAAGATGTATGTCATTCCAAGCTCGTGCTGCCTGATGGCCTGACTGAACTGTGGGCACCTAACCTGAATCCTGCCTTCTCTGTAGATGCTGGGTGCCCTGTTTTCTTGTACGAGTTTCAGCATACACCCAGTTCTTTTGCGAAGTTCAAGCCAGCCTGGGTGAAGGCTGACCATGCGTCTGAGAATTCCTTTGTTTTCGGAGGTCCTTTCCTCACTGACCAGAGTTCCCTCCTGGGTAAGCACAGACAGATATATCCCATTCCTAGGCTACCATTCTCCAAGATGGTCTTTGGGGGGAAAGAGGTCTCCAGCCAGCGCCAGGCACCTTTGGGCACAGTCTAAGCCTCTCCTGACTCTGAACCAGGTTTGTCCCTCCCACCAGCCTTCCCAGAGGCCACAGAGGAAGAGAAGCAGCTGAGTCTGACCATGATGGCCCAGTGGAGCCAGTTTGCACACACGGGGTGAGTAGGTTACACATGCCAGGCTTTGGGCCCATCTGCATGCACCCAGGGGAGGCATGGAATCAACCTTTGGTTCTCACTTACTCCTCCCACCCAGGAGCCCCAATGGCAAGGGGCTGCCTCCTTGGCCCCAATTAAACCACTTAGAACAATATTTGGAGATTGATCTAGAACCTCGGACCGGGGTGAAGCTAAAGAAGGGTCGACTACAGTTCTGGACAGAGACACTGCCCAGGAAAATTCAAGAATGGCACCGAGGGCAGAGCAGCAGGGGAGCTCCAGAGGAGCTCTGAGGCCGGATCTACCTGGACCTTCCCGACTGGGGCCAACCCAAGAACAGTGGAGTCCCACCATACAACTGCACCTACTTTCTGTTTCTGCCCAGAGACTTTAGCCTGGACCAGTATGGTGGACTACTGAATGTTACCACTCTGGTTTCTACTTCCGGATCCTTGCACACACCCCTGCTGACCAAGCCCACTCAGTCAGTCCACAGGTTTTCCAGAGCAGGAGTGAGGATTGAAAAGAAAGAGACAATTAGACAAAACTGTAGTATGGCCGCAGTCAATTCTGAGACTGAAGGGCGGATTTAATAAATTTCAACCCCCTTTTATACCAGTTTAATTACATGCAGGAATCAAGGTCAAAAGTAGTACAAAGAGGAACAAACAAGTCAACAAACACAAAATTGTCCAAGGGTGTGTAAGGATTACCAAAATACCTGAGCCCACATCCTTGGCCAAGCCCAGGATCTTGCCTGAGGCCTGTTCCTCTCATTCCACCCTAAAATAAGAATTCCTGCCGTAATCTACTTCCCTGTTATGCCTCAATGTCAGATTCCCACTGGAGCCCTTGTCCTTGGCCAAGGTCAAGTTTCTGTCAGGCAGCGTGGCACCCAAATAAGGCTCTCCACACCCTGCTTCTTCCTAAAGTGCCTTGAACCCTTGCTGTCTGGTAAGGTCCAAGCTCTTCAGAGGATCTGTTCTCCTGAGGAACCTCTGCCTTCTCTAAACCGCGTGCACCCGTTAGAACCCAGTCCACCATGAGCTCCCACTGTCCGCGTGTCTGAGTCTTTGTCCTTCCCAGGGAAGGTCTCTGAAAATGAAAGTAGACAATTATGGCAAGATTAGGCAGGACCTAGAGGCAAAGAGTGACAGACAGAATATATGACTGGTGGATCTGTAGATTCTAGATTTGAACCCAGACCCTTAGGGCACCAAAATAATGCTCCATTCCCCATAGATGTCCACCCTGGCCAGGAAAGTGACCTCCAAAGGCTGAGTTCTGCAGAGGTGGAAATAGGACACAGGGGGCTCTAGATTAAAACAAACCTTATCTCTACCCAAGACCTTCTCTCAGCTGCCCGGGTCTTTGATTTCACACAAAGCAGAACAGAATTTGTTAAGCTCACCCTCACCAGATAACAGTCTTCGTCTACAGGGCCCGGCCTCCAGGCTTGTAAACAAAGGCCAGGAGTTCCTGCCTCACCTCCCAGTAGCAGAAAGCAACCACAGCAAGGCCCTGCATGACCCCCCATGCGACCCACCAGGACACTGTGGTGAAGGTCAGGACAAAGTGTTTGGGGACTAGTTCAGCAGTCAGCCCGGCCCCTACAGCGCCCACTCAGGCCACAGGTTTGCAGAGTAGACTTGTGTCCTTTTCAAGAAACAGCGTATCATTCCCTTAAAACATCTGGATTTGGAGGTTGAGGTGGGGTTACCTCGTTACTAGGACATCCTCTCAGCGTGTCAGAGGGACTATTCAATACCCAGCACACATTCAAAATAAATTTGCATCTGGATCGACTTCTTAATATCTTAAGCTTGTCTCCACTATCCCATCCGTGAGCTCCATCCCTACATGCGTAGCGTCTCTGTCAGACTGTATCCTGGCGGTTGACACCTACGTGAAAAGCATCTGTAACTGGGCAGCGATGCCCCCAGGGAGTCACTTTGAGCAAGGGAAGACACAAAGCAGACAGGCTCTGAGTCCTTTCACCTCCACCCCACCCAGTCAAAAGGCCCCCGTGACGCTCTGTACCTCTGAGAACAGACTCTTCCTCGGTTTCCTGTTCCTTCCCCCAAAGAAGTTTATCCCCATAACCCAACGGAGAGCCTGGCAGATGCAAAATCGGACCCAGGGCGTGTCTCTGGAGCTACAAGGAACTGTGGGAAATAGGCCACGCCTGACTTCCGGACAGGGAAGGGGGGTCACCTAAGCCAAGACCTAACCGATAAGAAGAGGTTATTCAAATGGGCCGGCCAGAGTATCAAAGAAGGGAGAAGCAAGGGGAAGAGGGGGCTTCTTGGCAGAGGGCCCAGAGTCTGAGGAAATGCTGTTCCATTCAAACACACTGAGATTAGGTTATGGGGCGGGAGTGAGGGGAGGGGGACTTGACTGTGATCAGATCTTGGACTTCAGAGCAAGATGACCCCAGAGAGATTTGAACCAGAAGTAAACTGAACAGATGCGCTATGCGGAAGACGGGGCGGGAGAGTAGGGTTGAGGGCGACGGAGGGTAAGCAAGGGGAAGCCAATCCCTTTTACAAGATGGAGACCGCTGGTGGGCTATTCTGTTGTGGTGAGAGAAGATCTCACTTCTTAATGCAGGTTGGCCTGAAACTCACCGTGTAGCCCAAGGTGGACACAAACTCATGGCAAACCTCCTGCCTCCGCTTCTCGTGTGCAGGGATGATAGATGCACACCGCCACACCAGCTTACTGGTGGGATCTCGACTGACAGTCATCAGACAGGGTGACTCATGAGACCCAGAGGTGAGGGGAAGAAAGACTGGGAGCTGAGTCCACAAAGGAGCTCAGGGAACAAGAGGGCCTAGCGTGGGATGGTTTCTTGCCCCTGAGCTGAGGGCATACCACACCCGCTCTGATGAGACCCCTGGAGAGTTGAGCAAACTGGCTGAGCAGGCCTCAGACCCTGCCTAGGGACACCTCAGGGAGGAATAATTACATCTGGAAGGTTCCCTGGGATTCTCTGCCTCTTGCCTTTACGTGTTTTCTTCTCCCACGCCACTACCCCCGAGAGTCACTGAAAGGCCCTCCCTTGCTGACCAGGGTGTCACAGCGGACCGATATCCTTGTCCCAAGACCCCAGCTGGACAGAAGGAGTAGCTTCAGACGAGGGAAGTGCTGAGTTCCGGAGCCTCCGGGGGCAAGGTGGCAGCATGGGTTATGTGTCTGTGTGGTGTGGACACCAGGGGGCGCTGCAGGACAAGACCGCTCCTCCAGACAAGCGGCAGGCCTAAGGCTTGCACTGCAGACACACAACCTAATCGTTTTAGCCCCCACAGGGGCTCAGTCTCAGACACACACACTCACCAACAGGCTTTTCAGTAAGAGCCCACCATTTACTGGTGTTTATTTCTGGGCAAGTTTCATTTTTGCCTCGAATGGAGGTGTGTTTGGTTGGTTGGGGTTTTTTGCTGGTTTAATTTTGTTATTGTTCGGATTTTGTCTAAGCTCCGCCCCACAATTTCTTGGCACCAGCCAGGTGTGCCTCACTCACTATAAAAGGGCTGCTGGAGCCGGGCATGGTGGCGCATGCCTGTAATCCCAGCACTTGGGAGGCAGAGGCAGGCGGATTTCTGAGTTCGAGGCCAGCCTGGTCTACAGAGTGAGTTCCAGGACAGCCAGGACCACACAGAGAAACCCTGTCTCAAAAAACCTAAAAAAAAAAAAAAAAAAAAAGGTTGCTGGCCCCCTCCTCTCTCTCCCTCTCTGCCTCCTTCTTGTCCCTCCCCCCCCCTCTCTCCACATGCTCAAGGCCAGCCTCTTCTCCTCTATTCCTCCTCCTTCCTCCTCCTCCTCCTCCTCCTCCTCTTCCTTCTCTTCCTTCCTCTCTCTCTCTCTCTCTCTCTCTCTCTCTCTCTCTCTCTCTCTCTCTCTCTGCCTTTTGGTGTCTCTACTACCCTCTTAACTCCCCTCCCCATGCCCTGAATAAATTATTCTATACTACACGGTCCTGTGGCTGGTCCCTCAGGGGGAAGGGATATCTATCTCAGCACGGGCCTGCAGAGGCACCCCCTTCCCCCATACTTGACTACACCTCTGCCAAAATACATTCCTTCTCTCTCTATCTTTTTATAAACACAACAGCTGCTGTTTGGAGTGTGGGGGTTGGGGGGAGGATTCATTTGTCTTTTTGTTTGTTATTGAGACAGGGTTTCTCTGTGTAGCCCTGATTGCTCTGGAACTCACTCTGTAGACCAGGCTGGCCTCGAACTCACAAATCCACCTGCCTGTTCCCCCAGCACCCGCACCCCACCCGGTGCCTCGCTTGTTTTTGGTTTTGCTTGAGTGTTTTGCTCAGCTGTTACATTTGTAATCCCTATCCTGTCTTCCAGGAGCGTTTGGAACATGACCATGCATAAATCACCCATCGGCACCCAGCAAAAGCTCAGCAGACGCTCCCTGGTCTCTGCCCAGGCACGAACTCCAGGTGCCTCTAATTTCCACTTAAAGAGTCGTGAGCTGGAGCTAGCAGTTGTCACAATGTTAGCATGCGTAGTAGCATGGGCGTCTCCTACCGAGAAATAACTTGGAGCTTGTAGCAGCCCAGGAGACGCCCATGATGATGCTCTGCTGACTGGTCTCTTCTGGGGGACGGGTCTCTGGGGGAGCGGGGTTCACTGTGCTCCAAGCTCCTTCCCTGATCTGGTTATCGCTCCCTTGTTCGCCCACCTTGACATTTTAACCGCTACTTACCATCTCTACACTCATTCTTAGCCCAGTGTATTTAGTTCCTAGGACCACAACAAGCACAGGACGAGGCTCTGAAAGGGACTGGTGCTTCTTGGAGATAGCACCAGTCTCCTCCCTCTTCCCTGCCCTGGCACACAGGCCTCCCTTCCTACCAGTCCTTTATCTCTTAGGCCTTGGGTTTTCCTTGCCCTGTGGATTCTCTTCTCAGGTGGTATTGTGCCCTCTAAGCTGCTCCCTGTTGGTCAAAAGAATGAGGCGTGGTGAACAACGCCTTGGGGAACTGAGAGAGGCTCCGGGAGAGCAGCCGGAGAACCTGGTGCGGTTTTTGTTCCCTGGATTGTTCTTGGGAAAACCTTTACTTTCAACTCATAAGACACGCTTATTCTGGCTGGATGTCAGAACGCAGCCATAGAACCTAATCTGATCTGGGGGCTCTGAATCTGGATATGGCCTGCATTGATTTTGTGCTTTCCCAGATATGATCTATAGTAGGTGCCAGGCAATCGGCCTGTTCTGAGAAAGTTCTGGGAAAGAGCTACTCTGTTAATGTTTAGTGTGTGCTTGCTGGAGTTTATTTACGGGTTTTTCTGGTCACGTTTTATGAACGCTAACAATCTTCTTTAGGGCATTGCTTTCTTTTGTTACATTTGCACATAAAAGCACACTGAAACTAAGGTTGTCTACAGCGTGAGACTGTAGTCTGCTCCGTTCTCTCGGGTCCTCGGATCCCAGGTTCAGCAGAAGAGATCTGCATAAGTTGGCTGAAAATCAGCACCCTTCCTCGATCCTGAGGACAACGCCCATGGCCCCAAGGGGCATGGTTAATAGTGGATATTAATGAGCCCAGAAGCACTAAATACTCAAGACACAAATAGCAAGTCAAATGATTCCCAAGAAGAAGAAAGGAGAGGACCCTGGGCATGTAAAGACTGCATCCAGTTTAGTAAAGAAACCGAGGGGGGAGGGGGAATGATTGGGGAATAGTTGGGGGGAAGAAGAACTATGGGAACTATGGTGGGTGGGAACTGGGAAAGGGGAAAGCCTTTGAAATGTAAACATAGAATATAGAAAATAAAAATAACTAAAAAAAAAAAAAAAAAAAAAAAAAAAGAGTGCCGGCTTGCTGACGTCTGTCTCCTCTCCCAGGCCTCTGATTTGTCCTCTACATAGAGGAATTAAAAACTCAGAGACAGAGAGAAGTGACTTTTTTACAGCCCCACGGAGTGAGGACGGAGGCAGGATTTTTATTTGGAGGTTTACTGGCCTCTGACTCCATAATGCACCCTCCTAACACAGGCTCTCCTGCTAATGGAGTCGTGTGTAGGGAATCTAACTTAGATGGGCATCTGTGACTGTAGGAAGCAGCAGGCCAGCAAGGGAGGGCCAGAGAGAGGTGTTTCGCCAGGCGATGACCCCAGACAGTTGCCTTATGGCCAATAGGGAAATGACAAGGGCTTTTACCGCTGTCACCTAGGCACTGGCGTGTTCCCTGGCCTCCAGACCTGTTGTGTAGCCCCAGGACAGAGCAGTGTGTGCAGTGTTCTTTCCACAGCCTCAGCACCATCCATTACGTTATCAGATGCAGAGGGGTCTACAGAGTGAAGAACCAAGGAGAACTAGCATTCAGATATCCTTGGTCCTGATCCTTAGGCCAGTCTATCCCCCAAATAATGAGAGAGCCAGGGGAGAGAAGACTAAGGTATACCATACTTCCTCTTGGATGTGCAATATCATCTGGCCTCTGACTCCTCCTGGGAAACCAGACAATCCCAAAGATTAGGCTCGAAGCAGCAGGGATCATGTGGTAGGGGGGCCAGAGTCATACAATCCTTGGTCTAGGGCATAGGAGTTAGTATCCAGCCTTCTTCCGGACCACCTTCCATAGAAGAAACTCCAAGGAGTTGCCCCTGCCCCAAGGACTGGGAAATGTGACTCACAGCACACCTAGGCACAGCCCAGTCAGGGTTTCCATGTTCCTCTGTGAGCCCTCAGATCACAATATGGCCAGGCTACTCTTCTCCAGCCTCCAAGACTCTCTCCCTGCCTCGGTCCTTAGGCTATACCTGACACATTCATGGCCTGCCAGGCACACCTGGGCTTGGGTTGAGCCAAGATTGTGGGAAGAAGAAACATTGGCAGGGATGGCAGGTAATCCTTGAAAGTGTCTGGGAAGCCAGATGTGCTGGCACATGCCCTTATTCCCAGCACTTAGGAGGCAGTGGCAAGTGGATCTCTGTTAGTTCTAGGCCAGCCAAGGATGCATAGTGACTCACTGTCTCAAAAAGAATAAGGAGGAGAAGAGGAAAGGGAGGGGGAGGAGGAGGGGGAGGAGGAGGAGGAAGAGGATCAAGAAGAGGTGGTTATGGAGGAGGAAAGGGGGAATAAACATGTCTGGCATCTCTGAAGTCTGTATCTAGACTGTCCCAGGTTGAGGTCTCCTGAAAATCAGAGCTGAGTGGTGGGAACACCTCAGTTCTCTCCTGACTGAACCAGATGGTCATACATTCAGGCTCAGATCCATAAGACTCCAGGTTCTGTGCTGTGGTCTTCCCTGTGCATATCAGGGCAGTCCCTGGAAGCCAGGTTCTAGGCTGGGCTCTCTGTAAGAAGGGTAGGGAAAAGTAAGTCTGTTCAGTGAATCTGGACAAGTTGGTCTCCTGTAAAAGGCTGAAGAGCTCAGCTCTGTTCACTAGAGGCGTACATCCAGAGAAGGTCCTTGGAGGGCGGTAAGTTGGGTTTGAGGGGATATTTAGGGGCTTAGCTGTTAGCAGTGTGAGGAAGGGCATCCCACATGTGTTTGAAAGGAGTTGGGTAGCCTACCATCTCTCTGTAGGCGGTGCACTCACAGTCTGAAGCCATCACCTTGAAAAATCCCCTGCCTCCTGGATTCT